>JAGIQG010000001.1:6978853-8178853 GCA_024679065.1 Sphyrna mokarran
AATATCTTTTCCCAAAGGTAGGGGTTTAAAACTAGAGGGTATAGTTTAAGGTGAGAGGGGACAGTATCCAGAGGGGCAATTTTTTTCACACAGAGGTTCCCCGGAAGGGGGGGGGAGTTTTAGTTCAGTGGGGCAGCATGGTCGGTGGAGGTTTGGAGGGCTGTTCTTGTGCTGTAATTTTGTTCTTTGTTCTTTGAGGAGGTACAGAGGAGATTCACTAGGTTGATTCCAGAGTTAAGAGGTTTGGCTAATGAGGAGAGGCTGAGTAGACTGGGGCTATACTCATTGGAATTCAGAAGAATGAGAGAAGATCTTATAGAAACATATAAGATTATGAAGGGAATCGATAAGATAGAATCAGGGAAGTTGTTTCCACTGGTGGGTGAAACTAGAACTAGGGGGCATGGCATCAAAATAAGGGGGAGCAGATTTAGGACTGAGTTGAGGAGGAACTTCTTCATACAAAGGGTTGTGAATCTGTGGAATTCCCTGCCCAGTGAAGCAGTTGAGGCTACCTCATTGAATGTTTTTAAGGCAAGGATAGATAAATGTTTGAACAGTAAAGGAATTAAGGGTTATGGTGAGTGGGCGGGTAAGTGGAGCTGAGTCCATAAAATGATCAGCCAGGCTCGAGGGGTCAGATGGCCTGCTCCTGCTTTTAGTTCCTATGTCCTTTAAGGTGCTAAATTGGGTGAGGGCTAATTACAACAATATTAGGCAGGAACTGAAAAGTGTAGATTGGGAGCAGATGTTTGAGGGCAAATCAACATCTGGCATGTGGGAGGCTTTCGAGTGTAAATTGATAGAGATTCAGGACTGGCACATTTAAGACCATGATGTAGAGATGCCGGCATTAAGAGTAAGCAGACTATTGGTGCAATGACACAGCTTTGCTCGGTCTCAGTCTGTGAATTGGGTCAGAGGAGATTGCTGGTCAGGATCACAGAGGATCTCACAGCATGGAAACAGGCCCTTCAGCCCAACTTGTCCACACTGCCCAGTTTTACCATGAAGCTAGGCCCAATTGCCAGCGAGATAATGAGGGGTATTGAGATTATTTAATGGAGAGGGATTTTTGAGGAATTATCTAATAGTGCGAGAGGCAGGAGCTGAGGGGAAATGATGGCACATCAGGAATTCTGGTTTGGAAAGTTAAAGAATCAACAGGAAAAATGAAACAATGGAATTGAGTTGAAGTGGGAAATCGGGAGTGTACTGTTGAGCTAACTATGGAAGTCACTGGGTTTATGGTGAATCCCAGATGAAGCCAATCCACAGAAATGGCCATGGAACGGTCAAGGAAAGGAAGGGTTGATTCGATCATATAATAGAAAGTAAAAGGTGGGAACTGGAAGAGAAGTTAATTATCATAGAATAGGATCTGTACAGTACAGAAGAAGGCCATTCAGCCCTTCATAAGACTATAAGACTAGGAGCAGAATCAGGCCATTAGATCTTTGAGTCTACACTGACCACAATCCCAGACCCTATCCCCATAAACCCAATATTTACCCTGCTAATCCCCTGACACTAAGGAGCAATGTACCACGGCCAATCCACCTAACTTTGGGGTGTGGGAGGAAACTGGAGCATCCCAAGGAAACACACACAGACACAGGGAGAACGTGCAAACTCCACACAGACAGTAACCCAAGGCTGGAATTGAACTCACGTCCCTGATACTATGAGGCAGCAGTACTAACTGTGCCACTGTATAGCCGCCGTGAGCTAACATTGTTCCAGTTCAATGTGAGCATGTGGATCAGTATTGATACAGCCATCATTGTACCAGAGAAAGAGGAGAGGGGATCTGAGGAGGACTGGATGAGACTCGGAACAGAGAGAATAGTGTCAGGATAGGAAGAAATGAGTGGAGAGGAAGGAGCTGAACCAACGGGTAGTGGTGACTGTGGATCTGGGGAAGGAGGTCAGAGTGCCCTGTTTGGGATGGGGGAACTCAGGAGTTGGAAACCGTGAACGGAAGATGTCCAGCGGGGGCGAGGTCAGTGATGGTCCTGGAAATGGTGACTTGACCTTTGCTGGTGGGGTTTGGGTGAGCGGAAGTTGGGAGTTGGTGTTCAGGCGCTGCAAAGTAATGGTGGGTTTACCAAACTACAACAAACCTTGTCAGCGGCTCTGAAACAGTATTTGAGTTGGACATGAGAGAGCAGAGCGAGCAAGTTCAAGAGGAGAGACTGCAAGTGAGCGAGCGAGCGAGCAAGTGAGAGAGCGAATGAGCAAGCAAGTATGAGCAAGTGAGTAAATGAGTGAATGAGTGTGTGAGTGAGTGAGTGAATGAATGAGTGAGCAAACAAGTTAATGAGTAGTGAGCGAGCGAGTAAGTGAGTAAACGAATAAGTTTGTGAATGAGTGAGTGAGTGAGCGAATGAATGAATGAGTGAGTGAGGGACTGAGCGAGTGAACAAGTGAGTGAGTGAGCAAATGAGCAAGTGGATATGCGAGTGGGTGAACGAGTGAGCGAGTGAGTGACCGAGCAAGTAAGTGAATGAGTGTGTGGGCGAGCAAATCAGTGAGTAAGTGAGTGAATGTGTAACGATTGAATGAGTGAGCGAGCGAGCATGTGAGTGAGTAGTGAGTGAGTGAGTTTGTAAATGAATGAGTGAGTGAATGAGTAGTGAGTGAGTGGGCGAGTGGGTAAGTAAATAAATGAGTGAGCGAGCAAATGAGTGAGTGAGTAAGTGAATGAGTGAGCGAGTCAGTGGGTAACAAGTGTGTGAGTGAATGAGTGAGTGAATGAGTGGGTGAATGAGTGGGTGAATGAGTGAGTGAATGAGTGAGTGAATGAGTGGGTGAATGAGTGGGTGAATGAGTGGGTGAATGAGTGGGTGAATGAGTGAGTGAATGAGTGGGTGAATGAGTGGGTGAATGAGTGAGTGAATGAGTGAGTGAATGAGTGGGTGAATGAGTGAGTGAATGAGTGAGTGAATGAGTGGGTGAATGAGTGAGTGAATGAGTGAGTGAATGAGTGGGTGAATGAGTGAGTGAATGAGTGGGTGAATGAGTGGGTGAATGAGTGAGTGAATGAGTGGGTGAATGAGTGGGTGAATGAGTGAGTGAATGAGTGGGTGAATGAGTGAGTGAATGAGTGAGTGAATGAGTGGGTGAATGAGTGGGTGAATGAGTGGGTGAATGAGTGAGTGAATGAGTGGGTGACTTTGCGAGTCATTGAGCAAATGGATGAGTGAGTGAGCAAGTGTATGAGTGAATGGGTGAGTGAATGAGTGAGTGTGTGAGTAAGTGAATGAGTGAGTGAGCGAGTGAGAATGAGTTTGTAAATGAATGAGTGAGTGAGTGTGTTTTTGAATGAGTGGTGAGTGATTGGATGAGTGAGTGAGTGAATGAGTGAGTGTGTGAGTAAGTGAATGAGTGAGTGAGCGAGTGAGAATGAGTTTGTAAATGAATGAGTGAGTGAGTGTGTTTTTGAATGAGTGGTGAGTGATTGGACGAGTGAGTGAGTGAGCGAGTGAGCGTGTAAGTGAATGAATGAGTGAGTGAGTGAGCAAATGTGAATGAGTGAGCAAATGAGTGACCAAGTGAGTGAGTAGGTGAATGAGTGAGTGAGTGAGTGAGAGAGGGTTTGAGGTAGCCACTATCAGACCAGTAATAGTCAATGGAAAGATTGAGGGTGGAGTTTCCCATTCGCAGAGTGCTGATGGAGATGGGGAAGCGGGATGTAGCTCTCCAGTGGATTTCCCTCCCCAGAGGATCCAGCGCTGTGTGCAGAATAAACCTAGCAGTGTGACCCACACCAGTGAGGCAGGCCTGGAAAACCCCAGCAGCTGGGAATCCCAAAATCAGGGAGCCCTTTGTACAGGACAATCTCCAACATAAAACTCATTAACCAGCACCTCCAACCCCCCACCTCCTATCAGCCCCCACCCTGTGTGCTGCCCCCACCCTTCACAACCCCAGGAACATGGTCACTATTGCCCAAACATATACACAGGGACATCCCTCCCACGGACATAGGGAGATACCTCCTCATGCACAAGGGCAATTCCTTAATGGAGTTCACCAGAAGACCTCTCAACACTGCTCCCTGGCACTGCCCCGTGGCCCTGCTCCGCCACTGGCACTGTTCCATCCCAGCACTGTCCCTGCCCCTGACACTGCTCCTCCGTTGGTACTGCCCCCCCCCCGGCACTGACCCAGCCCTGCCCCTTCCCCTAGCACTACTCTGCCTCGGTGCTGCCTCCGGCACTGCTCCTGGCACTACTCCTCACACTGATGCTGACCCCTCCGCATACTCTTTGCTGCTCCCTGGCACTGCCACCTGAAACTGCCCCACCCTGGCACTGCCCCCTGGTGCTGCCACCTGGCATTGCCCTACCCGTTGGCACTATCCCTTGGAAGGTCATCACCAAAGAGGTTAGCGCAGTTGGATTTGCTCCTGAAGCACCATCAGTGTAGGAAGAGGATAAATGATCGGATCTGTTCTGCTGAGGTAAGTCACTCTTAAATTCCTCTCGGATCAAACTCTCAGCATCATGTACCCACATGCAGCACTCTTCACGGATCTCTGACACATATCAATACTCAATCTCTCACAGACACTTTCACATCATCACCATACCAGCTATCCTGTCACTCACACTCCATCTTCTGGCCCTCCTGGGGATGTGCACCTCATCCAGGCTCATCCCCATCCCCACTTCATCACCTGCCTTACTTTTATCTTCACACAGGGAAAGCTGGTGTACAACAGCTGTGAAAGAACAAAGTTCAGAGGGTGATGGTGGAGGTTGGTGTACCCACAACAGGGGTTTAGATACAGAATAAAGCTCCCTCTACACTGTCCCCCATCAAACACTACCAGGACACGTACAGCACAGGGTTAGATACAGAGTAAAGCTCCCTCTACACTGTCCTCCATCAAACACTCCCAGGACAGGGACAGCACGGGGTTAGATACAGAGTAAAGCTCCCTCTACACTGTCCCCCATCAAACACTCCCAGGACAGGTACAGCACGGGGTTAGATACAGAGTAAAGCTCCCTCTACACTGTCCCCCATCAAACACTCCCAGGACAGGTACAGCACGGGGTTAGATACAGAGTAAAGCTCCCTCTACACTGTCCCATCAAACACTCCCAGGACAGGTACAGCAGGGTTAGATACAGAGTAAAGCTCCCTCTACACTGTCCCCCATCAAACACTCCCAGGACAGGTACAGCACGGGGTTAGATACAGAGTAAAGCTCCCTCTACACTGTCCCCCCATCAAACACTCCCAGGACAGGTACAGCACGGGGTTAGATACAGAGTAAAGCTCCCTCTACACTGTCCCCCCATCAAACACTCCCAGGACAGGTACAGCACGGGGTTAGATACAGAGTAAAGCTCCCTCTACACTGTCCCCCCATCAAACACTCCCAGGACAGGTACAGCACGGGGTTAGATACAGAGTAAAGCTCCCTCTACACTGTCCCCCATCAAACACTCCCAGGACAGGTACAGCACGGGTAGATACAGAGTAAAGCTCCCTCTACACTGTCCCCCATCAAACACTCCCAGGACAGGTACAGCACGGATTAGATACAGAGTAAAGCTCCCTCTACACTGTCCCCCCATCAAACACTCCCAGGACAGGTACAGCACGGGGTTAGATACAGAGTAAAGCTCCCTCTACACTGCCCCCATCAAACACTCCCAGGACAGGTACAGCACGGGGTTAGATACAGAGTAAAGCTCCCTCTACACTGTCCCCATCAAACACTCCCAGGACAGGTACAGCACAGGGTTAGATACAGAGTAAAGCTCCCTCTACACTGTCCCCCATCAAACACTCCCAGGACAGGTACAGCACGGGGTTAGATACAGAGTAAAGCTCCCTCTACACTGTCCCCCATCAAACACTCCCAGGACAGGTACAGCACGGGGTTAGACACAGAGTAAAGCTCCCTCTACACTGTCCCCCCATCAAACACTCCCAGGACAGGTACAGCACGGGGTTAGATACAGAGTAAAGCTCCCTCTACACTGTCCCCCATCAAACACTCCCAGGACAGGTACAGCACGGGGTTAGATACAGAGTAAAGCTCCTTCTACATTGTCCCCCATCAAACACTCCCAGGACAGGTACAGCACAGAATTAGATACAGAGTAAAGCTCCCTCTACACTGTCCCCATCAAACACTCCCAGGACAGGTATAGAACGTTGGTTAGGCCTCGCTTGGAGTACTGCGTCCAGTTCTGGTCGCCGTACTACTGGAAGGATGTGGAGGCCTTGGAGAGAGCGCAGAGGAGATTTACCCCGATGCTGCCTGGTATGGAAGGGCTGTCTTACGAGGAAATATTGAACACACTGGGGTTATTTTCCCTTGAAAGACGTCGGCTGAGAGGGGATCTATTAGAGGTATATAAGATTATAAGGGGTATAGATAGAGTAAATGGTGGTAATATTTTCCACCATTAGAAATGGATAGAACGAGAGGTCATGGCCTTAGGGTGAGGGGGGCTATGTATAAGACTAATATTAGAGGACATTTTTTCACACAAAGGGTAGTGGGGGTGTGGAATGCACTGCAGAGTAAGGTGGTGGGAGCAGGCACGCTAGGGTTGTTTAAGGGTCTCTTGGACAGCCACATGAGCGGTCTGCAGATAGAGGGATATAGCAGGACTGTCTAAATATCTTATTTGTTTCCACAGGCAATTCGGTCCACCTTGTTGACCAACAAGGTGCATGCATTCGGCAGGTCGTGCGAGGGCTGCTCTTGGATGTTGCTTCAGGAGTGGCCTAGTGCTTCAAGTCGTTAGTGTATGCTTAAACTGGACCATCTGATGGGCAACGTGACAGCTCAGAGACTATCGCTGTTGCTGTGCAGACACATGGATTTGGGCCTGTGTCTGCGGGAGTTTGCGCGTTCTCCCCGTGGTTGCGTGGGTTTTCTCCGGGTGCTCCGGTTTCCTCCCACGTCCCAAAAATGTGCCCTTAGGCTGATTGGGTAACAAATTGTCCCTATATTGGTCTCTATATGGGAATCTTCAACAATAGGCATAGCCTAAAGTCATGGATATGTCATTAAGACGTTAGGACTGCGGCGCGGGCTCGTTGGGCCGAAGGGCCTGTTTCCCATGCTGTGTTGCTCTTTGTTCTTTGTTCTTTGTAGGTACAGCACAGGGTTAGATTTGCTTCATGAGGTGATTAGAGAGCAAGCATTCCATGTAATCAATATCCCATTTATAAAATGATAGAATGGTTGCAGCAGAGAAAGAGGTCATTCAGCCTCTTTTTTTCTGTGCTGATCCAGCTTGAATAGCAGCTCACCATCCCACCAAACCCTCCTCCCCCAATCACCCATCTGCAGGCCCTGCAAATGTCTGATTCCCTTTGGTACATCATGGAATTAATGGGCCATTTGGTGGACCTGGGTTTCGATTCCAGCCTTGCGTCACCATCTGTGTGGAGTTTGCACATTCTCCCTGTGTCTGCGTGGGTTTCCTCCGGGTGCTCCAGTTTCCCCGCACACTCCAAAGATGTGCGGGTTAGGTTGATTGGCTCAATTGTTTCTTAAGGCGGGATCAGGGCAGATGTGTCGATAAAATTCTGACATTAGTGTCAGGGGGATTAGCAGGGTAAATACATGGAGTAACGGGAATAGAATGGGATTGTTGTCAGTGCAATCTTGATGGGCTGAATGGCCTCTTTCTGCAGTGTAAGAATTCTATGATTTACCCTGTATCAGAATGTACATTTCAGATCTTAATGACTCCCTGTGTAAAAATGTATTTCTATTGACCTCTCTCAGCATTGCGACAACGTACATTTTCATACATATGTGTGTACATGCTCTGTACATTTTCCTAATTTCCTCACCTCATAGAATCATTGAACCCTATAGTGCAGAGGAGATCCTTCAGCCCTTCGAGTCTGCACTGAACACAATCCCACCCCAAGCCCTAGTCCCATATCCCAATATATTTTACCCACTAACCTCTCTAACATATGCATCCCAGTAAATTAGGGGTAATTTTTTAGCACGGTCAATCAACCTAACCTGCATATCTTTGGACCTGTAACTCTCACATTCTTCCTGTAAATCCAGTTGTTAATCAACCTCTGTGGAAAGAGTTACTGTCTGACTTCTATTCAATCTGCGACCCTCACGCCCCTGTTTAACTGTGATACCTGAGAGGGTTGTTCCTGCTTTACATTCCATGCTTTTTAATATCTCACCTTGCCCCATGAACCCCTCAAAATATGTTTTCAAATCTAAGGAGTCCTGACATATCAAATTACTGCTTCTTTCCCATCTGATTGGCAGTGATGGGTACTCTCCTGCACTGTGATCATGTGTTGTGAGCAAATGCTGTAATAGAGATGGTCTCTTTATAGCAAAGACAAAGTTGTCTATTCAGAATTGAGTGATGTGAGATCAGGACACAAAAGCCCGCTTCATTCACAGCTAAATTGTATTAATCAGCACTTAATTAGTGAAGTTTCATGGATGGTTGTTGTCAGAATAGTAAATGCAGCAACCACTGATAAACGAAGGGGATGGGCTAAAATTTGGCAGATGGAGATAAATGTGAGGTTATCTATTTTGCCGGAAAAATAGAAATGGAAAGCAGCTTCAAAACGCATCCAGGCAGAGGGATCCAGGTGTCTGAGTTCATGAATCACAGAAAATCGGTTTGCAGGTGCAGCCCTTTATAAAAAAGGCAACAGGGATGCCGGCCTTTATTTAATATGGGGGGATGGGCGGGAATCAGAACATGTCAGCGAGCATAGAGACTGGGGAGGAGCCTGGGACCAAGACAAGGCTACCTAAGAGGAGGAGCAATCTGGGGGAGGATGAACTCAGTGGGCCTGGAGGTCTAGAGTGGATCTGCTTCAATAGTAGGAGTGTAACGGGAAAGACAGATGAACTTAGAGCCTTAATACCTGCACGAAACTTGGATGTGGTTGCAGTGACAGAGGACTTAGTTAAAAGAGGACAGGACTGGAAGCTGAATATTCCGGGGTACATGTGTTTTAGGTGAGACAGAAGAGGTGGGAGAATAACAATACTGGTTAGGGAGCATATTACAGCGATACAGAGGGTGAAAAATTTGGTAGGATCATGTAACGAGATACTGTGGGTAGAACTCAGGAACAGGAAGGGCGCAGTCACTACTCTGGGGGTAAACTGCAGACTTTCCAATAGCCCACGGGGAGTTGAGGATATGGAAGGAGATTCTGGACAGGTGTAGAAAAAATTATGTTGTTGGAGTGGGAGACTTTAATTTCCCTCGTATAAACTGGAAATCCCTTAGGGCTGAGGATTCAGACGGAGAGGAATTTGTAAAATGCGTTCAGGATGGTTCTTTGAAACAATATGTTGACAGTCCAACTATACTGGATCTAGTATTGGGGAATGAGCCCGGTCAGGTCATCAAAGTTTCAGTGGGGGAACATGTGGCAAATAGTGACCACAATTCTGTAAACTTTCGGATAGTCATGGAAAAGGATGAGTGTTGTCCTATGGGTAAGGTGCTGAATTGGGGGAAGGCTACATTTGGAATATTGCATCCAGTTCTGGTCGCCACACTACAGGAAGGGCGTGGAGGCTTTGGAGAGAGTGCAGAAAAGGTTTACCAGGATGTTGCCTGGTTTGGAGGGTCTTAGCTATGAGGTGAGATTGAGTAAACTAGGATTGTTCTTCCTGAAAAGGAGGTTGAGGGGGTGACCTAATAGAAGTTTATAAAATTACAAAAGTTAATTACAAGGGTAAACAGTTCTAACCTTTTCGCAGATCAGAAATGGCAACACAAGGAGTCACAAATTCGAGGTAAGGAGGGGTAAGGTTCAATACAGATACGCGGGCGACATATTTTACACAGAATATGGTGGGGGCCTAGAATGCATTACCAAGCAAGGCGGTAGAGGCAGACACGCTGGGATCATTTAAGACTTATCTAGATAGCCACATGTGCAGACTGGGAATAGAGGGATACAAACAAATGGTCCAGTTAGGAATACGTGATCAGTGCAGGCTTGGAAGGCCAACGGGCCTGTTTCTATGCTGTATTGTTTTTTGATATTGGAAAGGACTGGAGTGTAAAAGTAGAGAAGAGTTGTTGCAATTGTATAGAGAGACCACATCTGGAATACTGTGTCTAGTTAAAAGTTCATTTATTAGTCGTGTAGGCTTACTTTCAAGCTGCAATGAAATTATGGTGACAGTCCCCCATTCGCCACACTGAGGGAGAATTTAGCATGGCCAACGCACCTAACCTGCACAGCTTTGGAGTGTGGGAGCAAACCCAGGCAGACACGAGGCGATTGTGCAGACTCCACACAGACAGTGACCCAAACCAGGAATTGACCCTGGGCCCCTGGCGCTGTGAGGCAGTAGTGCTAACCACTGTGCCACTGTGTGCCTCAAGTTTGGTCACCTTATTTGAGGAAGGATGTGGTGACATTGGAGGCAGTTCACAGGAAGGTTCACCAGATTGATTTCAAGGATGACATTTGAAGAGAGGTTAAACAGTTTAGGTTTGGACTCGCTGGAGTTTAGATTGATGGATCTGATTGAGGTATATAAAATTCTAAAAGGGATTGATAAAGTGAATGTAGACCAAATGTTTCCTCTTATGGGAGAATTTAGAACAAGGGGTCACAGGTACAAGCTGAGAGGCGGTAGATTTAAAACAGATAAGGAGGAACTACTTCTTGAAGAGGGTGGTGAATTTGTTGAACTCGCTGTCTCATCCCGTGGTGGAATCTGAATCATTAAATGGTTTTAAGAGGGAGACAGGTATATTTCTGATTGAAAAAAAAGGGAAAGGAGGATATGGGGAACATTGGGGAGACGGTTCGAAGCCAGAGAGAGATCGGCCACGATCTGATTGAATGACGGAGTGGGCTGGAAGGCTGGATTTGCCAATTTCTGCTCCTAATTCCCATATTCCTGGAACATAAAATCCCACCCAAGGCCAGTGGAGATTCCTGCTCTGGAATCTCGTCCGCCCCAATTCCATGGTGTCGGTGGATAAGTGGTTTTGACCCCAAAAAATTCTAAGTACTGAATTTGTGTAAAAACTGGAGTAAACTCTCCTTTTTTCCAGTGAGATTTTCAAAATGAACCTCCCACAGTCTGTGCACTGCAGAGTGCCCCAGCGTGAATCTCATTAAAAATCTGCTGGCCTATTCCCACTGGAGAGGCCAGCAGCATAGCACTGAGCGGACAACGGTGCATGCACCGATTGGTCAGTGCCAAGATTGGTCAGCTTTCAATGTCCATCCCATTCAAGAACATAAGAACTAGGAGCAGGAGTCGGCCATCTGGCCCCTCGAGCCTGCTCCACCATTCAATAAGATCATGGCTGATCTTTTCGTGGACTCAGCTCCACTTACCCACCCGCTCACCATAACACTTAATTCCTTTACTGGTCAAAAATTTATCTATCCTTAAAAACATTCAATGAGGGAGCCTCAACTGCTTCACTGGGCAGGGAATTCCACAGATTCACAACCCTTTGTGTGAAGAAGTTCCTCCTCTACACAGTCCTAAATCTGCTCCTCCTTATTTTGAGGCCATACTCCCAGTTCTACTTTCACCCACCACTGGAAACAACTTCCCTGCTTCTATCTTATCTATTCCCTACATTATCTTACAGGTTTCTATAAGATCCCCCTTATTCTTCTGAAGCAAGAGTATAGCCCCAGTCTACTCAGTCTCTCCTTGTAAGCCAACCTCTCAACTCCGGAATCAACCTAGTGAATCTCCTCTGCACCCCCTCCAATGTCACTATATCCTTGCTCAAGAAAGGAGACCAGATTCCCCACACACACCTATGCAAAAATTCCAACACCTAGCTGACAATCCTACCTCCTCCCCGACTGGACCCTAAGCTTGGCTGATTGACACTGGCCGGAGCCATTGATGTGGGGATTTGACCTCCTGACCTCTGATTCAGCAGCACTCGACTGAGGCCCCAGGAACACATTAACCTGCATAGCTGTCACTCGGCCTGTGTTGGAAGATTGCGTGAGACAGGATTAAAAAGATTTTCCATAGCCATCTGCCTATCATTGCCACTCTGGGAAGAGTCAGATTTCTTGGAATTATATAAAGCAATTAACAACCCCTCCCAGTGCTGACACTATAGTTATATAGTTAAAAAAGCCCAATAATTGCTCTACTTTCTCAGAAGACTAAGGAAATTTGTTATGTCAGCTCACACACATGCACCATAGAAAACATTCTTTCTGGTTGTATCACAGCTTGGTATGGGCTCCTGCTCTGCCCACAAGAAGCTACAAAAGCTCATGAATGTAGTGCAATCCATCATGCAAACCAGCCTCTCATCCATTGAACAAAGAACAAAACAGCACGGGAAACAGGCCCTTGGGCCCAACGAGCCCACGCCGCCACCCCGATGTTCCCACCTCTACCCGCGATCCCTGTCCATGTTTATAGATCTATGGATTGAAACCAAATTTGAGACAATTTAGGGAGAATTTTTTCTGCCAGTCAGCCTAAGAGCACATCTTTGGGGTGTGGGAGGAAACTGGATCACCCGGAGAAAACCCACACAAGCACGGGGAGAATGCGCAAACTCCCACAGACACAGGCCCAAATCCATGTATCTGCGCAGCACAGCGATAGTCACTGAGCTGTCGTGTTGCCCATCAAATGGTCCAGGTCAAGCGTACACTAATGATGTGAAGCACTAGGATACTCTCAAAAAAAATCCAAGAGTAGCCCTCTCTTGACCCATCGCGTATATGCCCCTTGTTAGTGTCTACACTTCCCACTACCTCGGCGAAGCAGCAGCATAGAACCATAGAACACTACAGCACAGAAACAGGCCTTTTGGCCCTCCTTGGCTATACCGAACCATTTTTTGCCGAGTCATACTGACCTGCACCTGGACCATATCCCTCCACACCCCTCTCATCCATGTACTTATCCAAGTTTTTCTTAAATGTTAAAATTGAGCCCACTTTGACCACTTCATAGAACATAGAACATAGAACATAGAACATTACAGCACAGAACAGGCCCTTCGGCCTTCGATGTTGTGCCGACCAAAATAAAAAGCAATGCCCCTCCAAACTAAACCATTCCCTTCTCTTTCATCTGGCAGCTTATTCCACAGTCCCACTACTCTCTGTGAAGAAGCCCCCCGCCACTAAAATTTTCCCTTTAAACTTTTCCCCATTCATACTTAACTCATGTCCTCTAGTTTTTTTTCTCCCCTAACCTCATTGGGAAAATCCTGCTTGCATTCACTCTATCTATACCCATCAAAATCTTATACCCCTCTATCAAATCTCCCCTCATTCTTCTACGCTGCAGGGAATAATGTCCTAACCTATTCAATCTCTCTCTATAACTCAGCTTCTCAAGTCCCAGCAACATCCTTGTGAACCTTCTCTACACTCTTTCAACCTTATTAATATCCGTCCAGTAATTAGGTGACCAAAACTGCACACAATACTCTAAATTCAGCCTCACCAATGTCTTATAAAACCTTGTAAGAAGTCTCACAATACCAGGTTAAAATCCAACCAGTTTATTTGATAAACTGGTTGGACTTTAACCTGTTGTTGTCAGACTTCTTATTGTGTTTACCCCAGCCCAACGCCAACATCCCCACATCCTGATTATACAATCTCACCACAACATTCCAACTCTTATACTCAATACTTTGATTTATAAAAGCCAATGTACCAAAAGCACTCTTTACTACCCTATCTACCGTGATGCCACTTTTAGGAAATTATGTATCTTATTCCCAGATCCCTCAGTCCTATTGCACTCTTCAGTGTCCTACCATTTACCTTGTATGTTCTACCTTGGTTTGTCCTTCAAAAGTGCAATATCTCACACTTGTCTGCATTAAATTCTATCTGCCATTTTTCAGCCTATTTTTCTAGTTGGTCCAAATCCTTCTGCAAGCTTTGGAAATCTTCCTCACTGTCCACTACACCTCCAATTTTTGTATCATCAGCAAATTTGCTGATCCAATTTACCACATTATTATCCAGATCATTGATATAAATGACAAACAACAATGGACCAGCACTGATCCCTCTGACAGACCACTAGTCACAGGCCTCTACTCAGAGAAGCAATCCTCCACTACCACTCTCTGGCTTCTTCCATTGAGCCAGTGGCTAATCCAATTTACTACCTCTCCATGTATACAAAGAACAAAGAACCACACAGCATGGGAAACAGGTCCTTCGGCCCAACAAGCCTGCACTGCCATTTTAACATTATGAGTGCCTTCCTCTATCTAAGACCTTTGTCTACATCTATCGGGGAAGATTGAGGGAAGTCTAATTTAGGGACTATTTGTTACATCAGTCAGCCTAAGTGCATGCTTTTGGGATGTGGGAGGAAACCGGGGCACTGGAGAAAACCCACGCAATCACAGGGAGAATGTGCAATTTCCCACAGACACCCGCCCAAATCCCTGTATCTGCACAGCAAATAGTGATAGTCACTGATCTATCATGTTGCCCATCAGATGATCCAGTTTAAGCGTACACTAACGACATGAAGCACTCGGCAACTCTCGAAGCAACATCCAAAAGCAGCCCTCGCACCGCGTGTATGCCCCTTGTTGAACAGCGAGGCGGACCGAATCATCTGCGAAGCAAAAGAAAAGACATCAAACTCCTCGCTCTTCCTTCCTATATCATTGGTGCAGATGTGTACCATGACATCCAGCTGTTCACCCTCCCACTTCAGAATGCTGTGCATGTGATCAGACACATCCCTGAACAAACCATCCGGGAGTCTCTGTCATGACCACAGAACCTCCTGTCTGTAGCTCTGACTATTGAGTTCCCTATCACTACCGCTCTCCTCTTCTTCCCCCTCTGCCTTCTGCACTGCAGAACCAGACTCAGTGCCAGAGATCCAGGCAAGATAGTGCAGCTTGTCCCGGGTAAGGCATCCTCCACAACAGTGTGCAATTGTGAAGGGGAATGACCCCACAGGGGAACCCTGCTCTGCCTGCCATTTCCCCTTCCCTTATCTGATGGTAACCCAATTACCTGTGCCTTTGGTATAACTACCTCCCTGAAGCTACTATTTATAAACTCCTCACTCTCCCGAATGATCTGGAGGTCATCCAGCTCCTGCTCCAGTTCCCTAACGTGGTTTGTTAGGAGCTGCAGCTGGATGCACCCCCTGTAGGTGTCGTTAAGGACCCCATGCACTCCAAACATTCTCTCTTCCACCTTCAATTACTAAGGGCGCAGGTTTAAGGTGCAAGGAGCACAGCTTAAAGGAGATTTTTTACACAGTGTGCTGAGTGCCTGGAACTCGTTACCGGGGAAGATAGTGGAAGCGGATACGATAGTGACTTTTAAGGGGCATCTTGGCAAATATATGAATAGGATGGGAATATATGATCCCCAGAAGAATAGGGGTTTTAGTTCAGTCCAGAGCATGATTGATGCAGGCTTGGAGGGCCAAAGGGCCTGTTCCTGTGCTATAATTTTCTTTGTTCTTCCTGTGAGAAAAGTCTGAAGTCAGGTACCAACCAACCGAAGAACAAGCTTCTTCCCCGTTGCTGTCAGACTTTTGAATGGACTTGCTTTTCATTAAGTCGATCTTTCTCTACATTGTAACTGTAACACTACATTCTCTAAATTTGCACCCCTTTATTGTGGAGTCCAAGAGGCGGAGACAAAAGTCGTAGGTAGGAAAAGGATAGGAATGAGGCACTCACTGAACAGTAAAGTGGGTGGCGTGGGCTTGTTTCCTGTGCTGTATTTTTTTTTGTTCTTTGTACATTCTGCACTCTCTCATTTCCTTTCCAATGCACGGTTTGCTTTGTCTGTGTAGCACGTAAGAAACAATACTTTTCACTGTATGCTGATACATGTGACAATAATAAATTAAATCAAATAAAAAAACAAAAGATTTATCTAACAAGGAGCTGTTAGGACATATGATAAAACATTAGAGAACGAGGCATATATATATATATAAAAAAAAATTATTTAATTATATGAAGTGGGCATTGCAGACTGGGCCAGCATTTATTACCCATCCCCGACAGAGGGAATCTGAGATTTATCTGTGCCAGAATTCCACCACCTTGCCTGTCACGGAATCGGAGCAGACAGTAGTGGATTAACCATGAGGCTGACTAGGTTTAAGCTAGGGGCCCAGAATGGAGGGGATGGCCAAGAGCAAAATAAAATTGGTTTAACCCTTTTAAGAACAACACAGCCTAGGAAACAGGCCCTTCAGCCCTACAAGCCCACGCCGCCCATTTTAACATTCAGCGAGTGCCTCGTTCCGATTCTACCTACGACTTTTGTCGAAGGGTGAATAATTTTTCATAACCATACCCCGTGTGTGAATTAATATATCGACTGCACAATGTGTATCGAAGTACATACATTTGTTTTAGAATTTATCTGTCCTTAATGATTACTAACTGCTCAGGTGAGTGTTCATTTTCAGCATCAAAGAGGATCAACAATGAGCGATGAGAGACTTAGTCATCTGGCACTCATGCAAACTGATTCAGACATGCTTCGATCTGTTGATTTACATGCTGTTAACAACACTTTTGTAAACCAAAAAACACGGAAGCTTTTTGAAGTAGAAATGTAAAGAAAATAAAAAAAAATTAACAAAAGTGTTGTAATTTATTGATATAACTTTGTAATATTATACATGTAGTACATTATACACAGTACAACGATATAAGTTATCTAATGTCCCTTAATGTCGCTTTATTGTATTCAACAAAGTGGTGGGCAGGGGCCTTACTAAAGCTCAGCCTCGGGGTCCATGTGGTAGTTAATCTGCCACTGGGAGCAGGCAAGGATAAAGACACTGGAAATGTCCGTTGATCTAGGGCAAGGCCATAAACTTCCATCCTTGGAGTCACATGTAGACAAGAGACATTAGAGCATCAGATGGTTTTTTTCCAACAATCGCTTCATAGCCATCATTTTTAAAAATTTCAGCTGTTTATTGGATTCAAATTTTTGCTATGGTGGGATTTGAACCCAAGCCCGCTCCAATCTTGCTTTGGTTTTTTTGGATTATTAGACCACCTCCCCTATTAAAGAGCATGCAAAAAGAGGATGGAGAGGAGGGGAGGTTTAGGGTGGCAATTTAAAGCAGAGCACAATGAAACTTCAGGACGTTCAAGACACCAGAATTGAGAGAATGCAGCTATCTTGGGGAGTTTGGGAGCTGGGACATATTACAGAGACAAGGAGCAGAAAGGTCATGATGTGCTTCACGGATTCTCAAAACATTTACACAGAGTTCGGAGTGAAGTTGGGACTATTCATTCATATCCAATTCTGTGTACAGACACCATCGTGAATAAGCTCACTCATCACGATAGTACCGTACCATAGAAACCCTACAGTGCAGAAAGAGGCCCTTCGGCCCATCGAGCCTGCACCGATCACAATCCCACCCAAGCCCTACCCCCATATCCCTACATATTATACCCACTAATCCCTCTAGCCTACACATCCCTGGATACTAAGGGGCAATTTCTTAGCACGGCCAATCAACCTAACCCGCACAGCTTTGGACTGTGGGAGGAAATCGGAATACCCGGAGAAAACCCACATGACATGAAGAGAATGTGCAAACTCTACACAGACAGTGACCTGGGCTGGGGATCGAACCCAGGACCCTGGATCTATAAAGCAGCAGTGCGAACCACTGTACTACTGTGCCACCCCAGTCACAAACTAGGTAGCGCTTCCCAACTTTTTCTAAGCTACGGCACACCTCGACACTATAGAAAGATTTTGAAGCACACCTTCTAATTTCTATTGTCTTTCTTTCCTTACCGGGAACCTGGTTTTTAACCCTTCGTTGATCCTCCAGCATGTGGTACAGTTGTTTGCTCTGCTGCCCTAGAGTGTCAGGGGCTTGGGTTCAAATCCAGCCCCGGGTCACTGTGTGCAGTTTGCATGGAGCCTGTGTGGATTTCCTTAGAGTGCTCCAGTTTCATCCCACAGTCCAGAACTGTGCAGGTTTGGTCAATCAGCCGTGGTCAATGTGTGGGGCTATTGAGATAGGTCAAGGAGGTGGCAAGGGTGAGCTGCTCTTTTGGAAAAGTCAATAGACTCGATGGGTTTCTTTCTTCACTGTAGGGATTTTATGAGAAAATATATAGGATTTTCTCATTTTCTTTAACCTCTCTCTGTCTCTCATTTCTGATGTGGAGATGCTGGTGTTGGACTCGGGTAAACACAATAAGAAGTCTCACAACACCAAGTTAAAGTCCAACCAGTTTATTTGATAGTAAACTCACGGGTTTTGGGGGTTTGCCCCTTCATCAGGGTGAGTGGAGAGTTCTTGTAAAGACTCACATTCGAACCAATATTCTGTAAACTGTGTGTGCCATTATCTACTCTGCCTGAGACCAGAACTCTCCACTCACCTGACGAAGGGGCAAACCCTGAAAGCTTGTGGGTTTACTATCAAATAAACTGGTTTGACTTTAATCTGGTGTAGCAAGACTTCTTACTCTCTCATTTCTCCCAGGATTTTTGCAGCCTTGCTGAGTTTCCGCTCTTTTTGTACAAGTGTATAGAACATAGAACATAGAACATTACAGCGCAGAACAGGCCCTTCGGCCTTCGATATTGCGCTGACCAGTTAGGAAAAAGCAATGACCCTCTAACCTAAACCATTCTCTTTTCGTCCATAAACTTATCTACTAACCTCTTAAACGCCACCGAACTTGGCGCATCTACAACTGCCGCAGGCAGGGCATTCCATACCCTTACCACCCTTTGGGTAAAGAACCTACCTCTGACATCTGTCCTAAAACCACCACCCCTTAATTTAAAGCTATGTCCCCTCGTGCTAGCTTTCTCCATCCTAGGAAAAAGGCTATCACTGTCCACCTATCTAAACCTCTAATCATCTTATATGTTTCAATAAGGTCTCCTCTTAGCTGCTTTCTTTCTAACGAAAACAACCTCAAATCCCTCAGCCTCTCTTCATAAGACCTGCCCTCCATACCAGGCAACATCCTGGTAAACCTCCTCTGTACCCTCTCCAATGCCTCCACATCTTTCTTATAATGTGGGGACCGGAACTGCACACAATACTCCAAGTGCGGCCGCACTAGAGTTTTGTACAGTTGCAACATGACATTGCGGCTCCGAAATTCAATCCCCTACCAATAAAAGCTAAGACTCCGTATGCCTTCTTAACAACCTTATCGACTTGATTGCCAACTTTCAGGGATCTATGCACATATACACCAAGATCCCTCTGTTCTTCAACACTATTAAGAGTCTACCATTAGCCCTATACTCTACACATTTGTTATTCCTGCCAAAGTGAATTACCTCACACTTTTCCACATTAAACTCCACTTGCCACCTCTTGGCCCAGCTCTGCAACTTGTCCAAGTCTCTCTGCAAACTATAACACCCCTCTTCACTATCTACCACTCCTCCGACTTTGGTGTCATCCGCAAAATTACTAATCCATCCTTCAATACCCTCATCCAGATCATTTATAAAAATTACAAACAGCAGAGGCCCCAAAACAGACCCCTGAGGTACACCACTAGTAACCGAACTCCACGATGAATATCTCCCATCAACCACCACCCTCTGTCTTCTATCTGCTAGCCAATTCCAAATCCAATTAGCTAAATCACCCTCAATCCCATACATCTGCATTTTCTGCAGAAGCCTTCCATGGGGCACCTTATCGAACGCCTTACTAAAGTCCATATATACCACATCAACTGCCTTACCCCCATCCACTTCTTTGGTCACTTTTGCAAAAAACTCAATAAGGTTAGTAAGGCACGACCTACCCTTCACAAAACCATGCTGAATATCCCCAATCAATTCATTTCTCTCTAAATGGTGCCTTTATGGAGCCTTTATCTTCAGCTCTAAGTCCCGGTGGTCAGTGTGCATGGAGCCACGCCGACAGAGAAAAATCCAAACCCTGCATGTCGGATTCTACGATTCATCCAGGAAAAAGCAGCACATTTGATTGGCATCCCATCCATTATTCACCGCCTCCACTGACACACAGTGGCAGCTGTGCGTGTATCACCTACAAGATGGTCTGCAGCAACTCACCATCTGCAGTGCCACACTCCAAACTTGCAGCCCTGACCAGCTGGAAGGGCAAGGACAGCAAATACATCTAACTTCACACAACCACCCACTGTCCCTCACCCACTCACTGCCCCTCATCCACTGCCCCTCACAGTGCCCACCACCCACTGCCCCTTACTCACTGTCTGTCCCTCACCCACTACCCCTCACACACCCATCCTCATCCCTCTGCCCCTCACCCACTGCCCCTCACCCAGAGGCACTCACCTCCAAGGCATCCACCATCCTACCTGGGAAATTTATCATAGTTCCCTGGGTCAAAATCCTGGAACTCCCTCCCTAACAGCACGGTGGGGGTACCCACATCACAAGGACTGCAGCAGTTCAAGAAGGCAGCTCACCACCACCTTCCCAAGAGCCCAGTTAGAACATTATAGAACGTAGAATACTACAGCGCAAACAGGCCCTTCAGCCCACAAGTTGTGCCAATCATGTCAGTACCTACCAGGCCATAGAACTATCTGTAACTCCCAATCCCATTAAATCCCATGTACTCATCCAGAAGTCTCTTAAAAAACTCCAGCAAGCTCTACCATCACTGACGGCAGCCTATTCCACTCACTCACTACCCTCTGAGTGAAAAACTTACCTCTAACATCTCCTCTGTATTTGCCCCCCAGCACCTTAAACCTGTGTCCTCTTGTAGCGATCATTTCAGCCATGGGGAAATAGCCTCCAAGAATCCACTCTATCTATTCCTCTCAACATCTTATAAACCTCTATCAGGTCGCCTCTCAACCTTCGTCTCTCCAGAGAGAAGAGACCTAGCTCTCTCAATCTATCTTCATAAGGCCTGTCTCCCAATCCAGGCAACATCCTTGTGAATCTCCTCTGCACCCTCTCGATAGCTTCCACATCCTTCGTACAATGAGGTGACCAGAACTGCACATGGTACTCCAAGTGGGGTCTGACGAGGGTCTTATAAAGTTGCAGCATTACCACCAACTTTCGTATCGTGGCCGAACTTATTAACCCATCCCTTCACTTCCTCATCCAGGTCATTTATGAAAATGACAAACAGCAAGGGTTCTAGAACAGATCCCTGGGGCACTCCACTGGTTACCGACCTCCATGCAGAAGAAGACCCATCCATAACCACTCTCTGCCTTCTGCAGGCAAGCCAGTTTTGGATCCCATGCCCTCTCACCTTCTCAAGAAGCCTTGCATGGGGGACCTTATCAAACGCCTTGCTGAAATCCATGTAAACCACGTCCACTGCTCTTCCTTCGTCAACGTGTTCAGTTAGTGGTGCCCACATGAAGGGATTTAAAAAAAAATACACACAAAAGATTACAAAAGCAAACTACTGCAAAAACTGGAATTCTGATCCAGGAACAGAAGCCTTGCATGGGGGACCTTATCAAACGCCTTGCTGAAATCCATGTAAACCACATCCACTGCTCTTCCTTCGTCAACGTGTTCAGTTAGTGGTGCCCACATGAAGGGATTTAAAAAAAAATACACACAAAAGATTACAAAAGCAAACTACTGCAAAAACTGGAATTCTGATCCAGGAACAGAAAATGTTGGAAATTCTCAGCAGGTCGGACAGCATCTGTGGAGGGACAAACAAGACAAGATTTACTTGCTGGAATTTTACCAGGATATAGGATAACTCCGTTCTGAGAGGCTCACGGAAGGGAATTCTCCTTTGGCGCCGGGTGGATCTGACAAACCCCGGAGAGGCAAGGCGGTAAAATTCCGGCAAATGTTTCAGATCAATGGCATTGCAGCAGAGTAAGAACAATCTTAGGAGCCCAGCTTAAAAGCGGATCAGATGCTCGTTACGTCACTGGTCATTTGTGGGATCTTGCTGTGCACAAATTGATTTCTCCCATTTCCCTACATCATAAGCTGCTTTGCCTGGAAGCTGGCTTTTCCCACTGAAGCTAGGGGAGAGAAAAAAGACAGAGGGTGCGGGTTTAGAGTAAAAGGAGAAAAGGAAAAGTTTAAAGGGAATATTGCTGCGGGGGTGGGGGGGGGGTGAGGGGGGGGGGGGGGGGTGGCGGTGCTTCTTCACACAGAGAGTGGTGGGAGTGTGGAATGAGCTGCCGGATAAAGTGGTGAAAACGGGGTCACTTTTAACATTTAAGAAAAACTTGGATAGGTTCATGGATGAGAGGGGTGTGGAGGGATATGATCCAGGTGCAGATCAGTGGGACCAGGCAAAAAATGGTTCGGCACAGACAAGAATGCTGTTGATGTCGTCTACATGGATTTCAGTAAGGCGTTTGACAAGGTTCCCCATGGTAGGCTGATAGAGAAGGTGAAGGCGCATGGGATACAGGGCCGGGTACGTAGATGGGTCGAGAACTGGCTCGGGAGGAGGAGACAGAGGGTAGTAGCGGAAGGCTCTTTTTCCGGCTGGAAGCCTGTCACTAGTGGAGTGCCACAAGGCTCAGTACTAGGTCCTCTTCTATTTGTGGTCTTCATAAACGACTTGGAAGTTGGGGTAGGTGGTGAGATCAGCAAATTTGCTGATGACACCAAGATGCTTGGATTGGCGGGTACAGAAGAGCAGTGTCAAGCAATACAACAGGACATAGATAGGTTGGTAGACTGGGCAGATAGATGGCAAATGGAATTTAATCCGGATAAATGCGAGGTGATGCCTTTTGGCCGGAAAAATGTAGAAGAGAGTTATAGGATAAAAGGTAAAACTATACGGAGCATAGAGACGCAGAGAGACTTGGGGGTGCAGGTTCACAAGTCTCTGAAGGTGTCCTCACAGGTGGAGAAGGTGATAAAGAAGGCGTATAGTAGGTTAGCTTTCATAGAAAAGGGTATAGAATACAAGAGTAGGAGTTTGATGTTGCAGTTGTATAGAACGTTGGTTAGGCCTCACTTGGAATACTGCGTCCAGTTCTGGTCGCCGTACTATCAGAAGGATGTGGAGTCCTTGGAGAGAGTGCAGAGGAGGTTTACCGGGATGCTGCCTGGTATGGAAGGACTGTCTTATGAGGAACGATTAGATAGACTGGGGTTGTTTTCCCTTGAAAGACGTCGGCTTAGAGGGGATCTCATAGAGGTGTATAAGATTCTAAGGGGTATAGATAGAGTAAATGGAGGTAAACTTTTTCCACCTTTAGAAATGGATAGGACGAGGGGGCATGGCCATAGGGTGAGGGGGGCTATGTATAGGACGAATATTAGAGGGCAGTTTTTCACACAAAGGGTAGTGGGGGTGTGGAATGCACTGCAGAGTAAGGTGGTGGGAGCAGGCACGCTGGGGCTGTTTAAGGGTCTCTTGGACAGCCACATGAGCGGTATGCAGATAGAGGGATATAGTAGGACTGTTTAACTACGGCTTTTTCCACAGGTAATTCGGTCCATACTTGACCAACAATGAGCATGCATTCGGCAGGTGGTGCGAGGACAGCTCTTGGATGTTGATTCATGGGTTGCCTGGTACTTTATGTCGTAAATGAGTGCTTTACGTGGACCATCTGAAGGGCACCATGACAGCTCAGAGACTATCGATGTGGCTGTGCAGACACTTGGAATTGGGCCGGTGTCTGCGGGAGTTTGCGCGTTCTCCCCTTGGTTGCGTGGGTTTTCTCCGGGCACTCCGGTTTCCTCCCACAACCCAAAAATTCGCTCTTAGGCTGATTGGGAAACAAATTGTCCCTGTAGTGAGAGTCTTCCATATTAGGAATAACCTAAATCTATAATAGGATAATGGAATTGCTACTATATAGTTATGACGGCGGCGCGGGCTCGTTGGGCCGAAGGGCCTGTTTCCCGTGCTGTGTTGCTCTAAAAAAAAAGAAGGTCCAAAAGGCCTGTTTCTGAGCTGTAATTTTCTATGGGTTCTATGGGACACAGTGCCAAAACTATTTCTCTTTGTTACCCAGCATCTATCTTTTTCGGGTCCTATCAATTAGCGAGAATGTTTCTTGCAACTGCATTGACACCATCTGACTGAAATTCTGGGAGGCCCTCACAATTTTTATCGCTTGTTATCAGACTGACTGGCTGTGGCATTTCATAAAGTATTTCATCATTACCAAACAATGAACGTTATTTGTCTATGTCTAAAACGCTCCAAAGACTAACTGAACAAGTGAGTTTCAATGTCTAATGTTGATCAAAGACAGACGGAACCTTACATTGCCTGAGGACAGCCCAAAGTGTTTTACAGCAAAGAAAATACTTTTCGAAATGTGGCCTCCATTGCAATGTAGGAAATGCACCAGCCAAATTGGATGGGCAATACATGCTGGCCTAACCAGTGATACTTCCCGCTGCCTCAGCAAAGCAGCCAGCACAATCAAGGACCCCATGTATCCCAACGTTTTCTCTTCCACCTTCTCCTGTTGGGAAAAAGATACAAAAGTCTGCGGTCATGTACCAACTATCTCAAGAACAGCTTCTTCCCTGCTGCTATCAGACCTGTGAATGGACTTATTTTGCACTAAGTTGATCTTTCTCTACACCCTAACGAAGATTGTAACACTGTATTCTGCACTCTCTCCCCTTTCCTTCTCTATGAACGGTATGCTTTGTCTGTATAGCGCGCAAGAAACAACACTTTTCACTGTGCATTAAAAATAAATCGAATCAAAATCAAAAGACGTCCGCAGCCTATAAAAATGTTTAAAAAAAATCCTTGCCCAGCAAGATCCCGCAGGTGGCAATGTGACAACGAATAGATAACCAGTTTTTAGGTATATCGATAGAGGGACAAATACTGTCCCTAATATATTGGGAAACACTCCATTTTCTCTCCCCTTTTCCACTCTCCCTCTTCTCCAAAACTCAGAGAGTCAAGTACAAAATCCAGACCAACGCTCCCAATGCTGTACTGAGGGAATGCTGCACTGTCAGAGGTACTGTGTTCAGATGAATCAATGAACCAATTTGGTCTCTCAGGTGAGTGCTGAAGATTATAGGTTACTCTTTTAAGAAGAGGGATTTGCTCCCAAGTCCTGACAATAGCTTATTCAACATGACTAACTAACAAGTGACCTGGTCAACAGAACAAAGAAAATTACAGCATGGGAACAGGCCCTCCAAGCCGGCACCGAGCATGCTGCTCGTTTGAACTAAAACCCCCTATCTTTCTGGGGACCATATCCCTTTATTCCCATCCTATCCATGCACTGTTAAGATGGCCCCTTAAAAATCACAACTGTATCTGCTTCCACGATCTCCCCCGACAGGGAGATCTAGACATCCAGCACCCTCTGTGTTAAAAAACCTCATACATCTCCTTTAAACCTTGCCCCTCACACCT
Source organism: Sphyrna mokarran (assembly GCA_024679065.1). Classification (NCBI taxonomy): domain Eukaryota; kingdom Metazoa; phylum Chordata; class Chondrichthyes; order Carcharhiniformes; family Carcharhinidae; genus Sphyrna; species Sphyrna mokarran. The sequence goes on from JAGIQG010000001.1 coordinate 7,004,196, forward strand.
TAAATCTATGTCCCTGAGTAACTGACTCTTCCATCCTGGGAAAGACTATCCACTCTATCCATGCTCCTCATAATCTTGTAGGCTTCTATCAGGTTGCCCCTTAAACCTCTGTCGTTCCAGTGAGAACAAACCAAGTTCCTCCAACCTCTCCTCATAGCTAATGCCCTCCATACCATCTCCAAAGCCTGGATATCGTATAAGCTCCAGCACACAGAGGGTTAATGCGAGTCTGGGCAATGTTGCCTACACAGCGACAAAAGAAGATACATGACTCAGGCCAAGAGTCAATGTTGATGTTGCCCAGAGATATGATAAGGTCAAGGGTGGAGATACTGTTATATATTGTGTATATAATTGTGTATGTACACAAGCAGATAATCAGGAGTTGCTGTTCATGCATGGAGACTTCTTTAACAGATACATTCTGTTCTCTTTGTAACAAACATCATCCCAATAATAATCACATTACTCTTTCTGGGAGTAATGTGCTAATTGGCTGCTCTCTATCCCACATTATAGAAGTATTTGAAGGTAACAAGCTTTGGGAACAGCTTAAGTCTAAAAGGAACTGTAAAATTGCACGTTCTTTCCTTCTTTATGAAAATTACCTGACTGTATGCTGTGAATTCTATAAGATATTAATTATAGAAGTGTCGCACTGCAGAATGGGGCCCATCATGTAGCAACTTCACCAACTCAATTAGTTCCAGTCCCCTACTTCTCCCTGTAATCCTGCACATTCCTTCTTTTCTTATCAATGCCTACATTTCTTTTCAATGCTTTAATTGAATCTGCCTCCACCACACTCTCAAGGCAGAGTAATCCAAAGCCTAACCACTCACGTTACTTTTGCTTCTTTTACCAATCACTTTCAATCTGTGCCCTCTCGTTCCCGATCCTTTGATGAGGGGAAACAGTTTCTCCCTATCTACTCTGTCCAGTCCCCTCATTACAAGGTCCTCTGATGAAAGCACAGAACTCTGAAAGTTTGTGATTCCAAATAGAACATAGAATACTACAGCACAAACAGGCTCTCTGGCCCACAAGTTGCACCGATTGTCTCCATATCTACCAGACCTATCTATAACCCTCAATCCCATCAAATCCCGTGTACCCATCCAGAAGTCTCTTAAAAGACCCCAGCGAGTTCGCCTCTACCACCACTGATGGCAGCCGATTCCACTCACTCAGAGTGAAAAACTTACCCTTAACATTTTCTCTGTACCTGCTCACCAACACCTTAAACCTGTGTCCTCTTGTAGCGACCACTTCAGCCCTGGGAAATAGCCTCCAAGAATCCACCCTATCTATACCTCTCACCATCTTATAAACCTTTTTCAGATCACCTCTCATTCTTCATCTCTCCAGGGAGAAAAGACTGAGCTCCCTCAACCTTTCACTCAGAAGATGGTGAGTGAGTGGAATAGGCTGCCATCGGTAGTGGTAGAGGCGAACTTGCTGGGGTCTTTTAAAAGACTTTTGGATGAGTATATGGGATCTAATGGGATTGGGGATTATAGATAGGTCTATGGTTTGGTAGGTATAGATGTGATTGGTGCAATTTGTGGGCCGAAGGGCCTGTTTGTGCTGTAGTGTTCTATGTTCTATCAAACCTGTTGGATAACAACTTAATTAGGGACCCCACACATATCCCGGACATTCTCTCTTCCACCTCTTCCATTGGAAAAAAGATATAAAAATCTGAGGTCATGTACCAACAGACTGAAGAACAGTTTTTTCCCTATTGCTACCAGATATTTGAATGGACTTAAGTTGATCTTTCTCTATACCCTAGCAATGACTGTCACACTACATTCTGCACTCTTTCATCTCCTTCTCTATGAACAGTATGCTTTGTCTGTATAGCGTGCAAGAACCAATACTTTTCATTGTATAATAATACACGTGACAATAATAAATCAAATCAAATTAATCCATCAACCTAAGTGGAGTTCTCATCCCTGGAACCATTCCTATGAATCTTTCTTGCACTTCCTCTCTTTAAACCTTCACATCCTTCCTAAGGTGTGGTGTCCAGGACTGTACACAATATTCCTGAAACAGTGCCTTGAGGGGTCTGAACAAGGTAGTTGGGAGAAAGGATTGATAACGAGAGGGCACCGATTGAAATTAATTCATAAAAGAAGCAATAATGACACGAGGGAAAACAGAAGAGGCCGTGGCCAAATGGTATTATTGCTAGATTATTAATCGCGAAACTCAGTTAATGTTTTGGGGACTGGGTTTCAAATCCCGCCATGGTGGGAATCTACTGATGACCATGAAATCATTGTCGATTGTTGGAAAAACTCATCTGGTTCAATAATGTCCTTTAGGGAAGAGAATCTGCCATTGCTACCTGGTCTGGCCTATATGTGACTCCACAGCTTGGTCCGGCCTACATATGTCTTCAGTGCACACCAGTGTTATTGACTCTCAACTGCCCTTCAAGGGTAACTAGATAGGCAATAAATGCTAGCCAGCCAGCAACACCCATGTCTCATGAATGAATGAGAGATATTTCACACTGTGAGTGGTTAGGGTTTGGAATGCTGTACCTGTCAGTGTTGGACAGGCAGGTTCAATTGAAGTATTAAGAATGGAATTAAGTTACATTTTAATTTATTTATTAGTCATAAATAGGCTTACATTAACACTGCAATGAAGTGACCGAAAATCCCCCAGTTGCCACATTCCGGTGCCTATTCGGGTACACCGATGGGGAATTTAGTACGGCCAATGCAACTAACCTGCATGTCTTTCATACTGTGGAAGGAAACTGGAGCACCCAGAAGAAACCCACACACACATACAGGGACAACATGCAAACTCAGCACAGACAGGCTGGAATGGCCCCTGATGCTGTGGGGCAGCGGTGCTAACCCACTGTGCCACCCCTAATCTGACACATCTGGAAATGGAGAGAGAAAAATAGCACCCAGTTCACGCGCCAGGGCCAGGGCAGACACGACGGGCCGAGTGACCTCCGCCTGCAGCCGTTCCGCTTGTGTGCAGAGGGAGCCGCAGCGTGGGATCAGTAAATATAAACAGGGGCGGTGCGCTTTCCCTCTCATCCCCTCACACACAGGGGTGGACTAGCCACACACTCACTGCATTGGCGCAACTGATCCGAGGAGAAATCAGGGGCAGGGACTGAGTGAGCCGCCCAGTCACAGATACAGCAATCAAGGAGCAAACCACAGAGGAAGGGAGTCAGAGAGGGAGGGGGAAAAAGACAGAGAGAAGGATAAGCAGTGAAAAGTTAACGGAGCAGCCCTGGTGCACTCCCCCAGCTCACTCCATCCCGGCTCACACTGAATCCCAGGAAAGATGCTGCGCGTGTTTGTCCTTCGGGCAGAGAATCTGCAGATCATAGAGGATGATATCAGCGACGCTTATTGCTCGGTGACTTGTCAAGGTAAGGAGCTGGGGACCCCCTCCCAGCCTCTCCCACTGAGGGGTAAGCAGGTTCCGCCCAGCCTGAGAGAGTGGGGAGAGAACGGGAGATCTCTCTCTCTCAGTGCTGCATTTATTAACTAATCGGCTGCTGCTCAGTTTAAATATAGACTGGATTCAGTTACAGGGCAGACGGCTGGCCAACAATAAATAGAATCCTGGCTTAAAATTAATTGAACTCTTGTTGAGTTTCAGGCTGGTAACTTTTAAAGGCAGTAAGGCAGAGTTTGCCTTTTCCAAACAGGTCTGGTAAATTTCAGTATCTCAAGCTTTAGTCTGGACCACTAATTATTCATTCCTTTGTGTTCTCTGACTTTATATAGATGTGTTTGACTCTCTATATATTTCTATCATTTAGTCTGTTATCCATCTCTGTATGAAAGCGTGTAACTCTATACAGATATGTCTCACTCAACATGTATGTGTCTGTCCCTCTCTGCAGTCGGGGTTTTAACCCTGTCACATCACGGTAACAATCTTTATCAAAGACAACAGTGCCATTCTATGGGAGTACGCTAGCACAGTGGGCAGCACAGCTGTCTCACAGCGCCACTGGACCTGGGTTTGATTGCCAGATTGGGTAACTGTGTGGAGTTTGTACATTCTCCCGGTATCTGTGTGGGTTTCTTCTGGGTGCTCCAGTTTCCTCCCACACTCCAAAAAATGTGCTGGTTAGGTGCATTGGCCATGCTAAATTCTCCCTCTGTGTAGCCAAACAGGTGTCAGAGTGTAATGACTAGGGATTTTCACAGTAACTTCATTGCAGTGTTTATGCAGCCTTTTATAAATAAACTTTTGAAATCGTATATCTGTCTCTATCTCTGCAGTGGAGGTTTTATCCTGTCACAGCGCTGTAACTACTCTTATCAAAGACAGCACTGTCTCTCTATGTGTCTCTATGTCTTTCTCTCTGTCTCTCTCTCGCTCTCGCTCTCTCTGCAATCGGGGTTTTACTCTGTAACAGCACTGACTATGTGTTTCCCTCTCTCTGCAGTTGGGGTTTTACCCTATACAGCACTGTAACAATCCTTATCAATGACAGCCCTGTCTCTCTATGTGTGTCTCTGTCTGTCTTTCTCCCTCTCTCTGCTGTCAAGTTTTACCCTGTCACAGGACTGTAATAACCCTTATCAAAGTCAGCATGTCTCTGTATGTGTCTCTCTGTCTCTCTCTCTCTCTCTCTGTCTCTGTCTGCAGTAAGAATTTTGCCCTTAACAGCACTGTAGCAATCCTTATCAAAGACAACACTGACTCTCTATGTCTCTGTCTGTTTGTCTGCTTGTCTCTCTCTGTCTCTGTCTGCTGTCAGAGTTTTGCCCTGTCACAGCACTGTAACAATCCTTATCAAAGACAGCACTGACTCTGTATGTCTCTGTCTGTCTGTCTGTCTCTCTTTTTCTCTGCATCAGAGTTTTGCCCTCACAGCACTGTAACAATCCTTACCAAAGACAGCGCTAGCTCTCTATGGACTGTGCCAATGTCAGACACTCCCTCCTCACTCTGGCTGCGGTTTAGGATATGGCTGATCACACAGTCCTCCTCTAATGCCTCTCCTCCATTGCCCAGCTGGGTGGAACAGCACTCCTGCTGATGCACAGACTGAGCTGCCTTCCCCTTCCATCCCTGCACGTCCTGGTGTCCCAGTTTGGCCACCTCCCACATACTGGCTCTGCTGACATATTGCAAAGTCACAGCTTTAGGGTCCTCACTCACGCTGATGACATCCAGCACTGCTTTCACCAACACCTCTCTCCACCTCTGAGTTATCGGACTGTTTCCCCACGAAAGACAGGGAAGGCTGAATTCTCCCCAGTCTTCAATCCCAATCACAGGTTCCATTCCTTAGACACTGACTCCATCCGTCTCACTATCACCGGATTGTGACAGTGCAAGAGGAAGTCATTTGGCCCATCGTGCCTCTCCAAATAAAAATGATGATTTAGTGCCATGACCTGTGCACGTTGTCTCAATTCAATAAGCATCTAATGCCCTCATCTAATGCCTCGATTGAACCTACCTTCCCCACATTTCCAGGCAGTGCATTCCAGATCCAAATCATTTGCTTCTTTTGCAAATCACTTCAAATCTGAGCCCTCACATTCCTGATCCTTTTACAAGTGATAATAGTTACTCCCTATTTATTATTATTATTTTTATTAAGCAACACAGCGCGGGAAACAGGCCCTTCGGCCCAACGAGCCCGCGCCGCCGTCATACCAAATAGTAGCAAGTACATTATCCTATTTTAATATTCCTATATAATAATATATATATTATTCCTAATATGGAAAATTTTCACCATAGGGACAATTTGTTACCCAATCAGCCTAAGAGCGAATTTTTGGGTTGTGGGAGGAAACCGGAGGTGCCCGGAGAAAACCCACGCAACCACGGGGAGAACGCGCAAACTCCCGCAGACACCGGCCCAATTCCAAGTGTCTGCACAGCCACATCGATAGTCTCGGAGCTGTCATGGTGCCCTTCAGATGGTCCACATAAAGCACTCATTTACGACATGAGGTACCAGGCAACCCATGAATCAACATCCAAGAGCTGTACCCGCACCACCTGCCAAATGCGTGCTCAAATTATGGACCAAATTACCTGTGGAAAAAAGCCGTAGTTAAACAGTCCTAATATATCCCTCTATCTGCATACCGCTTATGTGGCTGTCCAAGAGACCCTTAAACAGCCCCAGTGTGCCTGCTCCCACCACCTTACTCGGCAGTGCATTCCACACCCCCACTACCCTTTGTGTGAAAAACTGCCCTCTAATATTCGTCCTATACATAGCCCCCCTCACCCTATGGCCATGACCTCTCGTCCTATCCATTTCTAAAGGTGGAAAAGTTTACCTCCATTTACTCTATCTATACCCCTTATAATCTTATACACCTCTATGAGATCCCCTCTAAGCCGACGTCTTTCAAGGGAAACCAACCCCAGTCTATCTAATCGTTCCTCATAGGACAGTCCTTCCATACCAGGCAGCATCCTGGTAAACCTCCTCTGCACTCTCTCCAAGGACTCCACATCCGTCCGATAGTACGGAGACCAGAACTGGGCGCAGTATTCCAAGTGAGGCCTAACCAAAGTTGTATACAACTGCAACATCATACTCCTACTCTTGTATTCTATACCCTTTTCTATGAAAGCTAACATACTATACGCCTTCTTTATCACCTTCTCCACCTGTGAGTATTCTGCACAGTCCCCTCAAGATTGTGAACATCCCTATCGAATCTCTTAGCCTTAAGAGGTTTTTACAGTTTATTTATCAGTGTCATGAGTAGGCTTACATTAACACTGCAGTGAAGTTACTGTGAAAACCCCCTAGTTGCCACACTCTGGCACCCTGTTCAGGTACTCTGAGGGAGAATTTAGCAAGGCCAATGTACTCAACCAATAGGGCTGTGGAAGGAAACCGGAGCACACGGAGAAAACTACTGCAGGCCACAGGGAGAATATGCAGATTCCACACAGACAGTGACCCAAGCTGGAAGTCGAAACCAGGTGCCAGGCACTATGTGCTACTGTGCCATCCACCTTCTTCTGTCCAAAGAGAACAGTCCCAACCTCTCCAATCTATCCTTGTAACTGAAACTCCTCTGTAATAGAGAATTAATAAATAAAATAAATAATAACTGTTATTTGTCATTTACATTAATACTTTGGTGAGAGTATAGGGGGCATGCTTAGTAAGTTTGCAGATAACACCAAGATTGGTGGCATAGTTGGCAGTGAAGAAAGTTATCTCCGATTGCAACAGGATCTTGATCAATTGGACCAGTGGGCTGACCAATGGCAGATGGAGTTTAATTTAGACAAATGCCAGATGACGCATTTTGGTAGATTGAACTAGAGCAGAACTTACTCAGTTAATGGTAGAGTGTTGGGGAGAGTTATAGAACATAGAGATCGAGGGGTACAGGCTCATGGCTCCATGAAAGTGGAATCACAGGTAGACAGAGTGGTGAGGAAGGCATTCAGCATGCTTTGTTCAGAACATTGAATACAGGAATTGGGACGTCTTGTTGAAGTTATACAAGACTTGGGAAGACCACACTTGGAGTAGTGTGTGCAATTCTGGTCACTCTATTATAGAAAGGATATTACTAAATTAGAAAGAGTGCAGAAAAGATTTACTAGGATGCTACTGGGACTTGATGGTTTGAGTTATAAGAAGAGGTTGAATAGACTGGGCTTTGTTTTTCTAGAGCGTAGGAGGCTGAGGGGTGATTCTATAGAGATCTGTAAAATACTGAGTGGCATAGATCAGCTAGATAGTCAACATCTTTTCCCAAAGGCAGTGGGATTTAAAATTAGAGGGCATAAATTTAAAATGAGAGGGGAGAGATACAAAAGGGTCCAGAAGGGCAATTTTTTCACACAGAAGATGTAAGTGTCTGGAATGAGCTGCCAGAGGTTGTAGTAGAGGTGGCTACAATTTTGTTTTTTAAAACACATTTGTATAGTTATATGGATAAGATGGGTATTGGGGGATATGGGCCAAATGCAGGCAATTGGGATTAGTTTAATGGTAAAAACTGGACGGCATGGACAAGTTGGGCTGAAGGGCCCATTTCCATGCTGCAAACTTCTATGACTATGACTTCTGACCTCTGGAACCATTCTTAGAAACTTCTTCTGAATTTCTTCCAATGCATTTTTAGAAATATGTTTAATTTATTTAGATGTTGCAAAACATAAATCTTATTGAAACTTCTACTGAAATTGATTGAGTAATGCAGAATCAGATATTTCTGTCTGTCTCCTGAGTTTGATACCAACTGTTGGCAGCTTTGGAGTAATATTTGAACCTGAGTTAAGTGTTGAATCCCATATCCTTTCCATTGCCCACTCCCTATCAGCCTATTCTCTCTTTCCAGTTGTTGAACCATGGCTCTGGAGGTTACAACATTTTAAGTGCATATCCAAGTACTTTTTGAATATTATGAGGGTTTCTGCCTTGCTACCCTTTCTGACAATGAGTTCCAGGTGACCAACACCCCCTGGGTCAATCCATTGTCTGAGGATCTGAGGCCCAACTATCTTCAGCTGCTTCATCAATGACCACTCTTCCATCACAATGTCAGAAGTGGGGATGTTCGCTGATGATTGCACAATGTTCAGCGCCACTTGCGACTCCTCAGATACTGAAGCTCTTCACGTTCAACTGCAGCAACCTGGAAAATATCCAGTGGAAATTCACGCAGACATAGAACATAGAACATAGAACATTACAGTGCAGTACAGGCCCTTCAGCCCTCGATGTTGCGCCGACCAATGGAGAGAAAGCAATGACCCTCTAACCTAAACCATTCCCTTTTCATCCATAAACCTATTCACGGACCTCTTAAATGCCCCCAAACTTGGCGCATCTACAACTGCAGCAGGCAGGGCATTCCATGCCCTTATCACCCTCTGGGTAAAGAACCTACCTCTGACATCCGTCCTATAACTACCAACCCTCAATTTAAAGCTATGTCTCCTTGTGCTAGCCTTCTCCATCCGAGGAAAAAGGTTATTACTGTCCGCTCTGTCTAATCCTCTGATCATCTTATATGCCTCAATAAGTTCACCTCTTAGCCGCCTTCTGTCTAATGAAAATAACCTCAAATCCCTCAGCCTCTCCTCATAAGATCTTCCCTCCATACCAGGCAACATCCTGGTAAACCTCCTCTGTAACCTGTCCAATGCCTCCACATCTTTCTTATAATGTGGGGACCAGAACTGTACACAATACTCCAAGTGCGGCCACACCAGAGTTTTGTATAGTTGCAACATGACATTGCGGCTCCGAAATTCAATCCCCCTACCAATAAAAGCCAAGACTCCATATGCCTTCTTAACAACCTTATCGACTTGAGTGCCAACTTTCAGGGATCTATGCACATATACACCAAGATCCCTCTGTTCATCAACACTATTAAGAGTCCTACCATTAGCCCTATACTCTACACATTTGTTATTCCTCCAAAGTGAATTACCTCACACTTTTCCACATTAAACTCCATTTGCCATCTCTCGGCCCGGCTCTGCAACTTGTCTAAGTCTCTCTGCAAACTATAACACCTCTCTGCACTATTTACCACTCCTCCAACTTTGGTGTCATCAGCAAATTTAGTAATCCATCCTTTGATACCCTCAGCCAGATCATTTATAAAAATTACAAACAGCAGAGGCCCCAAAACAGATCCCTGAGGTACACCACTTGTAACCGAACTCCATGATGAAAATTCCCATCAACCACCACCCTCTGTCTTCTATCAGCTAGCCAATTCCTAATGCAATTAGCTAAATCACCCTCAATCCCATACATCTACATTTTCTGCAGAAGCCTTCCATGGGGCACCTTATCGAATGCCTTACTAAAGTCCATATTTACCATGTCAACTGCCTTACCCCCATCCACCTCTTTGGTCACTTTTTCAAAAAACTCAATAATGTTTGTGAGGCACGACCTACCCTTCACAAAACCATGCTGACTATCCCCAATCAATTCGTTTCTTTCTAAATAACTATAAATCCTATCCCTAATAATTCTTTCCAAAACTTTGCCCACAACAGAACATAGAACATAGAACATAGAACATTACAGCACAGAACAGGCCCTTCGGCCTTCGATGTTGCGCCGACCAATATAAAAAGCAATGCCCCTCCAAACTAAACCATTCCCTTCTCTTCCATATACTTATCAACTAAGCTCTTAAACGCCACCAAACTTGGCGCATCTACAACTGCTGCAGGCAGGGCATTCCACTCCCGAACCACCCTTTGGGTAAAGAACCTGCCTCTGATATCCGTCCTATAACTATCACCCCTTAATTTAAAGCTGTGTCCCCTCGTGCTAGCTTTCTCCATCCTAGGAAAAAGGCTATCACTGTCCACCCTATCTAAACCTCTAATCATCTTATATGTTTCAATAAGGTCCCCTCTTAGCCGCCTCCTTTCTAACGAAAACAACCTCAAATCCTCAGCCTCTCTTCATAAGACCTGCCCTCCATACCAGGCAACATCCTGGTAAACCTCCTCTGTACCCTCTCCAATGCCTCCACATCTTTCTTATAATGTGGGGACCAGAACTGCACACAATACTCCAAGTGCGGCCGCACTAGAGTTTTGTACAGTTGCAACATGACGTTGCGGCTCCGAAATTCAATCCCCCTACCAATAAAAGCTAAGACTCCATATGCCTTCTTAACAACCTTCTCGACTTGACTGCCTACTTTCAGGGATCTATGCACATACACACCAAGATCCCTCTGTTCATCAAGACTACTAAGAATCCTACCATTAGCCCTATACTCTACACATTTATTATTTCTGCCATAGTGCATTACCTCACACTTTTCCACATTAAACTCCATTTGCCACCTCTCGGCCCAGCTCTGCAACTTGTCCAAGTCCCTCTGCAAACTATAACACCCCTCTTCACTATCTACCACTCCACCGACTTTAGTGTCATCTGCAAATTTACTAATCCATCCTTCAATACCCTCATCCAGATCATTTATAAAAATTACAAACAGCAGGGGCTCCAAAACAGACCCCTGAGGTACACCACTTGTCACCGAACTCCAAGATGAATATCTCCCATCAACCACCACCCTCTGTCTTCTATCTGCTAGCCAATTCCTAACCCAATTAGCTAAATCGCCCTCTATCCCATACATCTGCATTTTCTGCAGAAGTCTTCCATGGGCCACCTTATCAAACGCCTTACTAAAGTCCATATATACCACATCAACCGCCTTACCCCCATCCACCTCCTTCGTCACTTTTTCAAAAAACTCAATGAGGTTAGTAAGGCACGACCTACCCTTCACAAAACCATGCTGACTATCCCCAATCAATTCATTTCTCTCTAAATAACTATAAATCCTATCCCTAATAATTCTCTCCAATACTTTGCCCACAACAGAAGTAAGACTCACTGGCCTATAATTCCTTGGAAGGTCTCTCTTCCCCTTCTTGAACAATGGGACCACATTCGCTATCCTCCAGTCCTCCGGAACCACACCCATAACCAACGAGGACCTGAAGATCAGAGCCAGAGGCTCTGCAATCTCCTCTCTAGCCTCCCAGAGAATTCTAGGGTAAATCCCGTCCGGCCCAGGGGACTTATCCAACTTCAAACCCTCAAGAATATCTAGCACATCCTCCCTATCTACTTCGATACCTTCCAGTTTGCTACCCTGTACCTCAGTGTTCTACTTAACTACATAACTACATTTACATCACCCTGCGTGAAGAAGTAAGACTCACCGGTCTATAATTCCCAGGATAGTCTCTATTCCCCTTCTTGAACAATGGGACAACATTTGCTACCCTCCTGTCTTCCGGCACTATACCTGTAACCAACGACGACCTGAAGATCAGAGCTAGAGGCTCTGCAATCACCTCTCTTGCCTCCCAGAGAATCCTAGGGTAAATCCCGTCTGACCCAGGGGACTTATCTATTTTCATACCCTCAAGAATATCTAGCACTTCCTCCTTATCTACTTCAATACTTCCCAGTTAACAACCCTGTATCTCAGTGTTCTCCACAACTACATTTATGTTTCCCACGTGGGGAGAACATGCAAACTCCATACAGACAGTGACTCGAGCTGGGAATCAAACCCTGTGAGGCAGCAGTACTAACCACTGTGCTACCGTGCTGCTGCCCTCACATTTAGATAAATATGATGTGATGTATTTTGGTAGATCAGACTTAATGGGAGGGCAATGGGGAGTGTTATAGAGCAAAGAAATCTAGAAATACAGGTTCATAGCTTCTTGAAACTGGAGTCACAGGTGGACAGAAAGTGAAGAAGGCATCGACACACTTGGTTTCATTGGTTAGAGCATTGAATACAGGAGTTGGGACATCTTGTGAAGTTGTACAAGACACTTGGAATATAGTGTATCGTTCTGGTCACCCCATTATAGAAAATATATTATTAAACTAGAAAGAGTGCAGAAAAGGGCTGACAAGTGCCAAATAACATTTGCACCACTCAAGTGCCAAGCAATGACCATCTCCGACAAGAGAGGATCTAACCATCGCCCCATGACATTCAATGGCATTACCATCATTGAACCCCACTACCAACATCCTGGGGATTACATTGACCGGAGACTTAATGGAGGGATTGTCTTATCAGGAAAAGTTAAACAGGTTGGGACTCTACCCATTGGAATGTCAAAGAATGAGAGATGATTTCATTGAAATACAAAGGGCTTGACGGAGACTAGCCATTTAAATACTGTGGCTACCAGAGCAGGTAAAAGGCTAATAATCTGCGGAGAGTAACTCTCTCCCAATGCCTGGTGCTCTATCACCCATCCATACTTTGGCAAATCAGACCACAAGGCTGCGCTACAGCTCCCGGCTTCCAACCAAAAACTGAAGCGGAAAATCAGTTAAGGAAAGTTGTACAATGTTGGTCTGAGGAATTGGATGATCTCATTTGTAGTTGCTTAGAGTCAGTGGACTGGTCAGTATTTAAAAACTCTGAAACCAGCCTGAACGTCCGCCTCCTTTCCTTAGAAAGGAGGCGGCTAAGAGGGGATCTTATTGAAGCATATAAGATGATTAGAGGTTTAGATAGGGTGGACAGTGATAGCCTTTTTCCTAGGATGGAGAAAGCTAGCACGAGGGGCACAGCTTTAAATTAAGGGGTATGAGTTATAGGACGGATATCAGAGGTAGGTTCTTTACTCAAAGAGTGATTAGGGAGTGGAATGCCCTGCCTGCAGCTGTTGTAGATGCACCAAGTTTGGTGGAGTTTAAGAGGTTAATTGATAAGTATATGGAAGAGAAGGGAATGGTTTAGTTTGGAGGGGCATTGCTTTTTATTTTGGTCGGCACAACATCGAAGGCCGAAGGGCCTGTTCTGTGCTGTATTGTTCTATGTTCTATGTTCTATGACACTACAGTAACTGACTTCACTAGTAAGTGCGTAGAAGACTGTGCACCAAAGAAGCAAATCTACGTGTTTCCCAAATAGAAGCCATGGATGAACAGGGATATCCTTTGCTTGCTGAAGTCCAGGAGATCCATCAAAAATACCAAACACACTGCTACGATAGTGGAGTCAGACACGTTTGGAACTTTCAAGCGGTTATTGGATAGGCACATGGAGCACACCAGACTGATAGGGAGTGGGATAGCTTGATCTTGGGTTTGGACAAAGCTCGGCACAACGTTGAAGGCCGAAGTATTGTGATGTAATATTCTATGTTCTATGTACTAAGACAGTACCAGACAAAGCTAGAGTCTCAGGCTTGCCACATGGATTCCCACTGACTATGGGAAGGTCTGCAAGACATAACAGGCTATAAGATGAAGTCATGTAAAATTGCAGGCTCCAAGGCACCCCTCCCTGATGAGTTCAATGCATTCTACACCCGTTTTGAGCAAGAGGTCAGTGAGAGCTTGCCCCCCCCCCCCCTTAGAGGAACTTATATTTGAGGTCATCATGACAGAGGTGAGTAGCTTTCTCGAAGGTCAATCCATGGAATGTGACTGGCCCCGATGGGGTACCCAGCCGAGCACTCAGATGCTGTGCCGATCAGCTGGTGGAGGATTTGTAAACATCTTCAACTTCTCTTTACAATAATCTGAGGTCCCTATCTGCTTCAGGATGACAACCATCAATCCAGAACCAAAGAAAAGCCAAGCTTTTGTAAAAAAGCAGCTGTTGTAGATGCGCCAAGTTTGGTGGCGTTTAAGAGGTTAGTTGATAAGTATATGGAAGAGAAGGGAATGGTTTAGTAGGAGGGGCATTGCTTTTTATCTTGGTCGGCACAACATCGAAGGCCGAAGGGCCTGTTCTGTGCTGTATTGTTCTATGTTCTATGTTCTATGTTCAATGTGCTTTAATGACTATCAACCATTGGCTCTGACGCCCATCATTATGAAGAGATTTGAAAGGCTAGTCATGACATGAATCATTTCCTCCTGGACTGCCTGGATCCATAGAACATAGAACATAGAACAATACAGCACAGAACAGGCCCTTCGGCCTTCGATGTTGTGCCGACTAAAATAAAAAGCAATGCCCCTCCAAACTAAACCATTCCCTTCTCTTCCATATACTTATCAAATAACCTCTTAAACGCCACCAAACTTGGCGCATCTACAACTGCTGCAGGCAGGGCATTCCACTCCCGAACCACCCTTTGGGTAAAGAACCTAACTCTGATATCCTTCCTATAACTATCACCCCTTAATTTAAAGCTGTGTCCCCTCGTGCTAGCTTTCTCCATCCTAGGAAAAAGGCTATCACTGTCCACCCTATCTAAACTTCTAATCATCTTATATGTTTCGATTAGGTCCCCTCTTAGCCGCCTCCTTTCTAACGAAAAACAACCTCAAATCCCTCAGCCTCTCTTCATAAGACCTGCCCTCCATACCAGGCAACATCCTGGTAAACCTCCTCTGTACCCTCTCCAATGCCTCCACATCTTTCTTATAATGTGGGGACCAGAACTGCACACAATACTCCAAGTGCCGCCGCACTAGAGTTTTGTACAGTTGCAACATGATGCTGCGGCTCCGAAATTCAATCCCCCTACCAATAAAAGCTAAGACTCCACTACAGTTTGCCTACAAACAGGTAACAGGTCCACAGCAGACACCATCTTCCTGGTCTTGCACTCAACCCTGGAACACATAGGGAATAAAGACATCTATGTCAGGCTATAGATCAGCATTCAACACCATTATTTCCATGAAATTCATCTCCAAACTCCATTGTCTGGCCTTGGCACCTCCCTCTGTGACTGGATCCTGAACTTCCTGACTCACAGACCACAATCAGTAAGGATAGGCAACAACACCTCCTCCACCATCATCCTCAACACCGGTGCCCCACAAGGCTGTGTTCTCAGCCCCCTACATACTCCTTATGCACTTATGACTGTGTGGCTAAATTTCTCTCCAATTCGATTTGCTGACAACACCATCGTAGTGGGTCGGATCTCAAACAATGACAAGACAGGAATGAGATAGAGAATCTGGTGAACTGGTGCAGCGACAATAATCTCTCCCTCAATGTCAACAAAAGGAGGTTGTCGTTGACTTCAGGAAGTATAAAGGAGAACATGCCCCTGTCTACATCAATGGGAGCAAAGTAGAAATGGTGGAGAGCTTCAAGTTTTTAGATGTTTGTATCATTAATAACCTGTCCTCGTCCTCCCATGCTGAAACTATAGTTAAGAAAGCCCACCAATGCCTCTACTTTCACAGAAACTTTTACAGAGGCACCATAGAAAGCATTCCTTCTGGTTGTATTACAGCTGGGTCTGGCTCCTGCTCTGCCCAAGACTGCAAGAAACTACAAAAGATTGTGAATGTAGCCCAGTCCATCATGCAAACCAGCCTCCCACCCATTGACTCTGTCTACATTTCCCTCTGTTTCGGCAAAGCAGCCAGGATTAAGGACCCCACACACACTGGACATTCTCTCTTCCACCTTTTTCTATTGGGAAAAAGATACAAAAGTCTGAGGTCACGTACCAATTGACTCAGGAACAGCTTCTTCCTTGCTGCTGTCAGACTTTTGAATGGACCTACCTCGCGTTAAGTTGATCTTTCTCTAAAACCTAGCTATAAGTGTAACGCTCTCTGCACTCTCTTGTTTCCTTCCCTATGAATGGTATGCTTTGTCTGTATAGTGCACAAAAAACAAGACTTTTCACTGTATACTAAAATTGTGACAATAATAAATCAAATCAAATCAAATTAAATCAAATCTTCCACCATTTACACGGCACTGGTCAGGAGTGTGATGGAATACTTTTCCCTTGCCTGGATGACTACAGCTCCAACAATACCCAAGGAGCTTGACACCATCCAGGACAAGTGACCCGCTTGGTTGCTACCCCTTCTCCAACATTGACTCCATCCACCACTGGTGAATCGTGGCAGTTATATGCATCAGCTACAAGATACATGGCAGGAACTCACCAAGGTTCCTTAGACAGCATTTTCCAAATCACTACCATCTCGAAGGACAAAAGCAGCAGACACCTAGAAGTCCCCCTTCAAGCTACTCACCATCCTGATTTGGAAATATCCCTTCATTGTCGCTAGTGTACAGTGAAA
Source organism: Sphyrna mokarran (assembly GCA_024679065.1). Classification (NCBI taxonomy): domain Eukaryota; kingdom Metazoa; phylum Chordata; class Chondrichthyes; order Carcharhiniformes; family Carcharhinidae; genus Sphyrna; species Sphyrna mokarran. Next base: position 7,020,748 of record JAGIQG010000001.1, read on the forward strand.
AGTATTGTTTCTTTGCGCGCTATACAGATAAAGCATAAAGAATATCAGACATAGAGCAGGAAAGGGGAGGTGCAGAATATAGTGTCACAGTCATAGCTTGGGTGTAGAGCTTAAGGTCAGCTTAATGCGAGGTAAGATGAAAGCAAATTACTGCAGATGCTGGAATCTGAAACCAAAAGAGAAAACGCTGAGCAGGTCTGCCTGCATTGTAAGGAGAGAAAAGAGCTGGTGTTCCAAGTCCAATTGATCCTTTGGCAGAGCTAAAAATGTGGGGGATATTTATATTGCAGAGAGAGGGAATGAAAGATGAGTCACGGCCACAAAAACAAGGGGAAAGACTGCTAATGACATCTCATAGAGAGAGTAGAAAGTGTGAGTGGCCTAATAGGCAGAGAAGCTGAAATCAGAGAGTAAACTATGACAGATGGAGATGTCAGGGGCGGGGGGAGGAAGATGCGTCTGAGAGAGGAAAGAGGAAGCAAAGGAGGAGAAAAGGTAAGAAAATGGGGGAGAAAATATGGGGAAAGAGTGGAGGAGAAGAAAGAAAAAGAAACATAGAAGATTGGAGCAAGGAGGAGGTCATTTGGCCCTTCAAGCCTGCTCTGCTATTTCGATCATGGCTGATCATCCAACTTTCCATAGTCTCTAATCCTGTTCGCCCCAAGTGCTATATCCAGCTGCCTCTCGAATACATTCAATGTTTTGACATCAACTAATTCCTGTGGTAATGAATTACACAGGCTCACCACTCTTTGCGTGAAGAAATGTCTCCTCATCTTTATCCTAAATGGTTTACCCTGTGTCCTCAGACCTCATTCAGATTCCTGGTTCTGGACTCCCCCACCATCGGGAACATCCCCTCTGCATCTACCCTGTCTAGCCTGGTTAAAATTTTATAGGTCTCTATGAGAGCCCCCATCCCCCTCTTCATTTGTCTGAACTCCAGTGAAAACAAACCTAACCCAATCAATCTCTCCTCAGACATCAGTCCCACTATTACCGAAATCAGGAATGATAATAAATAAAAGGTGGAGAATAGTTAAAAATTAAATAGAATGTAAACAAAGGTGGAGTAGATCAAATGATCTGAAGTTGTTGAATTTGATGATAAGATGGGAAGGTTGTAAAGTACGTAGCTGGAAGATTAGATGCTGTTCCTCCAATTTGTGTCGAGCTTCACTGGAACATTGCAGCAGGTCAAGGACAGACATGTAGGCGTGGGAACAGGACTGTGGGTTAAAATGGCAAGCAACTGGAAAGTCCTGACTGCACAGATTGAAGATGCTCAGCAAAGTGATCAAAGTGGTCTACGCTTGGTCTCTCTGATATAGAGGAGACCACATTGGGGGCAGCGAGTGCAATGCACCAAATTGGAAGAGGTAGAAGTGAAATGCTGTTAACATGGAATGAGTTAAATAGCATTTCACTTGTGCCTCTTTCAATTTTCCCTTCCCTGGGAAATAGCCTCCGAGAATCCACTCTATCTATTCCTCTCAACATCTTATAAACCTCTATCAGGTCGCCTCCCAACCTTCGTCTCTCCAGGGAGAAAAGACCGAGCTCCCTCAACCTATTTTCATAAGGAATGCCACCCAATCCAGGCAACATCCTTGTAAATCTCTGCATCCTTTCAATAGCTTCCACATTCTTCTTGTAGTGAAGCGACCAGAACTGCACACAGTGCTCCAAGTGAGGTCTGACAAGAGTTTGTCAAGATAAACAAAGGTTTATCCTATTTATGCCCCTCATGATTTTACACATTAGGTGACCCCCCTCCTTCTCCTACGTTCCAAGGAATTAAGTCCTACCCTGGCCAATCTCTCCTTGTGGCTCAGTCCTGCTCGTCCTGGTAACATCCTCGTAAATCTTCTTTGCACTCTTTTCAATCAAATGCATTCCATCCCTATGATCACCTATTTCTATCATTGTAACATTAGCCTTATTTATCCCTGTGTCTTAGCTCATCAGCTGCTGTAACCCTCTCACATGTCTTTGTCACCTTGAGATTTGACAATGTACTACTGGCTGCTCTCCCATATCTTCCAGATCCTTGATCCAAAACCCAAATCTTTGCTTCCAATATCTTAACTCTCAGTGAGTCCCATTCTCCTTCTCCCTCTGTGCTCACTAACTTACATTGACTTCCAGTCAAGCAACATTTTACAATTCTGATTCTTGTTTTCAAATCCCTTCATGGCCTCACCCTCTATTATCCCTGCAAAGTCCTCCAGCCCCACGACCCTCTGAAATACCTGCTGTCTTCTAATCCTGGCCTCCTGTGAAGTTCCAATCAGAATCACTGCACCATCACTGGCCATGTCTTTGGTTCCCCAAGCTCAGGAATTCCCTCCTTAAACCTCACTCTCTCTCTCTCTTTTCTCCTTTAAGACATTTCTTTAATTCTTGGCCACAGTTCTTCGGCCATTCATGCCTTTCTGTCACTGCAAGTGAGGACAGAGAATTTGGCGCTCAGCCAAGTCTTCATTCACTGGAAAATCCTGGAGTGGAAAATCAGAAAATTCCGCCCCTACCTCCTTGGCCAAGAATTTGATCACCTGACCAAATATCTCAAGATGGTGCAGGAACAAGGTGGCTTCTTGTGAGCTGTCCCCAGCATATCCTCTAATACCATCTTTTCTACTCACTCTGTGCTCTCAAAATTGTACTCTAACTTTTTTTTTACCTTATTGGTAACTATAACACGATATTCTGCACCCTCTCCTTTCCTTCTCTGTGGACGGTGTGCTTTTTCTGCATTGCGTGCAAGAAATAATGTTTTTCACTGTATGCTAACGTGTGTGACAATAATAAATCAAATCAAAATCACATTTTGTTTTTTAATGTTCTTGTGAAGCATCCTGAGATTTCATCAAAGGCACTAATCCATAAATAGAAGTTGTTGTCGAATGAGAAAGAGGCATTGCGGTAAAAGATTAGTCAGGTTATTGGCGAGTGGTGAAGTAGGCATTGCTACTCCTATTTCTCATGTTCTTATACTCTCTGTGTCTGTAACTATATCCATCTCTCCCTTTCGATGTGTTAATTATCTCTTACCCTCTCTCCTTGGGTATGTCTCTCTCTCTCTCTCTTTCTGTATCTTACTATGTTTCTCTTTCTCCCCTGTATGTAGAAAGTCCTCTTCTTTCTTTGAAACATTGAAATATAGAAACTAGAAGCAGAAAGAGGCCATTTGGCCCTTTGAATCTGCTCCGTCATTCAGCTTGATCATAGCTGGTCGTCGAATTCAATATCCTGATCCCCTCCTCCCCCTAATCTCTCCCTCCCTCCCTTGTATCCTCGAGATGGTCAGAACATTGAATACAGAAGTTGGGATGTCTTGTTGAATTTGTACAAGGCGTTGATATAGCCACACTTGGAATATTATGTACAGATCTGGTCACTCTATTATAGAAAGAATATTATTAAACTAGAAAGAGTCCAGAAAAGATTTATTAGGATGCTACCAGGACTTGATGGATTGAGTTATAAGGACAGGCTGCATAGACTGAGTCTTTTTTTTCCGGAGTGTAAGAGATTGAGGGATGATTTTATAGAGTCTATAAAATGATGAAGGCATAGATCAGTTAGATAGTCAATATTTTTTCCCAAAGGTAGTGAGTCTAAAATTAGAGGGCATAGATTTAAGGTGAGAGGGGAGAATACAAAAAGGTTCTAAGGGTGGTAAGTGTCTGGAACAAGCTGCCAGAGGTCGTGGTAGAGGTGGGTACAATTTTGTCTTTTAAAAAACATTTCAACAGTTAAATGGGTAAGGTGGTACAGAGGGATATGGGCCAAATGCAGACAACCAGGCCTATCTTAGGGGTTCAAAAAATGGGCAGTATGGATAAGTTGGACTAAAGGGCCTTTTTGCATGTTGTAAACTTCTATTTAATTTCCCTTGATCCCTTTAGCCTCAAGAGCTATATCTAATTCCTTCTTAAAATCACAAAACATTTTGGCCTCAACTACTTGCTGTGGAGGTGAATTCTTCACATTTACCATCCTCTGGGTGATGACATTTCTCCTCACCTCTGTTCTAAAAGGTTTAGCCCTTATCCTCAAACTTGTACTTATAATCGATGCAATTATATATCTCTCCCTCCGTTAGTAATTATCTGTCTCTCACTCTCTGTAGCTCTAGGTTGTTTTCTCTCTGTCTTTCTCTCTGTCATGGTCTGTGGAATAGTCCAGTTGGAAAGCGAAGCATGGTTAATCGTGACATGAAACAGCAGCTGCCCTGAACAAGTCCTAACACGTGACCACAGTCTTTGATGTCTTTACATTCACTGGAACATTAACCGTTAACTGTCAGCAGTTCTCATTCGCAGCCCTTCTGAGAATGCAGATATAAAGGCATCAGCAATGCCACGCTCAATATAAAGACTAGTTTGGGATTGATACAGGGCTATAGGGAGAGAGTGGAGCAGTGGGATTAGTTTGGGGTTGTACAGGACTATGGGGAGAGAGTGGGGCAGTGGGATTAGTTTGGGGTTGTACAGGACTATGGGGAGAGAGTGGGGCAGTGGGATTAGTTTGGGGTTGTACAGGACTATGGGGAGAGAGTGGGGCAATGGGAGTAGTTTGTGGATTGATACAGGGCTGCAGGGAGAAAGTGGGGCAGTGGGAATAGTTTGGGATTGATACAGGACTATAGAGAGAGTAGGGGGCAGTGGGAATAGTTTGGGATTGATACAGGGCTACAGGATTGATACAGATGTATGAGAGTGCATTTCAGAATGTCACCAACTCCAAAGTTATTTATTCCCATATTTCTGCATCAATCCCAAACCAATCCCTTTGTCCCATTCTCTCTCCATAGCTCTATATCAATCCCAAACTAATCACATTGTCCCAGCCCTGTATCAATTTGAAACTTTGATTTGATTTATTATTGTCAGATGTATATACAGTGAACAGCATTGTTTCTTGCGTGCTATACAGACAAAACATACCATTCATAGAGAAGGAAATGAAAGAGTACAGAATGTAGTGTTACACTCATAGTTAAGGTGTAGAGAAAGATCAACTTAATGCAAGGTAGGTCCATTCAAAAGTCTGACAGAGGCAGGGAAGAAGATGTTCTTGAGTCAGTTGTTATGTGACTTCAGACTTCTGTATTCTTTTCCCAAAGGAAGAAGGTGGAAGAGAGAATGTCCGGGGTGCGTGGGGTGCTTAATTATACTGGCTGCTTTGCCAAGGCAGTGGGAAGTATGGACAGTCGTGGATGGAAGGCTGGTTTGTGTGATAGATTGGGCTACATTCACAACACTTTGTAATTCCTTGCAGTCTTGGACGGAACAGGAGCCACGTACCAAACTGTGATACAAACAGAAAGAATGCTTTCTATTGTGCATCTGTAAAAACTGATGAGAGTCGTAGTTGACATGCCACAGTTCCTTAGTCTTCTGAGAAAACTAATCCCATTCCCCCATTCTCTTTCCCAGCCCTGTGTCAATCCCAAACTCATCCCACTTTCATAGAACATAGAACATTACAGCACAGAACAGGCCCTTCGGCCTTCGATGTTGTGCCGACCAATATAAAAAGCAATGCCCCTCCAAACTAAACCATTCCCTTCTCTTCCATATACTTATCAACTAACCTCTTAAACGCCACCAAACTTGGCGCATCTACAACTGCTGCAGGCAGGGCATTCCACTCCCGAACCACCCTTTGGGTAAAGAACCTACCTCTGATATCCGTCCTATAACTATCACCCCTTAATTTAAAGCTGTGTCCCCTCGTGCTAGCTTTCTCCATCCTAGGAAAAAGGCTATCACTGTCCACCCTATCTAAACCTCTAATCATCTTATATGTTTCGATTAGGTCCCCTCTTAGCCGCCTCCTTTCTAACGAAAACAACCTCAAATCCCTCAGCCTCTCTTCATAAGACCTGCCCTCCATACCAGGCAACATCCTGGTAAACCTCCTCTGTACCCTCTCCAATGCCTCCACATCTTTCTTATAATGTGGGGACCAGAACTGCACACAATACTCCAAGTGCGGCCGCACTAGAGTTTTGTACAGTTGCAACATGACGTTGCGGCTCCGAAATTCAATCCCCCTACCAATAAAAGCTAAGACTCCATATGCCTTCTTAACAACCTTCTCGACTTGACTGCCTACTTTCAGGGATCTATGCACATACACACCAAGATCCCTCTGTTCATCAACACTACTAAGAATCCTACCATTAGCCCTATACTCTACACATTTATTATTCCTGCCATAGTGCATTACCTCACACTTTTCCACATTAAACTCCATTTGCCACCTCTCGGCCCAGCTCTGCAACTTGTCCAAGTCTCTCTGCAAACTATAACACCCCTCTTCACTATCTTTCCCACTTTTTCCCCATAGTTCTTTGTAATCCCAAACTAATCCCACTGCCCCACTTTCTCCCCATAGCCCTGAATCAGTCACAAACTAATCCCACTGCCCCACTCCCTACCCATAGCCCTGTATCAATCCTAAACCAATCCCACTGCCCCACTCTCTCCCCATAGCAGCCCTGTATTAATCTCAAACTAATCCCATTGCCCCACTCTCTCCCCATAGCCTTGTATCAATCCCAAAGAAACCTCACTTACTCCCCATAGCCCTGTATCAATCCCAAACTAATCCCACTGCCCTATTCTCTACCCATAGCCCTGTATCAATCCTAAACTAATCCCAATGCCCAACTCTCTCTCCATAGCCCTGTATCAATCCCAAACTAATCCCACTGCCTCACTCTCTCCCCATAGCCCTATATCAATCCCAAACTAATCCCATTGCCTCACTCTCTCCCCATAGCCCTATATCAATCCCAAACTAATCCCACTGCCTAACTCTCTCCCCATAGCCCTGTATCAATCCCAAACTAATCCCACTGCCTAACTCTCTCCCCATAGCCCTGTATCAATCCCAAACTAATCCCACTGCCCCATTCTCTACCCATAGCCCTGTATCAATCCCAAACTAATCCCACTGCCTCACTCTCTCCCCATAGCCCTATATCAATCCCAAACTAATCCCACTGCCTAACTCTCTCCCCATAGCCCTGTATCAATCCCAAACTAATCCCACTGCCCAACTCTCTCTCCATAGCCCTGTATCAATCCCAAACTAATCCCACTGCCTCACTCTCTCCCCATAGCCCTGTATCAATCCCAAACTAATCCCACTGCCTCACTCTCTCCCCATAGCACCATATCATTGTGCTGAAGTGCATGGATATTCTGTCTTAAATATAGTGACTGGGATTATTATACATTACATTCGCTGAGGTTTAACCACTGACGTATAAAGGTTTGGATAACCTCCTTTTATTTTGCTCTGTGTCATTAATTATATCAGGGTTGTTTTGGTAGTGTTATCAATTTGACCACACAGTTTCAGGGATTTGTTTAACTGCCTCCTCAGGGCCCTCTGCCCCGTTATGAAAAATCCGAGTATTTAGTTAATTCCAACGCATTTTTTTTCTTCCAAATTGCATTATTCCACACTTTCTGTGTTTAATTTAATATGCCATGTGACCAGACTGTCCTAAGTTAGTTATAATCTTCCAAGTGCTTCATTACATTTTTTAGGCTTTGAATCATTTATTAACTCATGTTCTCCCGAGTTGTAATTAGCCTTGTATATGTGATAATACAAATTAGGAGCAGGAGTAGATTTCAAGCCCTGCTCCAACCTTCAGTCAGATCAAAGATGGTCTGATTGTAACCCCACATTTCTATCTACTCCCAACAAGTTCTCGCCCCAATGTTAATCAAGGATCCATCTTGCTCTGCCTAACATTATCCAGAGGCTTTTTATTCCTTATGAGGAAGAAAATTCCAGAGACTTACTACCTTCTGAGTGAAAACATTTCAACCCTGTCTGAAATGAGTGACCCTGTATTTTTTAAACAGTGACCCCTGGTTCCCGATTCTCCCACAAGTGGAAACATAGGACGGGATTTTACAGCTTCACTCGTCCCAAAACCGTAAAGCCCCCACCCAAGCTTAACGGACCTTCCCGTGCTCCGTCCCATGACCACTATGATTCCCGTGGTGGGTGGGACAATAAAATTCCTGCCACTGTCTCCACATCCGCTTCCCTCAGGATCTTAAAAGTTTCAACCAAGTCGCTTTTTACTCTTCTAAACTTTAGTGGAAACAAACCTACCCTCGCAAACCTTTCCTCACAAGACAACCCGCCCATTCCCGGTTCGTCTGGGAAACCTTCTCTCAACTGCTTCGAACTTTCCTTAAATAAAGAAACCAAAACTGCACACAATATTCGCGATGTGGTCTCACCAATGCCCAGTTCTACTTTTGCAGTCAATTCCCTTGGCAATAAACAATAACATTCTATTTGCTTTCTGAATTACTTAATAATCATAGAATCTCTACAGTGCAGAAGGAGGCCATTCAGCCCATTGAGTCTGCACTGACCACAATCCCACCCAGATCCTAACCCTGTAACCCCATGCTGGTTCTCCTAAGGGGCAATTTAACATGGCCAGTCTTCCTAATCCACACATCTTTGGACAGTGGGAAGAAACTGGAGGATCCAGAGGAAACCAAGCAGAATATAGACATAGAACATAGAACATTACAGCACAGTATAGGCCCTTCAGCCCTCGATGTTGTGCTGAGCTATGTCCAAACCCAAGATCAAGCTATCCCACTCCCTATCAGACATGGGGAAAACTTGCCAACTCCACACAGACAGTAAGTTTGCAGCTGACACCAAGATTGTTGGCATGAAGAAAGTTATCTCTGATTGCAGTGGGATCTCTATGACTCTATGACCCAAACTGCGGATCATATCTGGGTTCCTGGTGTTGTGAGGCAGCAGTACTAACCACGGTGCCACCATGCCGTCCACTATTACTATTTCTATTTATATCACTGATTTTAGAATGTTATCAACTCCAAAGTCATTTATTCCCAAAGTCCTGTTCCAACCCCAAACTTTAGGTTTACAAGATGTTGAGAGGAATAGATAGGGTGGACTCTCAGAGACTATTTCCCAGGGCTGAAATGGTCGCGACGAGAGGGCACAGATTTAAGGTGCCGGGAAGCAAGTACAGAGGGGATGCTAGGGGAAAGTTTTTCACTCAGAGGGTGGTGAGTGAATGGAATCGGCTGCCGTCGGTGGTGGTCGAGGCGAACTCGCTGGGTTCTTTTAAAAGACTTCTGGATGAGTATATGGGATCCAATGGGATTGGGGGTTATAGATAGTTCTATGGCTGGGTAGGTTTTGATGTGTTCGGCACAACTTGTGGGCCGAAGGGCCTGTTTGTGCTGTAGTGTTCTATGTTCTATGTTCTATGTTCTAATCCCACTGTCCCACTCTCTCCCCACAGTCCACTATTTCTATTTATATTACTGAGACTAGCTTTACAATTCCAGATTCATTAATTAAATATAAATCCCATTCATTGCTGTACTAGTGCAGTTGTATTGTCACTGCACTAGTAGTCCAGAGACCCAGGGTAATAGTCTGGGGACCCGGATTCGAATCCCACCGTGGAAGAGAGTGAAATTTGAGTTCAGTAGAAACAGGTATGGAACTAGTGGATGACCATGAGATCATTATCGATTGTCATTCACTAATGTCCCTTCAGGGAAGGAAATCTGCCATCCTTACCCAGTCGGGCCTACATGTGACTCCAGACCCACAGCAATGTGGTTGACAATGTGGGCAGCATGGATGGCACAGTGCCAGGGAGCCAGATTCGACTCCGGCCTCGGGTTACTGTCTGTGCAGAGTCTGCATGTTCCTCCCGTGTCTGCATGGGTTTCCTCTGGGTGCTCCGGTTTCCCCCTCACAGTCCAAAGATGTGCAGGTTAGGCTGATTGGCCATGCCAAATTGACCCTTAGTGCCATGTGGGTTAGCAAGGTAAATACATGGGATTACTGGGATGGGGCTAAGCTGTGAATGTTGTTGCTGGGCCAAATGGCCTCCTTCTGCACTGTAGGGATTCTATAACTCTGAAATGGCCTTGCAAGACACACGCAAGAAACGGGCAATAAATGCTGGCCCAGCTAGTAAAACCCCATGTCCTATGAGGGAATAAAAAGAATACTTCATCAGAACTGGATGCATCCAGGAAAATCACAGCCTGCGTCGCTGTGATCTGGAATATTCTGCCTGAAGGAAGCAGATCCAATAGGAAATTTTGACAGAGAATGAGATAAGTGGGGGTTGGGAATATTTACAGTGTTTTGGGGAAGGTAGTTTCTCTTTCAAAGCAGTTTTTACAAAGAGTTCAAATACAGTTCTATCTAGTTAATGACCTCGTACAAAAGCTGTAATTGTGGAACTATTTATAGCAGTTAATGACAGGCTGAATCTCGAAAGTTTATTTTCTTTAAATGGTTTGTTTTCAGTCTGGCTGTTTTGTTGCTATGTTCGGAGCAGAGCAACAAGGGGAGGCTATTCAACCCCAAAGCCGCAATTTTACTGCCTCATTTGCCCCGAGGTTTGTAAATCGCATCCGAGCCAGTGGAGATTGCCGTTCTGTGTGCCTCGGGGCAGGCACGCCAATAAAAATCAGGGCCCCAGGAGTCTGTTCTCCTTACAATTAGATTCCAGCTGATTTTATATTTAATCCTTTTTTGCAGCCTTTGATCGGAAATCAACTTAGCTTATTAAAAAATCTCTCTGTCTCAATTTTGATGTGGTTAACTGATTCTCAGTCACAGAAGCTTGTTTTGGGCTGGGGAAGGGAAGGCGGGGGGAGGGAAGGGAGAGAAAGTTCCAGATTTTCACTCTCCTTTGTGCAGGGAAATATTTCCCAGGGGGTCTGCCGCCAATTTTAAGGTTCTGTCCCCCAACTCACTACCCCCACTCTCCCACCCCGCCTTTTGTTCTGGGCTCCCATCCCCCAGCAGAGAAATCTCTCTCTCTACCTTACTGACTTCTTTAATCATCTCAAATATCTTAATTAGATCATCAATTAATCTTCAAGATGCAAATTTAACCCTTTGAGTCCAGGTACCATTTTGATGAACACCAACTGACTTGATCATCTCGACATGAAGAAGATGGAAGGGTGGAGAGGGGGAGGGGGGAGGGGGAGGGGGTTGATTCTCCCAGGCCGCTGCGCTGCACTAACTGGAAAACATCAACAAAGTTCATTTAGCGGACACTCCGCTTGGCCCCATGGCCTCCACGCGTCTCCAGAGCCCGGATTTCCGGTGGGAATTGGCGCACAACTAATTTAAATATGCTAATCGTCATTCAACCTCATTAGTGGGCCCGGGACTGAAGTCTCTGGGCCTGTTAGCCTCTCCCGCCCTCGCCAGGAGTGTTTCACTCCAGCGGGGTTCACAACAGTTCATAGAACATAGAGCCCTACAGCACAAACCCTTCGGCCCAAAAGTTGCCGATCGTATCCCTACCTACCAGGCCTGTCTATAATCCTCAATCCCACTAAATCCCATGTACTCATCCAGAGGTCTCTTAAAAGACCCCAGCTAGTTCGCCTCCACCACCACCGACGGCAGCCGATTCCACTCACTCACCGGTTCCTCACTGATCAGTGAGTTCCTCAGTGATTAGGGAGTGGAATGCCCTGCCTGCAGCTGTTGTAGATGCACCAAGTTTGGTGGCGTTTAAGAGGTTAGTTGATAAGTATATGGATGGGAAGGGAATGGTTTAGTTAGGAGGGGCATTGCTTTTTATTTTGGTCGGCACAACATCGAAGGCCGAAGGGCCTGTTCTGTGCTGTATTGTTCTATGTTCTATGTTCTGTGATCCCGCTGGAGTGAAGTTGGGGGGGTGGGGGGGTTGCCATGGAGGCCCCACCCGGAGGTTAGGGTGCCCCATGGGCATTGCTAGCCTGGTATTGCCAGCCTGGCCCTCCGGCACAGCCCAAAAGGGCAAAGAGGCAATGCCCAGGGGACACATTAGCCCTGTTAATCAGGCATCAGGCAGCGCCAAGGGAGTGGGGTCGGAGAGGCTGCAGGGCCTATAAATCAGTGGGTGGTGAGGGTCCCACTGCCACTCTACACTTGGGATGGATGGCAGAGAGAGGAAAGGGACTGATCAGGGCTGGACGTGGGTGGTCAGGTCTGCCAAAGGGGTTGGAGCTGTCGGGAGGTTGATGGGGGGAGGTGGTCATGGAGGTCAGTTCTGGCAGGTGGTTGAGGGGGGGGGTGTTGGGAGGGGGAAAGGGGGGTTCGGGAGATTGAATGGTCTGTGGGGCGCGGGGTTGTCAGGCAAGCTTGGAGATACCTAGGGAGAAGTCTCACAACAGCAGGTTAAAGTCCAACAAAGTGAGCACTCACCCAAACGAAGGAGCAGTGCTCCAAAAGCTAGTGGTGTTTGCTACTAATTAAACCTGTCGGACTCTAACCTGGTGTTGTGAGACTTCTTACTGTGTTTACCCCAATCTCCACATGATGCCCAGGAAGCCAGTGTCTGAGGGGTTGGGAGTGGCGGGGGCTGCTCTGCAAACCAGCAGTTGGGGTTGCTGTGCTGGCAGCGATCAAGCTGGTCAGTGATTGGGAGGCTGGCAGCGCAGGGTTACTGCGGCAATCTCTAATGCCACAGACCGGTGCATGTGCAGTGGCGCACTCAGTGCTATGCTGCTGGCCTCTCCAGTGGGAATAGGTTCCCCACCTCCCCCAAACTCCCACCATGTTAAAAAAATCAGCAGGAGTTACTCCAGTTTTTATACAAATTCAGCACTTGAAATTTTTTTGGGAGAATGTATCCGGGGTGTGTGCGGTCTTTAATTACACTGGTTGCTTTGCCGAGGCAGCAGGAAGTGTAGACAGAGTCAATGGACGGGGTTTGTGCGATAGACTGGGCTACACTCGTGACCTTTTGTAGTTTCTTGAACTGACCAGGAGCCCATACCAAACTGTGATACAACCAGAAAGAATGCTTTCTATGATGCATCTTGGAATAATGTGCGCAGTTCTGGTCGCCTCACTATAGGAAGGATGTTGAAGCTATTGAGAGGGTGCAGAGGAGATTTACAAGGATGTTGCCTGGATTGGGAGGCAGGCCTTATGAAGATAGGTTGAGAGAGCTGGGTCTCTTCTCTCTGGAGAGACAAAGAACAAAGAACAAAGAACAACGCAGCACAGGAAACAGGCCCTTCGGCCCAACGAGCCTGCGCCGCCGTCCTAACTTCTTAATGACATATAGAGACCAACATAGGGACAATAAAGGTTGAGAGGTGACCTGATAGAGGTTTATAAGAGAGGAATAGATAGAGTGGATTCTCAGAGGCTATTTCCCAGGGCTGAAATGGTCACTACGAGAGGACACGGGTTTAAGGTGCTGGAGGGCAAGTACAGAGGAAATGTTACAGGTAAATCTTTCACTCAGAGGGTGGTGAGTGAATGGAATTGGCTACCGGTGGTAGAGGCGAACTCACTGAGGTCTTTTAAAAGACTTCTGGATGAGTACATGGGATTAAACGGGATTGGGAGTTACTGATAGTTCTATGGCTAGTAGGTATGGGTATGATCGGTGCAACGTGTGGGCCGAAGGGCCTATTTGTGCTGCAGTGTTCTATGATCTATGTTCTATCTGTAAACATTGGAGAGAGTCGTAGCGGACATGCCAAATTTCCTTAGAGAAAGTAGTGGCATTTGTGGCATTTCTTAAGTATTTCTTTGGCATGGGGGGGAGGTAGGTTGTTGGTGATCTGGACACCAGGAAACATGGCCCTGCTGTGTCAGAGTGTTGAGTGCTCCGCCTTTAGCTCCTGGACTCACATCCATGTGCCATGGGCCCAGAGGAGATGAGGGTCAGTGATTAGTGCATCTTCTCAGTTCACTGTTTGCCTCTGCAGTGAATGTGGCAGAGACTGCCGTGCCGGAGTTCGACTCCTGAGCCACACCAGGCTCTGCTTAACACACAGTTAACCACCCGCACATATAGAAGGAAAGGAGAGAGTGCAGAATGTAGTGTTACAGTCATAGCTAGGGTGTAGAGAAAGACCAAGGCAAGTCCATTCAAACGTCTGATGGCAGCAGGGAAGAAGCTATTCTTGATTTCTTGATACGTGACCTCCGGCTTTTGTATCTTTTTCCCAAAAGAAGAAGGTGGAAGAGAGAATGTCCGGGGTGCATTGGGTCATTAATTCTGCTGGCTGCTTTTCCAAGGCAGTGGGAAGTGTAGGCAGAGTCAATGGAGAGTCAATATCCAGTGCTCCTTCTTCCATTCCAACACTTCATTCAGTGTGAAGTGCTTTTGAGTTTGTGAAAGAAACAACACAACTTTCTTCATTCTTTCAATCGCTGAGGGGGGGTGGGGGGGGGGGGTGGGGGTGAGGGGATAAGTGCAGCTTTGCCTGATTATCTTGGTCATTAGCCTACATAGGGCCAGAATTTCCTTCTGATGGCAAGAATCGGAAGAGGAGCTTGTTTCCATGTCCTGCCCTGCCTGCGGGAAGGTGGGAGGGAGGAACTGACATTTTTACTCCACAGCCTCCTTAATTGGCATTGTCCAATTGTGGATGGACAAGCCTGCCAAGCTTCAGGGCCAGTCAGGGATGTAGGCAGACCAGATTCTGAAGTAGAGCACAAGTAATTGTGAGAACTCCTCAGCATGGAAACACTCTCTTGCTAATTCTTTGACATTCAAATAGAAAGAGGAGGCAATAGTCTGTGTGTTTGTGTATGCTTTAAAGTGTAAAGTTCATTTATTAATGTCACACATAGGCTTGTATTGACACTGCAATGAAGTTACTGAGAAAATCCCCTAGTCGCCACACTCAGGCACCTTTTCGGGTACACAGAGGGAGAATTTAGCATAGCCAGTGCACCTAACCAGCACGTCTTTCAGACTGTGGGAAGAAACTGGCGCTCCTGGAGGAAACCCGTGCAGACATGGGGAGAACTTGCAGACTCCACGTAGACAGTGAGCCAAGTTGGGAATCGAACCCTGGGTCTTGGCGCCATGCGGCAGCAGTGCTAACCACTGTGCCATCCATGTGTATGTTTGTACATGTGTCTGTGTGTGTTTCTGCATGTGTGTCTGTGTTTGTGGGACAAAGGGATATTGCTGTGTTTGCCCACAGATCTCTGAAGGTGGAAAGGCATGTTAGGTGTGACGAGAAAGGTATATGCGACACCTGCCTTCATCAACCGAGGCATAGATTACAAAAGCAGCGAAGTCATGTTGGAGTTGTATAGAACTTTGGTGAGGCCACAATTAGTATGCAATTCTATTAACCCCATTATAGGAAGGATGTAACTGCAGTGGAGAGGGTGCGATAAGTTCAAGAGGGAGCTGGAAGTGGCCCAAGGGGTACTGAGAAGAAAGGGGGAGTGGGATACTGAAAGTGTGTGATCAGCCATGATCATATTGAATGGTGGTGCAGGCTGGAAGGGCTGAATGGCCTACTTCAGCACCTGTCTTCCATGTTTCTATGTTTTTAACGGCTTTAATTAGACCTTTCATTGTCGGTGGGCACAGGAGCGATCCCTGCATGATGACAATAGGATGATGCATTTCCAACATCACCTCGCACTATTTCACTTGGGTTTGGCAGACCACTGTCAAATTGTGGCTGGAATGGCATTTAGAGAAGGAATTTTGACCTCCTTACCCATCCTTTCCACCAGGAAAAAGATACAAAAGTCCGACGTCACGTCCCAACCAACTCACAAGCAGCTTCTTCCCTGCTGCTGTCAGACTTTTCTCTGGATTTAGCTTACATGAAGTTGATCTTTCTCTACACCCTAGCTGTAACTACATTCTGCACTCTCTCCTTTCCTTCTCTATGAACAGTATGCTTTGTCTGTACAGCGCACAAGAAACAATACTTTCAGTGTATGTTAATACATGTGACAATAATAAATCAAATCATATTGAACCAGAGTGATGTATGATTAACAGCTGATCCATAGCAATGGGATTGGATCGTTATTTCCTCTGTAGCAAATGATTTAGTCAGTTCGGAATGGGCAAGAAATATCAGAAACACCCACAACCCTGTGAATGAATGGAAAAGAAAATAACTAGAGTATTTGTGGAATGGTGGGAGGCGGGGAGCTATGGAGGAGCAGAAAGATTTGGCGGTTGACTTACAGAAATTGCTGAAAATTAGTGGAGAGGTACAAAAATAATTCAAAAGGATCATGGAATAGTGGCCTGTATCTCAACATGAAGGTATGGAAAATTATTCTCCAACTAGACAGAGATTTGGTTCGAGCTCATCAGGAACAGTGTTTTTTATTTACTTGTTCAGGGGTTGTGGACATCACTGGCTGGGCCAGCCTTATGGTGACACAGCAGCAGGAATCCTGTGTCCTGGCAGGAATCAAGCCAGGTTTGATTCCTGGCTTGGGTCAATGTCTGTGTGGAGTTTGTACATTCTTCCTGTGTCTGCGTGGATTTCCCCTGGGTGCTCCGGTTTCCTCACACACTCCAAAGATACGCAGGTTAGGTGCATTGTGCGTGCTCAATTCTCCCTCAATGGACCCAAACAGGCACCAGAGTGTGGCAACGAGGGGATTTTCACAGTAACTTCGTTACCATGTGAAGCCTACTTGTGACTAATAAATAAACTTTGCTTTACTTTTACTTTACCTTATTCTGCCCAACCCACCGCAGCAGATGGTGAATTCAGAATTCAATTAAATTCTGGAATTACAAGTTTGGGGGTGGCATGATGGCGCAGTGGTTAGCACTGCTGCCAGGGACCCAGATTCAATTTCAGCCTCAGGTGTCTGGGTGGAGTTTGCACATTCTCCCAATGTTGGCGTGGGTTTCCTCCAGGTACTCCAGCCTCCTCCCACAGTCCAAAGATGTGCGGGTCAGGTTGATTGGCTACGCCACGTTGACTCTTATTTTGGGGAGGATTAGCAGGGTAAATATGTGGGGTTACAGGGATAGGGTGGGATTGTTATCAGTGCAAGCCAAATTTAGGGATTCTATGATTAATGGTGACCATGAAACCATTAATGTTGATTGTCAGAAAAACCCATTTGGTTCTTCCGGTAAAAATGTCGTCACTCAATATTTAACAGTCTCAAGAGATACAGCTTCAAAGTTCTGGTCATGATCTATAGTAGTCATGATGTAGAGATGCCGGCGTTGGACTGG
Source organism: Sphyrna mokarran (assembly GCA_024679065.1). Lineage (NCBI taxonomy): Eukaryota > Metazoa > Chordata > Chondrichthyes > Carcharhiniformes > Carcharhinidae > Sphyrna > Sphyrna mokarran. Next base: position 7,037,795 of record JAGIQG010000001.1, read on the forward strand.
GGTAGTAAGAACTCAGTAAGAATTTAGCGACACCAATTTTAAATCCAACCGATTTATTTGATAGTAAATTTGCGAGCTTTCGACACTCTGTGTCTTTGTCAGGCAAATTTAAAATTGGTGTTGCTAAATTCTTACCATGATCAATAGCCCAGTGGTTAAATAGAATACGTATACATTTAAAATGTCCTTTAAGGAAGGAAATCTCCCTAAATTGTCTCAAATTTGATTTTTAATCCATAGATCTATAAACGTGGACAGTGATCGCAGGTAGAGGTGGTAACATCGGGGTGGCAGCGTGGGCTCGTTGGGCTGAAGGGCCTGTTTCACGCACTGTTTTTGTTCTTGGTTCTTTGTTCTTTGAAATCTGCATTGCGATTGATTTTTAATTGCCATCTGAAATGACCTGTTGTTATTTGTCCGTTGTTGTCGATGAGGACCTTGACACCATTAATCATTTTGAGGCTGGTTGCGGTGTGTCCGAAGATGACTGATCAGGCCGAATTGGGCACAGAATGTCCTGGCACAAATTGGACAGACTTGTGTAGACACTGTAGTTGTCGCGCTGGTGGCTCTGGACTTGCGCAGCTCACGCTTAAATTGTGCTTCAGCAATATACCTTGCTTCGTAAGCTTGACAGCCTTTGTGGATGAGGCAGCACCAGGTAGGATGGTTTTGTGCCAGTGTTTCTCAGGTGGTCGTGTCTATGTCAAGCGACTTCAGGGAGGTTTTGAGTGTGTCTTTGAAATATTTCTCCTGCCCTCCATGTGAGCACCTTCCAGCAGAGAGTTCCCCAAAAAGGAGCTGCTTGGGTTTGCACTCATCTGACATACGGATGACATGACCTGTCCACCGGGTCTCTGCTCTTATCAGCAGTGTGTGGACTGATAGTAGACTTGCTCTAGAGAGAACTTCAGTGTCTGGTACTTTGTCTTGCCATCGGATGCGTAACATTCTGCGAAGATAAGTCATGTGGAAATGATTGAGCTGTCTTGCATTTCTTTGATACACAGTCCCCGTTTCACAGGCATACAGGGTAGTGAGTACCATGGCGTTGTAGACCTTCAGTATTGTTGTTGGGCTGATTCCTCGACATTCCCATACAGTGGAGCGCAGTCTACCGAAAGCAGAACTTGTCTTTGCTATTCTGCAGTTAACTTCTGTATCAATAGTCAGTGCTTGGGAGAGGGTGCTGCCAAGATAAGTGAACTGGTCCACTGCATGTAGTTTCTGCCCTTTGATTGTGATTATGGGTTCTGTGTACGGTGCATGAGGAGCAAGCTGGTACATGACTTCAGACTTTTTATTGTTGATGGTGAGTCCAAAGTTGTCACAAGCTGTGGAAAATTTGTCCATACTGACTTGTATCTCTGGCTCTGAGCCAGTATACAGGGTGCAGTCATCAGCAAAGAGTAAATCTCTCAGAACAGTCTTCTTCATTTTGATAATAGTTTGAAGTCTCCTCAGGTTGAAGAGTTTCCCAACCACTCTGTACTTGAGGCTGATTCCAATAACGCTGTCCTGGAAGGCATCATTCAGCATGGCAGTAAACATCATGCTGAACAGTGTGGGTGTGAGCACACAGCTCTGTTTGACACCATTGGTGACTGGGAATGCCTCAGCGGCATCCAGTTCTCTGGCCATCATGCCATCATGGAACTGGCGTACCATCTGAATGAATTTGGGGGACAGCCAAACTTTGACATGATCCTCCACAGACCTTGTCAAAGAACAAAGAACAACACAGCGCGGGAAACAGGCTCTTTGGCCCAATGAGCCTGCGCTGCCATTTTAACAGTGTGAGTTTCCTCTTCGACCCATGACGACTTACAGTGTCGAAGGCTTTCGCAAAGTCAACAAAGATTATGTCGAGCTCACGAATCTACTCCTGACACTTCTCCTGAAGTTGGCATGCAACAAATATCATGTCAATAGTCCCGCGGTCTTTGCGGAAGCCGCACTGTGATTCGGTAGGCAGGCCCAGCTCCAGATGAGTGACCTGACGATTTAACAGGAATCTTGCGAGGGTTTTTCCTGTGATGGAGAGCAGCAAGATTCCTTGCTGGTTGTCGCATACTTGCCGATTGCCTTTCCTCTTGTAGAGGACCACAAGAAAGCAAGGTTATGAAAAGAATCAATGCAGCCAAGCTAAAGAACCCCAGCATAGCTTCAGCCCTGGCTGAAGACTTAGAAATCAAGTTTGCTGACCTACACCTCACAGGCAGTGCTGAGGATGACTGGGAATGCTTCAGGGATGCTATCCATACATCTGCGCTGAAGATGCTCAGGCCCTCTACCCGCAAGCAGCATGATTGGTTTGATGAGAATGATGAGGAGATACAGGCTCTACTTGTTGAAAAGCACCATCTTCATCGGGCCTGTCAGAACGACCCATCTTCAGCTGCCAAGAAAAATCAATGCTCGCAGGAAAATCCAGAATAATTTATCACTTGGAGTACTATGCCCAGTTCTGGTCACCTCATTACAGGAAGGACGTGGAAGGCATTGAAAGGGTGCAGGGGAGGTATATAAGGATGTTGCCTGATTGGGTGGCATGCCTTATGAGGATAGGTTGAGAAAGCTCAGTCTTTTCTCCTGAGAGGGACAAAGGATGAGAGGTGACCTGATAGAGGTTTATAAGATGTTGAAAAGAATAGATAGAATGGATTCTTAGAGGCTTTTTCCCAGGGCTGAAATGGCTGCCATAAGAGGACACAGAATTAGGGTACTGGGGAGTAGGTGCAGAGGAGATGTCAGGGGTAATTTTTTCACTCAGAGGGTGGTGAGTGGAATTGGCTGCTGGCAGTGGTGGTGGAGACGGATTTGATTGGGTCTTTTAAGAGACTAATGGATAAGTAGATTAATGGATAAGATCGAGGATTATAGGTAAGCCTAGTAGATAGGGACATGTTTGAACAAAGAACAAAGAGCAACACAGCACGGGAAACAGGCCCTTCGGCCCAATGAGCCCATGCCACCGTCCTAACGTCTTAATGACATATCCTTGACTTTAGGCTATGCCTATTGTTGAAGATTCCCATATAGGGACCAATTTAGGGACAATTTGTTACCCAATCAGCCTAAGAGCACATTCCTGAGATGTGGGAGGAAACCGGAGCACCCGGAGGAAACCCACGCAACCACGGGGAGAATTTGGTACAATTTGTGGGCCGAAGGGCCTGTTTGAAGGCAGAACACAGAAGACAGCTGATAGAAGACAGAGGGTGGTGGTTGATGGAAGTTATTAGAACATAGAACAATACAGCACAGAACAGGCCCTTCGGCCCTCGATGTTGTGCCGACCAAAATAAAAAGCAATGCCCCTCCTAACTAAACCATTCCCTTCTCATCCATATACTTATAAACTAACCTCTTAAACGCCACCAAACTTGGCGCATCTACAACAGCTGCAGGCAGGGCATTCCACTCCCTAATCACTCTTGAGTAAAGAACCTACCTCTGATATCCGTCCTATAACTCATACCCCTTAATTTAAAGCTGTGTCCCCTCGTGCTAGCTTTCTCCATCCTAGGAAAAAGGCTATCATGTCCACCCTATCTAAACCTCTAATCATCTTATATGTTTCGATTAGGTCCCCTCTTAGCCGCCTCCTTTCTAACGAAAACAGCCTCAAATCCCTCAGCCTCTCTTCATAAGACCTGCCCTCCATACCAGGCAACATCCTGGTAAACCTCCTCTGTACCCTCTCCAATGCCTCCAATCTTTCTTATAATGTGGGGACCAGAACTGCACACAATACTCCAAGTGCGGCCGCACTAGAGTTTTGTACAGTTGCAACATGATGCTGCGGCTCCTAATTCAATCCCCCTACCAATAAAAGCTAAGACTCCATATGCCTTCTTAACAACTTTATCCACTTGACTGCCTACTTTCAGGGATCTATTGACACATACACCAAGATCCTTATGTTCCTCAACACTATTAAGAGCCCTACCATTAGCCCTATACTCTACACATTTATTGTTCCTGCCAAAGTGCATTACCTCACACTTTTCCACATTAAACTCCATTTGCCACCTCTCGGCCCAGCTCGGCAACTTGTCCAAGTCACTCTGTAAACTAAAACACCCCTCTTCACTATCTACCACCCCACCAACTTTAGTATCATCTGCAAATTTACTGATCCATCCCTCAATACCCTCATCCAGATCATTTATAAAAATTACAAACAGCAGGGGCCCCAAAACAGACCCCTGAGGCACCCCACTCGTCACCGAACTCCACGAAGAAAATCTCCCATCAACCACCACCCTCTGTCTTCTATCTGCCAGCCAATTCCTAATCCAATTAGCTAAATCACCCTCTATTCCACACATCTGCATTTTCTGTAGAAGTCTTCCATGGGCCACCTTATCAAAAGCCTACTAAAGTCCATATATACTACATCAACCGCCTTACCCCCATCCACCTCTCTGGTCACTTTCTCAAAAAACTCAATGAGGTTAGTAAGGCATGACCTACCCTTCACGAAACCATGCTGACTATCCCCAATCAATTCATTTATCTCCAAATAACTATAAATCCTATCCCTAATAATTCTCTCCAATACCTTGCCCACCACAGAAGTAAGACTCACTGGCCTATAATTCCCAGGAAGGTCTCTCTTCCCCTTCGTAAACAATGGGACCACATTCGCCATCCTCCAGTCCTCCGGAACCACACCCGTAACCAACGAGGACCTGAAGATCAGAGCCAGAGGCTCTGCAACCTCCTCCCTTGCCTCCCAGAGAATCCTAGGGTAAATCCCGTCCGGCCCAGGGGACTTATCCAACTTCAAACCCTCGAGAATTTCTAACACATCCTCCCTATCTAATACAATACTCCCCAATTTGCAACCCTGTACCTCAGTGCTCTCCACAGCTACATTTCCAGCACTCTGCGTGAATACCGAAGAGAAATATTTATTCAGTGCCTCGCCAATCTCTTCAGGCTCCACGCACAACTTCCCACTGCTACATGATGAACTTCCCATTCATCATGGAGTTCGGTTACAAGTGGTGTACCTCAGGGATCTGTATTGGGGCCCCTGCTGTTTGTAATTTTTACAAATGATCTGGATGAGGGTATTGAAGGATGGATTAGTAACTTTGCGGATGACACCAAAGTCGGAGGAGTGGTAGATAGTGAAGAGGGGTGTTATAGTTTGCAGAGAGACTTGGACAAGTTGCAGAGCTGGCCCGAGAGGTGGCAAATGGAGTTTAATGTGGAAAAGTGTGAGGTAATTCACTTTGGCAGGAATAACAAATGTGTAGAGTATAGGGCTAAGGGTAGGACTCTTAATAGTGTTGATGAACAGAGGGATCTTGGTGTATGTGTGCATAGATCCCTGAAAGTTGGCAATCAAGTCGATAAGGTTGTTAAGAAGGCATACGGAGTCTTAGCTTTTATTGGTAGGGGGATTGAATTTCGGAGCCGCAACGTCATGTTGCAAACTGTACAAAACTCTAGTGCGGCCGCACTTGGAGTATTGTGTGCAGTTCTGGTCCCCACATTATAAGAAAGATGTGGAGGCATTGGAGAGGGTACAGAGGAGGTTTACCAGGATGTGGCCTGGTATGGAGGGCAGGTCTTATGAAGAGAGGCTGAGGGATTTGAGGTTGTTTTTGTTAGAAAGAAGGCGGCTAAGAGGAGCCCTTATTGAAACATATAAGATGATTAGAGGTTTAGATAGGGTGGACAGTGATAGCCTTTTTCCTAGGATGGAGAAAGCTAGCACGAGGGGACATAGCTTTAAATTAAGGGGTGGTGGTTTTAGGACAGATGTCAGAGGTAGGTGCTTTACCCAGAGGGTGGTAAGGGTATGGAATGCCTTGCCTGCGTCAGTTGTAGATGCGCCAAGTTTGGTGGCGTTTAAGAGGTTAGTAGATAAGTTTATGGATGAAAAGGGAATGGTTTAGGTTAGAGGGTCATTGCTTTTTCTTAATTGGTCGGCGCAACGTCGAAGGCCGAAGGGCCTGTTCTGCACTGTAATGTTCTATGTTTGTGCTGTAGTTTTTCTATGCTCTATGAGCTGCGTAAAAGAAAGTATGCCCGCTGAGCACCAAGGCAGATGAAATACAAGGATATGAACATAGAACATAGAACATTACAGCGCAGAACAGGCCCTTCAGTCCTCGATGTTGCGCCGACCAATTGAGAAAAAGCAATGACCCTCTAACCTAAACCATTCCCTTTTCATCCATAAACCTATCCACTGACCTCTTAAACGCCCCCAAACTTGGTGCATCTACAACTGCAGCAGGCAGGGCATTCCATACCCTTACCACCCTCTGGGTAAAGAACCTACCTCTGACATCCGTCCTATAACTACCACCCCTTAGTTTAAAGCTATGTCCCCTCGTGCTAGCTTTCTCCATCCTAGGAAAAAGGCTATCACTGTCCACCCTATCTAAACCTCTAATCATCTTATATGTTTCAATAAGGTCTCCCCTTAGCCGCCTTCTTTCTAATGAAAACAACCTCAAATCCCTCAGCCTCTCCTCATAAGACCTGCCCTCCATACCAGGCAACATCCTGGTAAACCTCCTCTGCACCTTCTCCAATGCCTCCACATCTTTCTTATAATGTGGGGACCAGAACTGTATACAATACTCCAAGTGCAGCCGCACCAGAGTTTTGTACAGTTGCAACATGACGTTGCGGCTCCGAAATTCAATCCCCCTACCGATAAAAGCTAAGACTCCATATGCCTTCTTAACAACCTTATCGACTTGATTGCCAACTTTCAGGGATCTATGCACATATACACCGAGATCCCTCTGTTCATCAACACTATTAAGAGTCCTACCATTAGCCCTATACTCTATACATTTGTTATTTCTATAGCTGACAGAAACAACTTGAAATGATTCTATGAAGTCCTCAACACTCTCTACGGACCTCAATCTCTCGGGAGTTCCCCCCTCCTGAGTACAGATGGTACAACTCTCATTACAAAGAGGGCTCAGATCCTGCAGAGATGGGCTGAACACTTCGAAGCTGTCCTCAACCGATCGTCATCATTAACGACGAGGCAATAGACAGGATTCCCCGGATTGATGTCAACAGCGCCAAGGATGACCCACCAGTAGTAGCCAAACTCATGAAAGCTGTCAGCCAGCTATCCAGTGGGAAAGCTCCAGGGGCAGATGCCATCCATGCAGAGATCTATAAAGCTGCTAGTCCCGCACTTTTCGAGAAGTTCATCAAATTGTTCCTGAAATGACCTAGCACTCAGTTCAAGGACAATTAGTTTAGTTTATTAGTTTATTTTACAAGTAGGCTTACATTAACACTGCAATGAGGTTACACTCTGGCGCCTGTTCAGGTACACTAAGGGAGAATTTAGCGCGGCCAATGCACCTAACCAGCCTGTCTTTCAGACTGTGGGAGGAAATGTGAGCGTCCGAAGGAAACCCACACAGACACGGGGAGAATATGCAGACTCTGCAGGGACACTGACTCAAGCTGGGATTCAAATCCATGTTCCTGGTGTTGTGAGGTAGCAGCGCTAACCCCTGTGCCACCGTGTCTGTATAGTGTGCAAGAAACAATACTTTTCACTGTATCCCAATACATGTGACAGTAATAAATCAAATTGAATCAGAGTGGTTTACATGTAACAGGGATGGGATTCAAGTTCTGGCACATCCAGCAAAGCCCACATGGATAAAAAATGTTCAGCCCTTTGAACCTGTTTCCCCCAATGAGGATAGACCCAACGCTTTTCTTTCCCAGATAAGCCAGGAATAACACAATTATACCCTGATTCAAAAGGATGGAATCTGTACACAGTATTCCAATGTGGTCCCACTGAGCCCTGAACAACTGTATGGAACTTCCATTTCCCTTGGAAATAAAAAGCAAACCTCCCACTTGCTGCATAATAACGTTTTGTGATTGATGTACAAGGATTCCCAGATTTCTCTGGACCTCACCACTCATTCATTTAAATTTAGTGTTTAAATAATATTATTGATTTAAATAGTATCCTGCTTTTCTATCATAGAACATAGAACACTACAGCACAAACAGCCACTTCGGCCCACAAGTTGCGCCGATCATATCTATATCTACCAAGCCATAGACCTATCTATAACCCCCAATCCCATTAAATCCCATGTAGTCATCCAGAAGTCTTTTAAAAGACCCCGGCGAGTTCGCCTCCACCACCATCGATGGCCGCCGATTCCATTCACTCACCACCCTCTGAGTGAAAAACGTACCTCTAACATCTCCTCTGTGCTTGCTGCCCAGCACCTTAAACCTGTGTCCTCTCGTAGCGACCATTTCAGCCCTGGGAAATAGCCTCTGAGAATCCACCCTACCTATCCTTCCTGCTGCAGTGGATAAGCTCAGGGCTTCACACATTACAGTCCATCTGGCAGTGCCTTTATCCACTCATAAAATAATAGAATCCTACAACGCCGAAAGAGCCATTTGGCCCATTGAATCTGCACCGACCACAATCCCACCCAGACCCTATCCTCATATCCTTACATATTTACATAGAACATAGAACATAGAACATAGAACAATACAGCACAGAACAGGCCCTTCGGCCTTCGATGTTGTGCCGACCAAAATAAAAAGCAATGCCCCTCCTAACTAAACGATTCCCTTCTCATCCATATACTTATCAACTAACCTCTTAAACGCCACCAAACTTGGCGCATCTACAACAGCTGCAGGCAGGGCATTCCACTCCCTAATCACTCTTTGAGTAAAGAACCTACCTCTGATATCCGTCCTATAACTCATACCCCTGAATTTAAAGTTGTGTCCCCTCGTGCTAGCTTTTTCCATCCTAGGAAAAAGGCTATCACTGTCACCCTATCCAAACCTCTAATTATCTTATATGTTTCAATAAGATCCCCCCTTAGCCGCCTCCTTTCTAACGAAAACAACCTCAAATCCTTCAACCTCTCTTCATAGGACCTGCACTCCATACCAGGCAACATCCTAGTAAACCTCCTCTGTACCCTCTCCAATGCCTCCACATCTTTCTTATAATGTGGCGACCAGAACTGCACACAATACTCCAAGTGCGGCCGCACTAGAGTTTTGTACAGCTGCAACATGATGCTGCGGCTCCTAAATTCAATCCCCCTACAATAAAAGCTAAGACTCCATATGCCTTCTTAACAACTTTATCCACTTGACTGCCTACTTTCAGGGATCTATTGACACATACACCAAGATCCTTCTGTTCCTCAACACTATTAAGAGCCCCACCATTAGCCCTATACTCTACACATTTATTGTTCCTGCCAAAGTGCATTACCTCACACTTTTCCACATTAAACTCCATTTGCAACCTCTCGGCCCAGCTCTGCAACTTGTCCAAGTCACTCTGTAAACTAAAACACCCCTCTTCACTATCTACCACCACACCAACTTTAGTATCATCTGCAAATTTACTGATCCATCCCTCAATACCCTCATCCAGATCATTTATAAAAATTACAAACAGCAGGGGGCCCCAAAACAGACCCCTGAGGCACACCACTTGTCACTGAACTCCACGATGAATATCTCCCATCAACCACCACCCTCTGTCTTCTATCTGCCAGCCAATTTCTAATCCATTTAGCTAAATCACCCTCTATTCCACACATCTGCATTTTCTGTAGAAGTCTTCCATGGGCCACCTTATCAAAAGCCTTACTAAAGTCCATATATGCTACATCAACCGCCTTACCCCCATCCACCTCTCTGGTCACTTTCTCAAAAAACTCAATGAGGTTAGTAAGGCATGACCTACCCTTCACAAAACCATGCTGACTACCCCCAATCAATTCATTTCTCTCTAAATAACTATAAATCCTATCCCTAATAATTCTCTCCAATACATTGCCCACAACAGAAGTAAGACTCACTGGCCTATAATTCCCTGGAAGGTCTCTCTTCCCCTTCTTGAACAATGGGACCACATTCGCTATCCTCCAGTCCTCCGGAACCACAACCGTAACCAACGAGGACCTGAAGATCAGAGCCAGAGGCTCTGCAATCTCCTCTCTTGCCTCCCAGAGAATCCTAGGGTAAATCCCGTCCGGCCCAGGGGACTTATCCAACTTCAAACCCTCGAGAATTTCTAACACATCCTCCCTATCTACTACAATACTGCCCAATTTGCAACCCTGTACCTCAGTGCTCTCCACAGCTACATTTCCAGCACTCTGCGTGAATACCGAAGAGAAATATTTATTCCGTGCCTCGCCAATCTCTTCAGGCTCCACGCACAACTTCCCACTGCTATCTATGACTGGCCCTAATCTTGCCCTAACCAATCTTCTATTCTTAACATAGCGAAAGAAAGCTTTAGGATTCTCCTTAATCCTATCAGCCAACATCCTCTCGTGTCCCCTCTTAGCTCTCCTCAATTCACTTTTTACCTCCTTCCTAGCTAATCTATAGCTATCCATTGCACTACCTGAGCCTTCAAGCCTCATCCTGACATAAGCCTCCTTTTTCTGCTTAACCAGCAAATCAACTCTTTTCGTACACCAAGGCTCTCTTACTCGTCCATTTCCTCCCTGCCTGACAGGGACATACTTATCAAGGACTCTCAGCAGCTGCTCCTTGAATAAGCACCACATTCCAGATGTTCCCAGTCCCTGTAGTTCCCTAGTCCAATCTACGCACCCTAATTCTCTCCTGATGGCCTCATAATTCCCCTTCCCCCCGCTATAACTACAGCCCCCAGCTTCATGCCTATCCCTGTCCATCACTAAGGTGAACGTAACCGAATTGTGGTCACTATCACCAAAATGTTCACTAACTTCCAAGCCTAACACCTGGTCTGGCTCATTGCCCAGCACCAAATCCAATGTAGCCTCACCACTGATTCCCTCTAACCTATGCATCCCAGGACACTAAAGGACAATTTAGAGTGGCCAATCAAGCTAACCCACACATCTTTGGACACTCAACCTCACCATCTCCTTCTGTAGACTCTCTATTTCCCCTTGATAGTTTACTTTCTAACTGATCTTTGTGCCAGCTACAAACTGAGCTACTTGGTCTCTCCATCATTGATTATAAGCTTGAATTCCACCATCCTGTCCACCGCTGGAACTTTAATGGGTGGGTTGCGGACAATGTGAAACCTTCTGGAGAGTTGGGCAGGAATTAGACCAGCACAACCGGAGAATTGTGCCCATAACTTGTAAACAGTTGAGGTTCTAGCATTGATCCCTGTGGCATTCCATATTTCCCAGCCTGCCAACCCCAAAAAGACCCATCTATCCTTCCTCTCTGCTTCCTGTTAGCCAAACAATCCTTCAGCTATTCCAACATGTTAGCCCTTACACCACGTAGTCACACTTGTGTAAGAACCTTATCAAATGCCTTCTGAAAATACAAGTACACTACATCTAAATCCAAGTACATTACAACAATGTGGCATGGTGACACATGGTTAGCACTGCTGCTTCACAGCGCTAGGGCCCTGGCTTCGATTCCTAGCTTGGATCACCGTCTGTGTGGAATTTGCACATTCTCCGTGTGTCTGCATGGGTTTCCTCCGTGTGCTCCAGTTTCCTCCCATATTCTAAAAGATGTGCTGGTTAGATGCATGGATCTGAACAGGTGCTGGACTGTGGCAATGAGAGGAATTTCCCAGTAACTTCATTGCAGCCTTACTCTGACTAATAAATAAATTTTACTTTAAAAGGTCCCCTTTATCCACCTTGCTTGTTACTTCCTAAAAAGCTCTTAATAGGTTAGTTAAGCATAGAAAATAGAAGCAGGAGTAGATCATTCAGCCCCTCGAGCCTGCTGTGCCATTCATTTTGTTACTCTTACCAAAGTGAATCACCTCACACTCTTCCATATTAAACTCCATTTGCCACCTCTTGGTCCAGCTCTACAGCTTATCTGTGCAAACAGTAACATCCATCCTCACTGTCTACAACTCTTCTGACTTTGGTGTTGTCAGCAAATTTACTAACCCATCCCTCTACACCCTCATCCAGGTCATTTATAAAAATGACAAACAGCAGTGGCCCCAAAACAGATCCCTGAGGTACACCACTTGTAACTAAACTCCAGGATGAACATTTCTCATCAACCACCAGTCTCTGTCTTCTATCAGCCAGCCAATTCCTAATCCAAACTCCTAAATCACCCTCAATCCCACGCATCCACATTTTCTGCAGTAGCCTTCCATGGGGAACCTTATCAAACGCTTTGCTAAAATCCATATACACTACGTCAACTGCCTTACCCTTATCTACCTCTTTGGTCACCTCCTCAAAAAACTCAATCAGGTTTGTGAGGCACGACCTACCCTTCAAAAAACCAGGGCTTGATCAGACTCACCCTATTGCTGTGGTACTTAATATATATGTGTCATGGAAAGAGAAAGGAAAGTGGGTAAAACTATTCCGAATGATAGAGAAACAAGAATCAGGAACTCAAGAGTTAAACAAAGTTATTTTGAGGTTTTCCATAAAATTTGGGAGGAGCTAGGATTGCCATTCCCCCTTTTAGGAAAAAAAAAGTCATTAACAGCAAATTGTTCCCGTGCAAGAGCCTCAGAAAGGAAGTCTTGAGCCAACTTCTCTCGTTCACAGTCGGACTGTAGTTTCTTTTTGGGTTGAGTCTTGTTAACGGGAAATCAAGTTGAAACATGCTGCGATGCCTTGTACATTCAGCCAGGAATCTCCCCAACGTGGAAAAAAAAGACAGACAGAGTGATCCAGTCGCGACTGTAAGCTTCAAAGGTAAGGCGACCAAATCTCAATCCACAAGCTGAGCAGGAGAGCAGTCTTTAAGGAATGGGGAGGGGGTGCTGGGGGGTGGGGGGCGAGCAGAAGTTAATATCTGGTGCCGATTGATGGATATACATTTTTATTTTGACATTCCGCTTTTTGAAAAAGTGAAGCCTTTCTGTGAAAATGCTGTTAGTATGAAACTGTAGGATAACACAACTGAGAAGGACGCCCTTTGGCCCATCCTGCCTGTTCTGACTCTCTGAGTAAGAAGTCTCGCAACTCTAGGTTAAAGCCCAACAGGTTTGTTCGGTAGTAAACGCCACTAGCTTTCAGAACGCTGCTCCCTTGTCAAGTGAGTGGGGAGTGGGGACGAAAGCTAGTAGCATTTATTACCAAATAAACCTGTTGAACTTTAACCTGGTGTTGTGAGACTTCTTACTGTGTTTACCCAGTCTAATGCCGGCATCTCCTCATCCTGACTTTCTGAGACCGTGATCGTATTAATCCCTCTTTCTCAGCTCCTTCTCTCTCGATTTATAATAATGCCTCCTCTTCAATAGTCTTTTTTCTGAAAGCAATCACTTTCTCAATTTTAATTCTGATTCCTCTATCGGGTAAATTCAATAATTCAGTAGGGCTTTCCTGCTCTGTTGTGAACTGATTGTGAACGAAGCCCAGTCCATCACACAAACCAGCCTCCCATCCGCTGACTCTGTCTACACTTCCCGTTGCCTCAGCAAACCAGCCAGCATAATTAAGGACCCCACGCATCCCGGACATTCTCTTTTCCACCTTTTTCCATCAGGAAAAAAGTCTGAGGACACGTACTAAGTTGGGTAACAAATTGGTCCCTATATGTCATTAAGACGTTAGGACGGCGGCACGGGCTCGTTGGGCCGAAGGGCCTGTTTCCGGCGCTGTGTTGTTCTTTGTTCTACCACCGGACTCAAAAACAGCTTCTTCCCTGCTGCCATCAGATTTCCAAATGGACCTACCTCACGTTAAGTTGATCTTTCTCTACACCCTAGCTGTGAGTGTAACACTACATTCTGCACTCTCTCCTTTCCTTCCCTATGAACGGTATGTTTTGTTTGTATAGCACGCAAGAATAATACTTTTCACTGTAGACCAATACATGTGACAATAATAAATCGAATCGAATCAAATCAAAAATTTCCTTCTCTATGAATGGTATGTTTTGTCTGTATAGTGTGCAAGATGCTTTTCACTAATACTATACTAATACATGTGACAACAATAAATCAAACCAAATGTATTTTGGGTTTTAAAAAAGTAAACGCGTGTACAATGATTTCATCCTGTGTTTGCAGAATTTAATGGTTTGTTTGAAGTGTTACGGCTTTCAAGCTGGAGAAAATTCTGTTGGTTTGAGTCACCCTGTCAGTGAGTTCGCCGTTACCCCAACGATTCCCTTGTATTGTGAAAGCTTCTCGCCTTCCCAGGAAGGTCTGTAAGCGAGAGAGCGGGGGGGGGGGGGGGGGGGGGGGGGCTTGTTTGGCAGGATGAGGGGTGTGAAGGCAGCTTTCATTCTCAGTGCTGCAGGAAGTGTAGCAGGGGGGACCTGCCTCCCACTGAAGTTGTTCTGTGAAACTTTTCCTCCATATATAGAAGCCCGTGCCCACACTTAAAGCGGGCAGATCCTCGAGAACGATATCAAGCAATGCACTGATTTGTTACACAGAACGGGATACAAAGCATTTCAGCAATTTTGCTTTGTGGTTTGAATTTGTTGTTTTGGCAGGGCCGGGGTTGTGCGAGAGTTTCTGATATTCCTGTTTACAATCAGGATCGTGTTCTGCTGCTTTGTACTAATCCTCCCTTCTCTCTTTAAAATTCTCCTTCTTCGAGCACAGATTTCTGTTAAATAACGGGAAGACCAAAAGCTATTGTGCGGGGTTTCCCATTACGTCAACCCTGTCTGTCCCCATCACCCGTCTGCCCCTCTCACCCCATCTGCCCCTGATTCACCCTGTATGCCCCACCTCATCCCACCTGCCCTCCCTCACCCTGCCTGTTCCCCTTACATATCTGCCCTCTACCCTGCCTGCTGCCCTCACCCCTCCTGCCCCTGATTCACCCTGCCTGCCCCCCTCATCCCACCTGCCCTCCCTCACCCTGCCTTCCTCCTCATCTACCTGCTCCCCTCACCCCGCTTGCCCCCCTCATCCCAACTACCCCCGGACACACTACCTACCCCTCTCACCCTATGTGCCCTTCCCTCATCCCACCTGCCCCCCCCTCAGTCGCCTCTCCCCTGACCCTGCCTACAACCCCCCCTCCTCACCGTGCCTGCCGCCCTCATCCCACATGCCCTGGTGTGTTTTCCAGCAGCAGAAGTGGCCCACTCGTTTTTGACCCTGAATGATGGCAAAACTTCCTGGGGAGAAGACTTTGCCACACAGATCCTGCCATTCCAATTCCAAGGATCTATGTCCTGACTTCTGTGCTTAGGTGAATCCCACTGGACCGTCCTGTCCCCGCCCCCTTATCCATCGCAATAGACTCCTCACTCATGGTGAAGTCAGGAGTCTTCCAGTCCCGCCGATAACTTTGGTGTTCTTTCCCTCTACCAGGGAGCCTATTACGGTGGGTGGAGAGAGGTGAGGGGATGGATGGGGAGCGTACCTGCCTTCAGGACTGTAAGATCTCAGGGAAGCGAAGGGCCTGGAAAATCCTGCCCATTTGCCGGAATTCTACTGTCCCGCACATCACAGGAATCAGAGTGGGCGAAGAGCGGGCAATGGGAAGGTCCGTTTACTTTGGGTGGGATTTTCCAGTTTCAGGTCGAGCAAGGCTGTAAAAATCCCATATATTGGGTAGCACTGTTACTTCAAAGTGCCAGGGATCTGGGTTTGATTCCTGGCTTGGGTCACCGTCTGTGTGGAGTTTGCACATACTCCTTGTGTCTGCGTGGGTTTCCTCCGAGTACTCTGGTTTCTTTCCACAGTCCAAAGATGTGCGGGTTAGGTTGATTGGCCACGCTAAGAAATTGTCCCTTAGCATCCGGGGATGTAGGTTAGCGGGATTAGTGGGTATAATGTGTAGGGATGTGGGGGTAGGGCCTGGGTGGGATTGTGTTCAGTGCAGACTCAATGGGCTGAAGGGCCTCTTCCTGCACTGTGGGTTCTATGATTTTATGAAGAATAAACCAAACTTCTCCAACCTGTCCGCATAGCTAATGTCAGTGGTGTAACTGTACTGGCAGAGCTTGGTTAGGGGAGCAGCAAGTTCTGGAGCACAAGTCTTCAGTACTATTACTAGAATGTTATCAAGGCCCATTGCCTTTGTATATCCAGTGCCTCCAACTGGTTCTCGATATCACGTGGAGTGAATCGAATTGGCTGGAGACTGGCATCGGAGGTGCTGGAGACAACTGGAGGAGGCTGAGATGGATCATCCACTCGGCACCTCTGACTGAAGATTGCTGCAAATGTTTCAGCCTCATCTTCTGTACTGAACTGCTGGGTTCCTCCATCATTGAGGATGGGAATACTTGAGGGTGGACCTTTGTCTCCTAGGACTGTGAAGTGGTCACTCCTACCAGTAATGTTGTGATGGACGGATGCGTCTGTGACAGGCAGGTTGTTGAGGATGAAGTCAGTCCCAGTCGAGCAGCTATGTCCTTCAGGACCTGGCCAGCAGTGAACGGTGGTGCTACTGAGCATCTTATTGATGGACACGGAAGCCCCCCCCCCACCCAGAGTACAAAGAACAAAACAGCACAGGAAACAGGCCCTTCGGCCCAACGAGCCCGCGCCGCCACCCTGATGTGCCCACGTCTACTCACGATCCCTGTCCATGTTTATAGATCTATGGATTAAAAACCAAATTTGAGACAACTTAGGGAGAATTTGTTTTGCCAGTTAGCCTAAGAGCACATCTTTGGGATGTGGAAGGAAACCGGAGCACCCGGAGAAAACCCACGCAAGCACGGGGAGAATGCGCAAACTCCCACAGACATAGGCCCAAATCCATGTATCTGACACAGCAATAGTCACTGAGCTGTCGTGTTGCCCATCAAATGGTCCAGGTCAAGCATTTACTAACGACATGAAGCACTAGGATACTCTCGGAAAAAAAATCCAAGAGCAGTCCTCTCACGACCCATCGCATGTATGCCCCTCGTTAGACAACAAGGTGGACCAAAGCACCTGTAGGATAAAAACAAGTTCATCAATATGGGAGAGTACTGATTCATCAGCTGGGGAGGAGCAGGTAGGGTTATTAAGCTTAGAACATAGAACATAGAACATAGAACATTACAGCACAGAACAGGCCCTTCGGCCTTCGATGTTGCGCCGACCAATATAAAAAGCAATGCCCCTCCAAACTAAACCATTCCCTTCTCTTCCATATACTTATCAACTAACCTCTTAAACGCCACCAAACTTGGCGCATCTACAACTGCTGCAGGCAGGGCATTCCACTCCCGAACCACCCTTTGGGTAAAGAACCTACCTCTGATATCCGTCCTATAACTATCACCCCTTAATTTAAAGCTGTGTCCCCTCGTGCTAGCTTTCTCCATCCTAGGAAAAAGGCTATCACTGTCCACCCTATCTAAACCTCTAATCATCTTATATGTTTCGATTAGGTCCCCTCTTAGCCGCCTCCTTTCTAACGAAAACAACCTCAAATCCCTCAGCCTCTCTTCATAAGACCTGCCCTCCATACCAGGCAACATCCTGGTAAACCTCCTCTGTACCCTCTCCAATGCCTCCACATCTTTCTTATAATGTGGGGACCAGAACTGCACACAATACTCCAAGTGCGGCCGCACTAGAGTTTTGTACAGTTGCAACATGACGTTGCGGCTCCGAAATTCAATCCCCCTACCAATAAAAGCTAAGACTCCATATGCCTTCTTAACAACCTTCTCGACTTGACTGCCTACTTTCAGGGATCTATGCACAAACACACCAAGATCCCTCTGTTCATCTAGACTACTAAGAATCCTACCATTTGCCCTATACTCTACACATTTATTATTTCTGCCATAGTGCATTACCTCACACTTTTCCACATTAAACTCCATTTGCCACCTCTCGGCCCAGCTCTGCAACTTGTCCAAGTCCCTCTGCAAACTATAACACCCCTCTTCACTATCTACCACTCCACCGACTTTAGTGTCATCTGCAAATTTACTAATCCATCCTTCAATACCCTCATCCAGATCATTTATAAAAATTACAAACAGCAGGGGCCCCAAAACAGACCCCTGAGGTACACCACTTGTCACCGAACTCCAAGATGAATATCTCCCATCAACCACCACCCTCTGTCTTCTATCTGCTAGCCAATTCCTAACCCAATTAGCTAAATCACCCTCTATCCCATACATCTGCATTTTCTGCTTGGTACACAGTAGTTCCTTGGTGCTATTTCCATGGCAATGCCTCGCCAGCTAACTTGCCAACCATTTTTTCTCCCTTTGAAATTAAATTTTCTTTATCTATCCTGACGAGTGTGAGACAATGAAACTTAAACAGCTGTGTCTTTTTTCCAACAGCAAAATTTTGCATTTACATGGTGCCTTTAATGTAGTGAAACATCCCAGAGCACTTCATAGACGCATTATAATAGAAGACAGTCGTAAGTTGTAGATAGTAAGAGAGGACCATGACTCAGATGATTGGGAAGTAGAATCAATCAAGTGAAAATTCGGGGTAATAAAGCTCAGAAAACCCAGGAGGGGTAGTTTATAGCCCTTCCCAAACAATAGCATTGGACATTGTGCATGGTGGCACAGTGGTTAGAGCTGCCCTTAACAGCACCAGGTACCCGACTGGTTGTGTGGAGTTTGCATGTTCTCCCCGTGTCTGCTTGGGTCTCCTCCAGCCGCTCCAGTTTCATCCTGTAGTCCAAAGATGTTAGCTTATCAGTCATGCTAAATTGACCCTCGCGTCAGGGGATTAGCAGGGTAAATATATGGGAACAGAGCCTGGGTAACATTGTGGTCGGTGCAGACTCGATGGGCTGAATGGCCTCCTTCTGCGTTTTCGGGATTCAATGATGCCATGAGACATTTGGAGTCAATGTTGAGGATTCTGAGGATTACCCTCTCCACCTCTGCTGGGCCTGGCCTGTCTGTAAACGATAGTCAGACCTTTCAAGGTGAAGTTAGGAAACACATCTACAAATAAATGTGGCAGAAATATGGGACACTCTTCCTAAGAGACAGCTATTCAACAGCGATGGTTAGGATTAAATCTGAGATTGAGTGATTACTGTGGACCAAATGTATTCAAGGATTTGAGACAGGTGCATGAATGGAGTTACCTACAATGAGCTTGGACCTCATTTAATGGCAGAATGGATTGGAGGAGCTAAATGTTCCTATTTCTTTGTTCCCATGTAGCTGATAAGGAACACAAGGGTGACACAGTGGTTAGCACTGCTGCCCCACAGTTCCAAGGACCTGGATTCGATTCCAGCCTTGGGCCCCTGTCTGTATAGAGTCTGCATTTTACCCCCGTGTCTGCATGCGTTTCCTCTGGGTGTTCTGATTTCCTCCCACGTGCAGGTTAGGTAGATTGACCATGTTAACTTACCCCTTAGTATCCTGGATACATAGGTCAGAAGGATTAGCGGGATAAATATGTGGGGTTATGGGGATGGGCCCTGGGTGGGATTGTTGTCAGTGCTGACCTGATGGGCCAAATGGTCTCCATCTGCACAATGGGGATTTTGTGATTCAAACATGAGAATTAGGAGCACTATAAACATCATTGAGCTCACTTCTCTGTTCAATAAGATCACCGACTATTTTCAAAGTTAACTCTACTTTCTTTTCCTAATCCCCTATCTCATCTTACTATCCAAACATAGGTCAATCCCTTTCTTGGATATACTCAATGACAGAGTCTCTCTGAAATTTGAAATATTTACAATCTCTGAGTGAAGAAATGTCTCCTTATCTCAGTCCTCAGTTCCCAACAGGAACAATCTCCCAGCATCAAACCTCAAAGAATTTTAAACATTGCAATGAGGTCATTTTTCATTCCTGTAAACTCCAGAGAATATATAATCATCAAGAGGTCATTAGGCCTGATGTGTTTATTCAGTCCATGATAGCTTTCACCAAAAGCAAAAGACCCTATCCATTCCATCGCTCATAGAATCCCTACAATGCAGAAGGAGACTACTCAGCCCATCGAGTCTCCACCGACTCTCCAAAAGAGCATTTTACCCAGGCCCAGTCCCGTGCTCTATCCCCGCAACTCCACACAGTTAACATGGATAATCAACCTAACCTTTGGACTATGGGAGGAAATTGGAGCACCCGGAGGAAGCCCATGGGGATATATGGAAAACATGCGAACACTACACAGACAGTCACCCAAAGCCAGAACCAAACTTGGAGCCCTGGCGTCCTGAGGCAGGTAAAAGAGGAACACAGTTGGGAATGCGGAATAGTGCACAGGAACACATTGCAGAATGCGGAACAGGGCAGAGGAACACAGTCAAGATGGGGAATAGTGGTCAGGAATTTTGGAAAGAATTCTAACCATTTCCTCCTCTTTCTTGGACTTGGACTTCAGCAAGGCCTTTGACAAGGTTCTGCGTGATAGATTGTTGCATAAGGTTAAATCTCATGGGATCCAGAATGAGGTATCTAAATGGATACAAGATTGTCTTCTTGACAGAAGTCAGACAGTAGTTGTAGAGGCTATTTTTCAAATTGGAGGCCTGTAACCAGCAGTGTGACTCAGGAATCAGTGCTGGGTTCACTGTTAGTTTCATTTATATTAATGATTTGATGAGAATGGAGGTGGCATTGTTAGTAAATTTGTAAATGACACTAAGATTGGTGGCATAGTGGACAGTGAAGAAAGTTATCTCTGACTGCAATGGGATCTTGATCAATTCGGCCAGTGGGCTGATGGATGGTAGATGGAATTTAATTTAGATGCATTTTGGTAAATTGAACCAGGGCTTAGTTAATGATAGAGCACTGGGGAGAATTATAGAACAAAGAGATCTAGGGGTAGAGACGTCTTGTTGAAGTTGTACAACACATTGGTAAGGCCATATTAGAATATTGTTACAGTTTTGGTTACATTATAAGGATATTATTAAACTAGAAACAGTGCAAAAAGGATTTACTAGAATGCTACCGGCACTTGATGGTTGAGTTATAATAAGAGGCTGAATACACTGGGATTTTTTTTTCTGGAGCGTAGGAGGCTGAGGGGTGATATTATAGAGGTCATAAAAAAGTAAGTGGCACAGATCAGATAGATAAACAGTATATTTTCCCAAAGGTAGGAGAATCTAAAACTAGAGGTTTAAGGTGAGAGGGGAGAGATGCAAAAGTGTCCAGAGGGACAATTTTTTCACAGAAGGTGGTGAGTGACTGGAACAAGGTGCCAGAGGTAGTCGTAGAGTCAGGTACAATTTTATCTTTTAAAAAGCATTTAGGTAGTTACATGGGTAAGATGGGTATAGATGGATGTGAGCCAAATGTGGGCAATTGGGACTAGCTTAGGAGTTTGAAAAAAGGATGGCAGGACTAGTTGAGCTGTTTCCATGCCGTAAACCTCTAGGACTCTTGGCATGTGGCTGAAGTCTCTCACACACTGGGCAGGTTAATGCACAATGTGAGTCTGGGCATCCATTACTCTTATAGAAACAGCTATACCCAAGTTTAATCATCACTCGAGTGACAACGCTGGCTCTCTGATCTATTCTGTCAATAGCACAGTTTTTACTTACAGAAGAAACAGAGGTTTAAAGTGTTTGAATTTTCTACTATTGCTACTTTCAAAGGCTTGGGCGATTGGCACTTTTATTGGGCTGCAGTGAAAGGAGCTTTTTTTTAAAGAAATTAAAAGTTCTGAATTAATGACTTTTAATAGTTTTTAAAACATCCCATCATCACTAAATGGGTCATTGGTTCTCTGTTGAGTGTACAGTGGCTAAATTGACAGGGAAGCCTGACATGGAATTATGAATGGCCATAAGTTGGCATGATACGAGAGTCCAAACGGGTGGGAGTGGGACATGATCTCAATCATGATGGTTGAGATGTGGGGAGTTTGTGGGGGGTAAAGGGGTGTAAGGGCGTAGGTTGGAGGGCTGTTTCGCTTTTGCTCTCATGCGCTGAATAATTTCCTTCTGCATTGTTGGGATTCTATGGGCGATGAAATGGGCTGGATCTGTATTTACTCTTGGGCAGCACGGTAACACGGTGGTGGTTACCACTGCTGTCTCACAGCACCAGGGATCTGGGTTTGATTGTAGCCCCAGGTGGAATTTGCATGTTCTTCCCATGTCTGCATGGGTTTCCGGTTTCCTCCCACACTCTAAAGATGTGCGGATTACGTTGATTGGCCGTGGTAAACTGCCCCATAGCATTCTAAGATGTGTAGGTTGGGGGGATTCGCAAAGTTTTGAAGTTTAATTATTAATCACAAGTAACACTGCAATGGAGTTACTGTGAAATCCCCTTGTTCGCCACACTCTAGCGCCTGTTTGGGTCATTGCACCTAACCAGCGTGTGGGAGGAAGCCGGAGCACTTGGAGGAAATGTGTGCAGACATTCAGAGGGAAAATGTGAGGTTACAGGGATAGGGGTTGAGTAGATGCAGGCTCGATGGACCAAATGGCTCCTTTTGCACTACAGGGATTCAATGATTCTACGTAATGTTCCACAGCGTCGAGGCCGGGGTGGGGCGGTTCTAAAAGGCTATGTCTTGTCACCCAGCAACCCCTGTGGCTGTCTCTGGATCCTTTCTAGGGAGGGCAGTGGTCCCAGTTCCTGTTTGAACCCTCGGAATGAAAATCCCCAGTCTGCAGTCACCTTCTCCCGAGTCAGGCGTGCCGAGGCAGGAAAGTTCCTGACTCCTGCTAGATGAAACTCCAGTATCCTCCCTAGCCCGATGAATTAAATCTGTCTCTTGCGCCGTGGCTGACAGATTCCTTTCTCTTCATTCCAGGTGTAAAGAAGAAGACCAAAGTGATTAAGAACAACCTGAATCCTGTCTGGAATGAGGTGAGGAACTTGTAAATATTCAACTTCCTTGTAAATTTATCAAACAGCCCGTGTCACAGATCTGAGAAAAAGCATGCACAGAAGGAGGCCATTTCGCCCACTCTGCCTCTTCGAGCTCTTCGAAAGACAAAGTTCATTTGTCCCCTGAATCCAACATCCCTAAAACAGATAGTTATCATATGTTTGAGCAGCCGTGAAAATTAGATATTGCCTTTCCTATGTTGCACCACTGACTGCTCTTTAGACATGACATGGAGAACTTTGGGATGCCTTGAGGTTGTGAAAGGCTCTATAGAAATGCAGGTCTTTCTGCATTTAAGCCTTGGGACATGTTGAACCTTGAGTGTTTTTGGCATTGGACCCGATTCTAATCCTGGTTAATTCTTGCACGCAGGGTTTTGAATGGGATTTGAAAGGAACGCCACTGGATGCAAACTCGGAGATCCTCGTTGTTGTAAAGGACCATGAAACCATGGGCAGAAACAGGTAGGACTCCCCACCGGGGACTGGCCTCAGGATGTTGAGCATTACACTGATGTTTGTATGCAGAGTGTCACATCGGAATGCTCAAAACAGAGGAATGTGGAATATTTCAGATTCATTCTTGGCTGAGGATGAAGGATCTGTGATATAGGATAGAATATGGTACGAAGGAGGTGCTTGCGGGTGGTGGTGTTCCTGTCTCCTGCTCTGCTGCCTCACAGCGTCAGGGACCAGAGTTTGATTCCAGCCTTGGGTCATTGCCTATGTGAAGTCTGCGCATTCTCCTCATGTCTTCATGGGTTTCCTCTGGATGTTCCACTTTCCTCCCACACTGCGAACATGTATAAGTTAGATGGATTTGCTACGCTAAGTTGCTCCTATATGTCCCAAATTATGTCGTCCAGGGAGATTAGCAATAGTTATTGTGTGGGGTTACAGAGACTGGACAGGCAGTGGGTCTGGGTAAGATGAATGATCTCCTTCTGCATTGTAGGGACTCAAAGTATTCTGAGTGTCTTCCTATGTAGAGTTTGCACATCAGGACATAGAACTTAGAACATAGAAAACTACAGCACAAACAGGCCCTTCGGCCCACAAGTTGCACTGATCATATCCCTACCTACTTGGCCTACCTATAACCCTCAATCTCATTAAATCCCATGTACTCATCCAGAAGTCCCTTAAAAGACCCCAACGAGTTCGCCTCCACACCACCAAAGGCAGCCTATTCCACTCACCCACCACCCTCCGAGTGAAAAACTTACCCTGACATTCTCCCTGTGTCTGCGTGTGTTTCCTTTGGGTGCTCCGGTTCCCTCCCACACTCCAAAGGTGTGCAGATTAGGTGGATTGGCTATGCTAAATTGCACCCTGGTGTTACAGGATGTATAGGTTAGGGGGATTAGCGTGGTAAATGCATGGGGTTACGGGGAGGGGGCTGGTAATATAGTCCGCTAGATGGTTGGAGCAGAATTGATGGGCCAAATGGCCTCCTTCTGCACTGCAGGGATTCCATGGGTTCTCTACTGCTGCATGTCTCTGTTACAACAATGACTACACTTCAAAAGTACTTTCTTGAGTATAAACTCCTTTGGATCATCAGATGGTGAAAAGTGTTTTGGAAATGGGAATCTATCTTCTTCTGTTTTTACATAAAGTTTGATGGGATGAATAATAACATTTGGCCTAATGAGTCTGTGCTGGTGTTTAGACAAATCTCCTCCCATCCCGTTTTCTCAATCTCTCAGCATATCTTTCTATTCTGTCTTTACTCCTGTACGCTCCCAGTTTCCTTTGGGAAATATCGAAGTCGTTTGTCTCAACTGCTTCCTGCAGTAGCTCGTAAATTTCATGGAAGGATATGCCGGTTGGATCACTCAACTTTCCTTGTCCCCCGGGCTGAATTTGGATCTTTCAATCTTGGCAAAAAAAAGAAGCAAAAGTGTCAAGGAGTAGAACGGCACAGAAAGAGGCCATTGAGCAGCACATTGGCGCGGTGGTTAGCACTGCGGCCTCACTGTGCCAGGGAGCCAGGTTTGATCCCCAACATGGGTCACTGTCTGTGTGGAGTTTGCATGTTCTCCCCATGTCTGTGTGGGTTCCCTCCAGGTGCTCTGGTTTCCTCTCACTGTCCAAACATGTATGGGTTAGGTTAATTGGCCATGCTAAGTTCTCCTTTAGTTTCGGGGGGGCTAACAGGATAAATGTGTGAGGTTTTAGGGATAGGGCTTGGATAGGATTGCTTATAGAATCATAGAAACCCTACGGTGCAGAAAGAGGCCATTCGGCTCATTGAGTCTGCACTGACCACAACCCCATCCAGACCCTAACCCCATATCCCTACACATTTACCTGCTAATCCCTCTAACTGACACATCTCAGGACACTAACGGACAATTTTAGCATGACCAATCAACTTAATCCACATGTCTTTGTATTGCTGTTGGTGCAGGCTCGATGGGCGAAAAGGCCTCTTTCTGCCCTGCAGGGCCTGGGTGGGATTGTTGTCAGTGCAGACTCAATGGGCCGAATGGCCTCCTTCTGCGCTGTAGGGATTCAATGAATCTATGATTCTACGTTTTGGCTCATCAAGCCTTTTTTTAATTGCATGAGTTAAGTTCATTCCACCCACTCTTTCCCCATATCTCTGCAATATTACCTTGTGAAGAATGTATCCAATTCCTTTTGTAAACTATGATTCAACCTGGCTCTGATGCCTTGTCAAAGCAGCGTGTCCCAAATGCTAAACACGTGCGGAAGAGGATGTTAACTCTGGATCCTTTTCCAATCTCTGATTTCTGATCCATCAGCTATTAGACACAGTCTACCCATTCAAACTCCACTTACCTTCAGTGAACCTTCTGTGCTGGAACACCTCCATCAAATCTTCTCTTGGCCATCTCTGCTCCAAGGAGATGAAGCCTCCATTTTCTCCAGTCTACAGGCTAAGTTTTCCAGTCCCAACTGCCACAAGAAGCATCGCGGGCAGGATTGGAAAATTTGAAAGACTATTCAAAGGTGAAATTACTGCCCAAAGTGTTTATTGTTGACCTCTCATCCTTGGAGAGCCCTTGCACCTTTTCTTACATAATCAAAGACTCCCTACAGTGCAGAGAGAGGCAATTTGGCCCATCGAGTCTGCACTGACAACAGTTCCACCCAGACCTATCCCTCGAACCCCACATATTTACCCTGCTAATCCCACTATCCTACACATCCTGGGACACTAAGAGGCAATTTAGCATTGCCAGTGCACTTAACCTGCACATCTTTCAGACCGTGGGAGGAAACTGGAGCACCCTGATGAAATCCACTCATACACGAGGAGAATGTGCAGACTCCACACAGACAGTGACCCAAGCCAGGAATTGAACCCGGGTCCCTGGAGTTGGGAGGCAGCAGTGCTAATCAGCAGTAATGGCAAGCTGTGCATGTTATTCGAGGTGAAGATAATGCTGTCTTTAGCTGTACTGTGTAAAGATAGAAGCTGGGATAAAGATGTGTCAAGACGCAGCATGTTAAAGATGATGAGAATCTATGCAAGCTCAGGCAAAGGGCTGAATGAGAAGTGAGCAATAATTGTATGGTTTGCCACTAGTTGAGGTTCCTACCCAGTGCCTGTTGAGATTTTAGCTCCAAGAGGGTGACCACACACATTAATCTGCTGCAATTTGATCACAAATCCTTAATACAGCGATATTACATCAAACAAGTCTCTCATACTGAAAAATCCACCCAAACAGTGGATCAACTGTGAGCAACGTAAACCTCTCCACGCAGATAAAATTGCTATCAAAACTGTCTCAAATATGCCTTCTGAAAAACACTTGCCAAGACCTAACTCTCTGGCTCGATAATTTCACTTCATGATAACATGCCCTCAGCTTAAAACCATCTCTAAGTCATTTGATCAACTAATAGACCCAGGTCTGAATGAATATTACACACAGAATGTGCTATACTTAAAAGGTGTTTATACAAGAGTGCTTTATTGAGAAAGCGTGATTAAATGGGGGGTGTTTGATGAGGACTGTGCAGAAAGAGCTTTACTCTGTATCTAACCCCTGCTTACCTGTCCAAGAAGAGAGGGAGCACTCTGATCTAACCCCTGCTTCCTGTCCTGGAGTGTTTGATGGGAGAGTGTAGAGGGAGCTTTACTCTGTATCTAACCCGTGCTGTACCTGTCCTGGGAGTGTTTGATGGGGGACAGTGTAGAGGGAGCTTTACTCTGTATCTAACACCATGCTGTACCTGTCCTGAGAGTGTTTGATGGGGACAGTATAGAGGGAGCTTTACTCTGTATATAACCCCGTGTTGTACCTGTCCTGAGAGTGTTTGATGGGGACAGTGTAGACGGAGCTTTACTCTGTAATTAACCCCGTGGTGTACCTGCCCTGAGAGTGTTTGATGGGGACAGTGTAGAGGGAGCCTTACTCTGTATCTAACCCCGTGCTGTACCTGATCTGGGAGTGTTTGATGGGGACAGTGTAGAGAGAGCCTTACTCTGTATCTAACCCTGTGCTGTACCTGTCCTGGGAGTGTTTGATGGGGACAATGTAGAGGGAACTTTACTCTGTATCTAACCCTGTGCTATACCTGTCCTGGGAGTGTTTGATGGGGGACAGTGTAGAGGGAACTTTACTGTGTATCTAACCCTGTGCTATACTTGTCCTGAGAGTGTTTAAGTATTTTCGTTATACAGCAGTCAGCTCAGATGCAATGAATATCGATGGAAATAAGCAAATTGTGTTTTGGAAACTAGGAAGAAGTGACCACGCCCTGAACTGTAAACTACTGTGATTTGTTTCATTCATTATCCGGCCAGTGTCGAATTCCTTCCTGCTGTGTGCTGTCCAAGAGTCCTGAGGCAGGAAGAGAACTTCCTCAGACAGACTGAATGACGAGACACCAGCCTTGCTCCAATGCAATCTATTCTCTGATCTCTGTACTCGTTCATTCATTATCTGCTGTTTATAAACACATTGTTAGCTCACGGCCGTGAGACAGAAAGTCAAGGCTCTACCTTTTGCCTGACAGGAAAGGAAAATGTGAAATATTAAACAATTATTCCTCTTCTCTGCTCCAGCAAGCCCTTTGCTACTGATGATCAGATCAACACATTGAGCAGGAGCCCACTCGGCCCATCACCCCCATGCCAGCCTCTTGTAATGATCTAGCTGATCAATTCCGTAGTGCTGTAGTTATATGGGAAATCTCAGCCTCATCATTCAATCGAAAACAGAGCTGAATGTGCGGAGGTGAACGGAATAAGGGAAGAGTAGAGGCAATGAAAATATGAAAATAGATTTGTAGCTAACCTTGATAAACATTCAGATGATAAACAAGTCGTCCAAAAAATGGATAAGTCTGATTCGAGGCCCAAAATTGATTTTTCTGTGGCGATAGAGATATTGGTTAAAATAGTAAGCAGACAATTAGGAACAGGAGCAGGCCACTTGGCCCTTTGAGTTTGACCTGCTGTTTAATAAAATCTTTGCTGATTCCACTATAACCTTGTAAACCAAGAATCTATCAAACTCTGCCTTAAACCCTGCACCCATTGTACTTTGAGAAAGAGAGTTACAGAGACTCAGAACTCTCTGAGAGAGAACATTTCTCCTCATCTCTGTCCTAAACATTTTGAAAGTAGTGTCCCCGAGTTTAAACTCTCCTCCCTCAGAATTTGATATGTTTAAATCAAGTCACACCTTCCAATCTCCAGTAGGTACATGCCGAGCCTGCTCAGCACTCCCTCATAAAACAACCCACCCATTCCAGGTACTAGTCCAGCAAACCTTCTCTAAGCTGCTTCTAAGCTTCTTCCTTAAGTAAGCAGACTAATACCGCACACAATACTCTGGGTGTGATCTCATCGATGCCCTGTACAGCTGTCACATAACGTCCCTACTTTTGCAAATCAATTCCCCTGCAATAAACAGTAACATTCTGTTAGATTTCCTAATTAATCACTGCATTTACATTTACCCTTTTGTGATTCACACACTAGGACACCCAGACCCCTCTGCAATGACTTTAATGAATACAGTGATTAGCACTGCTGCTTCACAGGCCCACGGACCCAAATTCGATGCCCGGTTTAGTGACTGTTGTGGAGTCTACATGTTCTCCCCATATTTGATCAGTTGTGGGCCCTGTATCTAAGGAACGATGTGCTGATCTTGGAAGGGGTCCAGAGGGGGTTCACAAGAATAAAGGGCTTTTTGCATGAGGAATGGTTGAGGACGCTGGGTCTGTACACTTTGGAGCTTAGAAGGATGAGGGGGATTTTATTGAAACTTACTGGATGCTGCGAGGCCCTGGATAGAGTGGACGTGGAGAGGACATTTCCACAAGTAGGAAAAACTAGAACCAGAGGGCACAACCTCAGGCTAAAGGGATGATCCTTTAAAATAGAGATGAGGAGGAATTTCTTCAGCCAGAGTGCGGTGAATCTGTGGAACTCTTTGCCACAGAAGGTTGTGGAGGCCAGGTCATTGAGTGTCTTTAGGTAGAGATGGATAGATTCTTGATTAATAAGGAGATCTGGGGTTATGGGGAAAAGGCAGGAGGATGGGGATGAGAAAAATATCAGCAATGATGGAATAGCGGAGCAGACTCGATGGGCTGAGTGGCCTGATTCTGCTCCTATGTCCTATGGTCTTATGGTCTTTGTGGGTTTCCTACGGGTGGTCCAAATTCGTCCCATGCTCCAAAGATGTGCAGATTGCTAACCGCTGCATCATTGGACCAGGACAGAAGGCATAACCTCACTACCTCTTCCTCATGAGAAACAGTATTGTGTAAATCCACCCAAAAGAGCAGATGGGGCTTTGGTTCAACATTACAACCAAAAACTGGCACTTCTGACAATGCTGCACTCCACCAGCACTGCATCGGAGTGTCAGCCTTGGCTCAGTGAAATGGTGTTTGAACTCTTTCCTTGTGGCTTAGAGCCAAGGTGCCCTCCACTGAGCCTCCACTATTGAGTACATCAGTGTGCTGTGGAACCAAGCATGAAGCTGAGTCTTCGCTCGGCTCTTACATCAGCTGTTTGTACTTGAACGCAATTATTTTTGACAAAGCAGGAGGCGGAGACTGAAAGACTCTTTCTTCACAGGCTGAAGCTGGGCTTGGACTCGGAGCTGGCATTTCCCTCTCTCAACTCCACCCACGCACTGATGGAGAAGCAATGGGGAGACTGAGAAGATGCCACGCTCTCGTACACCACTCACTCAGAGTGAACCCGAGCCTGTGTGCTATTCTCTCGCTGTTCTGTTTGATCTGGAAGTTGCCCCTCTGTCACTGCCGTGGGAAATTCTGATCCAACCACATCCCACTTTACTCATTAATCTGCAGTGAGGTCTCCTCACCTGAATCTCAGTAAGGTTCAGACCAGATTAGATTCAACTGCAGGGGTGACATTGCTCTGGAACGTGAGTTATCCCGGACCGAAGGGCCTGTACTGTGCTGTATTGTTCTACAATCCAGAGACAGTAAGTAGTCTCTCAACATCAGGTTAAAGTGCAACAGGTTTATTTGGTTGCACAGATGAATGGACACTGCTTGACAATCACCAGGCAAGTCGGGGAACATTTAAGCACTCAAGGGCATTCAGCCTCCCAATCTTCGGGTTGCCTTCCAAGTCTGCCTTCATGATAGTGCAGAATCACTGAGCAGAAACTGATAGTAAGAAGTCTGACAACACCAGGTTTAAATCCAACCGATTTATTTGATAGTAAACTCACAAGCTTTAGACCCTCTGGCCTTTGTCTGGTGAATGAGGTGTTCTGGTCTCCAATAGCACACATATCAGCACAGACTGTTTACAGATTACTAATTAGAATGCGATTCTTTACACCTAACCTGCTATTCAAGTCTTAAAGTGGCTAACACTGTGAGTGGAAGGAGCACTGAGCACAGGTTAGAGAGATGTGTATTGTCTCCAGACAGCACAGTAAGTGAGGTTTTTTGCTAACCCAGGCAACTCATGGGGGTTACAGATAGTATGACATGAAGCCAAGATCCCGGTTAAGACCATCCTCATGTGTGCGGAACTTGGCTATCAGTCTCTGCTCAGCGGCTCTGCACTGTCAGAAACCGATAGCCAAGTTCCACACACATGAGGACAGTCTTGACCGAGATCTTGGCTTCATGTCACACTATCTGTAACCCCCACGACTTGCCTGAGCTCGCAAAATTTCACTAACTGTTTTTGATGGAGACAATTCACATCTCTTTAACCTATGCTTAACCCTCTCTCCACTCACATTGTCTGCACTTATAAAGACTTGATTACTTGTTAACACTCGCATTCCAACCATTATCTTGTAATTTGAGTTTGTGTCTATATATTCCCTGTTTGTGAAATAAATTCTGTACTCTCCTAATGAAGGGGAAGTGCCTCCAAAAGCTCGTGATATCAAATAAACCTATTGGATTTTAACCTGGTGTTGTGAGATTACTTGCTGTGCCCACCCCAGTTCAGTGCTGGCAACTCCACATTTGGCAATTCAGGGAGGCAGCAAAGTAGAGACAGAACCCAGGTCCAATCAGGGAGGAAGCATTCCATGAAATTCTCTCTCCAATTCTCTCAGTCTGTGGAAACCAATTCAAAATCCTGGAACTCCCTCCCTCTAACAGGTCAGTACATGATACTCCAACAGTTCAAGAACATAGAACAGCACTACCTTCTCAAGGGTAATTAGAATTGGCAAGAATTGCTGGCCCAACCAGCAATGTCAAAACCCATTTCTGAATTTCGTAGAAACTTGACAGTGCAAAAAGAAGCCATCAGGCCCATCGAGTCTGCACTGTCCACAATCTCACCCAGGACTTACCCCCATATCCCTAACATTTACCCATTAAACTCTCTAACCTATGTATCTCAGGACACTAAGGAGCATTTTTAGCACGGCCAATCAACCTAACCTGCACATCTTTGGATTTTGGGAGGAAACTGGAGAACCCG
The DNA here is from genome assembly GCA_024679065.1 of Sphyrna mokarran. Lineage (NCBI taxonomy): Eukaryota > Metazoa > Chordata > Chondrichthyes > Carcharhiniformes > Carcharhinidae > Sphyrna > Sphyrna mokarran. The sequence goes on from JAGIQG010000001.1 coordinate 7,069,473, forward strand.
GAGGAAACCCATGCAGACACAGGGAGAATGTGCAAACTCCACACAGACAGTGACCCAAGGCTGGAATCGAATCCAGGTTCCTGGCATGTGAGGCAGCAGCAGTGCTAATCACTGTGCTACTGTGCCACCTAATATATTCTTGAACTGCTGCAGTCCATGTGGTGCAGGTACATCCTGAGTGCTGTTAGAACGATGTTCTCAGACCTTGACTTAGTGACGGTGAATAACTTGTTTGTAAGGATGGTGTGTGAGAAAGATAAGATGGTAATGCAATGTGGTGCAATGGACAAGACTGTGGGCATTCTATAGATGGGCTGAATGGGCTTTCTAATTTGAACTGTTTTTGTCACTCTGGTAAAATGCGTCTTGTTGAGATAGATTCATTTTCAGGAAAGTTAGGAAGGAAAAAGGACTGCGATAGACAACAGTCTTGGATTCCTTCTCTTCCCTTTCTCTCTCCCTTGCTTTCTTTCTCTCTTGCTTTTCCTCTCTTGTTTTCTCTCTCTTTCTCTCTCCCTCTTGCGTTTTTCTCTCTTGCTTCCTTTCTCTCTCTCTCCCGCTTTCTCTTTCTCTAACTCACTAGCCGGAATTCTCCAACCTCACATCCTGACTTGTTCACATCAATCACCCTCGGACTTGTGTGAGACTGACCAGTGAAATTCCAGCTTTAATTATCAGCTAATGCCACTTGTTTTGGCCTTCCTGCCAGAGGAAGTGGCTTCTCTGTAGCAGTCGGATTGACTATTTTAATAGTCGTTGGGTATTATAGAATGTGATTGGTGCTGAAAAGAGAGCCATGTTGAAGCTTTTCATCTTGTACTCATCAAGACAATTTGCAAGATATAAGGGGAAAACTACTGTAGGAGCAGAAAGTTCTGATTGGTTGACAAGCAGACTCTGATTGGCAGAGGTGTTGCCGTGGTGAAGTAGGTGAGCCATTGAAATCTCCATGCATATTGGTGTGTCTGCATGAGGGTCTCAGAAATCCCAGCCACCGTATTTGTACAGTTAGCCTAATTCAGTTTCAGGTCAATGGTAACCCCCAGGATGTTGATATCATGGAATCATAGAATCCATACAATGCAGAAGGAGCATTTGGCCCATTGAGTTTACACCCACCACAATCCCATCCAGACCCTAACATTGTAACTCCATGTATTAACCCTGCTCGTCCTTCTGACACAAGGGTCAATTTAGCATGGCCAATCAACCTAACCAGGACTGTGGAGGAAACTGGAGCGCCTGGAAGAACCCCATGCGGACACAAGGAGAATGTGCAGACTCAACACAGACAGTGACCCGAGCTGGGAATTGAACCTAGGTGCCTGGGTGCTGTGAGGCAGCAGTGCCGCAACGCATCATATGGGGGATTCAATGATGGTAACGCCATTGAATATCAAGGGGAGATAGTGAGAGCCTCTCCTGTTGGAGATGTTCATTGCCTGGCAGTTGCCTGGTACAAATGTTACTTGCTGCTTAGGATTGAATCTTGGCCAGGCCTTACAGACTGAGATCTTCAAAGTAGATGGACATCTGCTCACATCAAGACTCCATTTACCCATCTATAAATGTTGGAAGAGAAAGGATTCTCCTTCTCCCTATCTCTTACTGAAACATGGCAGCGTTGATATTAATGAGTGGGAGGAGCTTACTACCAATTGTTCAAAATGGTGACGACTTGGTCTGTCAAGCTGCGTCACGCTCCGAGTCCCAACGTCTGAACGATGAGGTAGAGCGGCAGCGGAGAGAGAAAGAAAAGGAAGGAAATCCGGATCCCACTACCTCACGGGATGTCCGAATCCACCTGACCAAAGATCTGGAGGTTGGGAATTGTCCAGTTCAGTCACATGAAGACCCGTGGAGAAATTCATGGAGAAAATGTCATCCTCAAATGGAGGGGCAACCAATAGCAAGGGGTTGGCAATGGCTTGGTTGTATTATGAGATTGTTAATCCAGAAATTAGGCTAATGTTCTGGGAACCTGGGTTCGAATCCCACCATGGCAGATGAGTTCAATGAAAAATATCTGCAATTAAGAATCTATTGATGATCATTGTCCATTGTTGGAAAAACCATCGGTTTCTGATGTTCTTTGGGGAAGGAAATCCTTAGCTGAACTGTCCTACGTATGTTTCCAGAGTCATGATTGACTCCCAGTTGCCCTCATGCAGCTAGGAGTGGGCAATAAATGCTGGCCTGCCAGCGATGCCCATGTCCAAGGAAAGAATTAAAAAAGAAACAGTGATCCTTCCTGTGGAACAGTGCCTGGAATCGAACACTCTACATGGGACCGAGCTTTAAATAACTCAAAGCAACTTCCACTAACTAAGGTGCATCCTTACTAAGTGTACACTGGAAGCGCGTTCTGTTTATGGGCAGGCAGACTGAACTTGGACGCCCTGCAGTCCTCAGCGAGGCCCCGCACATTCCCTGCTGTTTGCCAGGATAACCGTCAGACACCTTGGCAACAGTTGTTGGGTCATTTCCTGATTGCAAACCCTCAGCTTGATTTACTGGAAGGGCTTCAGCTTGCTGCTCGCAAACAGCTGGCCACACTCAGACTGGCAGGAAAGGCTGCCCAGAAACCAGAGTATTTATAAAGATATGAGTCACTGGGAATCATTTGAAGGAATTATCCCAGAGGAGTTTTGCTGCAAATGTACAGGAGTGATAACTGTGTGTGTGTGTTGCCTATAAATATTGAATAGTAACCCGATGTGTGTTACAATACAAGATATACAATTTTCTATCTGGTACACACAGTATACATACACTGTTCTGATCTGTCCCTACAACACTACAGCACAAGCAGGCCCTTCGGCCCACACGTTGCGCCGATCATATCCCTACCCACCAGGCCTATCTATAATCCTCAATCCCATTAAATCCCACGTACTCATCCAGAAATCTCTTAAAAGACCCCAACGAGTTTGCCTCTACCATCACCAATGGCAGCCGATTCCACTCACCCACCACCCTCTGAGTGAAAAACGTACCCCTGACTTGTTGTAAAATATACACTGTGGTATGCCCATCGAATCATAGAATCCTTCCAGTGTAAAAAGAGGCCATTTGGTCCATCGAGTCTGCACTGACCAAATCCCAACCGGCCCTATTCCCATATCCGGTTTCCTCCCACATCCCAAAGATGTGCTCTTAGGCTGATTGGCAGAACAAATTCTCCCTAAATTGTCTCAAATTTGGTTCTAATGCATAGATCTATAAACATAGACAGGGATTGCGGGTAGAAGTGGGAACATCGAGGTGGCGGTGCGGGCTCGTTGGGCCAAAGGGCCTGTTTCCCGTGCTGTTTTTTTCTTTGTTCTTTAACCCCGTATATTTACCCTGCAAATCCCCCTGACACTAGGGTCAATTTAGCACGGTCAATCTACTTAACCCGCACATCTTTGGACTGTAGGAGGAAACTGGAGCATCCAGAGGAAACCCATGCAGACACAGGGAGAACGTGCAGATTCTGCATGGGCAGTGACCCGATGTCGGAATTTAACCCAGGTCCCTGGTGCTGTGAGGCAGCAGTGCTAACTGCTCTGCCACCATGCCATCCCAGTTCTCTACCGAATGATAAGGTCCCTAACCTTTGACAGGGTCCTTCATGGTAGACTGATGTAGAAGGTGAAATCGTATGGGATCAGAGGCAAGCTGGCAAGGTGGATACAGAACTAGCTTGGTCAAAGAAGACAGAGGGTGGCAGTGGAAGGCTGTATTTCTGAATGGAGGGCTGTGACAAGTGGCATTCCTCAAGGATCAGTGCTGGGACCTTTGCTTTTTATAATATTATATAAATGATTTGGAAGAAAATGTAACTGGATTGATTAGTAAGTTTGTGGATGACACAAAAGTTGGTGGATTTGCGGATAGCGATGTGACTATCAGAGGATACAGCGGGACATAGATCAGTTGGAGACTTGGGCACAGAGATGGCAGATGGAGTTCAATCGTGACAAATGTGAGGTAATGCATTTTTGAAAGTTTAATAAAGATAGGAAATATACAGTAAATGGCAGAACCCTTGAGAATATTGATAGGCAGAGGGATCTGGTATACAGGTACAAAGGTCACTGAAAGTGGCAATGCAGGTGGGGAAGGTAGTCAAGAAGGCAAACAGCATGCTTGCCTTCATCGGCTGAGGTATTGAGTTAAAAATTGGCAAGTCGTGTTGCAGCTTTATACAACCTTAGTGAGGCCGCACTTGAAATATAGTGTTCAATTCTAGTCGCCACACTATCAGAACGGTGTGGAGGCTTTGGAGAGGGTACAGAAAAGATTTATCAGGATGTATGGAGGGCATTAGATATGAGGAGAAGTTGGAAGAACTTGGTTTGTTCTCACTGGAATGGCAGAGGCGAACCGACAGAAGTCTACAAGGTTTTGAGGGGCATGGACAGAGTGGATAGTCAGAAGCTTTTTCCCAGAGTAGAGGAGTCAATTACTCGGGGCCGCAGGTTTAAGGGGCATGGGGCAAGGTTTGAAGGAGATGGATGAGGCAGGATTTTTACACAGAGGGTGGTGGGTGCCTGGAACTCATTGCCGGGGGAGATAGTGGAAGCAGATACAATAGTGAGCTTTGAGGGCCATCTGGATAAATACATTAATAGGATTGGAATAGAGGGATATGGTCCCCAAAAGGGAAGGGGGTTTTATTTCAGACAGGCAGCATGGTCGGTGCAGACTTGGAGGCTGAAGAGCCTGTTCCTGTGCTGTAATTTTCTTTGTTTTTTGTTCTTTAATGATACATGGTGTGAATTGTACAAATACATGGGAATATTATATCCATAATGCACAATATGGTATATATATTTTTTTTCATTTATTCAGTGTCACTGGCCAGACTAATATTTATTGCCCATCTATGATTAGATGGCGGGGAGTCAAGAGGTGAGTTATCCTTCACAGAATTCCCAACTACTGACCTGCTGTTATAGCCACATGAGGTTGGTTAATTCAGTTTCTGGTCAATGGTAGCCTCCAGGATGTTGATAGTGGGGGATTCAGCAATGGTGATGCCATTGAGTGCCAAGTGGAGATGATTGGATTCTCTCTTCTTGGAGATGGTAATTGTCTGGCAGTTGTTGGGTACAAATGTTACTTGCTGCTTAGGATTGAATGTTGTCCAGGTCTTGCTGCGTATGGTTTGCTAACTTGAGGCCTTTGCAGTAGTTGGATATCAGTGATGAGTAATGCCATTGAATGTTAGTGGGTGATAGTTAGTTCCTTTCCTGTCGGAGATGGTCACTGCCTGGTACTTTTGTGGTGCGATTATGGCCCTTTATGAACCAAGTCTGAATGTTGTCCAGGTCTTACCGCATATGGGCATGAGTTGTTCCCCTGCCCGAGGATCTGGGAATGGTGCTGAACTTTATAATCATTAGTGAACATCCCATGTCTGACCTCATGCTGGAAGGAAGGTCATTGAAGAAGTAGCTAAAGATGGTTGGGTCTAGGACACTACCCTGAGAAACTCCTGCAGTGATGTCCTGGAGCTGAAATCATAGAATCCCTACAGTGCAGAAGGAGGCCATTCAGTCCATCGACTCTGCACCGAACACAATCTCACCCAGGCCCTATTCCCATAATCCAACATACTTACCCTGCTAATGCCCTGACACATTTGAGCAATTAAGTCAATTTTAGAATGGCCAACCAATCTAACCTGCACATCCTTGGACTGTGGGAAGAAATTGGAGCCCCAAGAGGAAACCCATGCAGACATGGGGAGAATGTGCAAACTCTACACACAGACAGTGATCTGAGGCTGGAATTGAACCTGGTGCTGTGAGGCAGTAGTGCTTACCTGCTCCTGCGCTGACCGGAGAATTACAAAGTGTCGTGAATGTAGTCCAGTCCATCAGACTAACCAACCTCCCATTCATTGATTTTGCCCGCATTTCCTGCTACCTCGGAAAAGCTGCCAGATTATCAAGGACCCTACGCACCCTGGACGCTCTCTCTTCTGCCTTCTTCCATTGGAAAAAAAGATTTAAAAAGTCTGAAATCTAGCACCAACTGATTCAAGAACAGCTTCTTTCCAACTGTCATCAAACTCTCAAATGATCATATTTTATATTAGTTGATCTTTCTCTACACCCTAACTATGACTCTAACACTACATTCTGCATCCTATCCCTTCCTTGTACTGTATGAAGGATATGTTTTGCCTGTACAGTGAGCAAGAAACAACACAATGTATCCCAATACATGTGGGCAGTAACAAATCAAATCAAATCAAAACCATTTCCTTTCTGCCAAGTATGGCTCCAACCAGTGGATAGATTTATCCCTGATTCCCATTGCCTCCAATTTTACTCAGACTCCCTGATGCCATATTGTCAACTCACCTCTGAATTCAATCTTTTTGACCATGTTTGGTGCTAAACTATAATGAAGTCACAAGCCAAGTGGTCATGGGAGAACACAAATTAAGCATCAGTGAGCAGATTATTTCTGAATAAGTGCTGCTTGACAGCACCATTGATGACTCCTGTAGAGTGATGGGCTGATAATTGGCTGGGTTGGATTTGTCCTGTTTCCTTGTATACAGGGACACAGTTAGGCCGTTTTCCATATCACTGGGAAGGTGCCAGGAGCTGGACGGGAACAGTTTGGCGAGGGGAGCAGCAAGTTCTGCAGCACAAATCGCCCAGTGCTATTGCTGGAATAAGGACAAAGAACTACAGCACAGGAATTACAGAATTACAGCACAGGAACAGACCCTTGGCCCTCCAAGCCTGCACTGACCGTGCACTTAACTAAAACCCTCTATTCTTCTGGGGATCATATCCCTCTATTCCCATCCTATTCATGTATTTGTCAAGCACCTTAAAAGTCACTACTGTAATTTTTAATTTAATTCATTCATGGGACATGGGCATCACTGGCTGGCCAGCATTTATTGCCCAACCCTTGAGAAGGTGGTGGTGAGCTGCCTTCTTGAATCGCTATAGTCCCATGCTGTGGGTTGACCCTCAAGGGCGTTAGGGAGGGAATTCCAGGATTTGATCCAGCGACTATGAGTAAACTTTGTTACCATGGGGAAAAGGGTAGAAAAGTCTGATTCAATAACAATTTCTTTCCAGCTGCCATCAGTTTTGAATGTACTACTTTACATTAGTTGATCTTTCTCTACACCCGAGCTATGACTGTAACACTACATTCTGCACCCTATCCCTTCCTTGTACTGTTTGAAGGATATTTTTCATCTGTAAGCAAGAAACAATATTTTTCATTGTATCCCAATACATGTGGCAATAATAAATCAAATCAAATTAAAACCATCTTCCTTTCTGCCAGGTATGACTCCAACTCCTCCTGAGTAATTCCTCCACTGGACAGTACACTGGGTTAAAGACAGGAAATGCTGCAAGGACTTGACCAATCAGACAGCATTTGTGGCGAGGGAAAATTCTCCGACTCACCGTATCGTTCTTAGGTCATGCTGGGGAGTAGTGTGCCAGACTAAATCCTGTTTCTCGCACCCCGCACCATGCGGTTTGTGATTCCCGTGGCCTCTGTCCACCGGTATGAACCGATTCCTGCCCAGAGAGGGAGTGAGGTGAACCAGTTGATGTAAAGTCACATTTACATTTGCGTGGCGTGATCAAGTCCCAAAGCATGGAATTCACCGGCCGTCGGTGACAGTGTGATACCAACGAGAATCATCGACTGCTCTCCGCTCACGGAGACCTGGTACAATCGTCATGCCGTGGGAGGCGAGGGTAGGGTGTGGGGGCACGGGCACAGGGGTCACTGAAGCCCCCAGGGGGTCGGGAGGGCGTGGCATGGTAAAATACCAGCCATTAACTCTGTTTCTCTCTCCTCAGGCTCTGCCTAAAGGTCTGAGCTTTTCCAGCATTTTCTGTTTTTATTTCTGATTATGTTGTTGTTTGCGGGGAACTTGATGTTCACAAATCAGTCGCCGTGGCATTCACACACTGGGAGGGGCTTCGGGACATCCTATCATCATGAGGGAACTGATTTGACTGAAATCTTCTTGAAAAGCAGTGCCTGCGGGTTATGAAGGCAGGAGCACCTGTCCAGGGTGTGGGGGAATTCTTCCCAAACTGGACATTTATTCTGTGCTGTTCTTTCATTCACAGGTTCCTGGGGGAGGTACGAACCACCCTGAGAGAAGTATTCACTTCCCCGAATTTGGTGGCCAAGTGTAATCTCGCCTTGCTGGACACCAAGAAACAGGACACAGGGGTAAGAAAGAAAGCATTTCAATTCATATTGCTGTCACTCAGTAACCCCTCTCCCCCAGCACCCTGTGTTACTGACTGTATCTCTACTGATGTTAATCCAGCTCCCTCACACTGTCACTCAGTAACCCCTCTCCCCCAGCACCCTGTGTTACTGACTGTATCTCTACTGATGTTAATCCAGCTCCCTCACACTGTCACTCAGTAACCCCTCTCCCCCAGCACCGTGTTACTGACTGTATCTCTACTGATGTTAATCCAGCTCCCTCACACTGTCACTCAGTAACCCCTCTCCCCCAGCACCCTGTGTTACTGACAGTATCTCTACTGATGTTAATCCAGCTCCCTCACACTGTCACTCAGTAACCCCTCTCCCCCAACACCCTGTGTTACTGACTGTATCTCTACTGATGTTAATCCAACTCCCTCACACTGTCACTCAGTAACCCCTCTCCCCCAGCACCCTGTGTTACTGACTGTATCTCTACTGATGTTAATCCAGCTCCCTCACACTGTCACTCAGTAACCCCTCTCCCCCAGCATTCTGTGTTACTGACTGTATCTCTACTGATGTTAATCCAGCTCCCTCACACTGTCACTCAGTGACCCCTCTCCCCCAGCACCCTGTGTTACTGACTGTATCTCTACTGATGTTAATCCAGCTCCTTCACACTGTCACTCAGTAACCCTCTCACCCAGCACCCTGTTTACTGACTGTATCTCTACTGATGTTAATCCAGTTCCTTCACACTGTCACTCAGCAACTTTTCCCCCAAGCAACTTGTGACTGTATCTCTACTGACATTAATCCAACACCATCGTACTCTCACTCAGTAATGGCTATCCCTGTTAATGTTGTCAAGCCAGCATAGCCTGAGTCCAGCGTCGAGTATTATCAAATATCTTTCAGCACTTTGAGCTGCACAAAGAGATATTCGGTCAGATGAGGTAATTTTTGGTAGTGTTTCAGGGCAGGATGGTGGCACAGTGGTTAGCACTGCTGCCTCACAGCACCAAGGACCCAGGTTCAATTCCAGCCATGGATCACTGTCCATATGAAGTTTGCATGTTCTCTCCATATCTACATGGGTTTCCTGCAGTTTCCTCCCACAATCGAAAAATGTGTGCATGAGGTTGACTGGCCATTCTAAATTGCCCTTAGTGTCGGAGGATTAGCAGGGTAAATATACGGGTTACTGCGATCGGGACTGGGTGGGATTAACATTAATGCTGGCACAATCGGCCCAATGTCCTCCTTCTATACTGTAGATTCTGGGCGGAATTTTACCAGCGCGTCTACCCGAGGTTCATGCGATTCCATCTGAAGCCAACGGAGAACAACATTCTCCGTTTCGAGCCTTGCTGTGCCGGTAAAATTCCGGCCTGTGATTCATTGTAGAGGGGAGAGAATGAGAGTGAGGATGGGGAGAGTGAGAGGGGCTGAGAGGTTTGGGGTGGGAATTCCAGCCTTTAGCTGGAGCAATTTACACTGGCTACATTTTAGATGGGGGAGATTTAACATTCATGTCAAGAGGGCTAGAATACAAGAATAGGATGAACTTCTGAGGCTGTGTAAGGCTCTGGTCAGACCCCTTTTGGACAGCTTTGGACTCCATTTCTAAGGAAAGACATGCTGGCCTTGGAAAGGGCCCAGAGGTGGTTCACAACAATGATCCCTGGAATGAAGAGCTTGTCATATGAGAATGTTTGATGATTCTGGATCTGTACTCATTGGAGTTTAGAAGGATGGCGGGAGGAGGGGGGGTGGTGGTGAATCTTATTTGAAACTTCTAGGATATTGTAAGGCCTGGATTGAGTGGACACTGAGAGGACTCTGGGTCTGTATTTGCCGGATGAGGAGAGATCTCATTCATACTTAAAGGAAACTGCGAGGCCTGGATAGAGTGGACATAGAACATAGAACATAGAACATTACAGCACAGAACAGGCCCTTCGGCCTTCGATGTTGCGCCAACCAATATAAAAAGCAATGCCCCTCTAAACTAAACCAATCCCTTCTCTTCCATATACTTATCAACTAACCTCTTAAACGCCACCAAACTTGGCGCATCTACAACTGCTGCAGGCAGGGCATTCCACTCCCGAACCACCCTTTGGGTAAAGAACCTACCTCTGATATCCGTCCTATAACTATCACCCCTTAATTTAAAGCTGTGTCCCCTCGTGCTAGCTTTCTCCATCCTAGGAAAAGGCCACATGGTGGCATCAAGTCGATAAGGTTGTTAAGAAGGCATATGGAGTCTTAGCTTTTATTGGTAGGGGGATTGAATTTCGGAGCCGCAACGTCATGTTGCAACTGTACAAAACTCTAGTGCGGCCGCACTTGGAGTATTGTGTGCAGTTCTGGTCCCCACATTATAAGAAAGATGTGGAAGCATTGGAGAGGGTACAGAGGAGATTTACCAGGATGTTGCCTGGTATGGAGGCAGGTCTTATGAGGAGAGGCTGAGGGATTTGAGGTTGTTTTCATTAGAAAGAAGGCGGCTAAGAGGAGACCTTATTGAAACATATAAGATGATTAGAGGTTTAGATAGGGTGGACAGTGATAGCCTTTTTCCTAGGATGGAGAAAGCTAGCACGAGGGGACATAGCTGTAAATTAAGGGGTGGTAATTCCAGGATGGATGTCAGAGGTAGGTTCTTTACCCAGAGGGTGGTAAGGGTATAGAATGCCCTGCCTACGGCAGTTGTAGATGCGTCAAGTTTGGTGGCATTTAAGAGGTTAGTAGATAAGTTTATGGACGAAAAGGGGAATGATTTAGGTAAGAGGGTCATTGCTTTTTCCTAATTGGTCGGCGCAACATCGAAGGCCGAAGTGCCTGTTCTGCGCTGTAATGTTCTATGTTCTATGTTGTATGGTGTTTCCACTAGTGGGAAAAACATAAACCAGAGAGCACAACCTCAGGCTGAAGGAACGATCCTTCAAAACAGAGATGAGGAGGAATTTTTTCAGCCAGAGAGCAGTGAATCTGTGGGACTCTTTGCCGCAGAGGCCCGGTCATTGAGTGTCTTTAAGACAGAGATGGATAGGATCTTGATGAAAAAGGGGATCAGGGGTTATGAGGAAAAGGCAGGAGAATGGGGATGAGGAAAATATCAGCCATGATTGAATGGCGGAGCGGACTCAATGGGTCGAGTGGCCTAATTCTGCTCCTACGTGTTATGGTCTTGTGGTGTCATGGTCTTATTGGGGGAGTGTGGTTATCTCAGAGGCACTACTCCCCTCCATGAGAGGGCTCACTGTAAGTTTCGGCTATATTGTGGTTGCATTTTTTTAACCTCAGCTGTAACGTGGTCGAAGATTTACCGGGCTGTGATAATAGTTTTACGGGATGGTTGCTGGTTCATTGCAGTTTTAACAGGCTTGGTGCTCTCCGCAGGCAGAGGGGAAGGTGGGGTGGGGTGGGGAGGATGAAGGGAGGAGGAAGGAGGGAGGGCTTTACTCACTCAGATTGACTCTCCCATCTGGTTTCCATTTGCGATTGTGGAATCTGAATGAATCAGCAAAGGGAAAAGTGAGTGCGGTGTGATTCAGCACACAGTAATGCCTGCAAAAAAAAATGCCAGACAGCAAGAACACGCCTGAGTGACCTCTAAGGGCGCAGATTAATTAAACAGGCTGAGTCAAAACACTGACAGTTTTTAACTCGAGGGGAAGGAAGTATGGAGGGATGGATAATTCCAGGCCACTCCCGTTCTCTGCTTCAGAAGCCAGGCACTGATCAAAGAGGCCTTGGTAAGGGTGTGAAGAAGCTTTAACAGAATGGTACTTCAGAGAATCTTGGAATCCTACAGCACAGAAGGAGGCCATTCGGCCCATTGAGGCTGTTCCGATCACAATCCCACCCGGCCTTATCCGCAGAACACCACACATTTACCCTGCCAATCCTCCTGAAACTAGGGTCAATTTAGCGCGGCTAATGAACATAACCCGCACATCTTTGGATTGGAGAAGGAAACCGGGGCACCCAGAGGAAATTCATGCAGGCACAGGATAACGTGCTGCAGGCAGTGATCCAAACCGGGAATTGAACCTGGACCCCTGGCATGGTGGGCGGCGGTGCTAACTGCTACGTTATCCACAGTGCGGCACGGTGGCACAGTGCTGTGGAGAAAGTAATGGAATCGTACAAGCACAGGAAGAGGCCCAGGATGCTCGTTCTGGTGCAAGCGGACAGATTCGGAGCAGGAGTAGGCCACTCGCTCCCCCATTCTGTAAGATCATGACTGATTAGATTGTAAACTCAACCCCATATTCCTGCCTTTCCCAATAACCTTTCACCCCCCAATTTGGTCATCAGGATTCTACCTCGCTTTGCCTTATAAATATTCAAAGACTCAGCTTCCATTGCCTTTGGAGGGAGAGAGATCCAGAGAGTCACTACCCTCTGAAAGAAAACATTTCTCCACATCTCAGTCACAAATGAGAGACTCCGAATTTTGAATTGTGACCCCTATTCCTAGATTCTTTGACAAGAGGAAACATCTCTCCACATCCACCCTGTTAAAGCCACTCAGGATCGTATGTATTCAGTGAGGTTTCACTTACTCTTCTAATATAACAACATAAGAAATAGGAGCAGGAGTCGGCCATCCAACCCCTCGAGCCTGCCCCGCCATTCAATAAGATCATGGCTGATCTGTAGTGGTTCAGTTCCACTTTCCTGCTTTCTCCCCGTAACCCTTAATTCCCTCGTCAATTAAAAATCTATCCACTCTTGACTTGAACATATTCAGCGAGGAAGCCTCCACCACCTCATCAGGCAGAGAATTCCAAAGATTCACCACTCTTTGCGTGAAGAAATTCCTCTACAACTCTGATCTGAACCGCGCCCCCCCATCCCCAATCTTGAGGCTGTGCCTAAACTCCCATTATACACTGACTTGACCTAACTGCTCCCTCGTCAGACAATCCACCAGGTATTAGTCTGTTAAACCCTCTCTGAACAAGTTCCGTTAGATTTACATTCTTCCTTAAATCTTGGGTGCTTCCTCCAAGCGCTCCCGTTTCCTCCCACAGTCTGAAAGACATGTTGGTTAGGTGCATTGGCCATGCTAAATTCTCCCTCAGTATACCCGAACAGGCACCAGAGTGTGGCAACTGGGCCATTTTCACAGTAACTTCATTGCAGTATTAATGTAAGCCTACTAATGACACCAGTAAGTAAACTTTAAATCATCAAACTTCTTTGTAACAAAACTTCATCAAGTTAGTCAAGCGTTTAAAAATCCTTGCTGACTTTCATTTATTTAATTTTGATCTGATTTGATTTATTATTGTCACATGTATTTATATGGAATGAAAATATTGTTTGTTATGTGCTTTACAGATAAAGCGTACCGTTCATAGAGAAGGAAATGGAAGAGTGCAGAATGTAGTGTTACAGTCATAGCTAGGGTGTAGAGAAAGATCAACTTAATGCAAGCTAAGTCCGTTCAAAAGTCTGACTGCAGCAGGAAAGAAGTTGTTCTTGAGTCAGTTGGTACATGAGCTTTTGTCTCTTTTTCCCGATGGATGAAGGTGGAAAAGAGAATGTCCGGATGCACGGGGTCCTTAATTATACTGGCTGCTTTGCTGAGGCAGCAGGAAGTGTAGACAGAGTCAATGGATGGGAGGCTGGTTTGCATGATGGATTGGGCTACATTCACAATCTTTTGTAGCTTCTTGCAGTCTTGGGCAGAGCAGGAGCCCAGACCAAGCTGTGATACAACCAGAAAGAATGCTTTCTATGATGCATCTGAAAAAGTTGATGAGAGTCACAGCTGACATGCCAAATTTCCTTAGTCTTCTGAGAAAGTAGAGGCGTCAGTGGGCTTTCTTAATGATATGAGTCTATGTTTTCCTAAATGCAAATTCATTTTCCTCCACCCGTTGTCTCAGATCTGAGTATTTTTTAAATAGTGAGAAGCTATGAACAGAGCAGATCCGAAGAGATTTTTGCGGAACGAGTGCTGGAAACTTCATGGTGCAGTGGATAACATCCCCTAATTCAGGTTCCAGTCCGACCCCAGGACTTGATCACAGATTATGACAGTGCCAAGAAGGCCCTTCGGCCCATCAAGTCTGCACCGAACACAATCCCACCCAGACCCTACCTCCATATCCCTACATGTTTACCCACTAATCCCTCTAACCTACGCATCTCAGGACACTAACGGCAATTTTTTAGCATGGCCCATCAACCTAACCTGCACATCTTTGGACTGTGGGAGGAAACCGCAGCACCCGGAGGAAACCCACACAGACACGAGGAGAATGAACAAACTCCACACAGACAGTCACCCGAGCTGGGAATCGAACCCAGGACCCTGGAGCTGTGAAGCAGCAGTGCTAACCACTGTGCTACCATGCTGCTCTATCCCATCATAATTGATTTATAATCCCATCATAATCTTGTATACCTCGATCAGGTCACTCCTCTGCTACAGAGAAAACAACCCAAGCCTATTCAACCTCTTTATAACTTAAACATTCCAACCCAGGCAGCATCCTGGTGAATCTCCTCTGCACCCCCTCCAGTGCGACCACATCCTTCCTTAATGCAGTGACCAGAACTGCACACATTGCTCCAGCTCTGGCCTCGCCAAAGTTCTATACAATTCCAAAATCACCTCTCTGCTTTTGTAACCTATACTGCAAATGACAAAGGCAAGTGTGCCACATGCTTTTTGCACTAGCCTATTAACCTGCCTTTCCGCTTTCAGAGATCTATGGACAAATATACTAAGATCTCTTTGTTCTTTGGAACTTCAAAGTGCCAGACTTTTCATAGTACGCATAGTACGCAAATTACTCCTTCCCAAGTGTATCAGTTCAATCTTTTCAGGGTTAAATTCCATCTGCCACTTATCTGCCCATTTGATCATCTTCCTGTAATCCAAGACACGCAACCTCGCTTAACCACCCAGCTGATCTTTATTTCACTGACAAATCCTTTCCTCCACATAGTCATCTATGTTATTTATATAAATGATGAACAATAAGGATACCAGCACAGTTCCCTGAGGTATGCCGCTGGTCACTGGCCTACAGTGGCCAATGAAGAGCTGGCTAAAGAAACTGAATATCAAACTGCAAAATCCACCTTGGGAAGAGAGACAGAAATGCAGAGTATTGCTTGATGCTGATACATTAATGCAGCATAGGTTATTAATATTAATATTAAGAGTAACAGTGATGCAATGTGGTTATAGGTGATCCCACCATAATTATTAAAAACACAGAGAATACAAATTTTACTTTAACAGTGTTAAGCAATATCATTTACTTGACAGGAAAGTGTCACAATGATTCTTTAGAATGCTGTACAGACAGAGTGAGGTGGAGTGATTGCAATAATGGTGAAACTGGAGACCCAGTGCTGATTCTCAGAGGGTAATTAATCACAGAGCAAGCAATTAGAAATTGCTTGATATCAAATTGATATTAGAAAAGTTGCCACAAAGAGATCATTACATTTACTAAATAACTGAATCAATAGCTAATGCAACCATACCATTCTGACTGCAACCAGTTCATAAAATATTTAAGTTGCATTTGCCGTATTATGCTAATGACACTATCTCCAGGATCTGTCAATCAGCTATAGAACAGAAATGTGCGGGTGTAGGTGGATTCCTTTTAGTGTCAGGGAGATTAGCATAGTAAATATGTGGGGTTACAGGAATGGGGCCAGGTTGGGATTGTTGGTACAGGCTCAATGGGCCGAATGGCTTCCTTCTGCACTGTAGCGATTCTATGATTCTAAATACGTGGAGTTACAGGGATAGGTAACATCCTGGTTGGGATGCTCCATTGGAAAGTCAGTGTAAGTTTGATGGGACAAATGCCTCCTCCTGCTTTGTAGGGATTCTGTTCTGTGTCACTGCTCTCTTCAAAGTCCCCCTGTGCCACCCCAAGATCTTCAAACTGCTCCTCCCAACCCCCTCCTCCACCCTCACCACCCCATCTCCCTAACTTTCCTTCAACCAGCCTCCCATACACTCACAGTCCTCTAACAATCCGAGCCCTAAGTGCTCCAATAGCACTTTCACACCACCCAACCTTTGCTGTGCCTGTTGTCCAACAAGGGGCATACATGCGGTGGGTTGTGCGATGGCTCTCTTGGATGTTGCTTTGAGATTTGCCTAGTGCTTCCACGTCATTAGTGTACGCTTAAACTGGACCAACTGACGGGCAACAAGACAGCTGAGTGACTATCACTGTTTGCTGTGCAGATTTGGGCCTGTGTCTGTGGGAGTTTACACATTCTCCCCGTGCTTGCATGGGTTTTCTCCCTGTGCTCCAGTTTTCCTCCCACACCCCAAAAACGTGCTTTTAGACTGATTGATGTGACAAATTGTCCCTAAATTAGTCTTCCCTCAATCTTCCCCAATAGGTGCAGACAAAGGTTATAGGTAGAGGAGTTAATGTTAAAATGGCGGCGTGGGCTCGTTGGGCCGAAGGGCCTGTTTCCCATGCCGTATTGTTCTTTATTCTTTGTTCAACCTAAAAACTCCCCCCCCCTCTCCAATAGAGTCAGGTTGTCCCTGCATTGTCCAGTAAGCATGCCAGCCTAAGGAGTGTCTGATGGGTCAGTGTGAATGGAGTGCTGTCACTGTCGATATTACTCGCTAACCGCAGACCATGACATTTTGATTTAGGCAGAACCCTGGTTTTTGCTGCCAGTCACAGAAACACCAGGGGTTTATTTCCAAACACAATGAACTTACTGTCCCAGGGAGAGAGGCTTGAAACAGCTGACTGAGAAAGCTGGAGGCTGGAATGCTTTGGAATTCACTGCTGCTGATCCCACTCTTCAGGAGAATTCCTGGGAGAGGTTGGCGTCGATGGAACAAAGCCCAATTTTTTTTTGCTGTAATCCGATCAGCTGGTTGAGATAAGCCCGAGGTTCTGTCGAGGGGAATGTCGTGGAGGGAGTGACATTGCGGTAATATCTCTGGGCTAGTGAGGGCGGCACAGTGGTTAGCACTGCTGCTGCTGCACATCAAGAAGTCTCACAAAACCAGGTTAAAGTCCAACAGGTTTATTTGGTAGCACAAGTCACTTGCTTTTGGAGCACTGTCCCTTCATCAGGTGAGTGGGAGTTCTGTTCACAAACAGGGCATATAAAGACACAAATTCAATTTACAGAATAATGATTGGAATGCAAATCTTTACAGCAAATCAAGTATCAAAGATACAGACAACGATTGAAAAAGAGATTAAACACAGGTTAAAGAGATGTGCAGTTAGTAAGATTTTGCAAGTCCAGGCAAGTCGTGGGGGTTACAGATGGTGTGACATAAACACAAGATCCCGGTTGAAGCTGTCCTGTTGTGTGCGGAACTTGGCTATCAGACTCTGCTCAGCGACTCTGCGCTGTCGTGTGTCATGAAGGCCAGCTTGGAGAACGCTTACCCGAAGATCAGAGGTCTGTGAGTGCTGAAGTGTTCCCGAACAGGAAGAGAACAGTCTTGCCTGGTGATTGTCGAGCGGTGTTCATTCATCTGTTGTCATAGTGTCTGTATGGTCTCCCCAATGGACCATTCCTTGGGACATCCTTTCCTGCAGGTAGACAACATTGGCTGAGTTGCAAGAGTATGTACAGTGTCCCTGATGGATGGTGTTCTCACGTGAGATGTTTCGTGTCGATGATCCGGCACATCTTGCAGAGGTTGTTGTGGCAGGGTTGTGTGGTGTTGTGGTCACAGTTCTCCTGGACTTGCAAAATCTCACTAACTGTCCTGTCTGGAAACAATACACATCACTTTAGCCTGTGCTTAATGCTCTCTCCACTCACATTGTCTGTACCTTTAAGACTTGATTAGCTGCAAAGATTCGCATTCCAATTATTATTCTACAAATTGAGTTTGTCTTTATATGCCCTGTTTGTGAACAGAACTCCCATTTACTCGACGAAGGATCAGCGCTCCGAAAGCTAGTGGCTTTTGCTACCAAATAAACCTGTTGGGCTTTCACCTGGTGTTCTGAGACTTCTTACTGCGTTTACCCCAGTCCAATGCCGGCATCGTGGGAGAGATCGACAGGGATATCACAGACAAAAAGACAATAGGAATGCAAATGAAGGTGATCAAGGCTGAGAAAGATGCTATTGCAACCATTAAGAGATCAGAAGGTGTAAGTGGAAGCAGAAAGAAAGCAGATTGTCAAAGGCCAAGCTGAGACATGTAATAGATGGCCGTGTAGGGCTGGGCTTGAGGAGTGGAGACAGTGGGGAAGGAAAATATATGGAAAGCGAGAATGTTAAAAATATTTAAAAGAAAACAATAAAATATCTTACAATAACAGCAGTAATCCAGAGCATTAGGTCAACGCTGTAGGGACAAAACACACCAAGGTGGAATTGAAGTTTAATTAATAAAACCTGGAACTTAATGGCTGTCTCAATAATAGTGAAATAATATTCAAAATGTATCTGTTTCAATGATGCCCTACAGGTTAGAAAATCCGCCCTTCTGAGAGAGCTTTATTCTTTATCTAATCCCATGCTGTATCTGTCTGAGAGTGTTTGATGAGGAAGTGTAGAGGGAGCTTTACTCTGTATCTAACCCCGTGCTGTACCTGTCCTGGGAATGTTTGATGGGGGGACAGTGTAGAGGGATCTTTACTCTGTATCTAACCCCGTGCTGTACCTGTCCTGCGAGTGTTTGATGGAGACAGTGTAGAGAAAGCTTTACTCTGTATTTAACCCTGTGCTGTACCTGTCCTGGGAGTGTTTGATGGAGACAGTGTAGAGAAAGCTTTACTCTGTATTTAACCCCGTGCTGTACCTGTCCTGGGAGTGTTTGATCGGGGAGTGTAGAGGGAGCTTTACTCTGTATTAAACCCATGCTGTATCTGTCCTGGGAGTGTTTGATGGGGGACAGTGTAGAGGAACTTTTACTCTGTATCTAAACCCATGCCGTACGTGTCCTGGGAGTGTTTGATAAGGGACAGTGTAGAGGGAGTTTTACTCTGTATCTAAACCCCTGCTGTACCTGTCCTCAGAGTGTTTGATGGGATAGTGCAGCGGTGGGGTTCCATAATATGTAACACACACTCTCTGTGTGATGTTTCAATAACACTGTAAAATCAGATGAAGGTGTAATATTGAACCCTGTTCAATATTTCAGAAAGTGATCCATGGGTAGTTTCTGTGAATGTGGAGAACTAATTCCTAGATATGAACAATCATATTGGAGATTGGAGAGGTACTGAATAAATATTTCTCTTCGGTATTCACGCAGGGTGATGTAAATGTAGTTATGGAGAACACTGAGGTACAGGGTTGCAAACTGGAAGGTATTGAAGTAGATAGGGAGGATGTGCTAGATATTCTCAAGGGTTTGAAGTTGGATAAGTCCCCTGGGCCGGACGGGATTTACCCTAGGATTCTCTGGGAGGCAAGAGAGGAGATTGCAGAGCCTCTGGCTCTGATCTTCAGGTCGTCGTTGGTTACGGGTGTGGTTCCGGAGGACTGGAGGATAGCGAATGTGGTCCCGTTGTTCAAAAAGGGGAAGAGAGACCTTCCAGGGAATTATAGGCCAGTGAGTCTTACTTCTGTTGTGGGCAAAGTATTGGAGAGAATAATTAGGGATAGGATTTATAGTTATTTAGAGAGTAATGAATTGATTGGAGATAGTCAGCATGGTTTTGTGAAGGGTAGGTCGTGCCTTACTAACCTCATTGAGTTTTTTGAAAAAGTGACTAAGGAGGTGGATGGGGGTAAGGCGGTTGATGTGGTATATATGGACTTTAGTAAGGCGTTTGATAAGGTGGCCCATGGAAGACTTCTGCAGAAAATGCAGATGTATGGGATAGAGGGTGATTTAGCTAATTGGGTTAGGAATTGGCTAGCAGATAGAAGACAGAGGGTGGTGGTTGATGGGAGATATTCATCGTGGAGTTCGGTGACAAGTGGTGTACCTCAGGGGTCTGTTTTGGGGCCCCTGCTGTTTGTAATTTTTATAAATGATCTGGATGAGGGTATTGAAGGATGGATTAGTAAATTTGCAGATGACACTAAAGTCGGTGGAGTGGTAGATAGTGAAGAGGGGTGTTATAGTTTGCAGAGGGACTTGGACAAGTTGCAGAGCTGGGCCGAGAGGTGGCAAATGGAGTTTAATGTGGAAAAGTGTGAGGTAATGCACTATGGCAGAAATAATAAATGTGTAGAGTATAGGGCAAATGGTAGGATTCTTAGTAGTCTAGATGAACAGAGGGATCTTGGTGTGTATGTGCATAGATCCCTGAAAGTAGGCAGTCAGGTCGAGAAGGTTGTTAAGAAGGCATATGGAGTCTTGGCTTTTATTGGTAGAGGGATTGAATTTCGGAGCCGCAACGTCATGTTGCAACTGTACAAAACTCTAGTGCGGCCGCACTTGGAGTATTGTGTGCAGTTCTGGTCCCCACATTATAAGAAAGATGTGGAGGCATTGGAGAGGGTACAGAGGAGGTTTACCAGGATGTTGCCTGGTATGGAGGGCAGGTCTTATGAAGAGAGGCTGAGGGATTTGAGGTTGTTTTCGTTAGAAAGGAGGCGGCTAAGAGGGGACCTAATCGAAACATATAAGATGATTAGAGGTTTAGATAGGGTGGACAGTGATAGCCTTTTTCCTAGGATGGAGAAAGCTAGCACGAGGGGACACAGCTTTAAATTAAGGGGTGATAGTTATAGGACGGATATCAGAGGTAGGTTCTTTACCCAAAGGGTGGTTCGGGAGTGGAATGCCCTGCCTGCAGCAGTTGTAGATGCGCCAAGTTTGGTGGCGTTTAAGAGGTTAGTTGATAAGTATATGGAAGAGAAGGGAATGGTTTAGTTTGGAGCGGCATTGCTTTTTATATTGGTCGGCGCAACATCGAAGGCCGAAGGGCCTGTTCTGTGCTGTAATGTTCTATGTTCTATGTTCTATGTTCTATAAATAGATAGAGGAAACTGTGATTTGGAATGTAAGAAATAGGATTTTCCACTCCCAGAGGGAGACCCTGGAGACTGTGAGATTAAACTTGAGCCAAGCAGTCATTGATGTCTTCCAGATAGCAGTTGAGCTGTAGGTGGTGTGGAGAGAATCAGAGACAGCAATGGAAGCTGTACTATCCCATCATGCACAGCAGTAGTGAAAAGCCTCTATTGAAGCAGGTCTTGCTGATGCTGTATCAATACTGGCTTAGCCACAGACAGGAGAAGAACATGGAAATGGTACCTGTCAGAGCAGGGATTAAAGCAGCTAAACTCGATCCCAAGAGCCAGTACAACTTGTGGTAAAGATCTCACTGTGATGTGGTGGTAACAACCCGCCTGCTACTTCTGAAAGTGAAGGGAGTGGCAAAGCAGAACTGACTGCAGTTTTGTGGCACCAGTTTATTTGCATTACCGTATTCGAACATAACACTCAGCCCATTAGGTCCCTGTTGGTGTTTATTTCTCCATGAAACAGCAGTGTTACTACTCAACACCACCTCTTTGCTCTCCCCATAACCCTTCACGCCACTAGAGTCCAGTGATATGAATGCCCCTCCCACCCTATCCCACCACAGGATTCCTGTCCCACCCCCCCCCCCCCCCCCCCCCCCCCCGACCCCCACCCACACCCAGTAACTATTCACTACACGTCACATTGACTAGGTTCACAACAGGTTGTCCAAAGGAGACAAGTCGGGGGATCTCTGGGGATGCAGAGCTGGGTTAGCCCCTGGGGAGAGTGGGAATTTCCCGGGCAGTGCCAACCTGTGCTGGGGGTAATGCCGAGGCGAGGCCTAATGAGAGTCCCATTCGGTGGTGGTGGTGGTGGTGGGATGGGGGTGGGTGGTGGGGTGGGGGGGGGGGGGGGGTGGTGGTGGGGGGGTGGTTGGGGGGGGAGCAGTGGGAGGGATTATGAGTTGCAGAAGTAGGTAGAATGATGGCAACATTTGCCCCAGGCAAAGGGAACATCAGTGGTGATTGTGGGCAGGTGGTGGAAAGGAGTACTGCTCATCCTTGTCAGGGGGATTGAGGAGAGCCCTTCATACCTCTGAGATTGCGGGGAGGTGGGGGGGGGAGTGATTTGTTCTTGTCAGGGTGCCTTTTAAGATGGCACCCCAATCTCTCCACCCTAGCTACGACTGTAACACTATGCTCTGCACCCTCTCCTTTTTTCCTCCCCTACACACTCTATGAACGGTATACTTTGTCTACATAGCGCACAAGAAACACTACTTTTCACTGGATACCAATACATTTGACAATAATAAACCAAATGAAGTCAAGTAATGTCCTTTCGGGACAGACTTGATTAGGGAACTTAAGGTGAAGGAACCCTTAGGTCACAATATGACAGAATTTACCCTGCAATTTCAGAGGGAGACGCTGGAATCAGATGTAACGGTCTTACAGTTAAATAAAGGGAACTACAGAGACATGAGGGAGGAGTTGGGCAGAGCTGATTGGAAAGGGAGTCGAGCAGGGAAGAAAGTGGAACAGCAATGGTAGGAATTTTTGAGAGTTATTCAGGAAATGAGAATGTGTGTACATAGAAACAATTGAATTTGCAGAAGTTGATTGTATTAGATGCTTGCAGTGATATGATATAGTGTCTGGAAAACAATACCTCCTGATATACGAATACTACTCTGATTGACGATATCTAAGCTGTAGCTAATAAAATTACCTGCGTGCATTAGCAGAAGCTATAAAGTCATGAGTCAGTGTCAGTCTCTCCTTGGTGCTGCGGGGCTCTGTTTGCCTGCTTCATTGTAAAAGGAATATCGACCCGACGTCGTAATATTTGATCAATAAATGCTGTGGACGCGCATCTGGAGTTGAATCAATGTTCAAGAACGAGGCATCCATGGCTAATGAGGGAAATCAGGGACAGCATAAAAGCAAAAGAAAAAGCATTCAAAATGGTGAGGATTGGTGAAAACCAGAGGATTGGGAAGCCTTTAAAAGTGAGAATGGATAAAAAAACAATAAGAGGGGAGAAGATGAAATATGAGTGTAAGCTAGCTCGTAAAGAAGGTAGGAAAAGTTTGTTTCAATCTATAAAAGGTAAGAGAGAGGCAAAAATAGCCGTTAGATCAGTGGAAAATGAGGCTGGGGAAATAATAATAGGAAACAAAGCAATGGCAGAAGAACTGAAGAGTTACTTTACATCAGTCTTCACGGTGGGAGACACCAATGGGATGCCAGAGCTCCAGGAGAATCGTGGGGGGGGTGCACAGGGATGTGGAGTGGCCATCACTAAGGAGAAGGTTCTGGGGAAACTGAGAGGTCTGAAGGGGGATAAATCACCTGGACCCCGGATGGACGATAGTTTTAAAAAAGATAGCTGAGGAAATTGTGGAGACATTGGTGGTGATCTTTCAGGAATCACTGGAGGCAGAAGACTGGAAAGTTGCTAATGTAACACGGCTGTTTAAGAAGGGAGGGAGGCAGCAGATGGGAAATATAGGCTGATTAGCCTGACTACGGTTATTGGCAAGATTTTAGAGTCCATTATTAAAGATGGAGTACTTGGAAACGCATGATAAAATAGGACTGAGTCAGCACGGCTTTGTCAAGGAGAGGTCATGCCTGACAAATCTGTTAGAGTTCTTTGAGGAGGTAATGAGGAAGTTAGATAAAGGAGAACCAGTGGTGCGATTTATTTTGATTTCCAAAAAGAGTTTGACAAGGTGGCACATAGGAGACTGTTAAATAAGAGTCCATGGTGTTAAGGGTAAGATCCTGGCATGGATGGAGGATTGACTGACTGGCAGAAGGCAGAGAGTGGGGATAAAGTGTCCTTTTCAGGATGGCAGCCAGTGGCTAGTGGGATTGGTTCTAGGACGACAACTTTTCACAAGATACAGTAACGATTTGGAAGAGGGAACTGACCGCATTGTTGCTAAGTTTGCAGATGGTACAAAAGTATGCAGAGGGACGGGTAGTATTGAGGAAGCGGGGGGGGGCTGCAGAAGGATTTGGTCAGATTAGGAGAGTGGGCAAAGAAGTGACAGATGGAATACAATGTGGAAAAGTGTGAGATTATGCACTTTGGAAGGAGGAATGGAGACATTCTCTAAATGGAAAAATGCTTAGGAAATTAGAAACACAAAGGCACTTGGGAGTCTTGTCGAAGATTGTCTTCAGGTTGACATGCAGGTTCAGTCGGCACTTAGGAAGGCAAATACAATGTTAGCATTCATGTCGAGAGGACCAGAATGCAAGAGCAAGGATGTACTTCTGAGGCTGTATAAGGTTCTGGTCAGACCCCATTGGAGTTTTTTTGAGTTTAGGCACCGTATCTAAGGAAGGATAGAACATAGAACATAGAACATTACAGCACAGAACAGGCCCTTCGGCCTTCGATGTTGCGCCGACCAATATAAAAAGCAATGCCCCTCCAAACTAAACCATTCCCTTCTCTTCCATATACTTATCAACTAACCTCTTAAACGCCACCAAACTTGGCGCATCTACAACTGCTGCAGGCAGGGCATAGAACATAGAACATCACATAGAACATCACAGCGCAGAACAGGCCCTTCGGCCTTCGATGTTGTGCCGACCAATTAAGAAAAAGCAATGACCCTCTATCCTAAACCATTCCCTTTTCATCCATAAACTTATCTACTAACCTCTTAAACGCCACCAAACTTGGCGCATCTACAACTGCAGCAGGCAGGGCATTCCATACCCTTACCACCCTCTGGGTAAAGAACCTACCTCTGACATCCGTCCTATAACCACCACCCCTTAATTTAAAGCTATGTCTCCTCGTGCTAGCTTTCTCCATCCTAGGAAAAAGGCTATCACTGCCCACCCTATCTAAACCTCTAATCATCTTATATGTTTCAATAAGGCATTCCACTCCCGAACCACCCTTTGGGTAAAGAACCACCCTTTGGGTAAAGAACCACCCTTTGGGTAAAGGATGTGCTGGCCTTGGAAAGGGTCCAGAGGAGGTTCACAAGAATGATCCCTGGAATGAAGAGCTTGTTGTATGAGGAGCGGTTGAGGACTCTGGATCTGTATTTATTGGATAAGGGGAGATCTCACTGATAGTTAATGGAAACAGTGAGGTCTGGATAGAGTGGACTTGGAGAGGGTGTTCCCATGAGTAGGAAAAACTAGAACCAGAGGGCACAACCTCAAGCTAAAGGCTAGCAATCCTTTAAAACAGAGACAAGGAGGAATTTCTTCAGTGGTGAATCTGTGGAACTCTTTGTCGCAGAAGGTTGTGGAAACCAAGTCATTGAGTGTCTTTAAGACAGAGATAGATAGGTTCTTGATTAATAAGGGGATCAGGGGTTATGGGGAAAAGGCAGGAGGATAGGGAAGAGAAAAATATCAGCCATGATTGAATGACGGAGCAGATTCGATGGGCTGAGTGGCCTAATTCTGCTCTATGTCTTCTGGTCTCATGGTCTAAATATGCCATCCTTCCCGGATCTGGTCGACATGCAGAACCACAGCAATGTAATTGACTCTGAAATATCCTCGGGCAACTTGGGATCGGCTATAAATTCTGGCCATCCAGTGATGCCCAAGTCTCACGAGTGAATAAAAAAATGTTTCAATTCAGAAAACTCTGGGTTCAGTGGCATTTATTGCTGAATTTCATAAACACCCACCTGGTTCACTAATGCCCTTTGGGGAAAGAAATTTGCCGCCTTTACGGATTTAATGGGATTGAGGGTTATAGATAGACCTGGTAGGTTGGGATATGATCAGTGCAGTTTGTGGGCCGGAGGGCCTGTTTGTGCTATAGTGTTCTATGTTCTATGTTAGCTGGTCTGGCCAACATGTGATTCCAGCGCCACAACAATGACTCTCAGTTAACCTCTGAAATGGTCTCGGAAACAACTCGGTGCAATGACAAGTTGGAATGGGGGATAAATGGCATCGATGCCTGCATCCCATTGTGGAATGTAGTGCTATTCCGATCTGGAATTGATGCGTACTTTCTAATTCACAGTGCTTCCTGGTCAGACAGTAATTACACATTGAATGAGATAAACATGGACTTATCAGTTTGCAATCACTGTCAAAGGGCACAGTTTTATCTTTGTAGATAAATCTGGCTTCAATCCTGCAGTGTCTGCTGATCTGGCCGGTTCGGAGTCATTGATTTTCTCTTGTCTCCTTGTTTTTTTTACAGGCCACTATAGTTCTCCAGGTCTCCTACACCCCCCCAGCAGGAGCTGCACCCTTGTTCCCACCACCGCCCCCACCCCAACCTGAGGTGGCAACCAAAGAGGTGGATACAGATGCCCCCACTGGTAAGATAATGTGATAAGTGGTTGGCAGGGATGAGGGGCAGTGGGTGATGAGGGAGATGAGGGGCAGTGGATGATGGGGGCGTGAGGGACAGAGGGTAGAAGTAAGGGGTAGTGGTTGGTGGGAGGGCAGTTGATGGGGGAGCGAGGAGCAGTGGGTGGGGATGAGAAATGGTGGGTGACGGGAAGGGCAATGGGTGGAGGGGTGAGGAGCAGTAAGTGGGGGATGAGGGAGAGTGGTTGATGGGGAGGGTGGGTGGGTGAGGGACTTTGGATGGATGTGAGGAGGTGAGGAGTAGCGGCTGGAGGGGGCAAGGGACAGTGGATGAGGGCCCAGTGGGTGAATGTGAGGGGCAGTGGATGTTGAGCCAGATGGGGATACGGATTAATGTGGAAATCCCCATATGGAGAGTGGCCTTGCTTTGATCTCTGAAGGTACAGAATCATAAACTCTCTGGACCCAGACCTCGGAGGGAGCACTGCCTTGTCAGAGGTACCAACCTTGGCATGAGGTGATTCATAGGAAATAGAATTAGAAGCTGCAGTAGGCCATTCAATTTTATAATGGCTGATCATCAAATTTACTATTCTGTCCCCCGCATCCCCCCACATCCCCCCACATCCCTTGATGCCACGTTTTGGCCTCAACTACTTTCTGTGGTAGTGAATTCCACACATTTACCACTGTCTGGAATCATAGAATCCTACAATGCAGAAAGAGGCCCTTCGGCCCATCGAGTCTGCACCGAACACGATCCCACCCAGGCCCTACTCCCATATCCCTACATATTATACCCACTAATCCCTTTAGCCTGCGCATCCCTAGACACTAAGTCACACATCTTTGGACTATGGGAGGAAACCAGAGTACCCGGAGGAAACCCACGCAGACACAAGGAGAATGTGCAAACTCCACATAGACAGTGACCTGAGCCAGGGAATGAACCAGGACCCTGGAGCTGTGAAGCAGCAGTGCTGACCAGAATGCTACCATGCCACCCTGGGTAAAGGAATTTCCCCTCACCTTAGTCCTAAAAGATTTACCTCTTATTCTCAAACTATGACCTCTCGTTCTGGACTCCCCGATTATTGGGAACATTCTTTCTGAATCTACCCTCTCCAACCCTGTTAGAATTTTATAATTTTCAGTGAGATTCCCTCTTCACTCTTCTAAACTCCAGTGAATATAATTCTAACTGACTTAGTCTCTTCTTATATGAATCAGCTTGGTAAACGTTTGCTGTACTCCCTCTATAGCAAGGACAACCTTCCTCGGATAAAGATAGCGAAACTGCACACAATACTCCTGGCATACCCTCACCAATGTCCTCCACATTTGCAGCAAAACATCTCTATCCCTATACTCAAATCCTCTCTCTATTGAGGCCAACATACCATTTGCCTTCTTTACTGCTGGCTGTTGAGTTGAATGCCAGTTCGGTGGGGAAACTACACGAGCGCAGTGGTGGAAAGAATTGAAGAAAGTGTTGATGGATTGGATCATGAATTCGGGGGAGGATCCTGAGGTGCATCAATGCCAGGTTAGACCAGTTGAGTCTTTTTCCACGCTGTAGATTTAATTTAACTCCATGTAAACCTTTTGTTCTCTTTGCCTTCCCCCTTCTTGTGAGATAGAGAAGGGTTATGAAATACGACCTGCAGGAGTGGCTATCATCCCAATGGAATATTTAAGAGAAAGACTTTCCAGCCCTCTTTCCTGTTTGTGGATGAGCTGGGCTTTGGAGATAAATAATATTTGAAAGGATCAGGAGGTCAATGTCTGTTCCATTTCACTATTTGTATGGTTGAGAATCAAGGATAATGTTTGTAATTTGAAAGGAATCTGTTGCAGAAAATGAGTAAATATTCTAGAATTGTATTTTGTTTTTTTTTAAAGTTTAAATTATTTTTGCTGCACTATTCCACTTCAAACTAACTTTAGAAGCATTCCTCAGAGCAATCACAAGTGGGAACTTACTGAGAGAGTGGTGCAGAGGTATTGTCACAGGACACAAGCGCTGGGAACCTGGTTTCAAATCCCTCCACGGCAGATGGTGAAATTTGAATTCAATATAAATCTGGAATTAAGAATCTATTGGTAATTATGAAATCATTGCTGATTATCATTAAAAACCTATCTGATTTACTACTGTCCTTTAGAGAAGGAAGTCTGCTGTCCTTACCTGGCCTGGCCTACATGTGACTCCAGAACCACAGTCGGTTGACACTTATGGACAATAAATGTTAGCCCAGTCAGTGATACCCACATCCCATGGGTGAATGTTAAAAAGTCAGGACAGTCAAAAGGTTAAAGTTGAGCTGCTGGTCAACCTTTCAAAGTTACCTTACTCCCCACCACAACACAGGGGCGTTGGTACTGTGTTAGTACAACGCAGTGGTTAGTACTGCTGCCTCACAACTCCAAAGACCTGGGTTTTTAAGATGGTGGTTTATGTTATGCTTCCTGAATGGGTCTCTTGAATGTTGTTGGAACTGCACCTATACAGGCAAGTAGAGAGTATTCCATTATACTTGCACCTTTTAGTGGTGGAAGGGCTTTGGGGAGTCAGGAGGTGAGTTACTGATCATGTTACAAAGGTATTCCCAACCTTTGATCTGATCATGTAGCCCAGTATTTTTATGGCTAGTGCAGTTCAGTTTCTGCTCAATTGCAACCCCTAAAATGTTAATCGCGAGTGATTCATCTCTGATAATACCATTGAATGCTAAGGGGAGATGGCTAAGTTGGCTCTTGTTGGAGATAGAATATAGAACAGTACAGCACAAACAAGCCCTTCGACCCACAAGTTGTGCCGATCATATCTATACCTACCAGGCCATTGAACTATCTGCAACTCCCAATCCCATCAAATCCCATGTACTCATCCATCTCTTAAAAGACCCCAGTGAGTTTGCCTCTACCACCACTGACGGCAGCCGATTCTATTCACTCACCACCCTCTGAGTGAAAAACTTACCTCTAACATCTCCTCTGTATTTGCTTCCCTGCACCTTAAACCTGTGTCCTCTCGTAGTGACCATTTCAGCCCTGGAAAATAGCCTCCAAAAATCCACTCTATCTATTCCTCTCAACATCATATAAACCTCTATCATGTCATTGACTGGTAGCTCTGTGGAACAAATTTGATTTGATTTGATTTATCGAAACATGTATTAAGATACAATGAAAAGTATTGTTTCTTGCACACTTTACAGACAAAGCATAGAGAAGGAAGGAGAGAGTGCAGAAAGCAGTGTTACAGCCACAGCTAGGATATAGCGAAGGATCAAATTAAAATATGGTATGTTCATTCAAAAGACGGCAGAGGGAAGAAGCTCTTATTGAGTCGGTTGGTATGTGACCTCAGACTTTTGTATCTTTTTCCTGATGGAAGAAGGTGGAAAAGAGAATGTCCTGGGTGCTTGATTATGTTGGTCGCTTTGCTGAGGCAATGGGAAGTGTTAATGAATGGGAAGTAATGGATGGGAAACTGGTTTGCGTGATGGACTGGGCTACATTCACAGTAGTCCTTCTCCACTCCCTGTTGGTTAACCCAAGTTCACTTTGACTCACAAACGATAGCATCTCTTAACCTTCTGCTGACTTTATAACTGCACATATCCAGGTAAGCAGAGAATATTCTATCATCTTTGCACGTGACTTTTGAGCACTCACCAACACCCCCAGAAGGTTCCCATTAGCATCTCTCAGGCTGATGTTCTTCATCTGCACCTACAGACACTGGTGGCGAGGGTGAGGAGGACACAGAAGATGCGCTGGGTACAGGCGATGAGACTGAGCCCGCATCAGGAATACCCGGGACTGAGCCACCTGCATTGCCAAAGAAACCATCTACCAACGTGGTCCATGGCATCAAGAAACGGAAACGCCCAACCAAAGTTCTACTTCCAAACAAGCCACAGGACTTCCAGGTGGGTTAACCTTAGGGTTCAATGCTTGAGACTGGGACCTTATTTCAAAGAGAGTGAAATTGTTTGTAAAGAATCCCACTTCATTCTCTTATCCACTGCAGTGAATTTTACCCTCTCAGTCTAGCCCACTGGACGGATTTAAAGATAGTCTTGTTACTGGAAACCCTTTTAATGGATAAGTAAAATCATCATAGAATTATAAAATCCTTACAGGCCCATTCAGCCCATCGAGTCAGCACCGACCACAATCACACCCAGGCTCTATTCCCGTAACCCCACATATATTTACCATCCCTGACATTAAGGTCAATTTAGCATGGCTAATGCACCTAACCAGCACTGAGTCATCATTTATTGCCCATCCCTTGAACTGAGTGGCTTGCTAGGCCATTTCAGAGGGCAGTCCATTGCTGTGGCTCTGGAGTCACATGGAGGCCAGACCAGGTAAAGATAGTAGATTTCCTTCCCTCATGAGTCACCAATGGATGTAGTTTGTTGGTTTGTCATTTTAATGTTTCCTTAAATTAACCACTCATCCTCCACTGCACTGCCCTGCCTGATCCCAGTAGCATTCATTCATAGTCTTGCACTTTGACCCCAGTTCTGTCCTTTGACTCCAGTCCTGTCCTTTGACCTCCATGCTGTCTTTTGACCAGATGTGTGCACACCAATTTTGCTGATTTAATCTCATGGTCTCTGGTTTGGTCAGTGATATTAAAGACATATAGATAATAATGACCTAATGGTATTATCGCGAGACTGTTAATTCAGAAACTCAGTTAATGTTTTGTGGAGACCTAGGTTCGAATCTCACCATGGTAGGGGTGAACTAGCTAGATGAATTCAGAACTGGCTTGGCCATAGAAGACAGAAGGTAGTGGTGGAAGGATGTTTTTCTGAATGGAGGTATGTAACTAGTGGTGTTCCGCAGGGATCAGTCAGGAAACTCTGTTGTTTGTAAAATATTTAAGTGACTTGGAAGAAAACGTAGCTGGTTTGATTAGCAAGTTTGCAGATGATACTAAAATTGGTGGAGTTTCGGATAGTGATGAAGATTGTCAGAGTACGCAGGATATTGATAGGCTGGAAAATTGAGTAGAGAAATGGTAGATTTAACACGGACAGATGCGAGGATGCATTTTAGTAAATCCAATCCAATTCAGGTGGGAGCTATAAAATAAATGGCAGAACCATCAGGAGCACAGACACACAGAGAGATCTGGGAGTACAGCTCGAAGAATCCTTATAAGTGGCAGCACAGGTGGAAAAGGTGGTGAAGAATGCATACGGCATACTTGCTTTCATCTGACGGAGCATCGAGTTGTCAAATTGTATTACAGTTGTATAAAATGTTGGTTAGGCCACATTTGGAATACTGTGTCCAATTCTGGTCACCACACTACCAGAGGACATGGAGGCTTTGGAGGAAGTACAGAAAAGATTTACAGGATGATTGTTAGTATGGAGGGTTTTAGCTATGAGGAAAGATTGAATAAACTGAGATTGTTCTCCCTGTAAAGACGGAGGCTGAGGGGCAACCTGGTTGAAGTTTATAAAATTATGAGGGATGTAGATAGGATGAAAAGTTGGAGGCTTTTTCCCAGGGCAGAAATAACAATTACAAGGGGACACCAAGTTCAAGGTAAGGGAGGAAAGGTTCAGTAAAGATTTTTACACAGAGGGTGCCTGGAATGCGCTACCAGGTGAGGTGGTTGAGGCAGTTCCTTAGCCACATTTAAGACTTATCTGGATAGACATATGAACAAACGGGGAATAGAGAAATACAGGTGGTTGGGCTAGATAGGTAAATGAGATTGGCGCAGGCTTGGAGGGCTGAAGGGCCTGTCCCTGTGCTGTACTGCTCTTTGTTCTTTGCTAAGTAGTAGAATTTAGGGAAGAAACCTGCTGTCCTAACCTGGTCTGGCCTACATGTGATTCCAGAGCCACAGCAATGTGGTTAGCTTTTAACTGTCCTTTGAAATGGCCAAGCAAGCCACTCAGTTCAAGGGCAATTAGGGATCTCATGAAAGAATATTGGAAATAAATCTTTAAGCGTTCCTTCCTAGTCCTTTTCAAGTTAGAAATTTCCCTCACTGATTGTAGAAGGCCTATTATTAGCTGTCAAACCCATGATCCAGGTTTCACTCTGGACAGAACCAAACCTGTGACACCAATTTCACCATCATTGGAAGGGACGATCTTACCAAAAACATTTGGTTCAGAATGAGTGTGAAAATGAGAGAGAATCACGCCAGCTCTTCAGGCGAGCTCCCTGTCACAGAAGCCAAGTCTTACCAGTTGGGGTTGAGATGGAGACTAATCTCACCGGTGAAGGCAACTGCAGCCTCCAGGAGTGAAATTCTTTATTTAGTTATTAGGCTTACATTAACACTGCAATGAAGTTACTGTGAAAATCCTCTAATCACCACACTCTGGCACCTGTGTGGGTCACTTAGGGTGAACTTAGCACAGCCAATGCACCTAACCAGCATGTCCTTTGGACTGTGGGAGGAAACCAGAGGAAATGTGTAGAGTATAGGGCAAATGGTAGGATTCTTAGTAGTCTAGATGAACAGAGGGATCTTGGTGTGTATGTGCATAGATCCCTGAAAGTAGGCAGTCAGGTCGAGAAGGTTGTTAAGAAGGCATATGGAGTCTTGGCTTTTATTGGTAGAGGGATTGAATTTCGGAGCCGCAACGTCATGTTGCAACTGTACAAAACTCTAGTGCGGCCGCACTTGGAGTATTGTGTGCAGTTCTGGTCCCCACATTATAAGAAAGATGTGGAGGCATTGGAGAGGGTACAGAGGAGGTTTACCAGGATGTTGCCTGGTATGGAGGGCAGGTCTTATGAAGAGAGGCTGAGGGATTTGAGGTTGTTTTCGTTAGAAAGGAGGCGGCTAAGAGGGGACCTTATCGAAACATATAAGATGATTAGAGGTTTAGATAGGGTGGACAGTGATAGCCTTTTTCCTAGGATGGAGAAAGCTAGCACGAGGGGACACAGCTTTAAATTAAGGGGTGATAGTTATAGGACGGATATCAGAGGTAGGTTCTTTACCCAAAGGGTGGTTCGGGAGTGGAATGCCCTGCCTGCAGCAGTTGTAGATGCGCCAAGTTTGGTGGCGTTTAAGAGGTTAGTTGATAAGTATATGGAAGAGAAGGGAATGGTTTAGTTTGGAGGGGCATTGCTTTTTATATTGGTCGGCGCAACATCGAAGGCCGAAGGGCCTGTTCTGTGCTGTAATGTTCTATGTTCTATGAAACCCATGCAGACACAGGGAGAATGTGCAGACTCCGCGCAGACAGTGACCAAGCTGGGAATGGAACCCTGTACCCTGGTGCTGTGAGGCAGCAGTGCTAACCACTATACCACTCATGTGCAGGCACCCCAATCTCCCAGTAGACTGTGCACCCAGGGGAAATACCTGCCAAATTCACCAGTAAAACAGGCAAGAGGTGAGAAGCTGAGCGCAGACCTGATTATTTGCCTCTTGCCCAATCTGACTGGCTCACCAGCGATTGGTTGTGGGACGAGCTGGTAAAGATTACCCCAGTTATCTTTTCCAGATGGATGTGTATTTACTTCATTTTTCTGTTTCCAGGTCAGAGTGTGTGTGGTTGAAGCTCGTCAACTTCCCGGGATCAACATCAGGCCTGTCGTTAAAGTGACGGTGGCTGGGCAGACGAAGACAACACGGATTCGCAAGGGCAATAACCCAATCTTTGATGAGGTGAAGCTCAGATCTTGTGAAACTTTGGAAATAGTAGCAATGTTGGCCATTCAGCCCTTCTAGCCTGGTCCTGACCTCCTTCATCACAATCATCAAATTCACCATCCTGATCCTGCCTTTCCCGTTATCCCTTGCTTCCTTTACAATCTCAAAGAACTTCATTTCTCCTTGCCCTCGTACAAAGATGTGGATCAAATGTGTTTGGAAAAGAGGCCAATCAAGTTCTTTATCTTCAGTAGAAAGAAAAAAATCGAGAAATTCGCATTTATCTTTCAGACTCAACACTGAGGTCAATACTTTCAGAGAATAACCTCCATCCATGGGAGCCGCACAGTGGCACAGTGGTTAGCACTGCTGCCTCACTGTACCAGAGACCCGGGTTCGATTCCTGGGTCTGTCTGTTCTCCCTGTAACTGCACGAGTTTCCTCCGGGTGCTCCGGTTTCCTCCCACAGTCCAAAGATGTGTAGATTAGGCAGGTTGGCTGCACTAAGTTGCCTCTTATTGTCAGGTGGACTAGATAGGATAAATGTATGGGGATAGAGCTAGGGTGCAGATTCGATGGGCCAAATGGCCTCTTTCTGCTGTGTAGGGATTCCATGACCATATGCCCTCGTATTATTTGGTTGGCAGTGATTGATGACACTTTTCATTCCCCTTTACACTTCCACCTGCCCATTTTTATTCTTTCATTTGCCGTATAATTCCCTCCTTTTTCCCTTGCGCCATCATTCCTTCTGGTATTTAAACTCACTCGCCTTCTATCCCAACCCAAACCTTTTCTTTAATTCTTCCCCCCCCCCCCGCTCCTTTTTCCTGCCTCGCGACCCATTGGTGTCGTGACCAGGACTGCGCTGTTTGCCCTGTCTCGGAGCTCGAAGCTGGAACTCTGAGATACCCTGCCCGCCGCCTCCACCCCTCAGGGAAAGCTCCAAGATAACAGCCTGACACTACTACCTACACCAAGCAGCTAAGAGCTGACACATTGCACAGAACTCATTACACAGCCCAAGCTGTAATACCAGACGGTGGAAACATCCTTGTACAGTCACATAGTCAAGTGATAGTGAGACAGAAACCAAACTTTCGCGAAATCAAATCAAATCCATTCTGACGGCAGCAGGGAAGAACCTGCTCTTGAGTCGATGACCTCAGATTTTTCCTAACGGGAAAGGGAGCATATCCAAGGTGTGTGTGGTTCTTCATCAGACAAAGTTTTGACCTCAACTGCATTCGGTGGTAGTGAATTTTACACCCTCTGGGTGAACAAATTCTTCATCTCTAATCTAATCGTGAATATTGGCATCGTTTTTGTGTCGATCACAAGCAGAGAACTGCGATTCACAGCTTTGCATGGATAAGTTTAAATGAATGTGTTCAAGTACAACTAGCCTGGGGAAATGCCTTTGAGTATCAGTTGGGTTGTGTGTGAGTACTTCAGGGGGAGTTGAGTATTCTGTGTAATGCTGCATTGAACAGGTGGGACACAAATTTCCCTCTCTGTCTCTTACTGAGCAATCATTCACTTAGACATTAACAATATGGAAACAGTTCGACCCAACCTGTCCATTTTTTTTAACCATTAAGCTAGTCCCAATTTCCCCCATTTCCCCCATATCCTATTGGTCCACCTTGTTGTCTAACGAGGGGCATACACACAATGGGTCGTGAGAGGACTGCTCTTGGATTTTTTCGAGAGTATCCTAGTGCTTCACGTCGTTAGTGTACGCTTGACCTGGACCATTTGATGGGCAACACGACAGCTCAGTGACTATCGCTGTGCTGTGCAGATACATGGATTTGGGCCTGTGTCTGTGGGAGTTTGCGCATTCTCCCCGTGCTTGCGTGGGTTTTCTCCGGGTGCTCCGGTTTCCTCCCACATCCCAAAGATGTGCTCTTAGGCTAATTGGCAAAACAAATTCTCCCTAAATTGTCTCAAATTTGGTTTCAATGCATAGATCTATAAACATGGATAGGGATCACAGGTAGAAGTGGCAACATCGGGGTGGCGGTGTGGGCTCGTTGGGCTGAAAGGCCTGTTTTCCGTGCTGTTTTGTTCTTTGTTATCCCTGTATATCCATCTTAACAATGTAATTGTCACTTTTTAAAAACCTCAAAGAAATCATTAAAAAACAATCTCAATTCTTCTCTCCTCTGTTCTGCAGACATTTTTCTTCAACTTCTACGATACTCCTGCCGATCTCTTTGATGAGCCGATATTCATCATGGTGAGTCCCTGTGGAGAATGTGCCGATGGAGCCTCTCTCTCTCTCCCACCTCTGGATATTTGCGGTGATATATTTTCCTGTCTGCAGATTGGTCTTTTAACTCTGTTTCCTTCTGACAGGCTTACAACTCACACTCTCTGCGGATG
Source organism: Sphyrna mokarran (assembly GCA_024679065.1). Taxonomy (NCBI): domain Eukaryota; kingdom Metazoa; phylum Chordata; class Chondrichthyes; order Carcharhiniformes; family Carcharhinidae; genus Sphyrna; species Sphyrna mokarran. Next base: position 7,105,969 of record JAGIQG010000001.1, read on the forward strand.
GACTCAGTGATTGGGGAGTTCAAGGTAAATCACCCGCGGAAATTCCTGCGAGAATTCGCAAATGCCACTGGCTTCAAGTTAATCTGTGCTTCTTTGTGTTACAGCTGGACATCGGGGCCATTTACTCAGAACCAAGTAAGTGTCACCTGAAGGAGGAGATGACAGATCGGGTTGGAATCATCATCAATTTCATTGCTCCCCCTCAGAAATTACAGATTTGAGATTTTCCCACTGGAATAATAGCATATTTGTTTTTTATTGATTCGTGGGATATGGCTAGGCTAACATTTATTGCCCATCCTTAATTGCCCTTCAGAAGGTGATCTGCCTTCTTGAACAGCTGAGTAACTTGCTAAGACATTCTTTACTCAAAGAGTGATTAGGGAGTGGAATGCCCTGCCTGCAGCTGTTGTAGATGCGCCAAGTTTGGTGGCGTTTAAGAGGTTAATTGATAAGTATATGGAAGAGAAGGGAATGGTTTAGTTTGGAGGGGCATTGCTTTTTATTTTGGTCGGCACAACATCGAAGGCCGAAGGGCCTGTTCTGTGCTGTATTGTTCTATGTTCTATGTTCTATGTTCTATGTTCTATGTTCTATGTTCTATATAGGCCAGATCAGATAAGGACAGCAGATTTCCTTCCCTAAGGGACACTAGTGAACCAAATGTTTTTTTTTGACAATGGTTTCACTCATCAGTAGATTCTTAATTCCAGATATTCCACATTTCGGCATCTGCTGTGGTGGAATTTGAATCCAGAACCTCAGAATAGTAGTCAAGTTTCTGGATTAATAGCCTCTAATAATACCACTTGACCATTTCCTCCCCTATCCCCAGTTCCTGAGCTCTACCCATGTTGTCTCACTGTACGAGCCCCCTGTGGTGTCCTCCCGCAGTACAGCTGTGATACCAGGAGTGCAACTCCCCCACCACTTTGGCACCCTCCTGCGTGAAACATCTGTGTCCTGGAATGTTACGTTGCCAATCCTGTCCTTCCCTTCACCAAATATCTGTAATAGCAACAAAATCGTAGTTCTAGATCTATCTTCTCTGAGAACTGTTTTTGCAATCTTTCAATCCTCCTCAAATCTAGAGGACTGGAGAATTACAAATGCTGCATCCTTATTCAAGAAATGTTAAAATTCTAAATTGGGGCAAGGCCAATTTTGATGGTATCAGGCAGGAACTTTCAATTATTAATGGGGATCAAGGGATATGGGCCAAACGTGGGACTAGCTTAGTGTTAAAGAAAGGGCAGTATGAATAAGTTGGACTAAAGGGCCTGTTTCCATGCCATTAACCTCTATGACTCCATGACTATCAAGTGCAAAAGGATCAGCCTTGTAACCACCTTGTAACTTAATCTTGGTGGTGTGGAACCTCTTAGAAACAAAAATCTAGGAGAAAGTTTCTTGTACAATATTAATTGAGAAAAGCCAACACGGATCTGCAAAAGAGAAAGCTCCTTTAAAGTTTACTGATAATGCAACAGAGAAGGTTAATGAGGGTAATACGGTTAATGTGGTGTACATATAAAGTGCCACATGTTAGGCTTTCTAACTATATTGAAGCCTGCGCAACAAGAAGTGCAGTGGCAGCATGGATAGGAAGTGACAGGAGGCAAAGAAGTGGTGAACAGTTGTCAGAGAGTCGTAGAGGTTTATAGCATGGCAACAGGCCCTTCAGCCCAACTTGTCCATGCCAGCTCTTTTTTTGAAGCACTGCCATTCAGTCCATTCAGTATGCATGGACTCTCCAAATATATCCCACCGTTTCCCAACAACCCAATACTTTTACCCACTAATGCCTCTCATCTTGAAACAAGAAGGAGCAATTTAGCATGGCCAAACCACCTAACCCCCCTCCCCCCCACTCCATCTTTGGACAGTGAGAGGAAACTGGAGCACCCACAGGAAACCCACACAGACACGGGGAAAATCTTCAAACTCCTGACAGATAGTCACCTAAGGAGGGAATGGAACCAGGTCCCTGGTGCTGTGAGGCAGCAATGCTAACCACTGTGCCATCATGCCGCCCCACTAGGGGATAAGAGAAAGGGATACATTGAGATTGCCCAGGGCTTTTCTTGATCTATAATAGAATCCTACAATGCAGAAGAAGGCCATTTGGCCCATTGAATCTACACTGACCACAGTTCCCATAATCCCATGTATTTACTCTAGCTAGTTCCCCCTGACACTAAGGTGCAATTTAGCATGGTCAGTCTACTTAATCCGCCCATCTTTAGGCTTTAGGAGGAAACCAGAGCACCTGGAGGAAACCCACGCAGACACCGGAATAACTCCACCCAGACAGTGACCCAAGCAGGGAATCGAATGTGAGGCAGCAGTGCTAACCACTATGTCACCGTGTTGCCCTCAACATAAAACAGTGTAATGACCAAGGCTGCAATTCTCTGGTCTTGTACACCTTGCCACCATTGCCAGTAAGAACGGAGAATTGGGCCTTCTGCCAAATCTCCATTCACTGAGGTGGGACTGGAAAATGAGCCATGGATGAGGTCGAAGAATTCCAGCCCTAAGCTTGGTTTCCAACTTGGGAATATTGTGAGCTGTGAAGAGGACAGTGATGCTCTTCAAGGGGGAATAGGAATGAGTGGACATGGTGCCGAGTTTAACACAGGAAAGTGTGAGGCGATACAGTTTGATATGTAGACTGGGGAAAGGCAGCGTAAGATAAAGGATAGAATGTTCCTTTTTCTTCATTGATCTGTTTCATTTTACAGAGCATGCCTTTCTCAGAAAATGGCTCCTTCTCTCTGACCCCGACGACCTGGCTGCTGGGGCCAAAGGTTACCTGAAGGTCAATCTCATCGTGCTGGGAACTGGTGATGAAGCTCCCGTGAGTTCAGAACCACTTTTCAATCAAATTTCAGTCGCTGATAATTTCTTCACAAAGAGCTGCGTTTACTTGGATTCCAGAAGTGTGCTGGTCGGATGGCACAGTGATTCATACTGCTGCCTCACAGCGCCAGGGGCCCGGGTTCGATTCCCAGCTTGGATCACTGTCTGCTCTGAATCTGCATGTTCTCCCCATGTCTGCGTGGATTTCCTCCGGGTCTTCCCACAGTCCAAAAGACGTGCTGGTTAGGGTGCATTGGCCATGCTAAATTCCCACTTAGTGTACCAGAACAGGCACTGGAGTGTGGTGATTAGGGGATTTTCACAGTAACTTCATTGCGCTGTTACTGTAAGCCTGCTTACATTAACAGCACAATAAACTTTAAACAGTTTGTGATAGCTCAGTTGTTCTGTGGCCTCTAATTCAAACCCAATGAGGCAAGTGATAAAAGAGACTTAAATAAATCTGATGTCAGAAAATCAATCTTTCAGAAGATGCTGTGGGCTGCTGTATCAGAGAGAAGTGACAGGCTTAAACTCCCGAGTGATATGCTACAGACAACTGTAGGGGTGCAGGGAAAAGACCATTGAGTGGTATTAAATCATGGTGCTCTCTTGGAGAGTCAGTGTAGATACAATGAGCTAAATAGTGTCCTCTTGTACCATAACAATTCTATGATTCTGTTGTACATGTCTTTTGATTTGATTTATTATTGTCACATGTATTAGTGTACAGTGAAAAGTATTGTTTCTTGCGCGGTATGCAGACAAAACATACTGTTCATAGAGTACTTAGAGGAGAAGGAAAAGAGAGGGTGCAGAATGTAGTGTTACAGTCACAGTTGATCTAACTCACACTTTCCTGCCTTATCATCGTAACCCTTCATTTCCCTGACTGATTGAAATGCTATCATTCTCAGCCTTGAAAAGGTTCAAGGATGAGGCCTCCTTGGGGAAAGAATTCCAAAGATTTACCACTCTGAGAGAAGAAAATCTTTGTCAATTCTATCTAAAACGAGCACCCCCTTATTCTGCAACTGTGCCCTCTGGATCCACACACTCCCATGAATGGAAATATCTTCCCAGTATATACTTTGTCTAACTCCCCCGAAGAATCCTCCGTGTTTCAATTCTAACATCTTTTAATCTTCTGAACTCCAAGGAGTACAGACCCTACCTGTTCAATATTTCCTCATATGGCAGTCCCTCCCTGATGTAAAGATGCCGGCATTGGACTGGGGTAGTAAGAACTCAGTAAGAATTTAGCAACACCAATTTTAAATCCAACCGATTTATTTGATAGTAAAATTGTGAGCTTTTGACACTCTGTGTCTTCGTCAGGCAAATGCAGTGTTCCCTACCTACCAGTCCCTCCCTACCCAGGATCATCTTAATGAACCTGCTCTGTAATGTGATAATATATCCTTCCTTAGATCAAAACTGTACATAATATTTTCAATGTGGCCTCATTACTATCATTGGTAATTCTTGCTGGTGTGAGATAGAACATAGAACATAGAACATTACAGCACAGAACAGGCCCTTCGGCCTTCGATGTTGCGCCGACCAATATAAAAAGCAATGCCCCTCCAAACTAAACCATTCCCTTCTCTTCCATATACTTATCAACTAACCTCTTAAACGCCACAAACTTGGCGCATCTACAACTGCTGCAGGCAGGGCATTCCACTCCCGAACCACCCTTTGGGTAAAGAACCTACCTCTGATATCCGTCCTATAACTATCACCCCTTAATTTAAAGCTGTGTCCCCTCGTGCTAGCTTTCTCCATCCTAGGAAAAGGCTATCACTGTCCACCCTATCTAAACCTCTAATCATCTTATATGTTTCGATTAGGTCCCCTCTTAGCCGCCTCCTTTCTAACGAAAAACAACCTCAAATCCCTCAGCCTCTCTTCATAAGACCTGCCCTCCATACCAGGCAACATCCTGGTAAACTCCTCTGTACCCTCTCCAATGCCTCCACATCTTTCTTATAATGCGGGGACCAGAACTGCACACAATACTCCAAGTGCGGCCGCACTAGCGTTTTGTACAGTTGCAACATGACGTTGCGGCTCCGAAATTCAATCCCTCTACCAATAAAAGCCAAGACTCCATATGCCTTCCTAACAACCTTCTCGACCTGACTGCCAGTGACTGCCAGATCAGGCCAGTGAGCAGGGAATCAGCTGTGAAGTCAATCCTATGCAAATCAGCTTTGTGCCCTTTTTGAGATTGAAGCTGATCCTGTTGGCAAAACACATGCACCATTCTGGGCGTAACCCCAGTTTTTTACCTTGTACATAACCTTACTGCACCGCTGTACTGATCGAACAAGATAGATGGGAAGGGAGGCTTTTTTAAAAATCAGTTTATTTACTAGTGTCACAAGTAGGCTTACGTTAACACCGCAATGAAGTTACTGTGGAAATCCCCTAATCGCCACACTGCGGTGTCTGTTCAGGTATACTGAGGGAGAATTTAACACAGCCAATGCACCTAACCAGTACATCTTTCAGACTATGGAACTCTAGTGCGGCCGCACTTGGAGTATTGTGTGCAGTTCTGGTCCCCACATTATAAGAAAGATGTGGAGGCATTGGAGAGGGTACAGAGGAGGTTTACCAGGATGTTGCCTGGTATGGAGGGCAGGTCCTATGAAGAGAGGTTGAAGGATTTGAGGTTGTTTTCGTTAGAAAGGAGGCGGCAAGAGGGGATCTTATTGAAGCATATAAGATGATTAGAGGTTTAGATAGGGTGGACAGTGATAGCCTTTTTCCTAGGATGGAGAAAGCTAGCACGAGGGGACACAGCTTTAAATTAAGGGGTATGAGTTAGAGGACGGATATCAGAGGTAGGTTCTTTACTCAAAGAGTGATTAGGGAGTGGAATGCCCTGCCTGCAGCTGTTGTAGATGCGCCAAGTTTGGTGGCGTTTAAGAGGTTAATTGATAAGTATATGGAAGAGAACGGAATGGTTTAGTTTGGAGGGGCATTGCTTTTTATTTTGGTCGGCACAACATCGAAGGCCGAAGGGCCTGTTCTGTGCTGTATTGTTCTATGTTCTATGTTCTATAAAACCAGAGCACCTGAGGAAACCAATGCAGACATGGGGAGAACATGCAGACTCCGCATAGACAGTGACCCAAGCCATAAATCAAATCTGGGCCCCTGGTGCTGTGAGGCAGCAGTGCTAACCACTGTGCCACCGTGTAAGCTTAAGAAATGATCCATTTGATGATCGTGAATTGAAACCAGGTCAACTGCTTGGAGGGCAGCTGTGCTCATCACTGTCCCACCATTGATCACAAAGAGTACAAGTAGATATAGTGAGTGGGTGGAAATTAGATGGAGTATAATGTGGGAAAATGTACACTTTGGTAGGAAGAACAGAACAACAGTAGATTATTTAATCGAAAGAGATTTCAGAACTTGGTGGTGCAGAGGGATCTGAGTGTCCCAGTACATGAATCACAATCTACAGGAACAGTAAATGATTAGGAAGGCAAACGGAATGTTGGTTAGTGCAGTACATGTTACAGACAGATACAGGAGATTTTAAAGCATTTCAATCCTTCTGTTGCAGATGGAGAAGAAGGACAGTGCTGAAGATAAAGAGGATATTGAAGGGAACTTGCTTCGGCCCAGTGGAGTATCTCTGAGAGGGGCCTATTTCACACTGAAAGTTTACAGAGCAGAGGACCTCCCACAGAGTATGTCTCAGCTCTTCCTCATGAGAAAGTTCGATTAGATCAAAAACTGGGACTCTCACAATGCAGCCTAGAAAGAATGGTCTTTATCTTGTTTGTGTGACCAATGTCCCTCATCTGAACCCAATGCTTTGCTGCTAAAATAATTACACATTTTGATTAGATGATGCTATTCTGGATTACTCAAGAGCGATTCTTTACAGCATGGTCCCATTGGGAAATATCTACTTACCCTGGGAGTGTTTGATGGGGACAGTGTAAAAGGAGCTTTATTCTGTATCTAACCCCGTGCTGTACCTGTCCTGGGAATGTTTGATGGGGACTTTACTCTGTATCTAACCCTTTGCTGTACTTGTCCTGGGAATGTTTGATAGGGGACAGTATAGAGGGAGCTTTACTCTGTATCTAACCCCGTGCTGTACCTGTCCTGGGAGTGTTTGATGGGGACAGTATAGAGGGAGCTTTACTCTGTATCTAACCCCGTGCTGTACCTGTCCTGGGAGTGTTTGATGGGGACAGTATAGAGGGAGCTTTACTTTGTATCTAACCCTGTGCTATACCTGTCCTGGGAGTGTTTGATAGGGGACAGTATAGAGGGAGCTTTACTCTGTATCTAACCCCGTGCTGTACCTGTCCTGGGAGTGTTTGATGGGGACAGTGTACATGGAGGGTTACCCTGTTTTTAAGCAATGCTTTAGCTGGCTGCTGACATTAAGCAGAAAAGGTAGAAATGCTTCTTTCTGATGCAAGAGCCAAGTATGATGAGAATGTATTATTTTTCTGCATGATGCCCAGTTGCTCAAAGAGTTTCTTGATGTGGTTTCTCTGTCTGTTTGGCTAGTGGATGATGCTGTCATCGACAGCGTGAAACAGTTCTTTGGATTTGACAGCAGCAAGAAGAACCTCGTCGATCCTTTTGTGGAAGTGAACTTCGCTGGAAAGATGGTGAGATGATATGGTCTGTTCTATTAAGGGATATAGGTGTGTAATCGCAATGATAATGTAGGGATGATATCGTCTGGTTTCTCAGGGATATGAGGGTCTGGTCACCTACCTGTTATATCACTGGAGGAACAAATAAACTCATTATAGAGTCTAACTTCCTGTGGGAAATTCAATCTCGATGACAATCTAGCAATAATAAAATCATCTGAAATAAGAACAAAGAAAACAAAGAACAGCACAAGAACAGGCCCTTCGGCCCACCAAGTTTGTGCCAACACAGATGACTCTCTAATATCTTCTTGCCTGTATATGGTCCATATCCACCTTTTTCCTGCCAATTCATATATCTATCCAGATGCCTCTTGAACTTTGTTGTAGAATCTGCTTCCATCACCTCTTTCTGGAGCAAACCCACACAGACATGGGGAGAATGTGCAGATTCTACACAGACAGTGGCCTGGTCCAGGTCTCACGGATTATAAACAGGTTCAGCAGGGCTGATGTAGAGAAGGCATTTCCATTTTGATACGTACGTAGAATAGTCTCTAACAAATCCAGAAGGAATTTATAGAAAACCCCTTAATCTCTCTTAATCTTTCAGGTCTGCAGTAGAATTATTGAGAAGAATGCCAATCCCCAGTGGAATCAGAGCCTGGTATTACCAATCAGGGTAAGGAAATGACCAGGAGAAACAAGTTTGTGATATAAATAATGGCAGTTTCTCGGGAAACTGCATTGGGCAACATTGTGTTAGCTGAATGTATTAAAAACAATATCTCCTCTAATTGTGTTAGCTGAATGTATTAAAAACAATATCTCCTCTAATCCCGCTGTTTCCCAATATGTGTATCCTCTATATCCTGCTGTATCCCAGTGTGTATCTCCTCTATATCCTGCTGTATCTCAGTGTGTATCTCCTCTATATCCTGCTGTATCCCAGTGTGTATCCTCTATATCCCACTGTATCCCAGTGTGTGTATCCTCGATATCCCACTGTACCCCAATATGTGTATCCTCGATATCCCAATGTACCCCAATATGTGTATCCTCGATATCCTGCTGTATCCCAGTGTGTATCTCCTCTATATCCTGCTGTATCCCAGTATGTGCATCCTCTATATCCCGCTGTATCCCAATGTGTGTATCCTCGATATCCCACTGTACCCCAATATGTGTATTCTCGATATCCCGCTGTATCCCAGTGTGTATCTCCTCTATATTCTGCTGTATCCCAGTATGTGGATCCTCTATATCCCGCTATATCCCAGTGTGTGTATCCTCTATATCCAGCTGTATCCCAGTGTATGTATCCTTTATATCCGGCTGTATCCCAATGTGTGTATCCTCAATATCCCACTGTTTCCGAGTGTGTGTTTCCTGTATATCCCACTGTTTCCGAGTGTGTGTTTCCTGTATATCCCACTGTTTTCTCTGATTCCCATTCTTGCCCAGTGATTGGTATATTTCTACACAGATTGAAAATCTCAGACCTGTGTGTGTTTTATTGACAGTTTCCCTCCATGTGCGAGAAGATGAGAATCCGTGTTATTGACTGGTGAGTCATTCTATTACTGCAGCCCTGCTTTCTGTAAGATTGGCAGTGAGGATTGGATTCCATGTTAGGACAGAGGCTTGATGAGCAGTGGAAGGGGATTACATACTAGAGTCAATGATATTGCAGGATTATAGTACCAATTTGTAATTATAGCACAGGGGGAGGTCATTCAGCCCATTGAGTCCCTGCTGGCTCTCTGCAGGAGTGATTTATCTTGTCCCATCCTGCCATTGACCTTTTTTCCCAATTCCCTTTTGACAGCCAGGATTGGTCTGCTTCCAGCACTCTCTCAGGCAGTGTGTTCCAGATTTTAACTGCTTACAGTATAAAAGACCCTCTCTCATACTGACATTGATTCCTTCACCAGTTCCCTTTAATTGGCATTCTCTGATTGCAATCTTTCTGATAATAGAATCATAGAATCACACAGTGTTAAAGAGGACCTTCAGCCCATCGAGTCTGTACTGACAGGTGAGGTAAAACCTGAACACCCACCTAATCCCACCTGCCAGCCCTTGTCCCATAGCCCCGAATGTTATGATGTGTTCATCCAGATCCTTTTTAAAGGTTATTAGGCAGCCTGCCTCCATCACCCTCCCAGGCAGTGCATTCCAGACTGTCACCACCCTCTGGGTAAAAAGATTTTTCCTCACATCTCCCCTCAACCTCCTGCTCCTCACCTTGAACCCATGACTCCTTTGTGACTGACCTTTCAACTAAGGGGAACTGCTGCTCCCTATCCACTCTGTCCACGTCCCTCAAAATCTAATACACCTCGATCAGGCCTTCTGTGCTCCAATGAAAACACCCAAGTCTATGCAACCTCTCTTCATAATTTAAATGTTCCATCCCAGGCAGCATCCTGGTGAATCTCTCTGCACCATCTCCAATGCAGTCACATCCTTCCTATAATGTGATGACTAGAACTGCTCACAGTACTCCAGCTGTGGCCTCACCAAAGTTCTATACAACTCCAACATGACTTTGCTGTTTTTGTAATCTGTGTCTCGGCTGATACAGGCAAGTATCTCATACGCCTTTTTTGGGAGCAATTTCCCCTCTATCCACTCTGTTTGGACCCTTATTTTTTAGAACAGTTCTGTCAAATCGCCCCTCAATTCTCTTCTCTAAAGAAAATAATTTCAACTTTTTCAATTTACTCACATAACTGCAATAGTCATCCAGAGAATCATAGAACAGAATTATAATGCAGAAAGAGGCCTTTCAATCCAGCTCTGTGCTGGCTGAAAAATAAAGATTAAAGTTTATTTATTGGTGTCACAAGTAGACTTACATTAACACTGTAGTGAAGTTACTGTGAAAATCACCTAGTCGCCACACTCCGGCACCTGTTCAGGTAAACTGAGGGAGAATTTAGCGTGGCCAATGCACCTAACCAGCACGTCTTTAGGACTGTGGGAGGAAACCGGAGCACCCGGAGGAAACCCGCACAGACACAGGGAGAACGTGTAGACTTCGCACAGACAGTGACCCAAGCTGGGAATCGAATCCAGGTCCCTGGTGCTATGAGGCTGCAGTGCTAACCACTGTGCCGTCCTCTAGCTGCCCATTCTTATCCCACCTTTCCTCACCTGGTTTGAAACCTTGGAGTTTGCAATACTCCCAGTGTAGATTCAGATACCTTTACCTCTTCTCTGAAGATGGAAGGTTATAAGACCATAAGACCATAAGACATAGGAATAGAATTAGGCCAATCAGCCCATCGAGTCTGCTACACCATTCAACATGGCTGATCTTCATTCTCCTGCCTTTACCCATGACACCTGATCCCCTTATTAATCAAGAACCTATCAACACTGTCTTAAAGACACTCAATGACCTGGATTCCACAGCCTTCTGCAGCAAAGAGTTTCACAGATTCACCACTCCCTGGCTGAAGGAAATCCTCCTCATCTCTGTTTTGAAGAATTGTCCCTTGACCCTGAGGTCATGCCCTCTGGTTCCAGTTTTTCCTACTGGTGGGAACATCCTCTCCATGTCCACTCTATCCAGGCCTCACAGTATCCTGTAAGTTTCAATAAGATCCTTCTCTCATTCTTCTAAACTCCAATGATACGGATCCAGAGACCTCAACCATTCCTCATTCAACCAGCTCTTCATTCCAGGGATCATTCTTGTGAATCTCTTCTGGACTGTTTCCAATGCCAGCACATCTTTCCTTAGATACAGGGGCCAAAATTTCTCACAATACTCCAAATGGGTCTGACCAGAGTCTTATACAGCTTCAGAAGTCCATCCCTGCTCTTGTATTCTAGTCCTCTCGACATGAACATAGAACATAGAACATTACAGCACAGAACAGGCCCTTCGGCCTTCGATGTTGCACCGACCAATATAAAAAGCAATGCCCCTCCAAACTAAACCATTCCCTTCTCTTCCATATACTTATCAACTAACCTCTTAAACGCCACCAAACTTGGCGCATCTACAACTGCTGCAGGCAGGGCATTCCACTCCCGAACCACCCTTTGGGTAAAGAACCTACCTCTGATATCCGTCCTATAACTATCACCCCTTAATTTAAAGCTGTGTCCCCTCGTGCTAGCTTTCTCCATCCTAGGAAAAAGGCTATCACTGTCCACCCTATCTAAACCTCTAATCATCTTATATGTTTCGATTAGGTCCCCTCTTAGCCGCCTCCTTTCTAACGAAAACAACCTCAAATCCCTCAGCCTCTCTTCATAAGACCTGCCCTCCATACCAGGCAACATCCTGGTAAACCTCCTCTGTACCCTCTCCAAAGCCTCCACATCTTTCTTATAATGCGTGCCAATATTGTGATAATGTTGTGATATTGTGCCAATATTGTGCGTGCCAATATTGTGATAATTGTTATAATGAGTGCTAATATTGTATTTGACTTCCTAACTGCTGAATGGATGTCAGTAGGGTGGTGACACAGGCACATGGAACACTTTTATTAATCGAGGCATAAATTACAATAGCATGGAAGTCATGTTGAGGTTGTATAGAACCTTGGTGAGGCCACAGCTGGAGTACTGTGTGCAGTTCTGGTCACCACATTATCAGAAGGATGTGATTGCACTGGAGAGGGTGCAGAGAGATTCACCAGGATGCTGCTTGGGATGGAACATTGAAGTATGAAGAGAGGTTGGACAGGCTTGGGTTGGTTTCATTGGATCAGACAAGATTGAGGGGAAACCTGTATGATGTATACAAGATGACGGGAGACATGGACAGAGTGGACAAGGAGCAGCCGTTCCCCTTAGTTAAAAGTCATAAGGGGACATAAGTTCAAGGTAATGAGAGTAAGGCAGTGGATGTTGTTTACATGGACTTCAGTAAGGCTTTTGACAAGGTCCCTCATGGCAAACTGATGCAGAAGGTGAAGTTGTATGGAATCAGAGGTGAGCTGGCAAGGTGGATACAGAAATGGCTCAGTCAAAGAAGACAGAGGATAGCAGTGGAAGGGTGTGTTTCTGAATGGAGGGCTGTGACAAATAGCATTCCTCAGGGATCAGTGCTGGGACTTTTGCTGTTTGTAATAAATGATGTGGTGGAAAATGTAACTGAATTGATTAGTAAGTTTGCAGACAACACAAAGGTTGGTAGAATTGCGAATAGTGATGAGGACCATCAAAGGATACAACAAGATATAGATTGGTTCGAGGCTTGGGTGAAGAGATGGCAGATGGAGTTTAATCCAGACAAATATGAGATAATCCATTTTGGAAGGTCTAATACAGATAGGAAATATACAGTAAATGGCAGAACCCTTAAGAGTATTGATAGATAAAGGGATCTGGGTGTACAGGTACCCGGATCACTGGAAGTGACAATGCAGGTAGAGAAGGTAGTCAAGAAGGCATATAGCATGCTTGCCTTCATCAGCCGGGGCATTGAGTTTAAACATTGTCAAGTCATATGGTAGCTTTACAGAACCTTAGATCTATAGACTTGGAATATATTGTTCAATTCTGGTCACCACCCTATCAGAACGATATGGAGGCTTTAGAGAGGAACAGAAAAGATTTACTAGGATGTTGCCTGGTATGGAGGGCATTAGCTATCAGGAGTGATTGGAAAAACTTGGTTTGTTCTCACGGGAGCGATGGAGGTTGAGGGGAGACCTGGTAGAAGTCTACAAGATTACAAGAGGCATGGACAGAGTTGATAGAAGCATTTTCCCAGGGTGGAAAAGTCAATTGCTAGGGAGTATAGGTTTAAGGAGATGTATGAGGCAATTTTTTTTAAAAACAGAGAGTAGTGGGTGGCTGGAACTCGTTGCCAGGGGAGATAGTGTAAGCAGATATGGTAATGACTTTTAAAGGCCATCTTGATAAGTACATGAATAGGATGGGAATAGAGGGATATGGGCCCCGGAAGGACAGGAGATTTTAGTTAAGTCGGGCAGTATGCTCAGTGCAGGTTCAGAGGGGCAGCAGGTTTAGGAGGGTGTGAGGAAAATTTTAGCAACACTTAAGAGTTTCCTCCCTATCATGAATAGGAAGGGAATAGAGAGTTACAGACCGAGTAAGAGTGAAGGATTTTTTTTGCTCGAACATCATGCTCGGCGCAGGCTTGGAGGGCCGAAGGGCCTGTTCCTGTGTTGTACTTTTCTTTGTTCTTTGTTTGTTCTTTAAAAAACATTTTTATCCAGAGGGTGGTGACAGTCTGGAATGCGCTGCCTGGGAGGATGGCAGAAGTGGGTCACCTCACATCTTTTAAAAGGTATCCTGATGAGCACTGAGCATGTCATAACATTCAGAGCAATGGGCCAAGTGCTAGGAGATTGGGATTAGATGGGAGTTCAGGTATTTCTGATGCAAACTTGATGGGCCGAAGGGCCTCTTCTGCGCAGTGTGATTCTGTGATTCCAGAACTATTCTCGGGAAACCTTTTAGCTCCCTCTCCAAAGCTGTCACATCCTTCCCATAGTCTGGTGTCCCGAGCTTGGCACAATGTTCCAGTTGAGGCTGAAACAATGTCTTAGAAAATGTCTTCACATTGACACTCCTTGCCACTATTTCTAAAGTCCAGGATCCCATACATGATTACAAACGCTTCCTGAACCTGCCTGACCACCATGAATAATTTGGCAGCATAGTAGAGTGTTGTGGGCTGCTGGAGAAGGTTATTTGAGTTCAGTTTGGTCCATCAAATCTTGCATCTTTTGTAGGGAAGGAGGTGGCAAATTGGTACTGTCACTGGACTAGTAATCCAGAGCCCCACAGTAGTGCTCTAGAGATCTGGGTTCAAATCCCACCATGGCTGATGGCAAAATTTGAATGAATTACGAATCTTATAGAGACCTACAAGATAATGAAGGGGATGGATAGGGTAGAGGTAGAGAAATTCTTCCTGCTTAGAAAGAATAGCAGAACTAGAGGGCACAGCCTCAAAATAAGACGGGGGGCAGTTTAGATTGGAGTTGAGGAGGAACTTCTATACTCAAAGAGTAGTGAATCTCTGGAATTCTCTGCCTGTTGAAATAGAACATAGAACATTACAGCACAGAACAGGCCCTTCGGCCTTCGATGTTGCGCCGACCAATATAAAAAGCAATGCCCCTCCAAACTAAACCATTCCCTTCTCTTCCATATACTTATCAACTAACCTCTTAAACGCCACCAAACTTGGCGCATCTACAACTGCTGCAGGCAGGGCATTCCACTCCCGAACCACCCTTTGGGTAAAGAACCTACCTCTGATATCCGTCCTATAACTATCACCCCTTAATTTAAAGCTGTGTCCCCTCGTGCTAGCTTTTTCCATCCTAGGAAAAAGGCTATCACTGTCCACCCTATCTAAACCTCTAATCATCTTATATGTTTCAATAAGGTCTCCTCTTAGCCGCCTCCTCTTAGAAATGGGGGAGACTACCTCGTTGAATATAATTAAGTCACGGACAGATAGATTTCTGATAGAGAGGGAATTAAAGGTTCTGGGGAGAAAGCAGAAAAGTGGAACTGATCCACTTCAGATCAGCCATGATCTTATCGAATGGAGGGGCAGGCTCGAGGGGCTAAATGGCCTATTCCTGCTCCTATTTCTTATGTTCTTATAAGAATCGGGAATTAAAAGTCTGAATGATGACCCTGAAATCATTTTGGTAAAAATCCATCTGGTTCACCAATGTCCTTTAGGGAAGGAAATCTGCCATCATTACCTGGTTTGGCCTACATGTGATCCAGAACCAGAGCAATGTGGTTAACTCTGAAATGGCCCTAGCATGCTACTCAGTTCAAGGGCAATTAGAGTTGGGCTGTAAATTCCGGCCTAGCCAACAATGTCCACGTTGAATGAATGAGAGTGTTTGCTTATTATTTCTGAATCTCGCACTCTGATGTTAGTGATTTGGATCTGCGGTGGTCTGTTGGTTATGGGTGACTTTCATTAATGTGTTTTGCCTCACCAGGGATCGATTAACACAGAATGACGTGATTGGCACAACTTACTTATGCATGTCCAAAATCTCTGCCCCAGGAGGAGAGATTGAAGGTAAGTGGTGGCTATGGTAACTTAAAGTTTGGTGATGGTTAGGATAGGTTAGAAGGAGGATTGGTAATTGATATTGTAATACTCGCTTGAAGTTCCTGAATGGTGGTGGTAGATTAGATTTTCAGTCAGGGTTACAGTAAGTTGTACTTTAGGAATGGTTATGATAGTTTGTAAATTGAAGGGCGGCACGGTGGCACAGTGGTTAGCACAGCTGCCTCATCACGCCAGGGACCTGGGTTCGATTCCTGTCTTTTGTCACTATCTGTACATTCTCCCCGTGCCTGCATTGGTGTCCTCCAGATGCTCCAATTTCCTCCCACAGTCCAAAGATGTGCCAATGAGGTTAATTGGCCCTACTAAAGTGTCCCTAGATTCAGGGGGATTAGCAGGGTAAATGTGTGTAGTTACAGGAACAGGCCTGGGTGGGATTTGATGGGCCGAATGGCCTCCTTCTGTACTGCAGGGATTCTATGATGTACAGTCATTGTTATGATGAGTAAAAGTCTAGATTATGGCAAGGTGAAGTTTATCGCAGCTTGAGGTTCAATGACAATCACATTAGATGCAAGCTGATGATGGTTATAGCAGGTTAGTGATAGTGATGGAAGTTCACCACTGGTTATTGGTAATTTGAAGGTTAGTAAACATTCGGGCAGATTTAATGATGGCTAAATAATGGGTTAGAATGTAATGATAGTGATAGTGGGTTGAAGTTTAGTAATAATACCAGCATTGTTGGATTGATTTACACTATTTATACTGATTAAATTATAGAAACCCTACAGTGCAGAAAGAGGCCATTTGGCCCATCGAGTCTGCATCGACCGCAATGCCACCCAGGTCCTATCCTGAGATCCAGCGCTAATCCTTCTAACCTACACATTTCAGGACACTAACGGGCAATTTTAGCATGGCCAATGTACCTAACCTCCACATCTTGGACTGTGGAAGGAAGCTGGAGCACCTGGAGGAAACCCACGCAGACACAAGGAGAATGTGCAAACTCCACACAGACAGCCGGGAATCGAACCCAGGTCCCTGGAGCTAACCACTGTGCTACCGTGCCGCCCATGTGTCATGACAGGGACTAGCGGCAGTTTGTCATTGTGTTTTCTTACTCACTTTCCTGTGCCTCTCAACAATTCTTCCAAACAAATGCTGGGCTCATCTTCACTTGGAGCAGTGTTTGCACAACCTCTGACCAGCTGAATGGAATCTCGACAATGCAGAAAGTGGCCCTTTGGCCCATCGAGCCTGACCGACCACAAACTCACCCAGGTTCTATCCCTGTAGCGTCATTTTACCTGATAGTCCCTCTGACGCTAAGGGTCGATTTAACATGGCAAGTCAACCTAATCCGCACATCCTTCGAATGATTAGAATCGTAGAGTCACTCCAGTGCTTAAGGAGGCCATTCAGCCCATCAAGTCTGCATCGACAGCAATTCCACTCAGCCCCCTGTTCCCGTAACCCCACATATTTACTCTGCTCGTCCCTCTGACACTAAGAGGCAATTTAGTTCATCAAGTTTATTTATTTACGTGTAGGCTGACATTAATACTGCAATGAAAATATGGTGAAAATCCCCTAGTTGCCATCCACCGGTGCCTGTCTGGGTACACTGAGGGAGAATTTAGCATGCACAATCCACCTGACCCGCACATCTTTGTGGGATGAAACTGGAGCATCCAGAGGAAACCCACACAGACACGGGGAGAACATGCAGACTCCGCACTGATAGTGTCCCAAACCAGGAATTGAAACTGGGTCCTGGCGCTGTGAGGCAGCTATGTTAACCACTGTGCTATGTGCCTTCCGAAGACCCCTTCAATGATAGTTATGGACAATACAGAGAGAGAGGACCTTCAGCCCAACATACCTCTGCTACCTCTTCAAACAGTGATTCAATCGATCCCATTGCCCTGCTCTGCCCCCATGACCATGCCTTTTATTGAAATGTCTATTGTCTTCCCCTCAGTTTCAAAAGGAAATTAAATATAGATCTGATTCTTACTTTTACTACCTCTTCAGGCAGTGCATGCCTGTTTGTAACAATTTACCTGTATTAAAATTCACATTGTTTCCTCACCCCTATCGATCCCAGTTCTCTTGCTGAGTTTTCAAATTCTGCTATTCTCTGACTACCAACCCACCTGCTATAGAAAGCTTTTTTCCTTTCTATCCACTCTAAACCCCTCATCATTTTGAAAGCCTCTCAAATGCTTCCCTTAAGCTTCCCTGATGTAAAGAGAATTCCAGAGATTCACCACCTTTTGAGTGAAGAAGTTCCTCCTCAACCTCGTTCTAAGCTGTCCCCCCCTGTCTAGAAAGCCTCATGAACAGAGTGGGAATAGAGGGATACAAACGGATGGTCCAGTTGGGAACACATGATCGGTGTAGACTTGGAAGGCCGAAGGGCCTGTTCCTGTGCTGTATTTGTTTGCCCGTTGGTGACACTAATAAATAAACTTTAAAAACTGCCCTTATCTATGAGACATAGATCCAGCCGCCCTGCTCTGTCTGTCTCACTGATAAGGGCAGTTTTTAAAGTTTATTTATTAGTGTCACCAACGGGCAAACAAAGATCAATACAGCACAGGAACAGGCCCTTCGGCCTTCCAAGTCTACACCGATCATGTGTTCCCAACTGGACCATCCGTTTGTATCCCTCTATTCCCACTCTGTTCATGAGGCTTTCTAGACAGGGGGGGCAGTTTAGAATTGGCAAAACAAATTCTCCCTAAATTGTCTCAAATTTCGTTTTTAATCCATAGATCTATAAATATGGACAGGGATCGCAGGGAGAGGTGGGAACATCGGGGTGGCGGCGCGGGCTCGTTGGGCCGAAGGGCCTGTTTCCCGTGCTGTTTTGTTCTTTGTTCTTTGAGTTGAGGAGGAACTTCTTCACTCAAAGTGCGGTGAGTCTCTGGAATTCTCTGCCCATTGAAGTGGTGGAGGCTTCCTCGCTGAATGTATTTAAGTCACGGGTTTCTGACAGACAAGGGAATTAAGGGTTATGGGGAGAAAGCGGGAAAGTGGAACTGATCCACTTCAGATCAGCCATGATCTTATTGAATGGCGGGGCAGGCTCGAGGGGCTGGATGGCCGACTCCTGCTCCTATTTCTTATGTTCTTAGATAAATGATCCTAGTGTGTCTGCCTCAACCACCTTGCTTGCTGGTACATTCCAGGATCCTACTACCTTCTGTGTAAAAAAACATCCCCCAAATATCTGTATTGAACCTTGCTCCTCCTCATCTTGAACTTGTGACCCGTTGTGTTTGTCATTTCTGACTCACATTACATTTTAGGCTTATACTAACGCTGCAATGAAGTTACTGTGAAAATCCCCAGTCCAGTACCTGTTCGGGTACACTGAGGGAGAATTTAGCACAGCCAGTGCACCTATCCAGCACATCTTTCAAATTCTGGGAGGAAACTGGAGCACCCGGAGAAAACCCACACAGATATGGGGAGAACATGCAGACTCCACGCAGTCACTGATCCAAGCTGGGAATCGAACCCTGGTCCCTGGCGCTGAGAGGCAGCAGTGCTAACCACTGTGCAACCGTGCTTGGTGAATACCTGGAGCATTAATTCACATTGAACACCGAATTCCCATAGGAATCTGGCAAATATTCTTTTCCAAACATCAATGTAACTGGAAAAGGATATACACACTGATCAGATGGCTGGTATAACAATCTTGTTGATGTGGTAATGGGATAGGAAAATCCCAGAATGGAACTCTGGCTCAAAAAGTCATAACTTTTACGATGTTTATCAAAACTGGAGGAAGAGAGTCACAGGATCTCTAATTAGTGTTCACAACAAGAGAAACATCTACTAAACATGAAAAAACTGATTTACTCTGCCTTAACATTTATACCCAGTTTTTAAGATTACACAGAATATTTGTTAAAGTTACTGAATATCTATTAATGTCACAAGTAGATTTACATTAGATGAACATTAACAATGAATTTATTGTGAAAATTCCCTAGTCGCCACATTCCTGAACAGGCACAGTTCTGAAAAGTGCCTGTTCAGAGACACAGAGGGAGAATTTAGCATAGTCAACACACCTAACCAGGACGTCTTTTGGAGTGTGGGAGGAAACTAGAGCACCCAAAAGAAACCCATACAGACACAGGGAGAATGTACAAACTTCACACAGACAGAACCAGGAATTGAACCTGGGTCCCTGGTGCTGTGAGGCAGCAGTGCTAACCACTGTGCCACCGTGCCACCCTCAATCACCAGCATGAAAACTGGACCTGGTTAATATCGCATTGTGGGATCTTGCTGGACATAAATTGACTGTTGCATTTTCTACACTGAAACAGTGACATTGGCAGTAAAGCATTTTGGGATGTCCTGAGTTTGCAGAAGGTGCTATACAAATGCATGTTCATTCTTTCTTTTCCACCACCAAAACCATTACTCTAGCCCAGTTAACGCATTGCTCCTTCCTGTATCTTAATTTACTGAGCATTAATTTACTGAGCGTTAAGTTACTGTAGTCAAGAAGGCATATGGTGTACTGGCCTTCATTAATAGAGGGATTGACTTTAGGAGTCAGGAGGTAATGCTGCAGCTTTATAAGACCCTTGTCAGACCCCACTTGGAGTACTGTGTGAAGTTCTGGTCGCCTCACTATAGGAAGGATGTGGAAGCTATTGAGAGAGTGCAGAGGAGATTTACAAGGATGTTGCCTGGATTGGGAGGCATGACTTATGAAGATAGGTTGAGGGAGCTGCGTCTCTTCTCCCTGGAGAGACGAAGGATGAGAGGCGACCTGATAGAGGTTTATAAGATGTTGAGAGGAATAGATAGAGTGGATTCTCGGAGGCTATTTCCCAGGGCTGAAGTGATCGTTATGAGAGGACACAGGTTTAAGGTGCTGGGGGGTAAGTACAGAGGAGATGTTAGAGGTAAGTTTTTCACTCAGAGGGTGGTGAGTGAATGGAATTGGCTGCCGTCAGTGGTGGTAGAGGTGAACTCGCTGGGGTCTTTTAAGAGACTTCTGGATGAGTACATGGGATTTAATGGGATTGAGAGTTACAGATAGTTCTATGGCCTGGTAGGTATAGATATGATCGGCACAGCTTGTGGGCCGAAGGGCCTGTTTGTGCTGTAGTGTTCTATGTTCTATGTTAATCCTGATGCTGCTTGGAAGACAGATAGCCTTTGGAGGTTTACTTGGAAAGGGATTAAATACAAAAGACAGGATGATCCTAAACATTCCACTATGTATAACGCAGCTTAGGAAAGATATGTTGACCTTGGAGGGTAAACAGAACGGCTCCATCAGTGAGAATCCAGAGCTCCTGTTTTGAGATGTGACGTGTGCTGAGTGTAACAGACTTAGGGGGAACATGTGAAATTCGAGTTACAGTCTGGAATTTTACCATCCCGTCCGCCCCGATTCCCATGGTGAACAAAAGCGGACCATGGAAAAGTCTGATGACCTTGGGTAGGATTTTATGATTACGGGAATGAGTGAGGCTGGAAATTTCCACCCACAGAGTCATAGAGATTTCCAGCACGGAAACAGGCCCTTCAGCCCAACTGATCCATACCAACCAGGTTTACTAAACTCAACTAGCCCTATTTGCCTGTGTAAGGTCCACATCTCTCTAAACCTTTCCTATCCGTGTACCTGTCCAAATGTCTTTTAAATGTAATTGTACCCGCCTCTACTACCTGTTCTGGCGGCTCATTCCTCACACGCAACACTCTCTGGGAAAAAGTTGCCCTTTGGGTTCCTTTTAAATCTTTCCCCTCTCACCTTAAACTTATGCCCTCTAGTTTTATGCCCTCTGTAGTTAACACTGCTGCCTCAGAGCGCCAAGGATCCACATTCAATTCCCAGCTTGGGTTACTGTCTGTGCGGAGTTTGCACATTCTCCTCATGTCTGCGTGGGTTTCCTCTGGATGCTCCAGTTTCTTCCCGAAAGATGTGCTGGTTAGGTGCATTGACCATGCTAAATTCTCTCTCAGTGTACCTGAGCAGGCACTGGAGTGTGGCAACTCGGGGATTTTCACAGTAACTTCATTGCAGTATTAATGTAAATCTACTTGTGATACCAATAAATAAACAAAATAGTTTGGAACTCCCCTACTCAGGGGAAAAGATCTTGGCTATTTGCCTTATTTATGCCCCTCGTGATTTTATAAATCTTTATAAGGTCACCCCTCATCCTCCTGTGCTCAAGGGAAAGAAGTCCCAGCGTTTCAGTCCCAGTAATATCCTTGTAGAGCTTATTTGCACCCTTTCCAGTTTAATAAAATGTTGTAGCTGTATAAGGTGCTGGTGAGGCCACACCTGGAGTTACTGTGCACAGTTTTGATCTCCTTACTTGAGAGAGGATATACTGGCACTGGAGGGGGTGCAGAGGAGATTCACTAGGTTGATTCTGGAGTTGAGAGGGTTGGCTTATGAGGACAGACTGAGTAGACTGGGGCTATACTCATTGGAATTCAGAAGAATGAAGGGAGACCTTATAAAAACATATAAGATTATGAAGGAAATCGATAAGATAGAATCAGGAAGGTTGTTTCTACTGGTGGGTGAAACCAGAACTGGGAGCATAACCTCAAAATAAGGGGGAGCAGATTTAGGACTGAGTTGAACTTCTTCACACAAAGGGTTGTGAACCTGTGGAATTCCCTGCCCAGTGAAGCAGTTGAGGCTCCCTCATTGAATGTTTTTAAGGCAAGGATAGATAAATGTTTGAACAGTAAAGGAATTAAGGGTTATAGTGAGGGCCGGGTAAGTGGAGCTGAGTCCACAAAAACATCAGCCATGATTGATGGAGTAGGTTTCTGGGGCCAGATGGCCTACTCCTGCTCCTAGTTCTTATGTTCTTGTGACACCAGACAGTGTACAGAGATCTCCCTAAGAGAGATAGAGAAAGACAGAGACTGAGAGATACTTAACATTGTACAGAAATGTCCCTATAAGACAGGGACTGAGAGACACCAGTGTACAGAGATCCCCCTGTTAGAGGGACGGAGAGACACCAGTCAGAACCCCCTGTGAGAGGGACTGAGAGACACCGTTCAGTGTACAGAGATCTCCCTGTGAGAGAGGCTGAGAGACACCAGTCAGTGTACGGAGATTCCCCTGTGAGAGGGATTGAGAGACACCAGTCAGTGTACAGAGATCTCCCTGTGAGAGAGGCTGAGAGACTCCAGTCAGTGTACAGAGATCTCCCTGTGAGAGGGATTGAGAGACACCAGTCAGTGTACAGAGATCTCCCTGTGAGAGAGGCTGAGAGACACCAGTCAGTGTACAGAGATCTCCCTGTGAGAGGGATTGAGAGACACCAGTCAGTGTACAGAGATCTCCCTGTGAGAGGGATTGAGAGACACCAGTCAGTGTACAGAGATCTCCCTCGGAGAGTTAGCTAGAGACACCAGTCAGTGTACAGAGATCTCCCTGTGAGAGGGATTGAGAGACACCAGTCAGTGTACAGAGATCTCCCTGTGAGAGGGATTGAGAGACACCAGTCAGTGTACAGAGATCTCCCTGTGAGAGGGATTGAGAGACACCAGTCAGTGTACAGAGATCTCCCTGTGAGAGGGATTGAGAGACACCAGTCAGTGTACAGAGATCTCCCTGTGAGAGGGATTGAGAGACACCAGTCAGTGTACAGAGATCTCCCTGTGAGAGAGGCTGAGAGACACCAGTCAGTGTACAGAGATCTCCCTGTGAGAGGGATTGAGAGACACCAGTCAGTGTACAGAGATCTCCCTGTGAGAGGGATTGAGAGACACCAGTCAGTGTACAGAGATCTCCCTGTGAGAGAGGCTGAGAGACCAGTGTACAGAGATCTCCCTGTGAGGGATTGAGAGACACCAGTCAGTGTACAGAGATCTCCCTGTGAGAGTTAGCTAGAGACACCAGTCAGTGTACAGAGATCTCCCTGTGAGAGGGATTGAGAGACACCAGTCAGTGTACAGAGATCTCCCTGTGAGAGGGATTGAGAGACACCAGTCAGTGTACAGAGATCTCCCTGTGAGAGGGATTGAGAGACACAAGTCAGTGTACAGAGATCTCCCTCGGAGAGTTAGCCTAGAGACACCAGTCAGTGTACAGAGATCTCCCTGTGAGAGGGATTGAGACACACCAGTCAGTGTACAGAGATCTCCCTGTGACAGGGATTGAGAGACTCCAGTCAGTGTACAGAGATTTCCCTGTGACAGGGATTGAGAGACTCCAGTCAGTGTACAGAGATCTCCCTGTGAGAGGGATTGAGAGACACCAGTCAGTGTACAGAGATCTCCCTGTGAGCGGGATTGAGAGACACCAGTCAGTGTACCGAGATCTCCCTGTGAGAGGGATTGAGAGACACCAGTCAGTGTACAGAGATCTCCCTGTGAGAGGGATTGAGAGACACCATTCAGTGTACATAGATCTCCCTGTGAGAGAGGCTGAGAGACTCCAGTCAGTGTACAGAGATCTCCCTGTGAGAGGGATTGAGAGACACAAGTCAGTGTACAGAGATCTCCCTGTGGGAGGGATTGAGAGACACAAGTCAGTGTACAGAGATCTCCCTCGGAGAGTTAGCCTAGAGACACCAGTCAGTGTACAGAGATCTCCCTGTGAGAGGGATTGAGAGACACCAGTCAGTGTACAGAGATCTCCCTGTGACAGGGATTGAGAGACACCAGTCAGTGTACAGAGATCTCCCTGTGAGAGGGATTGAGAGACACCAGTCAGTGTACAGAGATCTCCCTGTGAGAGAAGCTGAGAGACTCCAGTCAGTGTACAGAGATCTCCCTGTGAGAGGGATTGAGAGACACCAGTCAGTGTACAGAGATCTCCCTGTGAGAGGGATTGAGAGACACCAGTCAGTGTACAGAGATCTCCTGTGAGAGAGGCTAGAGAGACACCAGTCAGTGTACAGAGATCTCCCTGTGAGAGGATTGAGAGACACCAGTCAGTGTACAGAGATCTCCCTGTGAGAGTGAGAGACCCATCAGGTACAGAGATCTCCCTGTGAGAGGGCTGAGAGACACCAGTCAGTGTACAGAGATCTCCCTGTGAGAGGGATTGAGAGACACCAGTCAGTGTACAGAGATCTCCTGTGAGAGGGATTGAGAGACACCAGTCAGTGTCAGAGATCTCCCTGTGAGAGGGATTGAGAGACACAGTCAGTGTACAGAGTCTCCCTGTGAGAGGTGAGAGACACCAGTCAGTGTACAGAGATCTCCGTGAGAGAGGATGAGAGACACCAGTCAGTGTACAGGATCTCCCTGTGAGAGGGATTGAGAGACACCAGTCATTACAGAGACTCCCTGTGAGAGGGATTGAGAGACACCAGTCAGTGTACAGAGATCTCCCTGTGAGAGGGATTGAGAGACACCAGTCAGTGTACAGAGATCTCCCTGTGAGAGGGATTGAGAGACACCAGTCAGTGTACAGAGATCTCCCTGTGAGAGGGATGAGAGACACCAGTCAGTGTACAGAGATCTCCCTGGAGAGGATTGAGAGACACCAGTCAGGTACAGAGATCTCCCTGTGAGAGGGATGAGAGACACCAGTCAGTGTACAGAGATCTCCTGTGAGAGGATGAGAGACACCAGTCAGTGTACAGAGATCTCCCTGTGAGAGGATGAGAGACACCAGTCAGTGTACAGAGATCTCCCTGTGAGAGGGATTGAGAGACACCAGTCAGTGTACAGAGATCTCCCTGTGAGAGGGATTGAGAGACACCAGTCAGTGATACAGAGATCTCCCTGTGAGAGTGAGAGACACCAGTCAGTGTACAGAGATCTCCCTGTGAGAGGATTGAGAGACACAGTCAGTGTACAGAGATCTCCCTGGAGAGGATGAGAGACACCAGTCAGTGTACAGAGATCTCCCTTGAAGGGTTAGAGACACAGTCAGTGTAGAGACTCCCTGAGAGAGGGATTGAGAGACACCAGTCAGTGTAAGAGACTCCCTGTGAGAGGGATGAGAGACACAAGTAGTGTACAGAGATCTCCCTCAGAGAGTTAGCCTAGAGGCACCAGTCAGTGTACAGAGATCTCCCTGTGAGAGGGATGAGAGACACCAGTCAGGTACAGAGATCTCCCTGTGAGAGGATTAGAGACACCAGTCAGTGTACAGAGATCTCCCTCGGAGAGTTAGCCTAGAGACACCAGTCAGTGTACAGAGATCTCCCTGTGAGAGGGATTGAGAGACACCAGTCAGTGTACAGAGATCTCCCTGTGAGAGGGATTGAGAGACTCCAGTCAGTGTACAGAGATCTCCCTGTGACAGGGATTGAGAGACTCCAGTCAGTGTACAGAGATCTCCCTGTGAGAGGGATTGAGAGACACCAGTCAGTGTACAGAGATCTCCCTGTGAGAGGGATTGAGAGACACCAGTCAGTGTACAGAGATCTCCCTGTGACAGGGATTGAGAGACACCATCACTATACAGAGATCTCCCCGTGAGAGAGGCTGAGAGACTCCAGTCAGTGTACAGAGATCTCCCTGTGAGAGGGATTGAGAGACACCACTCAGTGTACAGAGATCTCCCTCGGAGAGTTAGACTAGAGACACCAGTTATATTTAACATTAATAATTGATTGGGTAACAGTTGTCATTTGCTGAATCAGCCTCTGCTGTTCTTTGTGTGTGAAAGTCTTTCCTTATTTCATTCTGGAAAAATCTATGTCTAATGTTTAGACCATGACCCCGAATTATAAATTGCCCAACCAGTGGAAAATCGATATGTCTCGATCTGCCTGATTAGTTTCCTTGAAATATCCTTTCAATATCTGTATTGCAGGGAATCTGATGAAGATTCTGCAATGTCTCCTTGGAATTTAACCCTTTCAAACGTTTTGTTAAATCTACATTGCATTCCTGCTAGACTTATGCCTCCTTCCTTGCTCTTCCTTTTCTCTCTCCCTCTGTCTGTCTCTCTCTCTCTCTGTCTCTCTCCATTGTGTTCTTTTCCTCACACGCTTCTAACTGTCTCCATTTCTTTCCCATCTCTTTGTGCTTCAGATATTTCCCCCGTGGTTTCCGAAACCATCAGCGGCTGTAGGTTTTGCCGAATGATTTTCTATATTTAGTGATTTGTTTTTTGGGTGCTGTTTTCCTTTTGCGCTGCTTCCAGTAGCTTAGCTCGGAACGGCAGGGAGATTTTTGTGTGACGCTTTGCTGGATATTTTATTTTCTGAGGCGTGTGCGTTTGCTTTGGCTGAACAACACACACTGGCTCCCCAACTCCAAGATCAAAAGCTCCTCTCCGTCCCAGTTCCTGACTGGCTTTTCTCCACCTCACTCATCACCGTCTGTTTGTGTGTCCCAGTGACGCTCCGGGATGAGGCGGGTGCCAATAGGAAACCCAATCAAGGCAAAGGTTGCAAACAAGGGAAGAGGTGGAAGGTACTGCCAAGTGTGGCAAGAAGAGGAAGGGAATGTCGAGAATTTGGGTAGAGTGGCTTTACTAAACCATCTATCTCTTTGCTCCATCTGTAGCCTGCTGATGGACAGCAAATAAAGGAATTAGCAATGCTTAACCATAAATAAATCCCGTACAGTAACCGTTGATCTGGAATTTGTTTGATGGGGCAGTGCAGACTCCCTTTCGCAAGCTGATATTGAGTGCAAAGGCAAGACTAGAAACTAACTCAGAGAATATAGAACATAGAACATACAGCGCAGTACAGGCCCTTCGGCCCTCAATGTTGCGCCAGCCAATGTAACCAATTTTATGACCCTCTATCCTAAACTATTCCAATGTTATCCATATGCCTATCCACTGCCCATTTGAACACCCTTAAACCTGACGAGTCCACAACTGCTGCAGGCAGGGCATTCCACGCGCTTACTAACCTCTGAGTAAAGAACCCACCTCTAGCATCTGTCCTATAACGACCACCCCTTAATTTAAAGCCATGTCCCCTCGTATTATCCATCACCATTCAGTGAACAGGAAGTCTCATCCCTATGAAAGTCATTTAAATACATTATTATTCCTCTTCTGATGCATTCTCCTCCTGAGGATGTGAAGTGGTAATACTTAATTTCAGTAGGAAGTACAGGCCTGGCTGCCAGCCAATTGGCTGTCCATTCGACCAATTTGAAAGAAGGATTGTGTGGAATGCACGGCAGAGAATTCAGCCAATGGAGTCGGGTGAATTATTTCAAGGGCCGTTGTCCCATCTGCAGGACAAGGCCTCAAGTGTAAGCAGGATGTTTGACACTGTTTAAGGCATGGACCCAACCTAACCCAAATCTCATCCAATGGCAAAGTGTTGAAAGAGTTTCAAAGAGTTTCTGAAATTCAAGTTGAACTATTGATCAAAGGTACAGCTCCCGTAAGTCATAACGCATTCTATTCTGGCCATCATAGTCAGTACAGATGTCCTCTAACCCTTTAAAACACAGGAACAAGAGGAGGCTCGAATCTGGGAATTCTATGGTGAGCGACCATATGGTGAGTCACCTCCTGACTCCCCATCTACAAGGCACAAGTCAGGAGTGTGAGGGAGTACCCTCCACTTGCCTGGATGGGTGCAGCTCCAACAACACTCAAGAAGTTTGACACCAACCGGGACAAAGCAGTCCACTTGATTGGCACCCCATCCACCGCCTTCAACATTCGTTCCCTCCACCACCGATGCACAGTGGCAGCTGCGCGTACCATCCGCAAGATGCACTGCAGGAACTCACCAAGTCAGCATCTTACAAACCCATGACCACTTCCATCTAGAAGGACAAGGGCAGCAGCAGAGACATGGGAACACCACCCTTTGAAGGTTCCCCTCCAAGCCGCTCGCCATCCTGATTTGGAAATGTATCACTGTTTCTTCACCTTGTGGTTTGGATATTCTTGGCCAATCATAGAATCTCTAGGGTATGGAAGGAGGTTATTTGGCCCATCGAGTTTGCACTGACTCCAAAAGAGCATCTTATCCTGTTCTGTCTCCATAACCCTGTGCATTTACACTGCTAATCCACCTAACCCACACGTCTTCGAATTGTGGGAGGAAACTGGAGTGCCAAGGGATACCAAGGGGCAATTTAGCATGGCCAACCCACATACGCTGTGGATCTTTGGAATGTGAGAGGAAAGTGAAACACCCGGAGAAAACCCAGGGAGACACAGGGAGAATGTGCAACCTGCACACAGACAGAGACCCAAGCCGGAATTGAACCTGGGTCCCTGGCTCTGTGAGGTAGCAGTGCTAACCACTGTGCCACTGCACCGCATAAATCTGCTGTGTCCTATAATCATTACAAATTTGACGAACACTCAATCTCGCTTTCTGCTTCATGTGCCCGTAGTCAATAATTCATGAAATCTCTAAGAGTCTTGTATATGTCTAGATGCTTCACTGAGGACAACCAGTGATTTGCCAAAGGAAAACTATGGAATTAGACTGAATTTGGAGCTCAGAAACACAACAGTTCACCCAACTGATCATTGCTGGCCCTTGAGCTCCACATGAGCTATGGCGGCATGGTGACACAGTGGTTAGCACTGCTGCCTCACAGCGCCAGAGACTCGGGTTCAATTCTGGCCTCGGGTAATTGGTTATGCAGAGTCTGCACATTCTTCCCATGCCTGATTGGGTTTCCTCCGGGTGCCCTAATTTCCTCCCACAGTCCGAAAGGTGTGCACGTTAGGTTGATTGGCCATGCTAAATTGACCTTAGTGTCAGGGGATTAGCAGGGTAAATGTGTAGGGTTATGGGAATAGGGCCTGGGTGGGATTATGGTTGATGCAGACTCCATGGGCCAAATGGCCACCTACTGCACTGGATGCACTGTGAGTCTTCTTTGACCTTACTTCATCTGAAGGCATCAACATAACCTTTGAAACATTGACCCTAGAAGCTGATGGATAGTTCCAGCAAGATGAATAATGACTGTTGGGTTACACTTGTGTGCCATTCGCTGACCACTTCCTAGAGAATTGATACAGGGCAGTCCCATTGATTAGAGTAAGAGGTGACAATTGAGTATAAACCTTTGCCTGAGATTTTCCAGCTCCGCCTTGACAGGACTTGCTGTGGGAGGGTCAGCCACCAAGTCAGAAGTCCATTGGCTTTTATCCACCGAAGAGTGGAAAATCCGGGTGTAAAATCCCTCCCAGTGTTATTGTGCCAAGAGCAAGTTCAGCCCATCCATCAAAGCTTTTGTTTGAGCTCAAGAACAAAGAACAAAACAGCACGGGAAACAGGCCCTTCAGCCCAACGAGCCTGTGCCATCTCCCCGATGTTCCCACCTCTACCTGTGATCCCTGTCTTTGTTTATAGATCTATGGATTAAATACCAAATTTGAGACAATTTAGGGAGAATTTGTTTTGCCAATTAGCATAAGAGCACATCTTTGGAATGTGGGAGGAAACCGGAGCACCCGGAGAAAACCCACGCAAGCACGGGGAGAATGCGCAAACTCCCACAGACACAGGCCCAAATCCATGTATCTGCACAGCACAGCGGTAGTCACTGAGCTGTCACGTTGCCCATCAAATGGTCCATGTCAAGCGTACACTAACGACGTGAAGCACTAGGATACTCTCGAAAAAGATCTAAGAGCAGCCCTCTCACGACCCATCGCGTGTATGTCCCTCATTAGACAACAAGGTGGACCAAAGCACCTGTAGGATAAAAAACTAGTACATCAAGCCCACCACATTCATCAGGTTCCCTCCAATTAGGCATGACCTGCATCTACTTGGCCAAACAGAATGATGTGATGATGAAAGAATGGGTCACCTCAATGCCAGTTTCACCTCCTCAAGGTAGAACATTCAAAATGGGAATTCCTTTGATTCATTTTGATAGTCCCAGCCACACTCCATCTCTCAACTGATTGACATCCTCCAGTTTGTGTTGTGTGATGGTCTTTTCTCATTGCATGTGGCCTGAGGAAGCTTGGTGTTGGTGTGGTGCTGTTGTGTTGGGAATGCTACTGGGAATTATGATGGCATTGGGAATGATATCGGGAATGGTATTGGTGTTGGGAATGCTATTGGAAATGATGATGGCATTGGGAATGATGTTAGAAATTTGTATTGGTATTGGGAATGCTGTTGGGAGTCAGGTTATTATTGGAAATGATATTGGTGTTGGGAATTCATTTGGGAATGATACTGGGAATGGTATTGGTATTAGGAATGTTATTGGGAATTGTGTTGTTATTGAGAATGATATTGGGAATGATATTAGTGTTGGGAATTCAGTTGGAAATTCTGTTGGGAATGATACTGGGAATGGTATTGGTGTTGGGAATGCGATTGGGAATTGAGTTGTTATTAGAACATAGAACATAGAACATTACAGCACAGAACAGGCCCTTCGGCCTTCGATGTTGTGCCGACCAAAATAAAAAGCAATGCCCCTCCAAACTAAACCATTCCCTTCTCTTCCATATACTTATCAATTAACCTCTTAAACGCCACCAAACTTGGCGCATCTACAACAGCTGCAGGCAGGGCATTCCACTCCCTAATCACTCTTTGAGTAAAGAACCTACCTCTGATATCCGTCCTATAACTCATACCCCTTAATTTAAAGCTGTGTCCCCTCGTGCTAGCAAGAGGGGATTGATAATGAGAATATAATGAGATAATGATAATGATTGATATTGAGAATGATATTGGGAATGGTGATGGAGTTGGGGAAGGTGGTTTTGATTTTCCATATTATTATAAACTTTTGAATCTTCAGGTCTCAGTGGCACAGTGTGGAAGGTAACTTGTTTATTGACTGACCCGGAGAGAGATCCGTTTACTGTTGAAGTTTGTTTATTTAGTAGTGCTACAAGTAAGCTTACATTAACACTGCAGTGAAGTTATGGTGAAAATCCCCTAGCTGCCACACTCTGCTGCCTGTTTGGGTACACTGAGGGAGAATTTAGCATGGCCAGTGCACCTAACCAGCATGTCTTGTGGATGGTGGGAGGAAACCGGAGCACCAGCAGGAAATCCACGCGAACAAAAGAACAATACAGCACAGGAAACAGGCCCTTTGGCCCTACAAGCCTACACCGCCCATTCTAACACTCAATGAGTGCTTTATTCAAATCTTCCTTATGCCTACGACTTTTGTCTACCTTTGGTGGACTCCACAATAAAGGGGTGAAAATTTAGGGAATTATATGTGCGCCAGATTAAGGGAGATCCAATTTAGGGACAATTTATTAACACCAATCAGCCTAAAAGCACGTTTTGGGATGTGGGAGGAAACCAGAGCACCTGGAGAAAACTCATGCAAGCACGGAGAGAATGTACAAACTCCCCACAGACATTGATCTGACCCGGGTCCCTGTAACTGCTATATCTCTTAAAATTTTATAAACTGCTATCGGATTGCCCTTCAGCCTCCGTCTTTCCAGGGAGAACAATCCCAGTATATTCAATCTCTCCTCATAGCTAATACCCACCCCATTCCAGGCAACGTCCTGGTAAATTTTTACTGTACTCTCTCCAAAGCCTCCATATTGTTGTGTTAGTGCGGTGACCAGAGCTGAACGCAGTATTCCAAATGTAGCCAAGTCAATGTTTTATATAACGTAGAATGTAGAACATTACAGCGCAGAACAGGCCCTTTGGCCTTTGATGTTGCGCCGATCAATTAAGAAAAAGCAATGACCCTCTAACCTAAACCATTCTCTTTTCATCCATAAACTTATATACTGACCTCTTAAACGCCACCAAACTTGGCGCATCTACAACTGACGCAGGCAGGGCATTCCATACCCTTACCACCCTCTGGGTAAAGAACCTACCTCTGACATCCGTCCTATAACTACCACCCCTTAATTTAAAACTATGTCACCTCGTGCTAGCTTTCTCCATCCTAGGAAAAAGGCTATCACTGTCCACCCTATCTAAACTTCTAATCATCTTAACATAATTTGCCAACTTGTATATGTGGCGTCCCGTCTGACGAAGGCAAGCATGCCAAATGCTTTCTTCATCACCTTCTCCATCTGCGCTGCCAACTTTAAGGATCTGTGAGCCTGTACTCCCAAATGTCTCTGTGTGTCTGTACTCCTGATGGTTCTGCCAATTATTTTGTAGCTCCCACATGAATTGGATCGACCAAAATGCACCACCTCGCATTTGTCCGGATTAAATTCCATCTGCCATTTCTCCAGCCAAACTATATCTTGCTGTAGTCTGTGACACAGGAAGAACCTGCAGACTCCGCACAGACAGTGACCCAAGTTGGGAACTGAACCCAGGTCCCTGGTGCTGTGAGGCAGCAATGCTAATCACCACACCAATGTGGCACACCAGTTGAGTTTGAGGGGTGGTGAGGGAGGGGGGGGAAGGGGGCGGTGTAGGGTGGGGTGAGGCATGGGTGCCCTGATTCAGTGTAAGGTCTTGCAAACCCACATCTCAAAGCCAATTGATTGTCCTCATAAATAAAAACAGAAAATGCTGGATTAAATTCAGCAAGTCTGGTAGTATTTAATCTCACTGGAAAAGAGTCGTATGTTTCTCTCTCCACAGTTGTTGCCAGACCTACTGAGATTTTCCAGTATTTCTCGTTTTTATGTTGTATTCACTGCTTCAGCAGTATTTCTGCTTCTGTAATTTTTTTTTAAAATTCACTCCTGGCCTTTTTTTTTATATTCATTCATGAGACATGAACATCGCTGGCTGACCAGCATTTATTGCCCATCCCTAGTTGCCCTTGGAGGGCAGTTGAGAGTCAATCGCAGAGCCACATGCAGGCCAGACCAGGCAAGGACAACAGATTTCCTTCCCTCAAGGATGTTAGAGGACCAGATGGGTTTTTCCGACAATCGGCAATGGTTTCATCATCATCAGTCGATTCTTAGTTCTAGACTTTGTTTTACATTAAATTCAAATTCTACCATCTGCTATGGTGGGTTTCAAACCTGGGTCTCCATAACATTAACTGAGTTTGTGGATTGATAGTCTAGCAATGATAACACTAGGCCATCGCCTGCTCTATGTGGAATCTTTGACATGGCTGCCATTCACATCCCATCACTAGTTGCCCTTGTACAACTAATGACATCACTGCAGGAGTTTCTTTGCTACACCACTGCAAATGGCACCTTTGTCGTGACACTGGCTTAGTTTATCTCTTCCTCCCTCTTTCCTTCTCTCCGTCCCTCCTTCCCTCCCTCCCTCTCACTCTCTCCCTCTCTCTCTACTGACCCACTCCATCCATCCGTCTATCCATGTGTAAAAGACCAAGTAAAGCCACTAACTTTCCTTGCCTGAAGGAGATCAGTGAATCAGCTGGGGTTTATACATCCTCCTAAACACTCTGGTGACCTCTTTTCTGACAACAGCTTTTTATTCCAGACAATTTATTTTCCAAATTTGAACAATGATGAATTTTATATAACATAGAACATAGAACATTACAGCACAGAACAGGCCCTTCGGCCTTCGATGTTGCGCCGACCAATATAAAAAGCAATGCCCCTCCAAACTAAACCATTCCCTTCTCTTCCATATACTTATCAACTAACCTCTTAAACGCCACCAAACTTGGCGCATCTACAACTGCTGCAGGCAGGGCATTCCACTCCCGAACCACCCTTTGGGTAAAGAACCTACCTCTGATATCCGTCCTATAACTATCACCCCTTAATTTAAAGCTGTGTCCCCTCGTGCTAGCTTTCTCCATCCTAGGAAAAAGGCTATCACTGTCCACCCTATCTAAACCTCTAATCATCTTATATGTTTCAATAAGGTCCCCTCTTAGCTGCCGCCTTTCTAACGAAAACAACCTCAAATCCCTCAGCCTCTCTTCATAAGACCTGCCCTCCATACCAGGCAACATCCTGGTAAACCTCCTCTGTACCCTCTCCAATGCCTCCACATCTTTCTTATAATGTGGGGACCAGAACTGCACACAATTTAGGAGGTTTACTAGGATTTTGCCGTATGGAGGCAGGTCCTATGAAGAGAGGTTGAAGGATTTGAGGTTGTTTTCGTTAGAAAGGAGGCGGCTAAGGGGGGATCTTATTGAAGCTATAAGATAATTAGAGGTTTGGATAGGGTGGACAGTGATAGCCTTTTTCCTAGGATGGAGAAAGCTAGCACGAGGGGACACAACTTTAATAAGGGGTATGAGTTATAGGACGGATATCAGAGGTAGGTTCTTTACTCAAAGAGTGATTAGGGAGTGGAATGCCCTGCCTGCAGCTGTTGTAGATGCGCCAAGTTTGGTGGCGTTTAAGAGGTTAGTTGATAAGTATATGGAAGAGAAGGGAATGGTTTAGTTAGGAGGGGCATTGCTTGTTATTTTGGTCGGCACAACATCGAAGGCCGAAGGGCCTGTTCTGTGCTGTATTGTTCTATGTTCTATGTTCTAATACTCCGAGTGCGGCCGCATTAGAGTTTTGTACAGTTGCAACATGACGTTGCGGCTCCGAAATTCAATCCCCCTACCAATAAAAGCTAAGACTCCATATGCCTTCTTAACAACCTTATCGACTTGACTGCCTACTTTCAGGAATCTATGCACATACACACCAAGATCCCTCTGTTCATCTAGACTACTAAGAATCCTACCATTTGCCCTATACTCTACACATTTATTATTTCTGCCATAGTGCATTACCTCACACTTTTCCACATTAAACTCCATTGCCACCTCTCGGCCCAGCTCTGCAACTTGTCCAAGTCCCTCTGCAAACTATAACACCCCTCTTCACTATCTACCACTCCACCGACTTTAGTGTCATCTGCAAATTTACTATCCATCCTTCAATACCCTCATCCAGATCATTTATAAAAATTACAAACAGCAGGGGCCCCAAAACAGACCCCTGAGGTACACCACTTGTCACCGAACTCCATGATGAATATCTCCCATCAACCACCACTCTCTGTCTTCTATCTGCTAGCCAATTCCTAACCCAATTAGCTAAATCACCCTCTATCCCATACATCTGCATTTTCTGCAGAAGTCTTCCATGGGCCACCTTATCAAACGCCTTACTAAAGTCCATATACCACATATATACCACATCAACTGCCTTACCCCCATCCACCTCTTTAGTCACTTTTTCAAAAGACTCAATGAGGTTAGTAAGGCACAACCTACCCTTCACAAAACCATGCTGACTATCCCCAATCAATTCATTTCTCTCTAAATAACTATAAATCCTATCCCTAATAATTCTCTCCAATACTTTGCCCACAATACAATGTCTACATTGTATTCACCATGTAGAATACTCACTCTGTGGCAGTGAAGGAATGGTGATATATTTCCTAATGTGAAGGGACCTGACAAAGGGACAAACCCTGAAAGCTTGCGAGTTTACTATCAAATAAATCAATTGGACTTAAACCTGGTGTTGTCAGACTTCTTACTGATGTATTTCCGAGTCAGGATGGTGAATGACATGGGGGGGGAGAGCCTCCAGGCAGTGGTGTTCCCAGGTATCTGGTATTCTTGTCTTTCTAGATGGTAGTGGTCAAGGTTTTGGTTGGTGCTGTTGAAGGAATCTAGGTGAGGTGCTGCAGTGTGTCTTGTAGATGGTGCACACGGTGCCGCTGTGCGTCGGTGGTGGAGGGAGTGAATGTTTGTGGATGGCAGGGGGATTAACTAATGGTAGCTTTGACCTGGATGGTGTTGAGCTTTTTGACTGTTCTCGGAGCTGCCCCGACCCTGGCAAGCGGGAATTATTCCATCACACTCCTGACTTGTGCCTTGTGGGCAGGCTTTGGGGATTCAGGAGGTGAAGGATTTGCTGCAAGTGTATGCGGTCAGTCCAGTTCAGTTCCTTGTCAATGGTGACTCTGAAGCTTTAGCTAGTT
Source organism: Sphyrna mokarran (assembly GCA_024679065.1). Taxonomy (NCBI): domain Eukaryota; kingdom Metazoa; phylum Chordata; class Chondrichthyes; order Carcharhiniformes; family Carcharhinidae; genus Sphyrna; species Sphyrna mokarran. The sequence continues at coordinate 7,142,298 of JAGIQG010000001.1, forward strand.
GGAGATTCAATGATGGGAAGGCATTTGAATGCCAAAAAGAGGCGGTTAAAATGAGAGTTGTGAATAAGATCCAAGACTGCAATCTTTAGTAAAGCCCCCATTTCTGACCTTACAATGGATGGAAGGTCATTGATGAAGTAGCTGAAGATGGGACCAATGGAATGAAGGAGTACAATATCAAGGGGAGGAGTCTTAGCTGTGTCGAAGAGCAGAAGGATCTTGGGGTCCGAGTCCATAGGACTCTTAAATCGGCCTCGCAGGTGGACGATGTGGTCGAGAAGGCGTATGACGTACTGGCCTTCATTAATCGAGGGATTGAGTTTAGGAGTCGGGAGGTAATGCTGCAGCTTTATAAGACCCTTGTCAGACCCCACTTGGAGTACTGTGCGCAGTTCTGGTCGCCTCACTACAGGAAGGATGTGGAAGCTATTGAAAGGGTGCAGAGGAGATTTACAAGGATGTTGCCTGGATTGGGAGGCAGGCCGTATGAAGATAGGTTGAGGGAGCTGGGACTCTTCTCCCTGGAGAGACGAAGGTTGAGAGGCGACCTGTTGGAGGTTTATAAAATGTTGAGAGGAATAGATAGGGTGGGCTCTCAGAGACTATTTCCCAGGGCTGAAATGGTCGCTACGAGAGGACACAGATTTAAGGTGCAGGGAAGCAAATACAGAGGAGATGTTAGGGGTAAGTTTTTCACTCAGACGGTGGTGAGTGAATGGAATCGGCTGCTGTTGGCGGTGGTAGAGGCAAACTCGCTGGGGTCCTTTAAAAGACTTCTGGATGAGTACATAGGATTTAATGGGATTGAGGGTTATAGATAGTTCTATGGCTTGATAGATATAGATGTGATTGGCACAACTTGTGGGCCTGTTTGTGCTGTAGTGTTCTATGATCTATGTTCTACGTTAAGATGTTTGGATATGGGACACTACCCTGAGGAACTCCTGCTGTGAAGTCCTGGTCCTGAGATATTTGACCTCCCATCACTGTAACCATTCTCCAACCAGCAGAGAGTTTTGCCGCTGATTGCCATTGATTTAACTTTTCTAGGGCTCTTTGATGCTGCATTTAATCAAATCAGTCACGAAAACTGGAAAATAAAGCGGGTATCAGTAATGGTGACTGTGAAACTATGTTAGATTGTGTAAAAACCCATTGGGTTCGCTCATGGGAAGGAAATCTCCCGTCTTTACCTGATCTAGCCTACATGTGGCTCCAGACCCACAGCAATGTGGTTGACTCTCAACTGCCCTCTGAAATGGCCTAGCCACGCAGTTCAGGGGCAATTACGGATGGGCAATAAATATCCAATCTTGTCAGTGATGCCTGCATCTTATGAAAACGTACATTTTTATAAAGCTACCTGGGTGTCCAGAACATTCACTCCCATCTCACCTCTTGAGTGCCCTCTTTTCTCCATGTTTAGACCAAAGTTGTAATGACGTCAGGAGCTGAGTGATCCTGGTGGAACCCAAACTGTGCGAGTTATTGCTGTTTATAATCTTGCCGATGACCCCTTTACTGATTGGGATTAGGCTGTGGGTGTAGAATTACGATTGGGTGGCTGGGGTGACAGGGATTAGGGTTGTGTGTGTTTTCATGGTGGGAAATTTGCATTGAGGGCAGCCAAGGGTGGTGATGGATTTGGGATTGGGTTGGGGGTTTTGCCAAAGTTCTGACCCAAATTAATGTTCTGCCTCTTCCTTGTGTTTCTTCTCCGGCTCCCTCCGCAGTTGATGATGGCCTGGGATACCTCCCAACCTTTGGGCCCTGCTTTGTGAACCTGTACGGAAGTCCCCGAGAGTTTACCGGCTTCCCTGACCCTTATGTTGACATGAACCTTGGCAAGGTATGAAGCATGAGCTTGCACTTCTTGTAGCCTGAAAAACTGTGGTGAAGCGGCTGAGAGCAGTGCGGTGGCTCCCAATGGAAACTCAAGGCGGGATTTTCCTGCTGCGCTTGCCCCAAAACTGGAAAATCCCATCCAAGGTCACTGGATCAAAGGACAACAAAGAAGAAAGAACAAAACAGCATGGGAAACAGGCCCTTCGGCCCAACGAGCCCGCGCCGCCACCTCGATGTTCCCACGTCTACACGCGATCCCTGTCCATGTTTATAGATCTATGGATTAAAAAACAAATTTGAGTTTGTGTGGATCTTTGTGTGGCGACCGTGTCCCGCCTGCTACAATTCCTGTGGCAATCAGGATGGGAAAACTCCCCCCTCAACATGCAATTCTCTTTTTAAATCGTGAAGCAAACGGGTGGCAGGGTAGCACAGTGGTTAGCATTGCTGCCTCAAAGCACCAGGGATCTGGGTTCGATTCCCATCTTCGGTCACTGTCTGTGCGGAGTCTGCATGTTCTCCCTGTGTCTGCGCAGGTTTTCTTCCACACTCCAAAGATGTGCGGGTTAGGTGGATTGGCCTTGCTAAATTGCCCATTAGTGTCAGGGGGAACTAGTTAGGATAAATGCATGTGGTTATGGGGATAGGGTCTGGGTGGGTTGTGATCGGTGCAGACTCAAGGGGCTGAATGGCTTCCTTCTGGATTCTATGATGATTCCAATGTTTAAAGGTGAAAGTTCAAATGTCAAAGTGCGGGCAATCATGAATAGCAATAACAAGGGAAAAGCTTTTAGGAAATTGTCACAGGGCATCCCATAGTGCTGTTCAATCATTAGTAGCACAGCAAGCTCCCACAAACAGCAATGTGATAATGAGCCTGTTTTTCAGGCTTTGATTGAGGGATAAATGGCCAGTGCACTGGGAGATTTTCCCTGCTCTTCTATGGGATAGCATCATGGGATCATATCCAGGTCAACCCAGAGGGCAGACACAGTTCAACCTCACATCTAAAACATCGCCTGCTGCGTCCCGGGAGTGCTACAATCTGACCTTGAGGAGGTCTTAGATCAGGGGTGACCAAAAATATGGTCAAATACTGAGAGCGGGAAGTTTTTCGACCCTCAACGGTAGGTTTCCCAGTGGAGATCCGCCATTAGCTGGCCATCGAATCTTCCAGTCCCACCAAAGGCAATGGCATCTTTCATGGGATGAAAACCATATCAGCCACGATTGAAGACTGGATGTGCCGAATGGCCTAAATTCATCTCCTGTATCTCATGATCTTACAACTTGCGGGCAGGCTGCCAGGGAACTGACCAGCCAATGGCGAGCTTCCTCTGCCGCTGGAAAACCTGTGCTGTCGGGATTGTTGTGTGTCCCCGTGTGGACCATTTACATCAAAGTTCAACAAGCACGGGTTCCTCTATCTGAGCAAATTCTTTTAACATCTCCTTCACATTCTGTACCTTCATCCTATCCCTCTCTCTGCCTCATCGCCCCCAGTCTTACAAGTGTGGGTTCCTTTGGATTTTACTTGCTCCACCTCCCTTGAAGATCTACTTTCTCTCAACCCCCTTGCCTCCTCCCTGCATCCTTAATGGTTTGGCATCAAGCCTCATCACTCCATCTCTGGCTCCTCCATGTTGAGGGGGAGTTTTCAAAGTCAGCTGATGGATAATTAAACTGTTGGATCAGTCAATTGCAAAATTCTCATCCAGCCTCTCAAACTTCTCCATGGTCTGGCTCCCTCCCCAGCCTCATCATAACCTCCCAGTGAGAATTGGCATTGGGTGTGTCACAGGGAGGAATCATGGCGGGGATAGATAGTTTTAAGGAGCCTTTTAAAATGTGTAGGGAGGTGGGGGGCGGTGAGGGAGGTCCAGAGCTTGGGGTCCAGGCAGTAAAAAGCACCATGCTGAAGCAATTAAAATTGGAGGAGCACAGATGTCTCAGAGTTTGCAGGGCTGAGGGAGTTTAGATAGTTGGAATTGGGAGCCAATCTTGAATAGTATCAGTAAGATGGGAGATGGGGCAGAGAGAGGGATAGGATGAAGGGAATGTTAAAAGAACTTGCTCAGATAGAGAGCCTGCGCTGGCTGAACTTTAATTTAAATGTTTCGTACAGGAAGACACAACAATCATTGGATCCCTACAATACAGAAGGAGGCCATTCAGCCCATTGAGCCTGTACTGACAACAATCCCACCCAGGCCCTATCCCCATAATGCTGCTAATCCACTTGATGCAATTTTTAGCATGGCCCATCAGTGTCACCCGCACATCTTTCAGACTGTGGGAGGAAACTGGAGCATCTGGGGGGGGGGGGGGGGGGGAACCCACGCAGACATGGGGAGAACATGCAGACTCCGCACAGTCAGTGACCTGCGGCCGGGGTTCCAGTGAAGCAGCAGTGCTAACACTGTGAGGTGGCGTATGGGATGGATGCTGCAGATCTTCCTTACATTATAACGATGATAACTCTTTGAAAGAACATTGTTAGCTGTGAAGCTGTTTGTGACCTTCTGAGATTGTGAATGGCGCTGTAGAAATATTGAGACATCCTCCCCTTCATTCCTGCCTTCCTTTTTTTCGTTCCTTCTTTCTTGCTCTCTTTTACTTTCTCTCCTTCCCATCATCTTCCTTCATCCTTCAACTCTACCCACCCAATCCACGGGTGGAATCTTACCAGAAAGTGGCACAGTGTCAGGGCCTGATTGGAAAACAGTGAGATTCTCCCCAGAGAAACAGACTCCTTTCCACTCCACACATCATATTATTTTTGTCAAAAGAAATGCAGGGATGGGGGTGAGGGGGTGGGGGGGGGGGGGGGGGGGGGTGGCGAGTTGAGGGCCTAAAAACATGAGCAAAACCCAACTTCACGGACACCTGGGGCACGCATTAAGAAAAGGCACTCCAATCAAAGCAAAAATTATCCCTCTCCCCCCCCACCCACACAAACACACACACACACACTGGGGTACTGTGGCTCACGCACCCCCGTCCCCGCCCGGTCAGCGCCAGCAACTCCCTTCTACCCCCACACGCCCCCTCAGTTATTGATAGCAAAACCCCTCCCCAAACTGCACCACCCCCTCCCATCCCACTAACCCCCCCCCCCAATCATTGCCAAAACCTCCCTCTGCCCATCAGTGCCAGAATTTCCTCTCCCCTTCAGTGCACGCTCTGTCTCACCCACCCGCTCAACATGTACATGAACTGCCCCCCCCCAACTCTCAAAGCACAAGGCTCCCGCGAGGGTCTCTTCCTGGCACTGTACCCAGCACGGGTTGGCACTGCCAGATTGGGTACTGTGCCAACCTGTGGCGGGAGGGGGTGGGGGGGGGCAGTGCCTAGGTATGCCCCTCTTCCCCGGGAGACTGTACTCATCTTTGCATCTCCTGGAGTTGGGGTGGTGTTGGTGGGGGTGGGGCGAGGGGGGTGGGGTAGGTGGGGGGACATTGCCACAACAGATTCACATCTGGGTGAACCTGGCGTAAACATGTTGTCGAGGGGTGGAGGTCACTACGGTGGGGGGAGGGGGAGCCCTGATAATTGTGTTCAAACTGATGTAAATTGATGGAGTTCAGATGAATGAGGAGGGTGATCTCAAAGAGACTGAACAGGGCCAGACAGGGTAGGTGCAGGAGGCTGTTCCCAACGATGGGGGAGTCCAGAACCAGGGGTCACAGTCTGAGGATTCGGGATAGAACAGTTAGGACGGGGAGGGAGGGAGACATTTCTTCTCCCAGAGAGTGGCGAGCCTGTGGAATCCATTACTGCAAGAAGTTGATGTCAAAACATTGAATATATTGAAGAGGCGGCTGGATATATCACTCAGGGTGAAAGGGATTGAAGGTTATGGGGGAGAGAGCAGGATTAGCGTTGGATGATCAGTAATGATGAATGGTGGAGCAGGCTCAGAGGGTCAAATGGCCTCCTCCTGCTCCTATCTGCTATGTTTCTGTTTCTATGTAAATACATTAAAATGAAATTCTCGCCCTATGTATGTGTGAACCTAATCTCATCATCAGCGAGGGGTGGGCAATGTCACAGAGTGTAATCACTCTGGAGAGAATCACATCCCCTGATTCTCTTTGGATATTCAACCCCCATCGCTGTTCGCTCTGACAGGCTACGCAGGCCGAACGTCAACTCCCACATTTCTTCCTTTCTCTCACCAGACCTCCTTCATTTCCTTTCGCGCTCTCCGTCTTTCACCTTCTCTCCTTCCCCTCTCTTCTTCCCATCTCTCCCATCCCTCCTTCCTTCTGTCCTTCATTCCTGCATTTCCTCCCTCTGTCCATCCCTTCTTTCCTCTCCTTCATCCCGTCATTCCTTCTGTTAAAAGGGACAGTGTTAAATGGACAGTAGCTGTTGTGGGGTGGATGGTAAGAGGGCTGGACGGTCACCTTAGGCCAGTTGGGCTCTTGCTGTGCTCTAGGTTATTGCGCAGAGTGAAGTGTCAATGCGGTCAGTATGATTTGTACAATTCTCCCATCCTCAGGGCGAGGCGATGGCCTACCGAGGCAGGATTCTGCTGGAACTGAGCACCAAGCTCGTGGACCAGAGCGAGCAGAAGATAGAGGAGATCCCGTCAGATGATCTTCTGAGACTTGAGGTAATTTTAAAGTTGATTCATTGGTGTCACGAGTAAGCTTCCGTTAACACTGCAATGAAGTTACTGTGAAAATCTCCTAGTCGCCACACTCTGGTGCTTGCTCTGGTACACTGAGGGAGAATTTAGTATGTCCAATGCACCCAAACCAGCACCCTTTTCGGACTGTGGGAGGAAACCTGAGCTCCTGGAGGAAACCCACGCAGATATGGGGAGAATGTGCAGACAGTGACCCAAGCTGGGAATCAAACCTGGTCCCCTGGTGCTGTGAGGCAGCAGTGCTAACCACTGTGCCACCGTGCTGTCCGATAATTTCCTGGATGTTGAGTTTGATTTGATTTATTATTGTCACATGTATTAACATATAACGAAAAGCATTATTTCTTACATGGTATACAGGCAAAGCATACCGTTCATAGAGAAGGGAATGAGAGAGTGCAGAATGTAGTGTCATAGCTAAGGTGTAGAGAAAGATCAACTTAATGTGAGGTAGGTCCATTCAAAAGTCTGACAGCAGCAGGGGAAGAAACTGTTAATGAGTCAATTGGTATGTAAGCTCAGACTTTTGTATCTTTTCCCGAAGGAAGAAGATGGAAGAGAGAATGTCCGGGGCATGTGGGGTTCTTAATTGTGCTGGCTGCTTTTCCGATATTTGATTTGATCATGTTGTGGGTGCTACAAAAGATCACAAGAAATAGGGGCTTGAGTAGGCCATTCGGCCCATTCTGCTCCACCAGCCAATCAAATCATAGCTGATCTAGTTGTGACCTCAATTGCTTTCCTGCAGTCTCCTGTACCCCTCAACTCCCTTGTCAATCAGAAATCTGTCTAACTCAGTCCTGAATATTCAACGATCCAGTCTCCATTGCTCTCCATGGAAGAGAATTCCAAAGATTAGTGATCCTTGAAGAGACGAAATTCCTCCTCCATCTAATCTTCCTTCCAGAACACCACCACAGGATTGGAGAGGTTAAAGCACGTAAGCAAGTTATCAGATTATAACACATTAGCAGGTTACCTACTGTTTATTACCAAGTTAGTGCACGTTGTGAGGTTAACAGGCTTGGAAATATATCTCTGTTCCTTCACTGTTGCTGGGTCAAAATCCTGGAACTACCTCCCTAACAGCACAGTAGGTGTACCTACACCTTATGGACTGCAGCAGTTCAAGGAGACAGCTCAGCATCACCTTCTCAAAGACAATTAGGGATAGATAATAAATACTGGCCGAGTGAATTAAACAGATTGAAGAAATGTGAGCGATGAAAGGATGAGCCTTCCACCTGGTGGCCAGATCCCATTACTGCAGAATTCACATATTCTACAAAAACATCCGATTAAAGAGCTGATTCCCAGTCACTCATGGAAACGCGTGTAAAAACCTACACAAAGGTGACAGTGCTCTTTGAACAATGTCTCCGCACAGCTAGGAGGTCAGACAATCAGGGTGGTGTTTCTCAGAATGGAGATCTGTAGCTAGTGGTGTTCACAGTAAGAAATCTGACAACACCAGATTTAAGTCCAACCAACAAACTCACAAGCTTTCGGGGTTTGCCCCTTCGTCAGGTGAATGGAGAGTTCTGGCCTCAGACAGAGCATATAACAGCACAGATAGTTTACAGATTACTGAGTAGAATGCAAGATAGATGCGGGATCTTGGGTTCATGTCTCAGTATCTGTAACCCCCATGACTTACCTGGGTTTCACTTAGAACATAGAACATTACAGCACAGAACAGGCCCTTCGGCCTTCGATGTTGTGCCGACCAAAATAAAAAGCAATGCCCCTCCAAACTAAACCATTCCCTTCTCTTCCATATACTTATCAATTAACCTCTTAAACGCCACCAAACTTGGCGCATCTACAACAGCTGCAGGCAGGGCATTCCACTCCCTAATCACTCTTTGAGTAAAGAACCTACCTCTGATATCCGTCCTATAACTCATACCCCTTAATTTAAAGCTGTGTCCCCTCGTGCTAGCTTTCTCCATCCTAGGAAAAAGGCTATCACTGTCCACCCTATCTAAACCTCTAATCATCTTATATGCTTCAATAAGATCCCCTCTTAGCCGCCTCCTTTCTAACGAAAACAACCTCAAATCCTTCAACCTCTCTTCATAGGACCTGCCCTCCATACCAGGCAACATCCTGGTAAACCTCCTCTGTACCTCTCCAATGCCTCCACATCTTTCTTATAATGTGGCGACCAGAACTGCACACAATACTCCAAGTGCGGCCGCACTAGAGTTTTGTACAGCTGCAACATGATGCTGCGGCTCCTAAATTCAATCCCCCTACCAATAAAAGCTAAGACTCCATAAGCCTTCTTAACAACTTTATCCACTTGACTGCCTACTTTCAGGGATCTATTGACACATACACCAAGATCCTTCTGTTCCTCAACACTATTAAGAGCCCTACCATTAGCCCTATACTCTACACATTTATTGTTCCTGCCAAAGTGCATTACCTCACACTTTTCCACATTAAACTCCATTTGCCTATATTTTGCTCCACTTACTATCTGGAGACAATACACACCAATTTAACCTTGCTTAATGCTCTTTCCACTCACACTGCTGGCTTTTTTAAGACTTGAATAGCGGGTTAGGTGTAAAGATTCGCATTCTAATCAGTAATCTGTAAACTATGCTGTTATATGCTCTGTCTGAGGCCAGAACTCTCCATCCACCTGACAAAAGGAGAAAGCTTGTGAGTTTACTATCAAATAAATCAGTTGGACTTTAACCTGGTGTTGTCAGACTTCTTACCGTGTTTACCAACGGATACCAGTCCAACGCCGGCATCTCCACATCACGGCTAGTGGTGTTCCTCAGGGTTCAGTGCTGGGACCTCTGCTGTTAGTAGAATATTTGTAAATGATCTGGAGGAAGATGTGGGTGGTCTGATTTGTAAGTTTGTGGATGACACTAAGATTGACAGAGTTGCTGATAGTGCAGAGATTTGTCAGAGGATATCGATAGATTGGAGACTTGGGCACAGAAATGGCAGATGGAGTTACATCTGGACAAGTACAAGATGATGCACTTTGTAGGATCAAATTTAGGTGTGAAATATACTGTAAATGGCAGAACCCTTCAAAACATTGTGATAATATCAGGTTCCACCTCCACTGTCTTCTCTCTCTCTTCATTAGTGAAGAGCCACCAGAAATGCGTTCCCCCCAGTGACTGTCTTCTTGTTCTTCTGCCCCCAGAAACATCTCCGCCGACGTAAGTTCCACCTGTGCGCTGTTTTCTACTCTGCTACCATGCTTCAGGAGGTGGGCGACGCCATCCAGTTTGAGGTCAGCATTGGTAACTATGGGAACAAGTTTGACGCCACTTGCCTGCCTCTGGCCTCCACTACCCAGTACAGCCGGGCAGTGTTTGACGGTAGGTCAACCTTCAATACACATCACTTCATTAGTCACTGGATAATGACTCTTACTTTGTTTACAGGGGGGTGACACGTTGGCACAGTGATCAGCACTGCTGCCTCACAGTGCCAGGGATCTGGGTTCAATTCCAGCTTCGCTCACTTTCTGTGTGGAGTTTGCACATTATCCTCGTGTCTGTGTGGGTTTCTCCGGGTGCTCCATTTCACCCCACATTCCAAAGACGTGCTGGTTAGATTGATTGGCCATGCTAAGTTGACCCTCAGTGTCAGGAGGATTAATATGGTAAATATGTAGGGTTATGGCAATAGGGTAGGATTGTTGTTGGTGCTGACTCGATGGGCTGAATGGCCTCCTTCTGAACTGTAGGGATTCGATGATTCACAAACATACAAATGAACTATGACTTGCACCCAAAATGAAATGATTTTACTTTAATTCACAAATATACAAATAGGTGGGCTTTATGATTAGCTTATTTAACAATAGACCCACTTAGGGTTAGGGTTAGGGTTATGGGTTAGAGTTAGGGTCAGGTTTAGGGTTAAGGTTAGGGTTAGAAGATTAGCTTATTTAATAATGGAAGGTGGTGTTAGTGGGTGAGGTAATTAATGGTGGACAATTAAACAACTCACTGGAGGAGGAAGCTTCACAAATGTCCCCATCTTCAATGATGGAGGAGCCCAGCACATCAGTGCAAAAAATTAAGCAACAATCTTCAGCCAGTGGATGATCAATCTTGCCCTCCTCTAGAGGTCCCCAGCATCTCTGATGCCAGTCTCCAGCCAGTTTGATTCGGGAGGTGGCATAGTGGTTAGCACAACCTCTCCTCGTACCTCAGACCTTCCATACCAGGCAGCATCCTGGTAAACCTCCTCTGCACTCTCTCCAGAGTCTCCACGTCCTTCCGGTAGTAAGGCGACCAGAACTGGATGCAGTATTCCAAATGAGGTCTAACCAGCGTTTTATACAACTGCAACATTAAAGGCCAGCTCTTGTACTCGATACCCCTTCCTATAAAGGCTAACATAGTATATGCTTTCTTCACAACCTTCTCCACTTGCTCTGCCACCTTCAGAGACTTGTTCACCTGCACCCCCAGGTCCCTCTGTGTTTCTATACTCTTAATAGGTCTACCCTTTATCATATACCTCCCCCTATATCCTTTCTCCCGAAATGCATCACCTTGCATTTATCAGGATTGAATTCCATCTGCCATCTGTCTGCCCAAGCTACCAGCCTATCATTTCAGCATATTGTCATCTGCGGGGTAGTGGAACTAGAGGCAGACTGTGCGCTCCTTCTATCCTGCTTCCAAACCAGCCACACCCTCAGTTCCAGGTCCAGTGGCGGCATGGTGGGGAGCAGTGCTGCCTCAAAGCATGGGTTCGATTCCCGGCTTTGGGTCACTGTCTGTGTAGAGTTGCACATTCTCCCAGTGGCTGCGTGGGTTTCCTCTGGGTGCTCTGGTTTCCTCCCACAGTCCAAAGATATGTGGGTTAGGTTGTTTGGCCATGCTAAATTCTCCCTTCGTGTCAGAAGGATTAGCAGGCAAAATATGTGGGTGGGATTGTGGTCAGTGCAGACTCAATGGGCCAAATGGCCTCTTTATGCACTGTAGCAATTCTATGACTCTATGAGAACTTACTGAATGGGTTTCCTCCAGCTCCATTTTTCTAATATGGAACACATCTGATCCCTTGACTCTAACTTCCTGTCTTGTGATAGAATCATAGAATCCCTACAGTGCAGAAGGCTGATTGAGTCTGCACCAATGCTCTAACAAAGGATCTATCCAGGCCCTTTCCTGGAACCCCACATAGTTACCCTGTAACCTACATATCCTGAGACCCTAAGGAGCAATTTAGTGTAGTCAATGTAACTAACCTGCTTATCTTTGGATTGTGGGAGGAAACAGGAGAACCTGGAGGAAACCCAGGCTGACATGGGAAGAATGTGCAAACTCCACACAGACAGTGACCCGAGCCGGGAATTGAACCGAGATCCTTGGTGCTGCAAGACAGCAGTGCTAATCCACTGTGCCAGCGTGCCACTCATCCACCAATGGCCAGTCCACCTAACGTGCGCAGCTTTGGTTTTATTCCGAACCAGGTTGAGGATAGTGGGGACCCCTCGCAGCCCAGTCCCCTTGACATTTGATAGTCATCCATTCTACTCAAAAAAAATCGCAATTAATACTTCGTTTATGAACATATTCAAGCTTATTTTTTCAAACCACGTTGATGTTATTGTTGAAGGGTTGACACGCTTACAATGGTGGTAAAGAACAGAATAGAAATGCTACAGAATCCCTACAGTGCAGAATGAGACCATTCAGGCCATCGAGCCTGCACTGACAATAATCCCACCCAGGCCCTACCCCGTAACTCCACACATTTACCCAGCTAATCCTTTCACCCTATGCATTCCAGGACACTTAGGGGCAATTTGGCATGGCCAATCCAAACAAGCTTCAGGGAGAGGCAAGTGCTGGGCGACACTGCGAGCGCTACTCACTCATTATTCCGGATCTTTTTCAAGGTTGCCACTATTACTTCCTGCCCTGGAATAACGTCAAGCCAGTGGTGGTCCTGACGTCTTACTGGGAGGATATCAGCTTCCGGATCGACGCTCTGAACATCCTGCTGAACGCTGTGGAAAGGCTTGTGAGTGTTGATGGGGACGAGGGCCGGGTGAGGGGGATGGGTGGGTCGAAGGATAATGGGGAGGCAATGGAAATAAATCCCCAGGAATTTCCCAGCTGGCAAAGGGCTAGGGTCAACCCTTGACCTTTTGTTCCCATTGGTATCTGTGGGGTCAGTGAGAGGTTACCTCAGAGTTGACCCTTCCAATGATCTCTGGGGCCTTTGGCCCTATCTCACCCTGATTACTGCAATGTTATTATGGAACTCCAGAGGGAGATGGTGTCAGCGAAACCCATCCTCCAGGGAACAGGATCCTAATTCCGGTACCCACATCAAGCACTGCCAATCCCCTCGGGACTGGTCTCTCCTTCGAGGAATGATGGGACTGATGTACGAGGAGAGATTGACCAGTTTAGGATTGTTTTCACTGGAGTTCAGATGAACGAGGCAGGGAATCTTATAGAGACTTATAGAATTCTAACAGGACTACACAGGGTAAATGTAGGGAGCTTGTTCCCAGTGGTGTGGGAGCCAAGAATCATGGGTCACAGTCTGAAGATGCAGCATAGACCATTTAGGATGGAGATGGAAGAGAAGGTATATGGAAGAGAAGGGAATGGTTTAGTTTGGAGGGGCATTGCTTTTTATTTTGGTCGGCACAACATCGAAGGCCGAAGGGCCTGTTCTGTGCTGTAATGTTCTATGTTCTATGTTCTATGGGGAGACATTTCTTCACCCAAAGAGTGATGAGTCTGTGGAATTCATTACCACAGGAAGTAGTTGATGCCAAAACATTGAATGTATTCAAGAGGTGGCTGGATATAGCACGTGGGGCAAATGGGATCAAAGGTTATGGGGACAAAGTAGAATGAGGCTATTGAATTGGGTGATCAGTCATAATCATAATGAATAGCAGAGCAAGCTCAAAGGGCCGAATGGCCTCTCTGTGCTCCTATCTTCTATGTTTCTAATCACTGGACATGCCTGTGACTCTGTCCTTTTTAACATGACTGCAACCACATGTTCTATTTGACATGCCTGTGCTCCTGTGTGCTTTGTAGGAATCCTGTCTTGAACTGCTCCATCTTGCCATCAAGGCAAAAAGTCCTGAGAGTGAAGTGAAGGCAAAAATTGATGAACTGATTGACTTTGTCATCGCTGATTGCAGGTAATACTGATTGCAAGGTTTGTGCCTAGCAACCTTGTAGATCTCAGGGCAGTGCATGTATTTATTACAGAGATTGAGTAATACCCAATATGCAATGCAGAGAGATGGGTGAAATCCTAAAAGTGTGAGGTGATTCACTTTGGTAAGAGTAATATGTGTGCAGGATGTAGGGCTAATGGTAGGACTCTTCGTACTGTAAATGAGCAGAGAGATCTGGGTGAACAGGTGCATAGATCTCTGAAAGTTGGTACTCAAGTTAATAAGGTTGTTAAGAAGGCGTATAGTTGTTAGCATTTATTGGTAGAGGGATTGAATTTTGGAGCCGAGATGTCATGTTGCAACTGTACAAAACTCTAGTGTGGCCGCACTTGGAGTATTGTGTACAGTTTTGGTCGCCACATTATAAGAAAGATGTGGAGGCATTGGAAAAGGTGCAGAGGAGGTTTACCAGGATGTTGCCTGATATGATGGATAGGTCTTATGAGGAAAGGCTGAGGGACTTGAAGTTATTTTCATCAGAGAAAAGAAGGCTAAGAGGTGACTTAATTGAAACATACAAGATGATCAGAGGGTTAGATAGGGTGGATAGTGAGAGCCTTCTTCCTCGGATGGAGATGGATAGCTCAAGGGGACATAGCTTTAAATTAAGGGGTGGTAGTTATAGGACAGATGCTAGAGGTGGGTTCTTTACTCAGAGGGTAGTAAGGGTGTGGAATGCCCTGCCTGCAGCAGTTGTGGACTCGTCAAGTTTAAGGGCGTTCAGATGGGCAGTGGATAGGCATATGGATAACATTGGAATAGTTTAGGATAGAGGGTCATAAAATTGGTTACATTGCTCGGTGCAACATCGAGGGCCGAAGGGCCTGTACTGCGCTGTAATGTTCTATGCTGTATGTTCCAAATGAATTTTTCTCATCAGTATTTACTGTTGAGAAAGACATGGATGTTAGGGAGCTTGGGGAAGTTAAGGAGTGTACATATCACAGAAAGAAGGTATTGGAAGTCTTAAAGCGCATCAAGGTAGATAAATCCCCAGGATCTAATGAAGTGTGCCCCAGGAGGCTAGGGAGGAAATTGCGGGTCCCCTAGCAGAGATATTTGAATCATCAACAGCCACAGGAGAGGTGCCTAAAGGTTGGAGGGTGGACAATGTTGTGCCTTTGTTTAAGAAGGAAAACGCCTGGGAACTACAGGCCAGTGAGCCTCTCATCTGTGATGGGTGAATTGTTGGAAGGTATTCTGAGAGACAGGGTCTACAGGTCTTTAGAGAGACAAAGTCTGAGTAGGGATAGCATGGCTTTGTGAATGGAAAATCATGCTCAAATTTGATTGAGTGTTTTGAAGGGGTAACCAAGAAGGTAGATGAGGGCAGTGTAGGTGATATTCTCTATGTGGACTTCAGCAAGGCCCTTGACAATGCATGTTAAAGTTAAATCTCGCAGGATACAGGGTGAGGTAGCCAATTTGATACAAAATTGGCTTAATGACAGAAGACAGAGGGTGGTTGTAGAGAGTTTCTTTCAAACTGGAGATGTGTGACCAATGATGTGCCTCAGGAATCAGTGCTGGATCTGCTGTTATTTGTCATTTATTTGGATGAGAATTTAGGTGGCATGGTTAGTAAGTTTGCAGATGACACCAAGATCGATGGCATAATGGACAGTGAAGAAGATTATCGAGAATTGCAATAGGATCTTGATCATTTTAGGCTAGTGGGATGATGAGTGGCAGATGAAGTTTAATTTAGATAAATGCGAGGTGATGCATTTTATTAGATTGAATCAGGGCAGGATTTACTCAGTTAATGTTAGGGCGCTGGGGAGAGTTATAGAACAAAGAAATCCAGGGGTACAGGTTCATAACTCCTTGAAAGTGGAGTCACAGGTGGACAGAGTGGTGAAGAAGGCACTTGACATGCTTGGTTTCATTGGTCAGAACATTGAATACAGGAGTTGGGATGTCTTGTTTAAGTTGTACAAGACATTGGTAAAGCCACACTTGGAATATTGTGTACAGTTCTGGTTACCCTAGTATAGAAAGGATATTATTAAACTAGAAAGAGTGCAGAAAAGATTTACTGGATGCTACCAGGACTTGATGGTTTGATTACAAGGAGAGGCTAGATAGACTGGGATTTTTTTCTCTTCAGCGTAGGAGGCTTCGGGTCAATCTTACAGAGGTCTATAAAATAATGAAGGGCACAGGTGAGGTAAATAACAACTCTCTGCATTATACTGGGAGTTACTCTTTATACTATACAATGACTGCTACTCTCTGTACTGTACATTGTGGGTTACTATCTGTAATACACAGAGAGTATAGTGCTGAGAATCTAAAAATCGGGGATTTAGATATAAGGTGAGAGGGGAGACATACAAAAGGGTTCAGAGGGACAGATTTTTCACAAAGAGGGTAGTGAGTGTCTGGAACAAGCCGCCAGAAGTAGTCATAGAGGCGGGTACAATTTGTCCTTTAAAAAAACGATTTAAACAGTTACATGGGTAAGATGGTTATAGAGGGATATGGGCCAAACACAGGAAATTGGGACTGGCTTAATGGTAAAAATGGGACAGCTTGGAAAGACATGTTTCCATGCTATAAGCCTCTGTACCTGTCCTAGGAGTGAGAGTAATATCCAGTGTCTATCATAGAGAGTAACACCCACCATATAGTACAGAGAGTAAGAGCCAGTGTATAGTAAAGAGAGTAACTCTTAGTGTATAGTGCAAAGAGTAACACAAAGTATAGTGCAGAGAGTAGCACACAGTGTATAGTGCAGAGGATAATACCTAGTGTATAGTGCAGAGAGTAATATTCAGCATGTAGTACAGAGAGTAACATGCAATGTATAGTACAGAACGTAACACTAGTGCATAGCAGAGACAGCAACACTCAGTGTATGTAACAGCCAGTATATAATAGAGAGTAGCAGCCAGTATATAGTAGAGACAGTAACTTCCAGTGATACTGGGGAAAGTAACATCCAGTGTAAAGTACAGAGAGTAACTCCCAGTGTATAGTGGAGAGAGTGAAATCCAGTGTATAGCATAGAGAGTAAAGCCAGTATGTAGCACAGAGAGTAACACCCTGTGTATAGCACAGAGACTAAGTTACACAGTGTATAGTACAGAGTGTAACACACAGTATATAGTACAGAGAGTAACACACAGTGTATAGTACAGATAGTAACATACAGTCTGCAGTACAGAGAGTAACACACAATGTAAAGTGCAGAGAATAACACACAGTGTATAGTACAGAGAGTAACATGTAATGTATAGTACAGAGAGTAACACACAGTGTATAGTGCAGAGAGTAACACACAGTGTATAGTGCAGAGAGTAACACACAGTGTATATCAGAGAGTAACACACAGTGTATAGTGCAGAGAGTAACACACAGTGTATAGTACAGAGAGTAACACACAGTGTATAGTGCAGAGAGTAACACACAGTGTATAGTGCAGAGAGTAACACACAGTGTATAGTCAGAGAGTAACACACAGTGTATAGTGCAGAGAGTAACACACAGTGTATAGTACAGAGAGTAACACACAGTGTATAGTGCAGAGAGTAACACACAGTGTATAGTACAGAGAGTAACACACAGTGTATAGTGCAGAGAGTAACACACAGTGTATAGTACAGAGAGTAACACACAGTGTATAGTGCGGAGAGTAACACACAGTGTATAGTGCAGAGAGTAACACACAGTGTATAGTACAGAGAGTAACACACAGTGTATAGTGCAGAGAGTAAAATGCAATGTATAATACAGAGAGCAATGCCCAGCTGCAGTGCCTCTGTTTCCCAGGGTCACTAACCGTGATGTCTTGGAACCCAGCTAATTCTTATCTTTCCTTTTAACAGTCAGCCTCTCCCCGATATCTCTGAGATTTCCTCTGCTACCAGCTTGGACAATCACATCTACAGATTCCGTACGACCAACCTGCTGCAGATCACCCAGGCTGCAGAGAATCTCAAACATGAAGATCATTTGGAGTTGGAATTAATCCTGGATCAGGCAGAGGATTGGCTGGTTCGACTGAAATCTATGGCAGAGGAGGTGATGATCACTTTCCATTCACTATACACTCAAATCCTTTAACATCAAACATCAGGGTTCCATTCAGAGTGATAGAGATCAGTGCACGGAAATAAAATCATCAAATTTCCTCTACACTGTCCCCATCAAACACTCCCAGGACAGGTACAGCACAGGGTTAGATACAGAGTAAAGCTCCCTCCACACTGTCCCCGTCAAACACTCCCAGGACAGGTACAGCACGGGGTTAGATACAGAGTAAAGCTCCCTCTACACTGTCCCCCCATCAAACACTCCCAGGACAGGTACAGCACGGGGTTAGATAAAGAGTAAAGCTCCCTCTACACTGTCCCCCATCAAACACTCCCAGGACAGGTACAGCACGGGGTTAGATACAGAGTAAAGCTCCCTCTACACTGTCCTCATCAAACACTCACAGGACAGGTACAGCACGGGGTTAGATACAGAGTAAAGCTCCCTCTACACTGTCCCCCCATCAAACACTCCCAGGACAGGTACAGCACGGGGTTAGATACAGAGTAAAGCTCTCTCTACACTGTCCCCCCATCAAACACTCCCAGGACAGGTACAGCACGGGGTTAGATACAGAGTAAAGCTCCCTCTACACTGTCCCCCATCAAACACTCCCAGGACAGGTACAGCATGGAGTTAGATACAGAGTAAAGCTCCCTCTACACTGTCCCCCATCAAACACTCCCAGGACAGGTACAGCACGGGGTTAGATACAGAGTAAAGCTTCCTCTACACTGTCCCCATCAAACACTCCCAGGACAGGTACAGCACAGGGTTAGATACAGAGTAAAGCTCCCTCTACACTGTCCCCATCAAACACTCCCAGGACAGGTACAGCACAGGTTTAGATACAGAGTAAAGCTCCCTCTACACTGTCCCCCATCAAACACTCCCAGGACAGGTACAGCACGGTGTTAGATACAGAGTAAAGCTCCCTCTACACTGTCCCCCCATCAAACACTCCCAGGACAGGTACAGCACGGGGTTAGATACAGAGTAAAGCTCCCTCTACACTGTCCCCCCATCAAACACTCCCAGGACAGGTACAGCACGGGGTTAGATACAGAGTAAAGCTCCCTTACACTGTCCCCATCAAACACTCCCAGGACAGGTACAGCACGGGTTTAGATACAAAGTAAAGCTCCCTTTACACTGTCCCCATCAAACACTCCCAGGACAGGTACAGCACAGGGTTAGATACAGAGTAAATCTCCCTCTACACAGTCCCCATCAAACACTCCCAGGACAGGTACAGCACAGGGTTAGATACAGAGTAAATCTCCCTCTACACTGTCCCCATCAAACACTCCCAGGACAGGTACAGCACGGGGTTAGATACAGAGTAAAGCTCCCTCTACACTGTCCCCATCAAACACTCCCAGACAGGTACAGCACAGGGTTAGGTACAGAGTAAAGCTCCCTCTACACTGTCCCCCATCAAACACTCCCAGGACAGGTACAGCACAGGGTTACACACAGAGTAAAGCTCCCTCTACACTGTTCCCCCATCAAACACTCCCAGGACAGGTACAGCACGGGGTTAGATACAGAGTAAAGCTCCCTCTACACTGTCCCCCCATCAAACATTCCCAGGACAGGTACAGCACGGGGTTAGATACAGAGTAAAGCTCCCTCTACACTGTCCCCCATCAAACACTCCCAGGACAGGTACAGCACGGGGTTAGATACAGAGTAAAGCTCCCTTTACACTGTCCCCATCAAACACTCCCAGGACAGGTACAGCACGGGGTTAGATACAGAGTAAAGCTCCCTCTACACTGTCCCTATCAAACACTCCCAGGACAGGTACAGCACGGGGTTAGATACAGAGTAAAGCTCCCTCTACACTGCCCCATCAAACACTCCCAGGACAGGTACAGCACGGGGTTAAATACAGAGTAAATCTTGCTCTTCGCAGATTGGTCTCATTGCCCCTGTGATTGCATTCACACGATGGATAATTGTGACAACGTGTTTGCGGAGCTTTCCTTTTTAATCTCCATCTTTCACTTTTACAAGTTTCCTACCCTTGGAAGAAGGTCAAAGTCAGGACAGAAGGAGTGTATCTGTGTCCCTCCTCACACTCCCTGCCCCTCCTCCATACACACCGGTGAATTGTTTGATGAGGGGGAGCTGATGCCTTTAACAGCGCTGCTGTGTGTTTCAGCCTCAGAACAGTTTGCCTGATATTGTGATCTGGATGCTGCAAGGGGACCGGCGAACAGCTTATCACCGCATTCCTGCCCACGAGGTTCTCTACTCCAGGAGGAATCCTTCCTGCTCTGGGAAAAACTGTGGGCTGCTTCAGACAGTATTTTTGAAGGTGAGTCCTGTCTATCTGCTATTATTACTGAACTGGTTGGCAAACAGTACTCTTGAGATGGAGCAGGGAGTGGGGCTGAATGGAAGGTTCGATGGAGAACTCAGGATAGGGAGATACCCCAGATAATAGGCCCTGCTTTTTTTCGCTCAGTTACTTTCCCTCAGCTACTTTCAAGAATAAAGAACAAAGAAAATTACAGCACAGGCCCTTCGATCCTCCAAGCTTGCTCTGACCAACTCAACTAAACTACCCTTCTGGGGACCATATCTCTCTCTATTCCCTTCTTAATCATGTACTTGTCAAAATGTCTCTTAAAAGTCATTACCATATCCGCTTCCACTATCTTCCCTGGCAATAAATTCCAGGCACCCACCACCTTCTGTGTAAAAATTCTGCTACGTACATCTCCTTTAAATCTTGCCCTTTGCACCTTAAACCTGTGCCCCTTAGCAATTGACTCTTCCACAATGGGAAAAAGCTTCTGACTATCCACTCTGTCCATGCCTTTCATAATCTTGTAGACTTCTATCAGGTCTCCCCTCAACTTCCATCGTTCGAGTGAGAGCAAATCAAGTTTCTCCAATCTCTCCACATAGCTAATACCCTCCATACCACGCAACATCCTGCTAAATTTTTTCTGTACTCTCTCCAAACCCTCTATATCCTTCTGGTAGTGTGTCGACCAGAATTGAACACTATATTCCAAGTGCCCCCTCTCTAAAGTTCTGTAAAGCTGCAACATGACTTGCCAATTTTTAAACTCAATGCCCCGGCAGATGAAGACAAACATGCCGTATGCCTTCTTGACTACCTTCTCCATCTGCGTTGCCACTTTCAGTGACCTGTATACCTGTAAAACCAGATCCCTCTGCCAATCAATACTCTTAAGGATTCTGCCATTTATTGTGTATTTCCTATCTGCATCAGACCTTCCAAAATGCATTACCTCACATTGTCCAGATTCCATCTGTCATCTCTCTGCCCAAGTCTCTAACCGATCTATATCTTGCTGTATCATCTGAGGGTCCTCATCGCTGTCCATAAATCCACCAACCTTTGTGTTGTCTGCAATCAATCCAATTACATTCTCCTCCAAATTTATACATGTTACAAACAGCAAAGGTCCCAACACTGATCCGTGAGAAATGCTGCTTGTCACAGTCCTCCATTCAGAAACACACCCTTCTACTGCTACCCTCTGTCTTCTTTAACTGAGCCAGTTTTGTATCTACCTTGCCAGCACACCTTTGATCTCGTGCAACATCACCTTCTGCACAAGTCTGCCATGAGGGACCTTGTCAAAGGCTTTACTGAAGTCCATGTAGACAACATCCACTGCCCTACCCTCATCAATCATCAATCATCAAGTGGAAATAAATCCTGTCTCGAAGAATCCTCTCCAACAATTTCCCTAATACTGACGTAAGGCTCACCAGCTTATAGTTACCTGGTTACTCTTGCTGCTCTTCTTAAACAAAGGAACAATATTATTATTCTTCAATATTGGGACCTCCGCTCTAGCCAGTGAGCATACAAAGATTTCTCTCAAGGCCTCAGCAATTTCCTCCCTTACCTCTCTCAGTATTCTGGGGTATATCCCATCTCTGGAGACTCATCTACCTTAATGTTTCTCAAGAACCCCAAAACCTCCTCCTTTTTAATCTCAACACGACTCAAACTATCTACACACCCTTTCCCAGATTCATCAAAGTCCTTCTCTTGAGTGGGCCAACCCTTTCCTTGGCTACCCTCTTGCTCTTTATATATGTATAAAAATCTCGGGATTTTCCTTAATCCTGCTAACCAATGACTTTTCGTGGCACCTTTTAACCCTTCTTATTCCTTGCTTAATTTTCTTTCTGCTTTCCTTGTATTTCGTACTTGCTTCATGTGCTCCTAGCTTTGACAAATGCCTCCTTTTTCTCTTTGACTAGGCTCACAATATCTCTTGCTATCCAAGTTTCCAGAAACTTGCCATATTTATCCTTCATCCTTACAGGAATGTGCCGGTCCTGAATCCCTATCAACTTACACTTGAAAGCCTCCCACGTGCCAGATGCTGATTTGCCCTCAAACATCTGCCCCCAATCTACATTCTTCAGTTCCTGCCTAATATTGTTGTAACCAACCTTCCCCCAATTTAGCACCTTAACTTGAGGACTACACTTATCTTTATCCATCAGTACCTTAAAGCTTACTGGATTGTGGTCACTATTCCCGAACTGCTCCGCTACTGAAATATCGACCATCTGGCCGGGTTCATTCCCCAATACCATGCCCTGTATGGCCCCTTCTCTAGTTGGACTATCTACATACAGTTTCAGAAAACTTTCCTGGATGTTCCTTACAAACTCTGTCCCATCCACGCCTCCAGCACTAAGTGAGTCTCAGTCAATATAGCGGGAAGTTAAAATCTCCCATCACAATATCCCTGTTCCTTTTACACCTTGCCAAAATGGGCAAGGATCTTTGCTGTGTCTCTGTACTTGAGCGGCAGGATGGCACAGTGGTTAGCACTGCTACCTTACAGCGCCAGGGACCCAGGTTCAATTCCCGGCTTGGGTCACTGTCTATGCTGAGTCTGTACATTCTCCCCGTGTCTGTATGGGTTTCCTCTTGGTGCTACATTTTCTCCCACAGTCCAAAGGACGTGCTGGTTATGTGCATTGACCATGCTCAGTGTACCCGAACAACCACTGGGTGACTAGGGGAATCTACTTAACTTCATTGCAGCGTTAACGTAAGCCTACTTGTGACAATAGTAAATCAAGTTACTTGTTGCGCATCAACTTCCTTTGCATCTCCCTCTTTTACAGCACCCAAGGAATGACACGAAGTTTGATAAAATCCCAGCCCAGCTGCGAGTTCGGATCTGGTTTGGAATGGCTGCGGATAATAAGGAATTTAACCAGTTCACGGAGGGAAAACTGTCGGTCTTTGCAGAAACCGTGAGTTGCAGTAACATCCTCAAGTATCCTGTATTAGTAAGCGATGTACAATTCTATACCCTGTGTTATATGTACTGTCCCCTTCACAATGGTAATTGCATTAGTGAAGGAATGGTCCCAAGATGTATTGTGTTCTAGAAAGATCTGGGGCTGTATGTGTGATATTTGAGCCAAGGTGGTGGTGGTAATTATAAATACTGTGTTCTATGATAACCAGAGACAGCCAGTCTTGTGTTCTAGAATGGCACAAGGTGGTGATATTGTGCTGTAGAATAACTGCAGAGAATTAAATTATATGTTCCTTGGTAACCTGGTTGAGGAGGTTCCAGAATAACTTGGAATGTGGCTGTGTGGTATTCTAGAATGCTAGGAAATAATAGCCAATGTATTCTAGAATGGTATGTGTAATCTAAGCTGTATTACATAGAACATAGAACACTACAGCACAAACAGGCCTTTCAGCCCACAAGTTGTGCCGATCATATCCATACCTACCAGGCCATAGAACTATCTGTAACTCCCGATCCCATTAAATCCCATGAACTCATCCAGAAGTCTCTTAAAAGACCCCAGCGAGTTCGCCTCTCCCACCACTGACGGCAACCGATTCCATTCACTCACCATCCTCTGAGTGAAAAACTTACCTCTAACATCTCCTCTGTACTTGCTCTCCAGCACCTTAAACCTGTGTCCTCTCGTAGCGACCATTTCAGCTCTGGGAAATAGCCTCCGAGAATCCACTCTATCTATTCCTCTCAACATCTTATAGACCTCTATCAGGTCGCCTCTCAACCTTCGTCTCTCCAGGGAGGAGACTTAGCTCTCTCAACTTATTTTCCTATGGCATGCCACCCAATCCAGGCAACATCCTTGTAAATCTCCTCTGCACTCTCAATAGCTTCCACATCCTTCCTATAGTGAGGTGACCAGAACGGTACACAATACTGACAAGGGTCTTATAAAGTATTCTGGAATGATATGGAACAGCAGCCAGTGTGTTCTAGAATGGTATGTGTCATATATGCTGTGTTCTAGAATGACACGAAATGGTGAGTTTGTTCTAAAATACATAGAAAATAGAGTAAGCCTTCAACTCTGATCGGCCATTCATTACGATCAAGGTTGATCATTAAGTTCAATCCCCTTTCCCCCCAATATTCCATGACCTGGATATTTGTTTTAGTGTGACTTGGATAGTACTAGAACATAGAACACTACAGCACAAGCTTCGGCCCACAAGTTGGACCAATCACATCCGTACCTACCAGGCCTATCTGTAACTCTCAACCCCATTAAATCCCATGTACTCATCTATTTTAATATAGTAACTATTTCAATTCCTGATATTTTTTTCCTTAAATTCAAATTTCACTATCTGTCATGGTGGGATTCAACCCAGATTCTAGGAACATTAACTGAGTTTCTATATTAATAGTCGAGTGATAATGCTACTAGACCATCATCTCCCACAAGCTGTAGGATGGCCTGCTGTAGTATTTGTGGAGTTTCAGTGTAACCTGAGTTGTAAGTGGGCTCAGTGACTATCGCTCTCAACATCTTATAAACTGCTGTGCTGTGCAGATACATGGATTTGGGCCTGTGTCTGTGGGAGTTTGTGCATTCTCCTCATGCTTGCGTGGGTTTTCTCCGGGTGCTCCGGTTTCCTCCCACATTCCAAAGAGGCTGATTGGCAAACAAACCTAAATTGTCTCGCAAATTTGGTTCCAATGCATAGTTCTATAAACATAGATCATGGGTAGAAATGGGAACATCGGGATGGCGGCCGAAGGGCCTGTTTCCCGTGCGGTTTTGTTCTTTTTTCTTTGCTCTTTGTTCTTTGTTTCTGCCTGGGGTGCCTTTGGATTGTGAATGTTCATAAACTGATCACCCACCAAGTGCCTCCACATTGATATCAGTGTGGTTGTATTGTGATGCTACCTTCGAGTTTGGGGAGTTGGACTGTGTTATCTCAGATGGGCAGCAGGCTAATGGTGTCCTGTTCTTTGTGCAGTATGAAAACCAGACCAAGTTGGCTCTCGTGGGGAACTGGGGAACGACAGGCCTCACCTACCCGAAATACTCCGACGTCACCGGGAAGATCAAGCTCCCCAAGGATTCCTTTCAACCTTCCTCAGGATGGGCCTGGGCCGGAGACTGGTTCATCTGTCCTGAGAAGACGTGAGTATTGTTTTTATTCATTCCAAGAACATGGGGTTTCCTGGCTAGGCCAACATTCATTGCCCATTCCAGGAGGGTGATGGTGGATTTGAGAATGTGGTATGGAAGTTAGGGATTAATTTACAAGACAGAGTGACTCCACGTTGCAAAACTTTAATGAAGCTCTGGCCTGTAATAAGAAAGGTGGCACAGTGGTTAGCACTGCTTGTCTTGTGGTCAAGAAGGCGTATAGTGTACTGGCCTTCATTAATAGAGGGATTGAGTTTAGGAATCGGGAGGTAATGCTGCAACTTTATAAGACCTTTGTCAGACCCCACTTGGAGTACTGTGTGCAGTTCTGGTCACCTCACTATAGGAAGGATGTGGAAGCTATTGAGAGGGTGCAGAGGAGATTTACATGGATGTTGCCTGGATTGGAAGGCATGCCTTATGAGGATAAGTTTGAGGGAGCTGGGTCTCTTCTCCCTGGAGAGACGAAGGTTGAGAGGCGACCTGATAGAGGTTTATAAGATGTTGAGAGGAATAGATAGAGTGGATTCTCAGAGGCTATTTCCCTGGGCTGAAATGGTCGCTATGAGAGGACACAGATTTAAGGTGCTGGGGATTAGGTACAGAGGAGATGTCAGGGGTAAGTTTTTCACTCAGAGGGTGGTGAGTGAATGAATTGGTTGCCGTCAATGGTGGTAGAAGCGAACTTGCTGGGGTTTTTTAAGAGACTTCTGGGTGAGTACATGGGATTTAATGGGATTGGGAGTTCTATGATTGAGATTCTATGAATGGGATTGAGATAGTTCTATGGCCTGGTGAGTATAGATATGGTCAGCACAACTTGTGGGCTGAAGGGCCTGTTTGTGCTGTAGTGTTTTATGTTCTATGTTCTATGCTTCTTCACAGCGCCAGAGACTCGGGTTCGATTCCCGGCTTTGGTGACTGTCTGTGTGGAGTTTTACACATTCTCCCCGTGTCTGTGTGGGTTTCCTCTGGGTATTCCAGTTTACTCTCACATGTGTGGGCTGGGTTGAGTAGCCATGCTAAATTGCTCCTTAGTGTCAGGCCGATTAGCAGGGTGAGGTTAAAGGGAGAAGGCCAGGGTGGGATTGTTGTTGTTAATACAAGCTCGATGGGCTGAATGGCCATATTCGGGACCGTAGGGATTCTGTTCCATAAACAGAGCAAAGTTTTATCCATGATACTTCCTTCTGCCTCACCTCCTTTAAGGCATCTGAAACAGCTTTGGTGAGACCACCTTGGAGTGTTGTGTACAGTTTTGGTCTCCTTTTTGAAGGAGAGGTGTTGATAGAGTGGATTCTCAGAGGCTACTTCCCAGGGCTGAAATGTTCGCTACGAGAGGACACAGGTTTAAGGTGCTGGGGGCAAGTACAGAGGAGATGTTAGAGGTAAGTTTTTCACTCAGAGGGTGGTGAGTGAATGGAATTGGTTGCCGTCAATGGTGGTAGAGGCGAACTCACTGGGGTCTTTTAAAAGACTTCTGGATGAGTACATGAGATTTAATGGGATTGGGAGTTACAGACAATCCCATTTGGCCTGATAGGTACTGATATGATCGGCACGATTTGTGGGCCGAAGGGTCTGTTTGTGCTGTAGTGTTCTATGTTCTATGAAAGAAATACTTGCAGTACAGATTCACCAGACTGTTCTCTGGGATCGCAGGATTTGTCCTACAGAGACAGATTGAGCAGACTGGGCCTGTATTCTCTAGAAATCAGAGGAATGAGAGGTGATCTCACTCAAGCAGATACAATTCTTACAACGCTCATCAGGGTAGACGCAGGAAGGATGTTGGCATGGTAGCCCTCTCCTCTCAGTGTATGGGTACCAGCCTTTGTCCAAGACTAGCAGGTTGAGGTGGAGGGATACGCTGCCCTTTAATACATTTCTGGGCCTTTTCACAGCTTGCTCTATGATGTGGATGCCGGTCACATGACCTTCGTCGAGGAGGTCTTTGAGAATCAAGCCCGGTTGCCAGGGGGACAGTGGATTCAAATGACCGAGGCCTACACTGACATTGTAAGTACCTTCGTAGGACAAGACAGCACTGGAGGAGGCCATTCAGCCCAGTGTGTCTATGCTGGCTCTTTGAGAGAGCTGTCAATAGTCTCCCTCCCTCTTCCCCACGACACTACTTCCTTTTTATTCAGGTATTTATTAAATTCTCTTTGACATGTTACCATTAACTTTGCTTCCATTTGCTTTCAGACAGAGCTTTCTGGATTACAAACAATCCATTTTGTGGAAAATAAAATCTCCTCCTCTTCCCTTTAATTCTTCTGTTTATAATCCGAAATCCCCTGGTCACTGAGCCCCAGGGAAATAGTTTTTTCCCATCTTTACTTTATCACAATCCAATGTTTTGAACATCTGTGTTTGGTTGCACTGCTGTCTCACAGCGCGGGTTTGATTCCCAGTTTGGATCACTGTGTGTGCAGAGCCTGCACATTCTCCCCATGTCTGTGTGGGTTTCCTCCGGGTGTTCCGGTTTCCTCCCACAGTCCAAAAGACATGCTGGTTAAGGGTGCATTGGCCGTGCTAAATTCTCCCTCAGTGTCCCTGAGCAGACGCCGGAGTGTAGCGACTGGGGGATTTTCACAGTCACTTCATTGCAGCGTTAATGTGAGCCTATTTGTGACACAAAATAAATAAAGTCTAAAAACTTGATGTTGCCCAAATCACCCACTGTTCAACCCCTTCTCCTTTTTAAGATGTAACCTGCTCCCTAACCGGGGGTCTTTTGATACAGAGAGTGTTGGATCGTGCAGTGCCAACACGCCTCAGTTTGCAGTCATAGTTTAGGATGGAGTCAATCAAGTTTCTTGAAACAGAGATGTCAGCGCAAACAATGAATAATGTGATAAATGCTTTCCGTTGCAGAGTGGAGAGAAGGTGATTCCTAAGGATGACATTGAGTGTCCAGGAGGTTGGAAATGGGAGGATGTTGAATGGTCCACTGACCTCAATCGGGCTGTCGATGAACAGGGTAGGTGTTGGCCATTGAGAAGATGCAAAGTAACCTTGAGTGTCTCTGTTTACCTCTCTCCTCTGCACCCCTCGTTCCTTAACCGAACCAGCTTGTTCCTTCGCTGCGTTGGAATGCAGACTTATTGCTCCCCCCATCTCCAACTTATTCTCCCTACACAACCTTCCCACGGCCTTTCCCAAACACGGAATCACCTGCCAGTTACTCCTGGCAAGCAGATTTTTTTAAGAAGTAATTTACAGGCGGTGAATGCTCGGCCAGTATTCATTACCCTTTTCTAATTGCCCCTGAGGAGTTGGCAGTGAGCTGTCTTCCTGAATTGTTGCAGTCCGTGCAGTGCAGGTACACCCAGAGTGCTGTTAGGGAGGGAATTCCAGGATTTTCACTCAGTGACAGTGAAGGAATGATGATTTTGGTGGCAGGGTGGCACAGTGGTTAGCAGTGTGACAGGGCACCAGGTTCAATTCCAGCCTTGGTTGACGATGTGGAGTTTGCACATTATCCCCATGTCTGCGTGGGTTTCCTCCGCATGCTCCAGTTTCCTCCCACAGTCCAAAGAATTGTGGGTTAGGTTGATTGGCCGTGCTAAGTTGACTCTGGTTTCAAGGGGACTAGCAGGGTAAATGCATGGGGTTACAGGAAAAGGTCCTTGGTGTGTCAGTATAGACTCGATAGGCTGAATTGCTTCCTTCTACACTGTCGCGATTCTATTAAAAAAATTTTAAAAATTTCCAAGCCAGGATGGTGAGTGACTTAGAGGACAACCTCCTGGTGGAGATATTCCCAGGTATCTGTTGTCCTTCTACTTGGAAGTGGTCATGGATTTGGAAGTTGTTGTTGAAGAAACCTTTGTGAGTTCCTGCAGTGTATTTTATAGATGATACAGCCAGTGTGCGTCAGTGATGGTGCAACTGAATGTTAAAGGTGTTTCAATGTCTGGCCCAAGAAGCTGAATAGCCTCCTCCTGCTCCGATATAACAGGCCTGAGGGGCTGAATGGCCTCCTCGTGTTCCTGTGTAACTGATTCAAAAGGGCGGGGGTGGGGGGTGGGGGGGGTGCTTTGTGATGGGAGGAACTCTGGGGTACAGCGGGTTTGGGATTGGGGTGGGGGAGGGATTTGGGATTGGGGTAGAGCGGGTTTGGGATTAGGGTAGAGGGGGTTTTGGGATTGGGATAGAGGAGCACTAGGATTGGGTAGAGGAGGTTTAAGATTGGGGTAGGGGGTTTTGGGATTAGGACAGAATAGGTTTGGGTTTGGGACGAGGGGGATTATGATTGGGGCAGAGGAGGTTTAGGATGGGGTAGAGGGTGTTGGGGATTGGGATAGAGGGGAATTAGGATTGGGGTAGAGGGGATTTGGGATTGGGATAGAGGGGGTTTGGGATAGGGATAAGAGGAGGTTTGGGATTGAGATAGAGGAGGTTTGGGATTGGAATAAGAAGGGGTTTGGGATTGGGATCAGAGAGGGTTTGGGATTAGGGTATATGGGGTTTGGGATTAGGGTAGAAGGGATTTGGGATTGAGATAGAGGAGGTTTGGGATGGGGTAGAAGTGATTCGGGATTGGGGTAGAGGGGATTGGGATTGGGGTAGAGGGGATTTGGGATTGGGGTAGAGGGGATTGGGATTAGGGTAGAGGGGAATTGGGATTGGGGTAGACGGGGAGTTTGATAGACGGGGTTTGGGATGGGGGTAGAGGGGATTTGGGATTAGATAGAGGAGGTTTAGGATTGGGGTAGAAGGGGTTTGGGATTGGGGTAGAGGGGATTGGGATTGGGGTAGAGGGGATTTGGAATTTGGTAGAGGGGATTTGGGATTGTGGTAAAGTGGGATTGGGGGAAAGGAGTTTATTCCCGCTCTGATTTCCTCCTGCTATTTCTCTTTTCTCCAGGATGGGAGTATGGATTCACTATCCCTCCAGACAGGAAACCCAAGTCCTGGTCACCAGCCGAGAAGATGTACCACACAAACCGCCGGCGACGGTGGGTGCGTATGCGCCGGAGAGACCTTCAACAGCTGGACACACTTCACAAGGTGAGAGGGTGGGAATTATTGAACATGGAGGGTGAGCTGGGGAGGTCTGCATTCTGAGTCCAGCCCGGTGGCTCCACATCGGTGGGGAGAACATAAGAACATCAGAGTGCAGAAATAGGCCATCCAGCCCCTCGAGCCTGCCCCACCATTCAATAAGATCATGGCTGATCTGAAGTGGATCAGTTCCACTTTCCCGCCTTCTCCCCATAACCCTTAATTCCCTTGTCTATCAAAAACCGATCTACCCGTGACTTAAATATATTCAGCAAGGTAGCTTCCACCACTTCAATGGCCAGAAAATTTCAGAGACTCACCACCCTTTGAGTGAAGAAGTTCCTCCTCAACTCTGTTCTAAACTGATCCCCCTTATTTTGAGGCTGTGCCTCTAGTTCTGGTTTCCTTTCTAAGTAGGAAGAATCTCTCTCTACCTCTACCCTATCCAGCCCCTTCATTATCTTGTAAGTCTCTATAAAATCTCCCCTCAGCCTTCTAAACTCTAAAGAGTACAGGCCCAATTTACTTAATCTCTCCTCATAAGCTAACCCCCTCATCTGCGATATCAACCAAACCATAATTAAGGACCCCATGCACCCTTCTTCCACCTTCTTCCATCTGGAAAAGAGATACAATAGTCTGAGGTCACATAACCAACGACTCAAGAACAGCTTCTTGTCCGCTGCTGTCAGACTTTTGAACGGACTAACCTCGCATTAAGTTGATCTTTCTCTACACCTTAGCTATGGCTGTAAGACTACATTCTGCACTCACTCGTTTCCTTCTCTATGAATGGTATGTTTTGTCTGTATAGCGCACAAGAAACAATACTTTTCACTGTATACTTATACATGTGACAATGAGAAATCAAGTCCTACAAAAACGCACCATCTCACACTTTTCCATATCGAGCCTATCTTCCCACCTTACCAACTTCTCCATGTCTTTTGAAGTTCTACACTGCCCTCTTCACGATTTACTATACTTCTAAGTTTTGTATCATCCACAAACTTTGAAACAGTCGCTTGTACAAGGTCTAGATCATGAAAAGACTTTATTTATTTATTTGTCACAAGTGGGATTACATTAACACTGCAATGAAGTTACTGTGTAAATCCCCAAGTCACCACACTCCAGCACCTGTTTAGGTACACTGAGGGAGAATTTAATGTGGCCAGTGCTCCCTAACAAGTGTGTCTTTCAGACTGTGGAGGAAACTGGAGCATCCGGAGGAAACCCACACAGACATGGGGAGAACGTGCAGACTCTGCACAGACAGTGACCCAAGCTGGGAATCGAATTCGGGTCCCTGGCGCTGTAAGGCAGCTGTGTTAACCACTGTGCCACCATGCCACCCATATGTTAGGAGTGTTCACGCTGGCTGGTTTCTCTGATCCCGCCGGCAGTGTGCCCCTGCCCATGGCTTTCCTGCTGAAACGAGGTGACATCAGTGGGATGACCACTGGCAGCAAAGGGACCAGAGAATCAGTCGCTAGTAAGCAACACATCACCTCCCACTGGTGGGATACATGAGACTGGAGAATCCCACCTACATTTGGCTGTTTGTAGGAGCTTGCTGTGTACAAATGTTTCACAGCATTTTCTGCATTCGAGTAAGTTTTCCATTGCTTGTGAAACATTTAAACACACCCCGACCAGTCTTTTATCTGAAGGTTTTATTTCCGGGATGTTGTATTGAATGCAGCACAGAGTCACTAGGAGTCACTGTTGCTCTATGAATCCTAGCAGTGTGAAATCAAACCAGGAGTTAAATGGAATAAATTTCCCATGTTATGTATATATACAAAGAAAACTTGTGGTGGTGTGTTACAAGATAGCTTCTAAAAATAGTACCATAAAAAATAAAGGGGTGTTAAGTTGCTGTCGGTAAAGTTGATGAGGCAATGATCTCAAAGGACGCAATTGTACATTAAATAGTCACACACGTTGAGGCTGTTTAGAGTAGAATTGTATCATTAAGTTTTAAAGGATGTTAACAAACTGGGTGGTACAGTGATTAGGGCTGCTGCCTCACAGCGCCAGGGACACAGGTTAGATTCCCAGCTTGGCTCACTGTCTGTGCGGAGTTTGCACGTTCTCCCCGTGTCTGCGTGGGTTTTCCTCCGGGTGCTCCAGTTTCCTCCCAAGCTCCAAAGATTTACAGAGGAGACGTTAGGGGTAAGTTTTTCACTCAGAGGGCGGTGAGTGAATGGAATCGGCTGCTGGTGGTCGAGGCGAACTCGCTGGGGTCTTTTAAGAGACTTCTGGATGAGTACATGGCATTTAATGGGATTGGGAGTTACTCATAGTTCTATGGCCTGGTAGGTATAGATATGATCGGTGCAACTTGTGGGCTGAAGGGCCTGTTTGTGCTGTAGTGTTCTACGTTCTATGTTCTATGTGTAGCTTACATGCATTGGCCATGCTAAATTGTCCCTCAGTGTTCAGGTTTGTTGGATTAAGCATGGTTAGCGGAAATAGTTAAAGTTTATCTATTAGTGTCACACTGCAATGAAGTTACTGTGAAAATCCCCTAGTTGCCACACTCTGGCACCTGTTCGGGTACACTGATGGAGAATTTAGCACGGCCAATGCACCTAACCAGCATGTTTTTTAGATTTTGGATTTTCACGGTGACTTCATAGCTCTCTCGCAGAGAGCCCACACAGACATGATGGGCTTCTTCTGAGCTGTATCAGTCGGTAATGTGGAATGTTCCTTTCTGGCAGAGCAAGGCTGATGACCTGGGCACTGAAGGTTGGGAGTACGCCTCTCTCTTTGGCTGGAAGTTTCACCTGAAGCAGCGTAAGACAGACGCATTTCGCCGGAGGAGATGGAGGCGCCGCATGGAGCCTCTGCAGAAGGCCGGGCCGTCTGCGGTCTTCGCCCTGGAAGGTGCACTGGTGAGTGACGGTTTCACCCTTCTCCTTTCCCTGATCTCTACCTTCCCACGCCTCTCTCAGCTCCATCTTCCATATCATGGGGTGTGATTTTCCTGAAATACTAAAAAAGAGTGGGAATAACACCAGTCCGTTTTTTTTTTTGGGTGAGTTTAGTTGATTGAAGTTCCGTCACTCTGTGCAGCAAGAGTCCATCAAGGAATTTACGCCGGTAAGATGGGGGGAGTGGAGCCCAATCCAAAAAGCCAGCATCAGCATGCTGACGGAACCACTGTGCATGTGCCAGTCTTCCACTGTACTGGGGGATCGCTTTACATGCACCTCCTCCCAAACCCCCCCGACATCGCTGGCCTCCTGTTCGCCAACTTCCCTACTTCCCCGATCAGCAGACTCAACCCTACCTCGCTTCCCTCCCCTCCTTCCTCCCCCCAACCCCAGCCTCGTTCCGCTCTCTCTGACCCCAACTCCTCAGTCCTGGTGATTGCTGGGCACTGCCAGTGTGTCAGGCTGGCACTGCCAGTGGACAGTGCCAAGGTGCCATGGACAGTGCCAGGGTACCAGATTGGCACTGCCAAGGTACCAAGCTGATGGAGGTTACAGTGATAGGCACTCAGTAACTACCCTGGAAGTTGCAATGATGGGCACTCATTAACCTACATTCTCTGCAACTTAAGCAACATAGAACATTACAGCACAGAACAGGCCCTTCGGCCTTCGATGTTGCGCCGACCAATATAAAAAGTAATGCCCCTCCAAACTAAACCATTCCCTTCTCTTCCGTATACTTATCAACTAACCTCTTAAACGCCACCAAACTTGGCGCATCTACAACCGCTGCAGGCAGGGCATTCCACTCCCGAACCACCCTTTGGGTAAAGAACCTGCCTCTGATATCCGTCCTATAACTATCACCCCTTAATTTAAAGCTGTGTCCCCTCGTGCTAGCTTTCTCCATCCTAGGAAAAAGGCTATCACTGTCCACCCTATCTAAACCTCTAATCATCTTATATGTTTCGATAAGGTCCCCTCTTAGCCGCCTCCTTTCTAACGAAAACAACCTCAAATCCCTCAGCCTCTCTTCATAAGACCTGCCCTCCATACCAGGCAACATCCTGGTAAACCTCCTCTGTACCCTCTCCAATGCCTCCACATCTTTCTTATAATGTGGGGACCAGAACTGCACACAATACTCCAAGTGCGGCCGCACTAGAGTTTTGTACAGTTGCAACATGACGTTGCGGCTCCGAAATTCAATCCCTCTACCAATAAAAGCCAAGACTCCATATGCCATGCTGAGTTCAAATACGTGCTGAGTTCAAATTCTCATTCTTTTTTTAAAATCCTTCCTCATTACTCCATATTGCTGTGATGTCCACCATCCCATCACCTGCGAGATCTCCACATTCTCCAATTCTGCTCTCTTGCACATCTCCAATTGTGACCATGCCTCCTGAGCAGCCATTCCATCACCTTGCCAAGTTCTAAACTCTGGGACTTGCTCCCTAACCAGGGAGTTCCAGGAGAGGCGATGACCGAGTGGTATTATCATCAGACTATTAACCCAGAAACTCAGCTCATGTTCTGGGGATCCCGTCAAGCAGATGGTGGGATTTGAATGCAATACAAAATATCAGAATTTAACAATGACTGTGAAACCATTGTCAGAACAACCCACCTTGTTCGCGAATGTCCTTTGGGGGAGGAAATCTGCCATCCTTACCTGGTCTGGCCTACATGTGACTCCAGAGCCACAGCAATGGGGTTAACCCAATTGCCCTCTGAAAAGTCCTGGCAAGCTTCTCAGTTCAAGGATAACTAGGGATGGGCAATAAATGCTGGCCTGGTCAGTGATGCCCATGTCCCATGAATGAATAAGAAAATAGCTGCCTCTGAGTCTCTACCCCTCCTCCCTCCTACAGGATGCTCCTTAATACCTTGACCAAGCTTTTGTCACCTGACCTAATACCTCCTCATTTGGCTCTCTGTCATATTTGATTTGGTAATACTCTTGTCTTGAGGTATTTTGCCATGTTAAAGGTGCTACAAGTTGTTGTGATGTAGCACCGTAGAAAATTACAGTTCAGAAACAGGCCTTTTGGCCTTTCTTGTCTGTGCCGAACCATCTTTTGTCTAGTCCCACTGGCCTGCACCTGGACCATATCCCTCCACACCCCTCTCATCCACAAACCCGTCCAAGCTTTTCTTAAATGTTAAAAGTGATCCCGCGTTTACCACTTTATCCGACAGCTCATTCCACACTCTTACCACTCTGCATGAAGAAGCCCCCTCTAATATTCCCTTCAAATTTTTCTCTTTTCACCCTTAACCTGTGCCCTCTGTTTTTTTTTTTCTCCCTTAGCCTCAGAGAAAAAAGTTTTCTTGCATTCCCTCTATCTGTACCCATCAAAATCTTATACACCTCGATCAAATCTCCCCTCATTCTTCTCCATAACCCATTGTCCACATTTCTTGTTTCTCTACATTCTGTGGGGGGGAGAAGGGGCTTCACTGGGCCCACTGAATCACAATGGTCTCGAGAATGGGGTATTCAGCACCAAAAAAGGCTTGGCACCCATCACGCTTCTCCCAACCCACCCCACTGGCCCTGATCCGGGTCCCACCTATACAAAGGGATCTGGGTATTCAGGTCCACAGGTCACTGAAAGTGGCAACGCAGGTGGAGAAGGTAGTCAAGAAGGCATACGGCATGCTTGCCTTCATCGGCCGGGACATTGAGTTTAAAAATTGGCAAGTCATGTTGCAGATTTATAGAACCTTAGTGAGGCCGCACTTGGAATATAGTGTTCAATTCTGGTCGCCACACTATCAGAAGGATGTGAAGGTTTTGGAGAGGGTACAGAAAAGATTCACCAGGATGTTGCCTGGTATGGAGGGTATTAACTATGAGGAGAGGGTGGAGAAACTTGGTTTGATCTCACTGGAATGATGGAAGTTAAGGGGTGACCTGATAGAAGTTTACAAGATTCTGAGAGGCATGGACAGAGTGGATAGTCAGAAGCTTTTTTCCAGAGTGGAAGAGTCAATTACTTGGGGGCGCAGATTGAAGGTGCGAATAGCAAGGTTTAAAGGAGATGTATGAGGCAGGTTTTTTTAGAGTAGTGGATGCCTGGAACTCGTTGTCAGGGAATGCAGTGGAAGCAGATACAATAGGGATTTTTAAGGGAATTTCTAACATATACATGAATAGGATGGGAATAGAGGGATATGGTCCCTGGAAGAGTAGGGGGTTTTAGTTTAGTCGGACAGCATGGTCGGTTCAAGTTTGGAGGGCCGAATGGCCTGTTCCTGTGCTGTAATTTTCTTTGTTCTTTATACGTGCAAACCCAGCAATTGTTGTAACCTGCCCCTCTGCCACTGCCAGGCTCCAGAGGAAGAGCTCTTTAAGGGTCCTGGGGTACTGGATAGGCTCAGAAGGGTGGGGGGGTGTAGGGAGGGAAGAATGGAATCATGGTAGGACCACCCGTTGTAGTCTGGGCAGTCCTGGCATGGTGATTTCATCATGGTGAGTTCAGGCAGCCCCTGTGATCAATATCTCCATTCCTGCCTGTCAGCTGTGAAAATTCTAAAAAGAACAATCTTAATCTCTGTGCCAATCCTCCACCTCCCACCATCAGCTGGCAGGCTTTTAAATCACTACAGCTCTCCATTCTGAAGCACTGATTTCTCTTTGGCAGAAGCTGCAGGTGTGAGCAGTTACTTTTGAAGTCCCTGACACAGAAGAGATGTCAATTTCAAAGTGCAATGCTTTGAAAGAGGCTTCTGTTAACAGATTAATGGATTTCTACTCTGCCTTCAGTCAGATTATTTATATGTCCCTTCACACTTGAATGGCTCTCGATTATCTCCATCATTCCTGACACAATGTCTACAAATATACTAAACCTGATTGGCATCTGTGCTTTCTTCAAAAAGAATCAGCGGACTGCAAAAGTGGGAGTTAAATCATTTATTAACTCTTTCTCCATAGCCGTATATCAATGACAAACTAATCCCACTGCCCCACTCTCTCCCCATAGCCCTGTATCAATCCCAAACTAATCCCACTGTCCCACTTTCTCCCAATACCCTGTATTAATCCCAAACTATTCCCATTGCCCTGAATCAATTCCAAACTAATCCTACTGCCCCACTCTCTCCCCCATAATCTGCTATCAATCCCAAACTAATCTCACTGCCCCACTTTCTCCCCAAAACTCTGTATCAATCCCAAACTAATCCACTGCTCCACTCTTTTCCAGTAACCTTGTATCAATCCCAAACTAATCCCACTCTCTCCCCAAACTCTGTATCAATCACAATCTAATCCCAATATCCCTTTTCCCATAGTTCTGCATCAATCCCAAATTAATCCCACTGCCCCACTCTCTCCCCATAGCCCTGTATCAACCCCATACTAATCCCACTACCCCATTCTCTCCCCATAGACCTGTATCAATCCCAAACTAATCCCACTGCCCCACTCTCTCCCCATAGCCCTGTACAACCCCATACTAATCCCACTGCCTCACTCTCTCCCCATAGCCCTGTATCAATCCCAAACTAATCCCACTGCCTCACTCTCTCCCCATAGCCCTGTATCAATCCCAAACTAATCCCACTGCCTCACTCTCTCCCCATAGCCCTGTATCAATCCCAAACTAATCCCACTGCCCCACTCTCTCCCCATAGCCCTGTATCAACCCCAAACTAATCCCACTGCCCCACTCTCTCCCCATAGCCCTGTATCAGCCCCAAACTAATCCCACCCCACTCTCTCCCATAGCCCTGTATCACCCCAAACTAATCCACTGCCCCACTCTCTCCCCATAGCCCTGTATCAGCCCCAAATTAATCCCACTGCCCCACTCTCTCTCCATAGCCCTGTATCAGCCCCAAACTAATCCCACCGCCCCACTCTCTCCCCATAGACCTGTATCAGCCCCAAACTAATCCCACTGCCCCACTCTCTCCCCATAGCCCTGTATCAGCCCCAAACTAATCCCACTGCCCCATTCTCTCCCCATAGCCCTGCATCAGCCCCAAACTAATCCCACCGCCCCACTCTCTCCCCATAGCCCTGCATCAGCCCCAAACTAATCCCACCGCCCCACTCTCTCCCCATAGACCTGTATCAGCCCCAAACTAATCCCACTGCCCCAATCTCTCCCCATAGCTCTGAAATACATTTGAAATGATGCAATGGTCTTTGCTTCAAGCGATCCCCCCACGGCAGCAATAATAATTCTCTAATTCCATTCTCTGAATCTCGGCCACCCCGGTGAGTTCCCTCCACCCTCTGCCCCGCCAATTCTACCAGAGGTTCAGGTTCTGTGTTCAACAGAAACATTCTAAATGGTTTTAATTTAGTTTACAACACTATAATATTTTTCTTGAAATGGGGCCAGCTGCTATGAGTAGCGGGGTTTATTCTGACTACATAGAACATGTTATAAGGTGATTTGGAAGTAACAGCTCGCAGGCAGAGCCTGCATGAAAGAAAGAAGGGGCTGATGGTGTTGGCCACAACTGCATGGCAGTTTCTTCCTGTCTCCACACATCCTGAGTTATGGAAAGTTCAATTT
The DNA here is from genome assembly GCA_024679065.1 of Sphyrna mokarran. Taxonomy (NCBI): domain Eukaryota; kingdom Metazoa; phylum Chordata; class Chondrichthyes; order Carcharhiniformes; family Carcharhinidae; genus Sphyrna; species Sphyrna mokarran. Next base: position 7,180,998 of record JAGIQG010000001.1, read on the forward strand.
TCCGACTTAAATAGTCTCCTTCTGTCTCCTTCTCTCTCCCTCTCTCTGTCTCTCTCAGTATTGTCCACAGACCTGATCTGCATAAGTGGTGTGTGTGTGTGTGTGTGTGTGTGTGTGTGTGTGTGTGTGTCCTGTCTTAAAGGGACATTGCCTGACGAAGACACAGAGTGTCGAAAGCTCGCAAATTTACTATCAAATAAATCGGTTGGATTTAAAATTGGTGTTGCTAAATTCTTACTAAAGGGGCATTGCCAGGGAATCTGAGGCTCTGGCCGAATTTTTGGGCCGGATAAATTACGGTGAGGTTTACCGGGCTGGTTTTTACTGTCTCCTCCTGGCCCTGAGGCTGATTGTTAGGGTGGGGGGTGCGGTGTTGGGTGGCAGAGAGCCTCACTAATCCCGAAGCCAAAATATCCCGCCTGGGGGTCAACGGATCTTTCCATGGTCTGTCCCTCACCCGCTCCGATTTCCCGTGGCGGAAGGGGCAGTGAAATTCCAATCAGGATCTCTTTGTTGGGGGGTGGGGGGGGAGGTGGGGGAACCATTTCTCAGTATCAAAGTGGGTGAGGGGGGGGGGGGGGGTGGAGAATAGCTCAGGGGAGGGAGGAGGAGGGTTTAGTTGGGGGGGATGCGGGGAACGAGAGGGGTTGGTTTCTGAAGCCAGCTCAATTCAGCATCCTGATTTTGGTAGCAGTTGGAGATGGGAGTGTGCGGCCAGCTCTCGGGCTGAGGGAGGGCGGGGGAGGGGGGGCATTGCCCTCTGAGGTAGCATCACCAGCCAGGCTGGGGTACCGAGTGCCAGCGTTTACTGGTGTTTGCTTTTGTGCCATCGGGCAGCCATCAGTAAAGAGGCCTCCGCTGGATTGAGCAGAGGGCCAGGCCTGCCAGCGGAAAGCAGTGTACTTTGCGAGTGAGCTGTGATGGTTAATGTGGGGAGAACCGTTTGCAGGGCAGAAATACAGAGGCCTGGGGACGCAAACACAATAAACAATATACTGGCACAGTGCAGGCTGAACAAAACGTCCACCGCTGAGGGCTTTGGAACAGCATCAAGAACTATTCTGCATGTACTGATACAAATACACACACACACACACACACACACACACATCACAGATACACAGAGGTAGAGTAAATCTGAATGCACACAGTATACACACACATACATGCATAATATATATACACAAACACACACATACATACACATGTACACACATGCACACAAATACACACACACTTGTACACGTACACCCACACATGCACGTATAAACGTACACACATATGCACACATACACACATACATGCGCACACATGCACATGTATACACACACACACAATTTACACATACACATGCACACACATGTATACATGCACACACATACACACATGCACATGCACAAAAACACCCACGTGCATGCACACACACACATACACATAAACATTGATCCATATACACATGGACACATATGTACCCACACACATACACACATACACAGCCCCCACGCAGGCACATACATTCACACATTTAGCTGCTCAATTCTCAAATTGGCAACCTTAATCATAAACACATGCAGTCCTCAGTCTAGATGCAGGCAAACACTCTTCTAAATGGAGATGTGCATACGCACATACATGCACATCCCCACACACGTGCATGTGCACACATGTGTACATGAATAATACACATATATGAACAAGCACACATGTACATACACAAGCGCATGTGCATATGCATACTACACATGTACATGCACAAATACACACACACACACATACGTGCACATGTGTACACACATGCACATACACGTGTGCACACACCCAGACATGAAGATGCACATACATATGCATGCACATTCATAGGCCGAATGTCCTGTTTCCATGCTGTGAAACCTCTATGAATCTACATTTCCCATGTTCCACATCCTTTAGCTGGGCAATATCTCACCTTTCTTACTCCTTCATAGGAGGATTCAGTGGCTGGGCCAGTTTTGTTCCTTACCCCTAATTGCCCTCGAAGGAATGCAGAGAGCAGTTAACAGTTAACCACATTGCTGTAGCTCTGAAATCACAAGTAGGTCAGACCGCGTAAGAACAGCAGATTTCCTTCCCTAAAGGGACATTAGAGAACCAGATGAGAGTTTTATGGCCATCTTCTCCAAGAGTAGCTTTATATTCCCAATTTGATTTATTAGATATAAATTCCACCAGCTGCCATGGTAAGACTTGAATCCATGATCCAGAACATTCAGCTGGGTCCCCGGATTACTAGTTTAGGGACATCATCACTTCTTCACCATGGAAGGCATTCAGCATGCTTGGTTTCATGGGTCAGAACATTGAAAACAGGAGTTGGGATGTCTCGTTGAAATTGTACAAGACATTGGTACACACTTGGAATACTGTGTAAAGTTCTGGTTACCCTACTATAGAAAAGGTATTATTAAACTAGAAAGAGTGCAGAAAAGATTTACTAGGATGTTACGGGGACTTGATGGTTTGATTAAAAAGGAGAGGCTGGATAGACTGGGACTTTTTTCTCCGGAGCATAAGAGGCTGAGGGGTGATCTTACAGAGGTCTACAACATAATGAGGAATACAGATTAGCTAGAGAGTCAATATCTTTTCCCAAAGGCAGGGGAGTCTAAAACTAGAGGGCATAGGTTTAAAGTGAGAGGGGAGAGATACAGAAGGGTCCAGAGGGGCAATTTTTTTCACCCAGAGGATGGTGAGTGCACAAAAGAAGCTGCCAGAGGCAGTAGTAGAGGTAGGTACAATATTGTCTTTTAAAAAGCATTTAGACAGTTACATGGGTAAAATGAGCATAAAGGGATATGGGCCAAATGTGGGCAAATGGGAATTGCTTTGGGATTTTAAAACACACGGTTGGCATGGACATGTTGGGCCAAAGGGCCTTTTCCATGCTGTAAACCTCTATGGCTCCCCAAATAAGACTGAATGATGTGGATCGAAGCCCAAACCAGCAACTTTAGATTGTAATCCAGGCTGACACTTCCAGTGTGGTACTGAGGGAGTGCTGCACTGTCAGAGGTGATATAATCCAGGCTGACACTCCCAGTGTGGTACTGAGGGAGTGCTACACTGTCAGAGTGATATAATCCAGGCTGACACTCCCAGTGCAATACTGAGGGAGTGCTGCACTGTCAGAGGTGATATAATCCAGGCTGACACTCCCAGTGTGATACTGAGGGAGTGCTGCACTGACACTCCCAGTGTGATACTGAGAGAGCGCTGCACTGTCAGAGTGATATAATCCAGGCTGACACTCCCAGTGTGATACTGAGGGAGTGCTGCACTGACACTCCCAGTGCAATACTGAGGGAGTGCTGCACTGTCAGAGGTGATATAATCCAGGCTGACACTCCCAGTGAGATACTGAGGGAGTGCTACACTGTCAGAGGTGATATAATCCAGGCTAACACTCCCAGTGAGATACTGAGGGAGTGCTGCACTGACACTCCCAGTGCGATACTGTGGGAGTGCTACACTGTCAGAGGTGAGATAATCCAGACTGACACTCCCAGTGTGGTACTGAGGGAGTGCTACATTGTCAGAGGTGATATAATCCAGACTGACACTCCCAGTGTGATACTGAGAGAGCGCTGCACTGTCAGAGGGGATATAGTTGATAGTAAAATTGCGAGCTTTCAACACTCTGTGTCTTCCTCAGGCAAATTCAGTGTTCTGCAGAACACTGCATTTGCCTGAGGAAGACACAGAGTGTTGAAAGCTCGCAATTTTACTATCAAATAAATCGGTTGGATTAAAAATTGGTGTTGCTAAATTCTTACTGAGTTCTTACCACCCCAATCCAACGCCGGCATCTTTACATCATGAGGGGATATAGTCCAGCCTGATACTCCCAGTGCGGTACTGAGGGAATGCTGCACTGTCAGAGGTGATATAAACCAGGCTGACACTCCCAGTGCGATACTGAGGGAGTGCTACACTATTAGAGGTGATATAATCCATCTGACACTCCCAGTGCAGTACTGAGGGAGTGCTGCACTGTCAGAGGTGATATAATCCAGGCTGACAATCCCAGTGAGATACGAGGGAGTGCTGCACTGTCAGAGGTGATATAATCCAGACTGACACTCCCAGTGCGGTACTGAGGGAGTGCTACATATTAGAGGTGATATAATCCAGGCTGACACTCCCAGTGTGGTACTGAGGGAGTGCTGCACTGTCAGAGGTGATATAATCCAGACTGACACTCCCAGTGCGGTACTGAGGGAGTGCTGCACTGTCAGAGGTGATATAATCCAGAGTGACACTCCCAGTGCGATACTGAGAGAGTGCTACACTGTCAGAGGTGATATAATCCAGCCTGATACTCCCAGTGCGGTACTGAGGGAGTGCTACATATTAGAGGTGATATAATCCAGACTGACATTCCCAGTACAGTACTGATGGAGTGCTGCACTGTCAGAGGTGATACAATCCAGCCTGACACTCCCAGTGCAGTACTGAGGGAGTGCTACACTATTAGAGGTGATATAATCCAGGCTGACACTCCCAGTGCAGTACTGAGGGAGTGCTGCACTGTCAGAGGTGATATAATCCAGACTGACACTCCCAGTGTGATACTGAGAGAGTGCTGCACTGTCAGGTGATATAATCCAAACTGACAATCCCAGTGCGGTACTGAGGGAGTGCTGCACTGTCAGAGGTGATATAATCCAGGCTGACAATCCCAGTGCGGTACTGAGGGAGTGCTGCACTGTCAGAGTGATATAATCCAGGCTGACACTCCCAGTGCAGTACTGAGGGAGTGCTGCACTGTCAGAGATGATATAATCCAGGCTGACACTCCCAGTGCGGTACTGAGGGAGTGCTGCATTGTCAGAGGTGATATAATCCAAACTGACACTCCCAGTGCAGTACTGAGGGAGTGCTGCACTGTCAGAGATGATATAATCCAGGCTGACACTCCCAGTGCAGTACTGAGGGAATGCTGCACTGTCAGAAGTGATATAATCCAGGCTGACACTCCCAGTGCGGTACTGAGGGAGTGCTGCATTGTCAGAGGTGATATAATCCAAACTGACACTCCCAGTGCAGTACTGAGGGAGTGCTGCACTGTCAGAGATGATATAATCCAGGCTGACACTCCCAGTGCAGTACTGAGGGAGTGCTGCACTGTCAGAGATGATATAATCCAGGCTGACACTCCCAGTGCAGTACTGAGGGAGTGCTACCCTGTCAGAGGTGAGATAATCCAGGCTGACACTCCCGGTGCAGTACTGAGGGAGTGCTGCACTGTCAGAGTGATATAGAACATAGAACATAGAACACTACAGCACAGAACAGGCCCATCGGCCTTCGATGTTGCGCCGACCAATATAAAAAGCAATGCCCCTCCAAACTAAACCATTCCCTTCTCTTCCATATACTTATCAACTAACCTCTTAAACGCCACCAAACTTGGCGCATCTACAACTGCTGCAGGCAGGGCATTCCACTCCCGAACCACCCTTTGGGTAAAGAACCTACCTCTGATATCCGTCCTATAACTATCACCCCTTAATTTAAAGCTGTGTCCCCTCGTGCTAGCTTTCTCCATCCTAGGAAAAAGGCTATCACTGTCCAAAATATATAATCCAGGCTGACAATCCCAGTGCGGTACTGAGGGAGTGCTGCACTGTCAGAGGTGATATAATCCAGACTGACACTCCCAGTGCAGTACTGAGGGAATGCTACACTGTCAGAGGTGATATAATCCAGACTGACACCCCCAGTGCAGTACTGAGGGAATGCTACACTGTCAGAGGTGAGATAATCCATTCTGACACTCCCGGTGCAGTACTGACGGAGTGCTGCACTGTCAGAGTGATATATAATCCGGGCTCACAATCCCAGTGCGGTATTGATGGAACGCTGCACTGTCAGAGGTGATATAATCCAGACTGACACTCCAAGTGCAGTACTGAGGGAGTGCTACACTGTCAGAGGTGATATAATCCAGGCTGACACTCCCAGTGCGGTACTGAGGGAGTGCTGCACTGTCAGAGGTGATATAATCCAGGCTGACACTCCCGGTGCAGTACTGAGGGAGTGCTGCACTGTCAGAGGTGATATAATCCAGGCTGACAATCCCAGTGCGGTACTGAGGGAGTGCTGCACTGTCAGAGTGATATAATCCAGGCTGACACTCCCAGTGCAGTACTGAGGGAGTGCTACACTGTCAGAGGTGATATAATCCAGCTGACACTCCCAGTGGGTACTGAGGAGTGCTGCACTGTCAGAGTGATATAATCCAGCTGACATCAGTGCTACTGAGGAGTGCTACACTGTCAGAGGTATATAATCCAGCTGACTCCAGTGGGTACTGAGATGCTGCACTGTCAGAGGTGATATAATCCAGGCTGACAATCCCAGTGCGGTACTGAGGGAGTGCTGCACTGTCAGAGGTGATATAATCCAGGCTGACAATTGCAGTGCGGTACTGAGGGAGTGCTGCACTGTCAGAGTGATATAATCCAGACTGACACTCCCAGTGTGATACTGAGGGAGTGCTGCACTGTCAAAGGTGATATAATCCAGACTGACACTCCCGGTGTGATACTGAGGGAGTGCTGCACTGTCAGAGGTGATATAATCCAGACTGACACTCCCAGTGTGGTACTGAGGGAATGTTGCACTGTCAGAGTGATATAATCCAGACTGACACTCCTAGTGCAGTACTGAGGGAGTGCTGCACTGTCAGAGTGATATAATCCAGACTGACACTCCCAGTGCGGTACTGAGGGAATGCTGCACTGTCAGAATGATATAATCCAGACTGACACTCCCAGTGCGGTACTGAGGGAGTGCTACACTGCTGCGAGTGTAATTTTTCAGATGAAACATTACCGTATTGCCTTGTCAGGGTCTCAGCTCTCTGCGTCCCAGCAGCCATGAATTTAAAGAAATGCAGATTTCCCCCGGTCAATATTTAAATTGCAATGTCACTGAACGGGATGGTCTGGAATGATGATTTGGCCTCTGACCTTACTGTGTGCTGATTGGCTGCTCGGGGAATTGTACAGAGTGGGTTTGAAAGCTGAAACATTTTGAAGCTAATGAATGTGAGTTTGTTGTGATGGAGATTCAGATGCCTTTATCCTCACACAGATAGTGACTGTCCTCTGCTGTTACAGGGTGGGGTCACAGACGACAAGAGTGAGGAGAAATCATTATCCACCCTCAACCTGGGCGTCAATACACCCACTGTCTCCTGTATCTTTGACTGTAAGTATGGAGTAACCTCCTCTGGTGTTCATCTGAGCTTCTGTTTGGAATGTGTGCGTGAGTGTGAGTGCATGTATATGTGTGCTCACGTGTATGTCTATGTGCATATGCGTGTGAATGTGCATGTGTCGGTGTGAGTGTGTATATGTTTACAAGCATACATGCGTGTATGTATATGTGAGCATGTGTACTCACATACACATGTGAATGTGTATATGTTGATATACGTGAGTATGTGTGAGGAAATGAGTGTGTGTAAATGACTGTGTGTGAGCAGACATGAGCATGTGTATGTGTGTATGTGTGTGTGTGTGTGAATGTGCATGTGTGTGCGTGTGTGTGTGCATGTGCAGTGTGTGTGAGTCTGTGTGCGCGTGCATGTGTGGTGTGTGAGTGTGAGTGAGTGTGTGGGTGTATGTGTGTGTGTGCATGTGCGGTGTGTGTGTGTGAATGTGCGTGCGTGTGCATGTACGTGTGTGTGCGTATGTATGTGAGTGTATGTGTGTGTGTGAGTGTTTGTGTGTGTGCATGCATGTGTATGTCAGTGCGTGTGCGTGCCTGTGTATGTGAGTGTGTGTGCGTGTGCATGTGTGGTGTATGTGTGTGAATGTGCATGCGTGTATGTGTGTGTGTGTGTCAGAATGAATTGTGTATCTTTTAAAAGTTCCCACACACAGGCTGGGATTTTCCGACTGTGCTCATCCCGAAGCCATAACATCTCTCCCAAGAGCCTGCTCCGATTCCCGTAGCGGGCGGGATGGTAAAATTCCAGCCATTGAGTATATTGAAGAATGAGATTGATGGATTTGTGGATAGTGAGGAAGCGAAGTGATAAGGTGATATTGTGTGATTATAGACAGTCAGCCATGATTTACTGAATAGCAGGACAGATTAGAGGGACCAAATGGCCGACTAATGTTCTCATGTATTGGTTGAAACGGCCTAGAATGTCACACAGTTACATCCATATAATTCACGAGAAGGCCCATTGCGAGTTTCTTTGAGTGATTGGAGTGGGTAATAATTGCCAGCTTTCCAGCTGAACCCACATTCATTTCTGAATGATGTCAATTGTGCTCTTTTCAGATGGGACCAGATACCATCTCCGATGTTACATTTACCAAGCAAGGGACCTGATCGCACTGGACAAGGACAGCTTCTCAGGTACGTTACAGTGCACGCAGCACAGACACACACACACACCCGCACACCACACCCACACACACACCCACACCCACACACCCACACCCACACCCTCACCCACACACCCACATACACACACACACCCACACCATACACACACACACACCCACACACACACACCCACACACACACACCCACCACACACACACACACACACCCACACACCCACACACACACACCCACACACAACACACACACCCACACCCATACACACACACACCCACACACCCACACCCACACACCCACACCCACACACACACACCCACACACCCACACACACACACCCACACACACACACCACCACACCCACACCCATACACACACACACACCCACACACAACCACACCCACACCCACACCCACACCACACACCCCAACACACACACCCACACCCATACACACACACACACCACACACACACCCACACCACCACACACACCCACACCCATACACACACACACACCCACACCCAACACACACACACACCCACACCACCACACACCCACCACCCACACACACACCCACACCCAACACCACACACACACCACACACCCACACCCATACACACACACACACACCCACACACACACACCCACACACACACCCACACCCACACCCATACACACACACCCACACACACACACACCCACACCCACACACACACACACACACACCACACACACCACACCACACCCAACACACACACACCACACACACCCACCCACACACCCACACACCCACACACCCCACACCCACACCCACAACACACACACCCCACTCCCACACACACACTCCCACTCCCAGGCACGCACTCCCACGCACGCACACACGCACACACTCCCACACACACTCCCACACACACACACACACACACGCACACACTCCCACACACACTCCCCCACTCACGCCACACCCACACACACACACACACACACTCCCACACACACACACTCCCACACACATACACACACACCTACACACACACGCACACACACATACATACACACACACATGCATATATACATACATACACACACCCACACACATACACACACATACATACACACGCACACACACTCACACACTCACATTCACTCACACATACACACATATAACACACACACACTCACACACACATTCACACACTCACACATACACACTCACACATACACACACAGATTCACACACATACAGATTCACACACACACACACACAGATTCACACACACACACATACATACACACACACACACTCACACACTCATACACACATTCACTCACACACACACACAACACATCACACACACACATACACACTAACATACATACACACACACACACACACATTCACACACACATACACACACATTCACACACACGCACATTCACACACACACACACACACCTACATACACACACGCACACCCCCCCCACACACACATACATACATACACACACGCACACGCCCACCCACACATGCATACACACGCACACACCTCACTCACACATACACACACATAACATACATACAACACACACACACACTCACACACACGCACACACATTCACACACACACTCACAAATACACATACATAAATACACACACACACTCACACACACACACTCTCACACACATCACATACACACACACACACACACACATCGCACACACATTCGCACACACAAATTCACACACACACACACACACACACACACATTCACACACACACACACTCACACATACATATATACATACATACACACATTCACACACACACACACACATACACACACACATACATACACACACACACATACATACACACACACACTCACACACACACACACATTCACACACACATACAAACACTCACGCACACATACATACACATACTCACACACACACTCACACATACACACACACTCTCTCTCACACCACACACGCACACACACGCACACACACACACACATACATGCACAGTCACACATACACACACGCTCTCTCTCCCACCACACACGCACACACATGCACACACACACACTCACAAATACACATACATAAATACACACACCACACACACACACACACACTCACACACACACTCTCACACACACACACACACACACATTCGCACACACAAATTCACACACACAACACACACACACATTCACACACACACACACACACACATACATACATACATACATAACACACATACATACATACACACACACACACACACACATCACACACACACTCACACAGACACACACACACATTCACACACACATACAAACACTCACACACATACATACACATACTCACACACACACTCACACATACACACACGCTCTCTCCACACCACACACACACACACACACACACACACACACACATACATGCACACTCACACATACACACACGTTCTCTCTCACACCACACACGCACACACATGCACACACACACACTCTCTCACACTACACACACACACACAAACACACACTAACTCACACACACATGCAGACACACTCACCCGCGCACACACACGTGCGCACACACACACACACACACACACACACACATACACACACACACGCGTGCTGATGGTCTGGACTCATCAGAAGGAGCTCCAGACAGCTTTGACAAACTTCCTGATGCAAGTGGTCAACCTCATACAAGTTTGAAAGTGTTTTTATTTATCTACTGTCTGCCTTCTCCTGGCATTGCTGCCCCAGATGGTACAGCTGGTGATGATGCATTTAGCACCATCTCCTTCTGAAGAAGATTCTTTTTGCACGCAGAGGGTGATGAGTACCTGGAGCAAACTGCCAGAGGTAGAATAGAGCCGGGTACAATTTTGTCTTTTAAAGAGCATTTAGACCTGAGTAAAATGGGTACAGTGAGATATGGGCCAAACACGGGCAATTGGGACAAGCTTAGGGGTTAAAACAAAAGGGCGGCATGAACAAGTTGGGCCAAAGGAACTGTAAATCTCTATGATTCTATGGCCGGAATTTTACCGTCTTGCCCACCTTCCAGAGTGGCATTCTCCTCTGGCCTCAGCTGGGTGAGGTGGTAAAATTCCAGCATAGGAAAACGTGAACACTGTTTCTCTCTCCACAGACCTGCTGAGATTTACTGACACTTCCTGTTTCTCTTTCACACTGTCTGTGTGGGAAATGGAACATACTTGGGGCTTAACAGGCCACAACCTGCATTTATGTAGCATCCTTTATCAGTAACACATCCCACAACAAGTCACGTGAGGGGACATTGGAGCAGATAAACTAAAACCTCCCTTTGGGTATTAGAGTGAATGAAATATTTTTGAAGTAATTACAGATGATTAAAATGATTTTATCGTGTATGTTATACATCACACAAAACTTAACATACCAAAACATTCCAATGGAATGCTGGTCTGTGTGCTTAGATAGCTGGGAAAGAAAGTAAAATATTTGAACTGATTGGTAAAGTTCTCTTAAATCGCGTCTGAATTCCCTGTCCTTCACACTAAAACTCTGCCCCCCACCTCCCTGTTGACATATTAAATATGTCAATATTTAAACCTCCCCACATCTCTCCGCCTCTCTATCTCTCTCTCCATTTTTTTTAGGGCTTTGAAACCTACACATTTGACCAAGTTTATCTGTTTTCTTGCCGTAGTTTAATTGATAAAACTGCTATGAAGCACCTTGGGACATTTTGCACCAGTAAAGAAGCCGTAATAATGTGAGTTCATGAATCACGGCTGCCAATTTGAGCACAGCAAACAGCGATGTGATAAAGAACCAGATTGTATGTTGTAGTGAGGTTGGTTGAGGGGTAAATATTGGCCAGGCCACCAGGAAGGACATCTCTGTGCTGATTAGTACCGTAAATCATAGAATCTCTATAATTCAGAAACAGACCATTTAGAACATAGAACATTACAGCGCAGTACAGACCCTTTGGCCCTCGATGTTGCGCTGACCAATATAACCAATCTTATGACCCTCTATCCTAAACTATTCCAATGCTATCCACATGCCTATCCACTGCCCATTTGAACACCCTTAAACTTGTCGAGTCCACAACTGCTGCAGGAAGGGCATTCCACGCCCTTACTACCCTCTGAGTAAAGAACCCACCTCTAACATCTGTCCTATAACTACCACCCCTTAATTTAAAGCTATGTCCCCTCGTGTTATCCATCTCCATCTGAGGAAAAAGGCTCTCACTACCCACCATATCTAACCCTCTGATCATCTTGTATGTCTCAATTAAGTCACCTCTTAGCCTTCTTCTCTCTAATGAAAATAACTTCAAGTCCCTTAGCCTTTCCTCATAAGACCTACCCGTCATACCAGGCAACATTCTGGTAAACCTCCTCTGCACCCTTTCCAATGCCTCCACATCTTTCTTATAATGCGGGGACCAGAACTGTACACAATACTCCAAGATCGGCCGCACCAGAGTTTTGTACAGTTGCAACATGACATCTCGGTTCCGAAATCCCTCTACCAATAAATGCTAACACACTATACGCCTTCTTAACAACCTTATCAACTTGAGTACCAGCTTTCAGAGATCTGCACCTGCACATCGAGATCTCTCTGCTCATCTACACCACTAAGAGTCCTACCATTAGCCCTATATTCTGCACACATATTACTCTTACCAAAGTGAATCACCTCACACTTTTCCACATTAAACTCCATTTGCCACTTCTCGGCCCAGCTCTGCAACTTATCTATGTCCCTCTGCAAACTGTAACATCCATCCTCACTGTCTACAACTCCTCCGACTTTGGTGTCGTCAGCAAATTTACTAACCCATCCCTCTACACCCTCATCCAGGTCATTTATAAAAACAACAAACAACAGTGGCCCCAAAACAGATCCCTGAGGTACACCACTAGTAAGTAAATTTGGCCCATCGAGTCTGCACCAACCACAATCCCACCCAGCTCTACCCCATATCCCTACACATTTTACCACTAATCCCTCTAACCTACGCATCTCAGGACAATTTTAGCATGGTCAATCAACCCAACCTAACCAGCACATCTTTGAGCTGGGAGGAAACCAGAGCACCCGGAGAAAACCCACACAGACATGAGGAGAATTTACAAACTCCGCACAGACAGTGACCCAAGCTGGGAATCAAAGCCAGCTCCCTGGAGCTGTGAAGCAGCAGTGCTACCGTGCTGCCTACGGTAAAGTCTGTTACATCCCCTTTGAGTTGCTGGCAACACCATGGTTAGCAATACTACTTCATAGTGCGAGGGGCCCAAGTTCAATTCCAACCTAGGGTGACTGTGTGGTGTCTGCATGGTCTCCCCATGTTCTGCTTTTTTAATTCATTTGTGGAACATGGGCATCGCCTACATTTATTGCCCAGCTCCAGTTATTTGAGACAGTTGAGAATCAGCCACATTGCTGTGGTTCTGGAGTCAAGTGTTGGCCAGACCAGGTAAGATTTTCTTCACTGGTTAGCGAACCAGTTTCCGACAATTGGCAATGGTTTCGTGGTCATTATTAGACTTTTAATTCCAGATTTTTAGTGAATTTGAATTCCACTGTCTGCCGTGTTGGGATTTGAACCCAGGTCCCGAGACAGTTACCCTACGTCTCTGGAATCTAGTCCTGTAACAATACCACTACACCACGGATACCAGTGTTTGGCTGAGACCCATCAGAGAGCAGCTAAGAGGCAGCCAAGATGGTATTAGTCATGTACAGGTAATAAAAACAGAGCTGCATTTCTATAGCACCTTTCACCACCTCAGGTTGTCTCAAACTTCTTTACTTTTTTTTATTCGTTCATGGGACATGGGCTGAATGGCCTCCTTCTGCACTGTAAGGATTCTATTCGGTTCAATTCTATTCTGAAAAAAAGGTATTCAGGGCCTCACTGTAATATTTCATTCAGAATGGTACGATGCCTCAGTACTGCTCTGGCAGGGTCACCCTGGATTCTGTGCTTAAATAGGAACGGCATGTTCCCTTCCCGAGAGGAGAGTCAGGAGGCACTTTACAACAATCACCGGCTTCACGGTCACTTGAGCTGAGACAGATTCTGTTTGTGAAAGTGCTGAACTGAGATTTCCAGGTCTCTCCCCAGCGTGGACTCGGCTGTTCCCACTCTGCCAGGAGGGGTCTATAAATCTGTCAGTGGGATTGAACCTGCATTCACCAGGCTCACCGGCTTTGTGGTATAGACAACCTCACTGCTTGAGCTTCACCTGCACTGCCACCAGGTTTAAAGCTGAAGATGACACCCCCTTCGATTGCCAGTTCTGTGTCTGAAAGCCCCCTTTGTTGGTTGGCGGCTGGGAGCCTAAGAGGAGGGAGATTGATCTGTCTGAAGCTTCTTGGACATTGGCCATCAGCTCAACCTTTCCCGAAACTGCCCTTTACTGGCAGTCTCACTCACAGAGGCCATTCATATTGGAGATGGAAAAATATGTTGCACAGGGGAGGCGGGGTGGTTGGGAATGATATTGCTGCCAAACAACTGTTGCATTAATTTCCAATTGTCACACAGCGAGTAAGGAGAGAGAGCTTCGTGCTTTTGAAGTGCGATCAGCTTGGCCACAGAGCGGCACGGTGGTTAGCACTGCTGCCTCTCAGTGCCAGGGACAAGGGTTCAATTCCTGGCCTTGGGTCACTGTCTGTGCGGAGTCTGCATGCTCTCCCTGTGTCTGTTTTCCTCCGGGTGCCCCGCTTTCCTCCCACACCTCAATGGTGTGCAGGTTAGATGGATTGGCCACGATAAATTGCCCCATAGTTTCCCAAGCTGTGTAGATCAGGGGGATTAGTGGGGTAAATAGATACTAGATCAGAGAACCCTAATGTGCAGAAGGAGGCCATTTTGTCCATCGAGTGTACATTGACTGGCATGGTGCCATCTTACCCAGGTCCACCGACACCCTATCCTCATGATCCCCTGTATTTACCCCACTAATACGCCTAACCTACATATGTTTGGATGCAATTTACCTTGGTCAATTCACCTAAGCTACACATTTTGGGACTATGGGAGGAAATCGGGTGACAGGGTGGCACAGTGGTTAGCGATGCTGCCTCACAGCACCAGGGATCCGGCTTTGATTCCTAGCTTGGGTCACTGTCTGTGTGGAGCTTGCACATTCTCCCCGTGTCTGCGTTGGGTTTCCTCCGGGTGCTTTGGTTTTCTCCCACAGTCCAAAGGTGGATTGGCCGTGCTAAATTATCCCTTAGTGTCAGGGGATTAACAGGATGGATATGTGGGGTTGCGGGAGTAGGGCTGGATGGGATTGTGGTCAGTGCAGACTCAATGGGCCAAATGGCCTACTTCTGTACTGTAGGGATTCTATGATTTTGTGACCACAATCCCACCCAGATTCTATCCCTATAACTACATGTGGGCTAGTCCCCCTGATACTAAGGGGAATTTATCATGGCCAATCCACCTAACCTGCATATCTTTGGACTGCGGGAAGAAACTGGAGCACTCGGAGGAAACCCACGCAGATACGGGGAGAATGTGTAAACTCCACACAGACAATGACCCAAACCGGGAATTGAACCGGGGCCCCTGGTGCTGTGGAGCTGCAGTGCTAACCACTGTCCCATTGTGTCGCCCTCAAATACTATGGTTTACAAGGAACAGGTCTGGGTGGGATTGTCCCTTAGTGTCAGGGCGACTATGCGGGGTTACAGGATAAGGCTGAGGTGGGATTGTTGTCGGTGCAGACCTGATGGGCTGAATGGCCTCCTTCTTCACTGTAGGGATTTTATGAGAGAGTCGCTTGGAGAGCTGTTAGAGTATCTTTGAAAAGAGAATTAGAATCATAGAATTCCTACAGTTCAGAAGAGGCCATTTGGCCCATTTGGTCTGCGCCGATTCTCCAACAGAGCATCTTACCCAGGCCCACCTCCACCCTATCCTCATAACCCCTGTATTTACCCCACTTAATACCCCTAATCTACACATCTTTGGACACTGAGTGGCAATTTACCCTGGCCAATTCACCTAGACTGTGGTAGGAAACTGGGTGATACGATGGCACAGTGATTAGCGCTGTTGCCTCACAGCATCCAGGTTCGATTCCCGGCTTGGGTCACTGTCTGTGTGGAGTCTGCATGTTCTCCTCATGTCTGTGTGGGTTTCCTCTGGGTGCTCCGGTTTCCTCCCGGAGGGTCGTGAATCTTTGGAATTCTCTCCCCATTGAAGCAGTGGAGGCTACCTCGTTAAATGTGTTTAAGTCACAGAGAGATAGATTTTTAACCAATAACGGAATCAAGGATTATGAGGAGCAGGCGGGTACGTGGAACTGGATAACTGTCAGATCAGCCATGATTTTATTGAATGGCGGGGCAGGCTCGAGGGGTTAGATGACCTACTCCTGCTCCGAGTTCTTATGTTTTCATATTCTTCCACAGTTCAAAAATATGCAGGTTAGGTGGGTTGGCCATGCTAAATTGCCCCTAATGTCAGGGGATTAACAGGGTGGATGTGTGGGGTTGTGGGGATAGGCCCTGGACTGGTGCAGACTCGATGGGCCAAATGGCCTCCTTCTGCACTGTAGGGATTCTATGATCACAATCACACCCATGCTATCTCCCCATAACCCATGTGTTTATCCTAGCTAGTCCCCTGACACTAAGGGGCAATTTAGCATGGCCAATCTACCTAACCCACACATCTTTGGACTGTGGGAGGAAAACAGAGCAGCTGGAGAAAACCCACGGCGAATGTGCAAAGTCCACATAGACAATGACCCAAGCTGAGAATTGAACCAGGGCCCTGGCACTGTGAGGCAACAGTGCGAAGCACTGTGCCACCGTGCCAGTCCTAAATGGGGAACAGGTCTGGGTGGGATTTAACACTAGTATCAGTGGAATTACTTGGGGTTACAGGATAGGGCTTGGCTGGGATTGTTGTCGGTGTAGGCCCGATGGGCTGAATGGCCTCCTTCTGCGTTGTAAATTATCCCTCTGGACCCTTTTGTATCTCTCCCCTCTCACCTTAAACCTCTGCCCTCTGGTTTTTGACTCCCCTGGGAAAAAGCATTGACTACCTAGCTGATCTGTGCTCATCATTATTTTATAGACCTCTATAAGATCACCACTCAGTCTCCTACACTCCAAAGAAAAAATGTCCCAGTCTATCCAGCCTCTCCTTATAACTCAATCCATCAAGTCCCCGTAGCATCCTAGTAAATCTTTCCTACATTCTTTCTGGTTTAATTAACCTGGCATCTATCAGACACACCTATTTTTCTGCCATCTTATTTTCTAGCCCTTTTGTCATCTCGCGTACTCTGACTTTGTCTCACCTTTTACCCTTGTGGGAATGTGGTCAAGGCATCTCTTGTTTGACAGCCTGTAATGCTATTGTAGCTTTGCCTTTAGATTCCAATTTAGCGGGTCCAGATCTGTCTCAGTTCAATGAAATTGGCCCTCCCTCCAGTTAATTATGTTTTACTCTGGATTGCTTCTTGTCATCTTCATAGCGAGCTGATACTAGAGATGAGGGAGTTGGATTGTGAGGAGAGACTGAATAGGCTAGGTTTGTACTCTTTGGAGTTTAGGAGGCTGAGAGGGGATCTTATAGAGACACATAAGATAATGAAGGGGATGGATAGGGTAGAGGTTGAGAGACTCTTCCCGCTTAACAAAGATAGCAGGACTAGAGGGCACAGCCTCAAAATTAAGGGGGGAGCGCAGTTCAGATCAGAGTTGGGGAGGAATTTCTTCACTCAAAGGTCGGGGAATCTTTGGAATCCTCTGCCTGATGAAGTGGTGAAGGATTCCTCGCTGAATATGTTCAAGTCAAGAGTGGATCGGTTTTTGATTGAAGGGAGTTAAGGATTACGGGGAGAAAGCAGGAAAGTGGAACTGAACCACTACAGATCAGCCATGATCTTATTGAATGGCGGGGCAGGCTCGAGGGGCTGGATGGCCGACTCCTGCTCCTACTTCTTATGTTCTTAACAATATATGTTCACTATTGTCTCCGGATACTTAATCCACTTGACCCACCTAATTCCAGCACCCCCCCCCCACCATTCCCTTTCCCCCACCAAAAAACAGATCCTTCCTCACTGGGTTGGGAATGAATGGATCCAAGAAGATACTTCAGAAATTCTTCCTTTTTACCCTTTATATTTTTATTAGCTCGATCCCTCTAAGATAATTGAAATCCCGCATTATCACCAACTATATTCTCGACGGTTTGAAGTTGGATAAGTCCCCTGGGCCGGACGGGATTTACCCTAGGATTCTCTGGGAGGCGAGGGAGGAGATTGCAGAGCCTCTGGCTCTGATCTTCAGGTCGTCGTTGGTTACGGGTGTGGTTCCGGAGGACTGGAGGATAGCGAATGTGGTCCCGTTGTTCAAGAAGGGGAAGAGAGACCTTCCAGGGAATTATAGGCCAGTGAGTCTTACTTCTGTTGTGGGCAAAGTATTGGAGAGAATAATTAGGGATAGGATTTATAGTTATTTAGAGAGAAATGAATTGATTGGAGATAGTCAGCATGGTTTTGTGAAGGGTAGGTCGTGCCTTACTAACCTCATTGAGTTTTTTGAAAAAGTGACTAAAGAGGTGGATGGGGGTAAGGCGGTTGATGTGGTATATATTGACTTTAGTAAGGCGTTTGATAAGGTGGCCCATGGAAGACTTCTGCAGAAAATGCAGATGTATGGGATAGAGGGTGATTTAGCTAATTGGATTAGGAATTGGCTAGCAGATAGAAAACAGAGGGTGGTGGTTGATGGGAGATATTCATCGTGGAGTTCGGTGACAAGTGGTGTACCTCATGGGTCTGTTTTGGGGCCCCTGCTGTTTGTAATTTTTATAAATGATCTGGATGAGGCTATTGAAGGATGGATTAGTAAATTTGCAGATGACACTAAAGTCGGTGGAGTGGTAGATAGTGAAGAGGGGTGTTATAGTTTGCAGAGGGACTTGGACAAGTTGCAGAGCTGGGCCGAGAGGTGGCAAATGGAGTTTAATGTGGAAAAGTGTGAGGTAATGCACTATGGCAGAAATAATAAATGTGTAGAGTATAGGGCAAATGGTAGGATTCTTAGTAGTCTAGATGAACAGAGGGATCTTGGTGTGTATGTGCATAGATCCCTGAAAGTAGGCAGTCAGGTCGAGAAGGTTGTTAAGAAGGCATATGGAGTCTTGGCTTTTATTGGTAGAGGGATTGAATTTCGGAGCCGCAACGTCATGTTGCAACTGTACAAATCTCTAGTGCGGCCGCACTTGGAGTATTGTGTGCAGTTCTGGTCCCCACATTATAAGAAAGATGTGGAGGCATTGGAGAGGGTACAGAGGAGGTTTACCAGGATGTTGCCTGGTATGGAGGGCAGGTCTTATGAAGAGAGGCTGAGGGATTTGAGGTTGTTTTCGTTAGAAAGGAGGCGGCTAAGAGGGGACCTAATCGAAACATATAAGATGATTAGAGGTTTAGATAGGGTGGACAGTGATAGCCTTTTTCCTAGGATGGAAAAAGCTAGCACGAGGGGACACAGCTTTAAATTAAGGGTGATAGTTATAGGACGGATATCAGAGGTAGGTTCTTTACCCAAAGGGTGGTTCGGGAGTGGATTGCCCTGCCTGCAGCAGTTGTAGATGCGCCAAGTTTGGTGGCGTTTAAGAGGTTAGTTGATAAGTATATGGAAGAGAAGGGAATGGTTTAGTTTGGAGGGGCATTGCTTTTTATATTGGTCGGCGCAACATCGAAGGCCGAAGGGCCTGTTCTGTGCTGTAATGTTCTATGTTCTATGTTCTAACTTATAGTTTTTACATCTCTTTCCAATTCCTCTTCAAATGCGCTCCTCTCTGTCTTTTCCACTATTATTACGATGCAGAGGTTGGTCCGTTTTTGAGAAGCCGAGTCCTCCAAAGAGGAATACCTTGCTTTGTAATCTCTTAAAAGTGTTCAGGAAGATGTGAACTGTTCTTCATTAATGTTTAGAAGTTCATTGACAAAAAGACCTGAAACACACTTCAAAATTAACAAGTTATATCAGTAACTGGCAACCTTAACTAAATAAGCGATATATCGATTAAAATAAGCTTCTACTGGGATGCTGTTCAAATAAATACAAGGATCATTCATTACCAAACCAGTAATAATAATAATTTAGTCATTCTCAAAGAACATACAACTAACTCTGGCAACTTGTTCTAGACACTCATCATCCTCTGTATGAAAAAGTTTCCCCTCTGGACACATTTGTATCTCTCCCCGCTCACCTTAAACCTATGCCATCTAGCTTTAGACTCGCCTACCTTTGGGAAAAGATACTATCTACCTGATTTATGCCCCTCATTATTTTGTAGACCTCTGTAAGGTCACCTGTCATCATCCTGCACTTCAGAGAAAAAAGTCCCAGTCTATCCAGCCTGTCCTTATAACTCAAACTATAAAGTCATTGGATAGTTGGTAAGTTTTCTTAAGAGATATTTGAAGCTGGCACTGAACCACTGTTTCCCTCTCTAAGTGTTGAGAAGTGGCAGCTCTTCAATTGGACTACAGGCAGGCAGTTGATCTCTTTATAATTCTGATGACTTATCAACTTTCCTACACCCAGATTGGTCTGATGTTGTCAACAACAACAAATTCAAATTTGATAAGCTCCTGTTAGCTCCTGTCTTCTTTAAACTGATAGGCTGGATTCAAAATTCAAAAGCCTGCAGTGCCTGTTATCAAGGCAACCCCGATGCTTGGTCTTCATTTTAAATATTGCAATCTGTATACTCTGTATGCACCTACATTTTAAATATCCGAGCACTGACACAAAACCAGCTTTTAAAGGGACCACAGTTCACAAAATCAACTTCATGACCCTATGTAATGACCTATAGAGCACAGTAGTACATTTATTCCAATATTGTTCCTTAGCTACCTTCTCAACAAAGATAACTAATGAAAAGACTGAGATAATGATAAGATGTAACAACATCTAGTGCTCTTCATATAGTCATAGAATATACAGCATAGAAGCAGGCTCTTCGGTCCAACTCCTCCATGCTAACCAAGTTTCCCAAACTGAACCTGTCCCATTTGCCTGTATTTGGCCCATGTTCCACTGAACCTTTCCTCCTGTACCTGTCCAAATGTCTTTTAAATGTTGTAATTGTACCCTTTTTTACCACCTTCTCTGGCAGCTCATTCCATATAATCATCACCCTCTGTGTGAAAAAGTTACTCTTCAGGTCCCTTTTAAATCTCCCCCCCCCTCCCTTAAACCTATGCCCTCTAGTCTTGGAATCTCCTTACCTTGGGGGAAGAGATCCCGGCTACTCATCTGATCTATGTCTCTCACGATTTAATAAACCTCAACACGGTCAACCTTCAGCCTCTTATGCTCCAGGGGAAGAAATCCCAGCCTATCCAACCTCTCCTTATAATTCACTTCAACTAATGTATGTGAAAATGGACTCTCTTCCAAAGGAATATCACAGACAAAATTGACAGGCTTCCTTTACTGTTCATGATCTGTGTACTCATGTGCACCAGGTATGTGTTCCTTACTATCAGAGTGAGAGTTCCAATTGGGCCATTCCAGCAGAAAGCTTTAGTGAGTTTAGAAATAAGTTACTTGTTACTGCACCCTTATCCCAAATTTAACAGAATATTTCACTCTTTCATCTCACATGCACCAAGGTCAGGTACAAATGAGGGTTACAGTTTATAATGATCTCAGTTAGGAGAGTTGGCGCAATTCACAAGTCATGTGACTTCAGGCAGCCATCTTTTTCAGCCTGTTTTGATTGGTGTTCTGACTATGCTGGGGCATCACCGAGATTTCTCTGAGATTTCTATCAGTTTATATTAATGTCCTGACGTAAAGAATCTCAACATTTAACCAAAATGCTGGAAAATCTCAGCAGGTGTGGCAGGAAGGAGAGAAAAGAGCTGATGTTTCAAGTCCAGACAACCTTTTGTCAAAGCTCAATATTTACCCCAAAAAATCATTCTATAATCGTGATGATCAAATTCAATACCATATCACTTTTCTAGAGATAGACATCTCAACCTATTCAATCTCACTAACCGGACAAACCTCCCAGATTTGGCTTCATTCAAGGAAATCATAAAGAGCTTCATATTTATTTATAAAAATCAGAACCAAATATTTCAATTGGAGGAAGTTACAGGGCTATGGGGAGAAAGAGTAGGACAGTACGATTAATTTGAGATTGATACAGGGTTATGGGGAGAGAGAGTGGGGCAGTGGGATTAGTTTGGGATTGATACAGGGCTATGGGGAGAGAGTGGGGCAGTGGGATTCGTTTGGGATTGATACGGGGTTATGGGGAGTGAATTAGGCAGTGGGATTAGTTTGGGATTGATAAAGGGATATGGGAAGTGACTGGGGCAGTGGGATTCGTTTGGGGTTGAGACAGGGCTTTGCAGAGAGAGTGGGGCAGTGGGATAAACTTCAGTTTGATACAGGAACTATGAGGAAAGCAAAGCAGTTGATTAAATTTCAGTTTGTTTATTATTAAGTGTCACAAGTAGGTTTACATTAACAGCGCAATGAAGTTACTGTGAAAATCCCCTAGTCACCGCACTCTGGTACCTGTTTGGGTAACTGAGAGAGAGTTTAGCACGGCCAATGCACCTAACCAGCACATCTTTCGGACTGCGGGAGGAAGCCGGAACTCCCGGAGGAAACCCACGCAGACACTGGGAGAATGTATATACTCCACACAGGCAGTGACCCAAAGTCGGGAATTGAACCGGGTCTCTGACAGTGTGAGGCAGCAGTGCTAACCATTGTGCCACCGTGCTTGGCCCTATTACGATTAATTAAATTAATTAATTAAATGAATTCATTCAGATTTCTCTTGAGTGGTTGTCTTGCTGATGACCTTTGTGCTGTAACTGATCACTCCCTTTTCCCTTGTCCACTGTCAGTAAAGCACCCGCGATGTCGACCTTCTTTAGTAAAGTCCCTCTTAATCTTCCTTGTTGTCAGGGAAACAAATCCAGCTTCTCTCGCCTCTCTGCGTAACTGAAGGCAACCACCCCTGATACAATTCGAGTAAATTTCACCCTCTGCAATATCCTGTGTAATGTGTCGTGTCCTGGAGTAACACCAAGCCCTGAGCTTTATCCAGTGAACATCTCTCTGCGAGGGAGGAATTTCCACCCTGAGTGGAATCCCTGAGTGTTTTGGGGAATATTCTTGCCCGTGGTGGTTTGAGAGTTAATCACACTGTTGTGCTGAGGGATCGCTCCTGGGAAAAGTAGACTGGGAATATAAAGAAGGATGATTTTGGCGTGGGAGTACATGGAGAGTCTTAAACACTGGAGCGAGCCAACTGATTCTGCTACTGCTTATTCTCCACATGACTTTTCTCCCAAGCATCCCTCCTCACACACACATTTAACCCCCTCAACCTATCCTTTTCTTCCTTTACCACTCATGTGTTTATCTATCTCACTCTTAAACCCCTTCTGTTATTTGCTTCAACTGGTCTTTGAGGTACCGAGTTCCACATTCTCACGAGGTTCTGCACCATTAAGTTTCTCCTCTCAGATGTGTGAGTAACTGTCTTATATTTATGAGCCCTACTCTTGGTCTCCCACATGTGGAAACCTGGCCCCAGCAGAGCTTAAGCGCAGAGATGAAGTTGTCTCGGGACACAGTGGATGGGTAGGGACTGCAGGTGCACAGAGCAGCGTGTTTATACCATTCAGGGTGAAGCCTGAATACTTCCCTGGCGCCAATCAGACAGCATAGCATTCCCGGGGTCCATCCCAACTGGATGCTTCTCAAGTTGAGGCCTAAAGCAAACAGGCTTCTTTCAGACAGACTGATTGACACCAATATATTCAATAAGAAACCAGTAAAATTCTAACAGGGTTCAACAGACTAGGTTCAGAAAGAATGTTCCCAATTGTGGGGGGAGTCCGGAATTAGGGGTCATAGTTTGAGGATAAAGGGGTAAATCTTTTACACCTGAGGAGAAATTTCTTCACCCAGAGGGTGGTGAATGTGTGGAATTCACTACCACAGAATGTAGTTACATAGAAACATAGTAAAACTATAGCACCATACAGGCCCTTTGGCCCACAAAGTTGTGCCTAACATGTCCCTATTTTAGACATTACTAGGCTTACCTATAACCCTCTATCTTACTAAGTCCCACGTACTTATCTAAAAGTCTCTTAAAAGATTCTATCAAATCCACCTCCACCACTGTTGCTCATTCCACGCACCCACCACTCTCTGAGTGAAAAACTTACCCCTGACATCTCCTCTGTACCTACTCCCCAGCACCTTAAACCTGTGTCCTCTTGGGGCAACAATTTCAGCCCTGGGGAAAAAGCCTCTGAGAATCCATTCGATCAATACCTCTCAACGTCTTGTGGACTTCTATCAGGTCACCCCCCATCCTTCGTCTCTCCAAGGAGAAAAGGCCGAGCTCTCTCAACCTATCCTCATAAGGCATGCTCCCCAATCCAGGCAACATCCTTGTAAATCTCCCCTCCACCTTTTCTATGGCTTCCACATCCTGTAATGAGGCGACCAGAACTGAGTGCAGTACTCCAAGTGGAGTCTGAGCAGGGTTCTATATAGCTACAACATTATCTCTTGACTCCTAAACTCAATTCCTCGATTGATGAAGGCCAATAGACCATATACCTTCTTAACCACAGTTCAACCTGCGCAGCTGCTTAGAGATCCTGTGAACTTGGACCCTAAAATCCTTCTGATCTTCCACACTGCCAAGAGTCTTCCCATTAATATTATATTCTGCCATCCTATTTGACCTGCCAAAATGAACCACTTGAGTTGAGGCCAAAACGTTGTCTGATTTCAAGTAGAAATTAGATATAGCTCTTGGGGCTAAAGGGATCAAGGGATATAGGAGTGGGGAGAGGGAATCAGGATATTGAATTTGATGATCAGCCATAATCAAAATGAACGATGAAGCAGGCTTGAAGAACCGAATGGCCTATTCCTGCTTCTAGTTTCTATGTTTCTATGTAACGCATAGGTACTTGGAAATACAGAAACAAGAGTATTGTTACTATCTTACTGTACATGTAATGAAGAGACCTCTGGATTGATGATTCAGAGTCACAATTCAAATCCCATCCTGGGATTTCATTCAATTAAATACATCTGGAGTTCAAACAAAAACAAGTATTTGTAATGGTGTCATGTCATTGTATGAAAATCCCATCAGGTTCACTAATGTCCTTTAGGGAAGGAAATCTGCCAACCTTACCCTGTCTGGACTACATGTGACTCCAGAGCCACAGCAATGTGGGTGGCTTTTAACTCTGAACTGTCTGAGCAAGTCACTCAGCTATATTCAAGAAGGTGGCTCACCACTACCTTCTCAAAGCTCCTCAGAGATGGTCAACAAATATTGACCTTAGCAGCGATGCCCACATCCCATGAATGATAAAATAAAGACCCATTGCTAAGGAACAAGTATGATGTAGAAATTATGATTTAAGGCTCTCTAACAAGGCTTTTAAAGGATTACTGTCCTTAGGCAATCTTTAGTAAGTGAGAGAGGCAGAATTATTTCATTAATGCTGCCGCATCGAGGGGAAGCGATTAAAACCCTGAACCCACCCGTTGTTATTGTTGGAAGAACCCATCTAGTTCACTAATGTCCTTAAAGGAAGGAAATCTGCCGTTTTTACCCGGTCTGGCCTACATGTAATTCCAGAGCCACATCAATGTGATGGACTCTCAGCTGTCCTCAGAAATGGAGAGCAGTCAGGAATAGGCAATAAATGCTGGCCAGCCAGTGATGCTCAGACCCTGTAAAATGAATGGAAGTTCTTGGGCATATTGTGTCAGGCTTTTCAGAACTTCAATGAAGTGCTGTAAGGTCGAAATAGGTAGAAAAAGCATTAGTTACCTGAGGCACACCAAGATCCCACTAATAATAGTGACAATGAAGCGGTCATCCTTTTCCTCAGTGGTATTAATTGAGGGATTTGTATTCACCAGAACATTTTGAGAACTCCTTTCAACAGTAAGTATCACAGATTTCCTTCCCCAAAGGATGTTAGTGAATCAGGTGTGTTTATACAACAATCAGTTCATTTATTAGACTTTTAATTTCAGATTTTCACTGAATTCAAATTTCACTAAGTGATGTGATGGGATTCGAACTCAGATTCCCCCAGCACTTCCCCCTGGGTCTCTGGATTACTGGTGCAGTGATAATTTCAGAGAATGGCTAGTATTTTACGACCTTCCTGGGGTGAAGATTGTAAAATACCGCCCAAAACCAACGGAAAGTCCCGTTCTCCGAGCTGCACCTGCCCCATTTCTAGGGCTAGCATGGTGGTAAAATTCCAGCCAATATGATGGGGGTGTGTGGGGTCCTCGAGTCAACCATATTGCTGTGGCTCTGGAGTCACATGTAGGCCAGACTGGGTAAGGACGGCAGATTTCCTTCCCTAAAGGCCATTAGTGAACCAGATGGGTTTTCCCCACGACCGACAATGGCTTCATGGTCATCAGTAGAATTTTAATATTTTTATTGAATTCAAATTCCGACATCTGCTGTCGTGGGATTTGAACCCGAGTCCCGGAACATGAGCTGAGTTTCGGGATTAATGGTCCAGCGATGATACTCGATACTAGACCATTGAGTGGAGACTCAAAACTATCAACGGTCTAACCAGGATTGGGGTCTCCAAGTGATGCAAGAGTTTCACTTTTTAACAGGAGTGACCTGTGTACGTGTGATCCACAGAGTGGAGTAGAGGGTGGGGAGGAAGTGAAGAGAGAGGGACAGATTAGGTTTCGAAACAGGGAAAATGCAGAAATGAACAGCTGCCCTGGGAAAAGTTATAAAAGCTAAACATAGAGGAGAGTGAATATGAAGGAGGGAAAGGGGGGGAAACTGAGATTGTCGCTGGAAAATCCCAGTTTGCACTTTGATCTCGTGTTGGTAATCAAGGCCGGTGCTATGAAAAGAAAGTTCTTTTGCAAAGAAAAAGCTTTCTTCACTGCAGTTTATAGACAGTGACAGTGATTGAGAACTCTCTGTACAAACTGCAACATGTACAATCCTTCCCAAACCCCTGCCAGTATGGGTTTTTATATATAGATATATTCCTGTTTATTGTGAAAAGTAGCCCAACTGGGGACTGCTGGAAATTCCTGCAGCAGCAACCTCGTGACCTCGGATTGAAAAAAAAGGGCTCCTTCTTTTTTTCCACAGATCGTTCCTTGCTCTGGAACACAAAGGAATAGTCAATGGTTTCCACCCATGGCAAAATTAACACCTTCTGTCTCCGCATCACATCATTTCTCTTTGTGGTTTGACATAAGGATTTAAAATATATATATATTTTTGCTAGGCCCTCCCCTCCCCCTGGCCTGGCTGACAGGATTGTATGAGAATTGTGCAGCTCCAAAAGGAGGCCATTCAGCCCTTCACCACTGCTGCTGGTCCCCAAGCACGTCATAGTCACACCAATTGATCATACATATGGCCATCAGACATAGGAGCAGAATTAAGCCATTCAGCCCATTGAATTTGTTCCACCATTCAATCATGGCTGATATTTTTGTCATCCCGATTCTCCTGCCTTTTCCCCATAACTCCTGATCCCCTTGTTAATCAACGATCCATCTATCTCTAAGGTGAAGACACCCAATGATTTGGCCTCCACAGCCTTCTGTGGCAAAGACTTTCATTAATTCACCGCTCCCTAGCTGAAGAAATTCCTGCTCATCTTTGTTTAAAAGGATCATCCCTTTAGCCTGAGGTTGTGCTTTCTGGTTCTAGATTTTCCTACTAGTGGAAACATCCTTTCCACATCCACTCTATCCAGGTATCTTGTAGTATCCTATAAGTTTCAATAAGATTCCCCCCTCGTCCTTCTAGACCCAGAGTCCTCAACCATTCCTCAAATGATAAGCTCTTCATTCCAGGGATCATTCTTGTGAACTTCCTCCAGATCCTTTCCGAGGCCAGCACATCCTTCCTTAGATTATGGGGTACAAAACTGCTCATAATAGTCCATATGGGATCTGACCAGAGCCTTGTACAGCTTTATCCCTGCTCTTGTATACGAGCCCTTTCGACATGAACATTGAATTTGCCTTCCCAACTGCCGATGAACCTGCACATTAATCTTAAGAGAATGCCAACTGGGTGAGGGTTGAGATAGAAAAAAGGGAATGGGGTCAGGAGAATGGTGGGGGAGGGGGTGGCATGATGGCTAGTAGCAAATGGGCAACTTATTTTACACCAGGTGTGAAGTAAGTGGAAATTGCGAGAAAAGATATTTGGACAGGGTTGTGAGAAGATAAATTGCTTGTTGCCCATTCTGTGATGCCAGTCCCTCAAACTTTGGTTTCACAACCCTGCTCCCTTTCCATTCCTACTCCCTGGCATCTACCCAGCGTTGGCAGATGCGTCAGAACGTGTGTGGCAGGGCTAGGTACACAGGAACTATCTAAACCAAGCCTGATGTTGTGCTTGACTTTTACACCTGGGAGGCACTAATTTATTGTTTCATCTTGAAATGAGGCATTAAGAGTTAACCAGAGGATGTATCTTGATTTCCAGAAGGCAGTTGACAAAGTGCCACACCAAAGACTGCCACATAAGATAAAGGTGCATGGTGTTAACGGTTAATGTATTAGCATGGATAGGAGGAGTGGTTAACTAACAGAAAGCAAAAAGTGGGGGTAAATGGGTGTTTTTCTGGTTGACAATCAGTGACTAGTGATGTGCCTCAAGGATCAATGTTGGGACCACAATCGTTTACAAATTACTTCGATGGTTTGGAGTTAGGGTCCAAGTGTCGTGTGTCAAAATTCGCAGAAGACAGTAAGATGGATGGCAGAGCAAAGTGTGCAGAGGATGCTGAAAGTCTGCAAAGGGATATAGATAATCTAAGTGAGTGGGCAAGGGTCTGTCAGATGGAGTACAAAGTTGGTAAATGTGAGGTTCCCATTTTGGTAAGAATAACAGAAAAATGGATTCAAGTAATTAAAAAATTGCAACATGCTGCATGCAGAGGGACCTGGGTGTCCTTGTGCAGTAATCTCAAGGAGTTGGTTTGCAGTGCAGCAGGTAATTGAAAAGCAAATGGAATTTTGTCCTTCATTGCCAGAGGGATGGAGTTTAAAAACAGCGAGGTTATGTTGCAGCTGTATAAGGTGCTGGTGAGGCCACACCTGGAGTTACTGTGCACAGTTTTGGTCTCCTTACTTGAGAAAGGATATACTGGCACTGGAGGGGGTGCAGAGGAGATTCACTCGTAAAATCATAGAAACCCTATGGTGCAGAAAGAGGCCATTTGGCCTATTGAGTTTGCACCAACCACAATCCCACCCAGGCCCTACCCCCATATCCCTACATATTTACCCACTAATCTCTCTAACCTATGCAACTCAGGAGACTAAGGGACAATTTTAGCATGGATAATCAACCCTAACCTGCATATCATTGGACTTTGGGAGAAAACTGGAGCACCCAGAGGAAACCCACGCAGACATGAGGAGAATGTGCAAGCTCCACACAGACAGTGACCCGAGCCGGGAATCGAACCCAGGTCCCTGGAACTGCAAGGCAGCAGTGCTAACCACTGTGGTGCTGTACCACCCACTCAGTTGATCCTGGAATTGGGAAGGTTGACTTATGAGGGGAGACTGAGTAGACTGGGGCTATACTCATTGGAATTCAGAAGAATGAGGGGAGATCTTATAGAAACATATAAGATTATGAAGGGAATAGATACGATAGAAGCAGGGAAGTTGTTTCCACTGGCGGATGAAACCAAAACTAGGGGGCCAAGCCTCAAAGTAAAAGGAAGAAGATTTAGAACTGAGTTGAGGAGGAACTTCTTCACACAAAGGGTTGCGAATCTGTGGAATTCCCATTGAAACAACTGAGGCTACCTCATTGAATGTTCTTAAGGCAAGGATAGATAAATTTTTGAACAGTAAAGGAATTAAGTGTTATGGTGAGCGAGTGGGTAAGTGGAGCTGTGTCCACGAAAAGATCAGCCATGATCTTATTGAATGGCGGAGCAGGCTCGAGGGGCCAGAGGGCCTACTCCTGCTCCTAGTTCTTATGTAAAGGACACTAGTGAACCAGTTGAATGTAGGAATAGGAGGAGGTTATTTAGCCCTTCAATGATGATCTACCATTCTATATTAAATCCATCTACTCAAGGTCCAAACGATAATCTACCAATTTCATTTTTGAAATTCAGAAAATTGTTTTGGGGAGAGGGTTTGAGATTTCCAGTACCGTTTAGAATTAGACTTTTTACAGAGAAGAAGGGGGCATTTCAGCCCATTGAACTTGCCCTGACACAATTCCACCTAGACCCTATCCCTGTCACCCCCTAACTCCACATTTAAACCCCTAATCCTCCTGATACTAAGGATCAATTTTAGCATGGTCAATCAACCTAACCGACACTGTGAGGAAATTCACTTTGGCAGGAATAACAAATGTGTAGAGTATACGGCTAATGGTAGGACTCTTAATAGTGTTGAAGAACAGAGGGATCTTGGTGTATATGTGCATAGATCCCTGAAAGTTGGCAATCAAGTCGATGAGATTGTTAAGAAGGCATACGGAGTCTTAGCTTTTATTGGTAGGGGGATTGAATTTTGGAGCCGCAACGTCATGTTGCAACTGTATAAAACTCTAGTGTGGCCGCATTTGGAGTATTGTGTACAGTTCTGATTCCCACATTATAAGAAAGATGTGGAGGCATTGGAGAGGGTACAGAGGAAGTTTACCAGGATGTTGCCTGGTATGGAGGGCAGGTCTTATGAAGAGAGGCTGAGGGATTTGAGGTTGTTTTCGTTAGAAAGAAGGCGGCTAAGAGGAGACCTTATTGAAACATATAAGATGATTAGAAGTTTAGATAGGGTGGACAGTGATAGCCTTTTTCCTAGGATGGAGAAAGCTAGGGAACATAGCTTTAAATTAAGGGGTGGTAGTTTTAGAACATAGAACATAGGACATTACAGCGCAGAACAGGCCCTTCGGCCTTCAATGTTGCGCCGACCAATTAGGAACAAGCAGTGACCCTCTAACCTAAACCATTCCCTTTTCATCCATAAAGGATTATAGGATGGATGTCAGAGGTAGGTTCTTTACCCAGAAGGTGGTAAGGGCATGGAATGCCCTGCCTGGTGCAGTTGTAGATGCAGCAAGTTTGGTGGCATTTAAGAGGTTAGTAGATAAGTTTATGGATGAAAAGGGAATGGTTTAGGTTAGAGGGCCATTGCTTTTTCCTAATTGGTCGGCGCAACATCGAAGGCCGAAGGGCCTGTTCTGTGCTGTAATGTTCTATGACACATCTTTGGACTGTGGTAGGAAACCGGAGCATCTAGAGGAAACCCATGCAGACACGGGCAGAACATGCAAACTCCACACAGATAGTGCCTAAGGCTGGAATTGAACCCGGGCCCCTGGCACTATGAGGCAGCAGTGCTAACCATCGTGCCACCGTGCAAGTGCTCTCTGCCACACTCATGAATGATCCAGCAAATGCCCTGAGAGGAGACATTTGTCTACTCAAACTAAACTCTATTGGCAGATGCTAACCCAGAGAATAGTCAGAGCGAGCAAGCAAAGATAATGAACAGCAATATTAAAAAAAAAAGCACTGGAAAATCTTAAGGGGCTAATGTTAATAAAGCTCCAGAATCTGATGGCCCAAGTCCGAGAATTTGAAAAGAAATCCCTGCAGAGATGGAAGATATGTTGGTTATTTTTACCAAAACCCTCTGAATTCTAACTAGGTCCCAGAGACTGGGAGTTGGAAAATGTAACACCACTATTCAAAAAAGGAGAGAGAAAACAGAGAGGTTAGCCAGACATCAGCTTCTGAGAAAATATTGGAATCTGTCATGTTTTTACATTGATATAAAAGCACCAATCACTCATAAGGGATTGTATAAACTACTGTGGGTTCATTTGTTTATATTCAGCATACAAGATCAAGATATACATGGGTAGAGAGAGCCTTGAAAACATCATCAGCAGGGCTGTGTGTGATGTGTTCTTGCTGACAGCCTTCTTACTCTCAGAGATGCTTCAGTTTAGTTTGGACAAGGTGAGCGAGTGGACAAAGGAACGGCAGACACAGTATAATGTGGGTCACATCCACTCTGGTAGCAAAAGCAGGAAGGCGGGTTATTACCCAAACAGCTAAAACCTAAGAGAGGGGAACGCACAATGACTACATTATCCTCGTACACCAGCCTCTGATGGTAAGTGTGCAGGGACAGCAGGGGTGAAGAAGGCAAATGTTATATTGGCCTCCATAGCAAGAGGATTCAAAGGCTATTTTGCTGTAATTACACCGGGCTTTGGTGAAACCATACCTGGAATATTTGTGCAGATTTGGGGCAGGATGTTCTTGTTTTGGAGCAAGTGCAGAGAAGGTTTATCAAATGATTCCTGAGACTGAGGTCCTAGTGACTGTTGTCCAGATAAGGCTCCACTCACAGGTCAAAACAAAACTGTGGCTGGATCAAACACTTCCATTCTGCTGTTGGTATCCTGCTATTCCTTCAAGATATATTACAACACAAGTTATTCAGAAAATAATTATAGCAATAATTAGGCAAAGTCTACATGGTTTTATGGAAGGGAAAGTGTGTGAGAAAAAATTATGAGAGGCATTTGATGATGTGCCTGTTGGGGAAATATGGAGTTTGTGTTCATGTCTTAGCATGGATAGAGGCTAGAGGACAAGTAGGCTTGCATTAACACTGCAATGAAACTACTGTGAAAATCCCCTAGTTGCCACACTTCATTAACTGTTCGGGTACACTGAAGGAGAATTCAACATGGCCAACGCACCTAACCAGCATGTCTTTCGGACTGTGGCAGGAAACTGGAGCACCCGGAGGAAACCCACACAGACATGGGGAGGACATGCACACTCCACGCAGTGACCCAAACTGGGAATTAAACCTGAGTCCCTGGCACTGTGAGGCAGCAATGCTAATCACCATGCCTCCCATTCATGGATGCAGGTATCACTGGCAAAGTCAGCATTTATTGCCCATCCCTAATTGTCCTTGGACTGAACGGTATGCTAAGCTAGTTCCAAGGGCAATTAAAATCCAACCACATTGCTGTGGGTCTGGAGACACATGTGGGCCAGACCAGGTAAAGGACAGAAGGCAAAGAGTGGGCAGGGATAAATGGGGCACTTTAAAACTAACAGGCTGTAATTGGTGGAGTTCTGCAAGAAGCAGTGCTGGGTGGCACGGTGGCACAGTGGTTAGCATCGCTACCTCACAGTGCCGGGGATTCAGGTTCGATTCCCGGCTTGGGTCACTGTCTGTGTGAAGTCTGTATGTTCTCCCTGGGATTTTAATTGCCCTTGGAACTAGCTTAGCATACCGTTCAGTCCAAGGACAATTAGGGATGGGCAATAAATGCTGACTTTGCCAGTGATACCTGCATCCATGAATGGGAGGCATGGTGATTAGCATTGCTGCCTCACAGTGCCAGGGACTCAGGTTTAATTCCCAGTTTGGGTCACTGCGTGGAGTGTGCATGTCCTCCCCATGTCTGTGTGGGTTTTCTCTGGGTGCTGCGGTTTCCTCCCATATTCTGAAAGCCACGCTGGTTAGGTGCATCGACCTGAACAGGCGCCGGTGTGTGGCAACTAATGGAATTTCACATAACTTTATTGCAGTGTCAATTACTTGTGACTAATAAGCTTTACTTTACTTACTTCCAATCAATCGTGATGGCATAAGTGAGGAGATCATGGATAATGTACCCACAAAACTAGATAGGAATGTGAGGTGTGGGGAGGACACAAAGAGACTTTAATCAGATATAGACAAGTTAAATGCATGAGAAACAAGATGATAGATGGAGAATAGTGTCAGGAAGTGTGAAGTTAAAAGCAGAAGTTTTTATTGAAAAAAACATGTAGTGGTTAGCACAAAAGTTAGCACAAAGGTATAGCAAACAATTAGGAAGGCAAATGAGATGTTGGCCTTCACTGCAAGAGGATGGAGTCCAAGACAAAGAATGCTTGCTACATTTGTAATGAGATCATTACTGGAATACTGTGTGTAATTTAGTCTGTGTATGTGAGGAAGGTAATATTTATATTGGAGACAGTACAGTCAAGGTTCACTAGATTGGTCCTTGGTGTAAAGGGATCTCCTCTGATGGGAGGAGATCTTGTGGTGCAATGGGTAGCATCCCTGCCTCTGGACTAAAAGCTTGGGGGTTGAGCCCCTCATCAGGACTTAACGGCCAAGGAAACTTCATAAGTCTTCGTAAGGCAGTCAAACAGGTTGATTATCGGTCTGTAAATCCTTCCAAAATGCCAGTGGAAAGTGGGAGAGATTCCTGGTCAGCTACGTGACGGAAAGAATGTTGGAACTTCTACACTCACTGCCCAGAGCTCTAGACTGCAACATACGTGCCGTAGTGTATATTGTGACAGTGAGTCAAGCTTCCTGAATGAACAGACACGCACTATTGCCGGTGATGAGAGGCTGAGTAAATTGAGCACAAAGAGATCAAAGAAAATTACAGCACGGGAAAAGGCCCTTCGGCCCTCCAAGACAGCACCGACTCTTTTGCCTGACTTAACTAAAACCCTCTACCTTTCCCACCTTAGAGGGACCATATCCCTCTATTCCAATCTGATTCATATAGTTGTCCAGGCACCCCTTAAAAGTCACCATCACAGGAAGACATTAGCTATAAGGAGAAATTGGAGAAACTTGGTTTGTTCTCACTGGAATGACAGAGATTGAGGGGAGACTTGATAGAAGGGGGAGGGAATAGTGATGTGGAGACTGGGAGCAAGGAAGTTAGCTCCCAGGTAGGGAAGGACTCTAGGCAGGATGAGAGGCAGGTTAGACGAGTGGGGGAGAAGGGAAATGTCCAGTCTGAGGGACTGAGCTGTGTCTATTTTAATGCCAGGAGTGTAGTAAATAAGGTGGATGAACTGAGGGCGTGGATTGCTGCTTGGGATTGTGATGTGGTGGCCATTACAGAGACTTGGATGTCTCAGGGACAGGACTGGGTACTACAGGTCCCGGGATTCAGATCCTTCAGGAAGGACAGGGAGGGAGGCA
This sequence comes from Sphyrna mokarran, assembly GCA_024679065.1. Lineage (NCBI taxonomy): Eukaryota > Metazoa > Chordata > Chondrichthyes > Carcharhiniformes > Carcharhinidae > Sphyrna > Sphyrna mokarran. The sequence continues at coordinate 7,216,526 of JAGIQG010000001.1, forward strand.
AAAGAGATGGTGGAGTGGCACTGTTGATCAGGGACAGTGTCATGGCTGCAGAGAAGGTGGATACCGAGGAGGGAATGTCTACGGAGTCTCTGTGGGTGGAAGTTAGGAATAGCAAAGGGTCGGTGACGTTGCTGGGTGTATTCTATAGGCCGCCCAATAGTGACAGGGAAGTTGAGGTGCAGGTAGGGAAACAGATACTGGAGAGATGTAGAAATAACAGAGTTGTTGTGATGGGAGACTTCAATTTCCCAAACATCGACTGGAATCTCCCAAGGGTAAGGGGTTTGGATGGGGAGGAGTTTGTTAGGTGTGTTCAGGAGGGTTTCCTGACACAGCACGTGGACAAGCCTACGAGAGGAGAGGCTATACTGGACCTGGTACCAGCTAATGAACCAGGACAGGTGATGGATCTCTCGGTAGGAGAGCATCTTGGGGATGGAGATCATAATTCTATCTCCTTCACCCTTCCATTGGAAAAGGATAGGATCAGGCAGGCTAGGAAGGTGTTTGTCTGGAATAAGGGGAAATATGAAGACATCAGGCAGATGTAGGGGCGAATAAACTGGAAGGAGGTGTTCTTGGGGAAAAGCACAGAAGGAAGGTGGCAGATATTCAAGGAATGCTTGTCTGGAGCTCTGCACGACAACGTTCCAGTGAGACAAGGAGGTTTTGGTAGGTCGAGGGAACCGTGGTGCACGAAGGCTGTGGTGAACATAGTCAGGAAGAAAAGAAAGGTGTATAAAAGGTTCAAAGAGCTAGGAGATGTTGGGGATCTAGAGAAGTATAAGGCTATAGAAGAGAGCTTAAAAAGGAAATTAGGAGAGCCAGAAGGGGTCATGAGAAGGCCTTGGCTGGTAGGATTAAGGAGAATCCCAAGGCCTTCTACAAATATTTGAAAAGTAAAAGGATAAGAGAAGGGATAGGACCTATAAAAGGTGAAGGGGGAAAAGTCTGTATGGAACCGGAAGAAATGGCAGAGGTGCTTAATGAGTACTTTGCCTCAGTATTCACGGTGGAAAGTGATCTGGGAGGATGCAATACAAGTTTGCGGCAGACTGAAAAGATTGAGTATGTAGATATTAAGGAAGCGGATGTGTTAGAACTTTTAAATGCTATCAAGATAGACAAGTCTCCGGGACCAGATGGGATGTACCCCAGGTTATTGTGGGAGGTGAGGGATGTCATTGCAGAGCCCCTGGCGATGATCTTTGCGTTGTCAATGGAGGCGGGAGAGGTTCTGGAGGATTGGAGGTTGCGGATGTGGTCCCTATTTTTAAGAAAGGGAACAGGGATAGTCCTGGAAATTACCGACCGGTGAGTCTGACCTCAGTGGTTGGTAAGCTGATGGAGAGGCTTCTGAGGGACAAGATTTACGAGCATTTGGAAAAGTTTAGGTTGATTAGAAATAGTCAACATGGTTTTGTAAAAGGCAGGTCGTGCCTTACGAGCTTAATTGAGTTCTTCGAAAATGTGACTGAACACATTGACGAAAGAAGAGCAGTGGACGTGGTGTACATGGATTTCAGCAAGGCATTTGACAAGGTCCCACATGCAAGACTTCTTGAGAAGGTGAGAGGGCATGGGATCCAAGGGGCTTTGGCCTTGTGGATCCAGAAATGGCTTGCCTGCAGAAGGCAGAGGGTGGTTGTGGATGGCTCTTTTTCTGCATGGAGGTCGGTCACCAGTGGAGTGCCCCAGGGATCTGTTCTAGGAACCTTGCTGTTTGTCATTTTCATAAATGACCTGGATGAGGAAGTGGAGGGATGGGTGAGTAAGTTCACCGATGACACGAAGGTCGGTGGTGTTGTGGATGGTCTGGAGGGATGTCAGAAGTTGCAGCAGGACATCGACAGGATGCAAGACTGGGCGGAGAAGTGGCAGATGGACTTCAACGCGGATAAATGTGTTGTGGTCAATTTTGGCAGATCCAACGGGATGAATGAGTACACTATCAAAGGTAGGAGTCTTAGCTGTGTGGAAGAGCAGAGGGATCTTGGGGTCCGGGTCCATAAGACTCTCAAATCGGCCTCCCAGGTGGAGGATGTGGTTAAGAAAGCTTATGGTGTACTGGCCTTCATTCATCGAGGGATTGAGTTCAGGAGTCAGGAGGTAATGCTGCAGCTTTATAGGACCCTTGTCAGACCACACTTGGAGTACTGTGCGCAGTTCTGGTCGCCTCACTATAGGAAGGACGTGGAAGCTATTGAAAGGGTGCAGAGGAGATTTACAAGGATGTTGCCTGGATTGGGAGGCATGCCTTATGAAGACAGGTTGAGGGAGCTGGGACTGTTCTCCCTGGAGAGACGAAGGTTGAGAGGCGACCTGATAGAGGTTTACAAGATGTTGAGAGGAATAGATAGGGTGGACTCTCAGAGACTATTTCCCAGGGCTGAAATGGTCGCGATGAGAGGGCACAGATTTAAGGTGCAGGGAAGCAAGTACAGAGGGGATGCTAGGGGAAAGTTTTTCACTCAGAGAGTGGTAAGTGAATGGAATCGGCTGCTGTCGGTGGCGGTCGAGGCGAACTCGCTGGAGTCTTTTAAAAGACTTCTGGATGAGTATATGGGATCCAATGGGATTGGGGGTTATAGATAGGTCTATGGCTGGGTAGGTTTAGATGTGTTCGGCACAACTTGTGGGCCGAAGGGCCTGTTTGTGCTGTAGTGTTCTATGTTCTATGTAAGTCTACAAGATGATGAGGAGCATGGACAGAGTTCAGAGGCTTTTTCCCAGGGTGGGAGAGTCAATTAGCAAAGGTCACAGCACTGATCCCCGAGGAACACCACAAACTCCAATCAGGAACACTTCCTTCCACTGCTACCCACTGTCTTGTTCAACTGAGCCAGTTTTGTATCTATCTTGTCAGCTTATTGCTAACCCGTTTGACTTCACCATCTGCACTGGTAGTGCCTTGAAGGACTATCCTTTGCAGTTTGGGAGAGTAAGGTGCAATCTTACTGAAACACACAGGATTCTGATCGAGATTCTGAAGGGACTTGGATAGGTTAGATACTGCCAAATTGTTTCTCCTGACTGGGGAGTCTAGAACACAGAGGCACAGTCTCAGAATAAGGGCACAATTACTTAGCCCTGAGATGAGGTGAAGTTGCTTCACTGGAATCTTTACTGTAAATTCACTGCAGATTAATACATGTGACAATAATAAATCAAATCAAATCAAGGTGAGAAAGTGTGGAGGAGATGGAAGATCAGGGTGGTGGGGGTATGGAATGCGCTGCCAAGTAAAGTGGTGGAGGCAGACACTCTGGAGTTATTTAAGAAATACTTAGATTGGCACATGAACAGAATGGGAATGGAGGGGTATAGAGAACTGATTTAAAATAGGAATCATGAGCCTTGGGAGTCCCTGGGAAGTGTGTAAATAGATGATGATATCGATGTACTTGTTTTTATCCTTCTGGTGCTTTGGTCCACCTTGTTGTCTAACGAGGGGCATACACGCAATGGGTCGTGAGAGGGCTGCTCTTGGATCTTTTTCGAGAGTATCCTAGTGCTTCACATCGTTAGTGTACACTTGACCTGGACCATTTGATGGCAACACGACAACTCAGTGACTATCGCTGTGCTGTGTAGATATGTGGATTTGGGCCAGTGTCTGTGGGAGTTTGCGCATCCTCTCCGTGCTTGCGTGGGTTTTCTCCGGGCACTCTGGTTTCCTCCTACATCCCAAAGATGTGCTGTTAGGTTAATTGGCAAAACAAATTCTCCCTAAATTGTCTCAAATTTGGTTTTTAATCCATAGATCTGTAAACATAGACAGGGATCATGGGTAGAGGTGGGAACATGGGGGTGGCGGCGCGGGCTCATTGGGTCGAAGGGCCTGTTTCCCGTGCTGTTTTGTTCTTTGTTCTTTGTTTTTTGCTCAGCTGTGATCATATTGAATAGCAGAGTAACTTCTAAAGGTCCTATGGTCTACACCTGTTCATGTTGTTATGTTAATTTTATTATGTTCCTCGTCTGGATGTCCCCATCACGTAGAAAATAGCTTTTCTCTATTTACATGACCATTGTGTTTAATCATCTTAAATACGTCAATGAATTCATCATAGTCTTCTGTACCAAAGGAAAGACAAGTCTGATTTATGAATTTTGGGTTCAATCTTCAGAAGATTTCAGTCATAGAATCCCTACAGGGCAGAAGGAGGCCATTTGGCCCATCAAGTCTGCACCAAGTAGTGGTAGATAGTGAAGAGGGGTGTTTTAGTTTACAGAGTGACTTGGACAAGTTGCAGAGCTGGGCCGAGAGGTGGCAAATGGAGTTTAATGTGGAAAAGTGTGAGGTAATGCACTTTGGCAGGAACAATAAATGTGTAGAGTATAGGGCTAATGGTAGGGCTCTTAATAGTGTTGAGGAACAGAAGGATCTTGGTGTATGTGTCAATAGATCCTGAAAGTAGGCAGTCAAGTGGATAAAGTTGTTAAGAAGGCTTATGGAGTCTTAGCTTTTATTGGTAGGGGGATTGAATTTAGGAGCCGCAGCATCATGTTGCAGCTGTACAAAACTCTAGTGCGGCCGCACTTGGAGTATTGTGTGCAGTTCTGGTCGCCACATTATAAGAAAGATGTGGAGGCATTGGAGAGGGTACAGAGGAGGTTTACTAGGATGTTGCCTGGTATGGAGGGCAGGTCCTATGAAGAGAGGTTGAGGGATTTGAGGTTGTTTTCATTAGAAAGGAGGCGGCTAAGGGGGGACCTTATTGAAGCATATAAGATGATTAGAGGTTTAGATAGGTGGACAGTGATAGCCTTTTTCCTAGGATGGAGAAAGCTAGCACGAGGGGACACAACTTTAAATTAAGGGGTGATAGTTATAGGACGGATATCAGAGGTAGGTTCTTTACTCAAAGAGTGATTAGGGAGTGGAATGCCCTGCCTGCAGCAGTTGTAGATGCGCCAAGTTTGGTGGCGTTTAAGAGGTTAGTTGATAAGTATATGGAAGAGAAGGGAATGGTTTAGTTAGGAGGGGCATTGCTTTTTATATTGGTCGGCGCAACATCGAAGGCCGAAGGGCCTGTTCTGTGCTGTATTGTTCTATGTTCTATGTTCTATGTTCAACCACAATCCCACACAGGCCCAATCCACATAACCACATTCATTTTTATCCTGCTAATCCCTCTAACGTTAAGGGACAATGCAGCTGAATACAAGCTCATTTTAACTGGCACAGGCCCTCAAATCGCCCGATGTTTAATAAGTTTCACAACTTGCTTTGCTGCGATTTGATCTCCCAATCTCCCGTTGTAGAGCACCAGAACCACTCAATCATTTGAATTGAATTTGATTTGATTTATTATTATCACATGTATTGGGATACAGTGAAAAGTGTTGCTTCTTGTGTGCTACACAGTTGAAGCATACCGTTCATAGAGAAGGAATGGACAGGGTGCGGAATGTAATGTCACGGTCATAGCTGGGGAAAGATCAACTTAATAAGTGATTGGACCATTCAAAAATCTGATAGCAGCAGGGAAGAAGCTGTTCTTGAATCGGTTGGTACATGACCACAGACTTTTGTATCTTTTCCCCAACAGAAGAGGTGGAAGAGAGAATGTCCAGGATGAGTGAGATCCTTAATTATCCTGGCTGCTTTTTACTAATCAGTGTCCCATCCATTGACTCTGTCTACACTTAGATGGAATCAACGGATGGCAGATTAGTTTGTGTGATGTACTGGGCTTTGTTCACAGCCCTTTGTAGTTTCTTTGTAGTGCTGGGTCGTGCAGGAGCCATACCAAGCTGTGATACACCCGGAAACAAAGCTTTCTATGGTGCATCTGAGTTGATGGACATGTCAAATTTCCTTAGCCACATGAGAAAGTGGAGGCATTAATGAACTTTCTTAACTACAGTGTCAGCATGGGAGAACCAGGACAAGTTGTTGGCGATCTGGAAACTTGATAAATCTTGAAACTCCCCATATTCATCTGAATTCCAATGAATATAGCCCCAAACTACTCTGCCTCTCCTCATAGGCCAACCTTCTCAACTCCAGAATCAACCTGGTGAATCTTCTCTGCACCGCCTCCAGTGCCAGTATATTCTTTCTCAAGTAAGGAGACCAAAACTGGACTCGGTACTCCGTCCCTATCCCACTTTATGTCTTCAGCTGTCCAGCTAAGTAATCCCGCCTGATTTTGTAGGATCTTTCCTTTCGAGCTTTTAACTCCCAAAGTCGATTTACTCAGCCTCTCATCACCAGCAGTAGTGCATGTCCGCTCATTCAGGAAGCTTGACTCACTGTCACAATATACAGTTTTGCACGTATGTTGTAGTCTGGAGCTATGGGCAGTGAGTGTAGAAGTTCCAACATTCCTTCCATCACATAGCTGACCAGGAATCTCTCCCACTTTCCACTGGCATTTTGGAAGGATTTACAGGCCGATAATGAACCTGTTTGACTGCATTATGAAGACTTAGGGAGTTTCCTTGGCCATCAAGCCCTGAGGAGGGGCTCGATCCCCGAGCTTTTGGTTCAGAGGTAGGGATGCTACCCACTGCGCCACAACACTTCCTCCCGAAGACCTTAACTCCAAAGACCCCGACTTTTGAAATGTAATCAACTCCAAGCTTCTTTAGTTGCATTTATTCAGTTCCTGTAGTTAATCTCTTATCTTCACACTAATCTCAAATTACTTCTGGAAAATTCAAGTAAACCATCAATTAGATATCAGATGGGAAAGGAACACAAGGGTGGCCGGATATTGTGAGAAGGGGTGAAAGATGTGACATCTTTGGAAAGATGTCCAAAGATGTGTGGGTTAGGTTGATTGGCTATGCTAAAATTGCCCTGGGATGTGTAGGTTAGAGGGATTAGCGGGTAAATGTGTAGGGATATGGGGATAAGGCCCAGGTGGGATTGTGGTCGGTGCAGACTCGATGGGCCAAAGGGCCTGTTTCTGCACTGTAGGTTTCTATGAAATGGGAGGACGCTTGCATGAAGCGTTAATATGAGCAGGGATGAGTCTAAAAGGTGTACCTTTCCGCTGCATACTCTGTGTAATGCTGTATCATTTTGCAGTATTTTAATTGCCCATGTAACCACTGCTAAATCAGTTATCTGTGCCACAGTTTGCCCCACAGAAACAAGTGCAGTCGGAACCCCTCCTTTGTCGATGTGTAAAAAACCAAATCATACTGTTCTGAATCTGATTCTACTATGCTCTATCTTCTTTGTGCAAAGTTGACCTGTTTGGTGTCTTGTTACAGATCCATATGCAATCGTCTCATTCCTCCATCAAAGTCAAATGACCGTCACGATCAGAGGCACCTTGAACCCCACCTGGGACCAGACGCTAATCTTCTATGAAGTGGAGATTTTTGGTGATCCCAGCAACACTGCTAAAAATCCACCCAACATTGTTGTTGAACTATATGATCAGGATACCTACGTAAGTCTGATTATTGGTTTCATTATTCAACTGATGTTACACAGGAACAAGAGGAGATCAGACAGCTACAAGGGATTCAGCACTTGAGATTGAAACATTTTGAACAGGTTTTCATGAATGTCAGTGTTTTCTCATGTAGCGAAAGCTATAATAGATAATTGGACCTTTATTTTATTTCATTTCAACATGGCTCCTGAGATCTGCCCATGATGGATACTGGATGACTGGGCTTGGAGAGTGCTAAAGACATGAGCTGGCCTTAAGTTGGCATGGGAGTTATAAATGGCCATGGCATGGGTCGGGGCATGGATTAACAAGAGGCAATCGAGTGAATCTGTAAATTTCTGATGTAAAGTTATTAATTGAGATTTTTGTTGGCAAGAGTTCTCCTCCCTTTTCTAGAAAGGCTTTCCCCAATTGTTAAAACATTCATTGTCCAACAAGGGGCATACACGCGATGGGTCGTGAGAGGGCTGCTCTTGGATTCTTCAACAGTATCCTAGTGCTTCACATCATTAGTGTAAGCTTGACCTGGACCATTTGACAGGCAACACGACAGCTCAGTGACTATCACTGTTTGCTGTGCAGATACATGGATTTGAGCCTGTGTCTGTGGGAGTTTGCGCATTCTCCCCGTGCTTGCGTGGGTTTTCTCCGGGTGCTCCGGTTTCCTCCCACACCCCAAAGATGTGCTCTTAGGCTAATTGGCAAAACAAATTCTCCCTAAATTGTCTCCCCAATTTAGCTGCAATGCAGATTTCTATAAACATAGACAGGGATCACGGGTTGAGGTGGGAGCGTCGAAGTGGCAGTGCAGGCTCGTTGGGCAGAAGGGCCTGTTTCCCATGCTGTTTTGTTCTTTGTTCTTTATTTATGAGACATGAGTGTCACTGGCTAGTATTTATTGTCCAGGCCTAGTTGCCCTTATTCAGAGAGCAGTTGTGAGTTAACTACATTGCTGCGGTTTTGGGTTCACATTTGACAGATTAGCTAAGGATGGTAGATTTCCTTCCCCAAAGGACATCAGTGAACCAGTTGAAGAATTGACAATTGTTTCATGGTCATCAGTAGATTATTAATTCTGAATATTTTTCATTTAATTTAAATTCCAACATCTGCCATGGTGGGATTTAAACCTGGTTCCCAGAATATTAGCTGAGTGTCTGGATTAATAGTCTAGCGATAATACCACTAGGCTCCCCTTGACTTAACAACTCTGCAGCTTTGGATTTGGAACCCACAGATTACCAAATGAGCTCCAAGAATTCGGAAGTCATGTATTAAATTAGTTAAGGAGTATATACTGCATAATCTTAGGAGGGAGAAAAGATGTATGATTCATAATAGAACATAGAACATTACAGCGCAGTACAGGCCCTTCGGCCCTCGATGTTGCACCGGCCAGTGGACCCTCTAACCTAAACTATTCCAATATCATCCATATGCCTATCCACCAAATATTTGAATGCCCCCAAAGTAGGCGAGTCCACAACTGCTGCAGGCAGGGCATTCCACGCTCTCACCACCCTCTGTGTAAAGAACCTGCCTCTGACATCCGTCCTATAACTACCACCTCTTAATTTAAAGTTATGTCCCCTCGTGTTGGTCATCACCATCCGAGGAAAAAGGCTCTCACTATCCACCCTATCCAATCCTTTGATCATCTTATACGCCTCAATTAGGTCACCGCGTAACCTTCTTCTCTCTAATGAAAATAACCTCAGGTCCCTCAGCCTTTCCTCATAAGGCCTTCCCACCATACCAGGCAACATCCTGGTAAACCTCCTCTGCACCCTTTCCAATGCTTCCACATCTTTCTTATAATGCGGCGACCAGAACTGTACGCAATACTCCAAGTGCGGCCGCACCAGAGTTTTGTACAGTTGTAACATAACCTCACGGCTCCTAAATTCAATCCCTCTACCAATAAAAGCTAACACACCGTACGCCTTCTTAACAACTTTATCAACCTGGGTGCCAACTTTCAAAGAGCTATGTACTTGTACCCCAAGATCCCTCTGCTCAACAACACTATTAAAGGTCCTTCCATTAGCCCTATATTTCATATGCCTGTTATTCCTACCAAAGTGAATCACCTCACACTTATCCGTATTGAATTCCATTTGCCACCTCACGGCCCAGCTCTGCAACCTATCTATGTCCCTCTGCAAACTGTAACATCCACCCTCGCTGTCTACAACTTCCCCCACTAATAGGTGACAATGGTTTACTGATTTGATTTGACTCGATTTATTATTGTCACACATATTAATATCCAATGAAAAGTATTGTCTCTTGCACGCTCTCCAGACAAAGCATACCATTCATAGAGAAGGAAAGGAGAGAATGCAGAATGTAGTGTTACAGTCATAACTAGGGTGTAGAGAAAGATTGACTTAATGCAAACTATTGAAAAGTCTGACAGCAGCAGGGAAGAAGTTATTCTTGAGTCGGTTGATACATGGCCTCAGATTTTTGTACCTATTCCCGATGGAAGAAAGTTGAAGAGAATATCCTGGGATGCGTGAAGTCCTTGATTATGCTGGCCGCTTTTCCAAGGCAGCGGGAAGTGTAGACAGAATCAATGGATGGGAGAGTGGTGTGTGTGATGGATTGGGCTACATTCACAACCCTTTGATGTTTCTTGTGGTCTTGGGCAGAGCAGGAGCCATACCAAGCTGTGCTACAACCAGTGAGAATGCTTTCCATTTTGCATCTGTAGAAATTGGTCAGAGTTGTTGCTGACATGCCAAATTTCCTTAGTCTTCTGAGAAATTAGAGGTTTTGGTGGGTTTTCTTAACGGTAGTGTCGGCGTGGGGGGAACCCATGGTTAGAGATGGCATGAACCAGGGGTTGTTTGATCCCAATGGTTGATGATATCCTCTGAAGAACTGGATGGATGAAACTGATCTCCATGGCTGGAAGTGACAACCTCTTGGCTGTTTGCTAATAGTCTTCTCTCTTTTATCCTTCCCTCTATGGACAAGATATGAGGTCTTCATCTTCTGCTAGATAAACGTTAGAAGGGACAATATCTTCTATTTTCTTCAGTCCTCTAGAGCTAGCTAAAGTCTTAGGTTGACGCCAGAAAGGATCACTTTGGTAAATGCTCCTTCACAGAAAATCTTGTTGAGCTAACCAAGATGTTAGGCCAGACCATCATGAATCACCTCAAGAAGGTCCCTTCCCAATGAAGTGGCAATTTTTTCCTTTGAAACACTGTTAGGAGTCTGAGTATCTACTCGATGGAGCTTAAAAGGATGAGGATGCGATTTAATTGAAACTTACAGAATGCTGAGACGCCTGGATAGAGTGGACTTGGAGAGGATGTTCCCACTAATAGGAGAAGCTAGAACCCGAGGGCACAACCTCAAAGTAAGGGAGAAGTCCTTTAAAACTGAGGTGAGGAGGATTTTTTCAGCCAAAGGATGGTGAATGTGTGGAACTATTGCCACAGAGGGCTGTGGAGGCCAGGTCATTGAGTGTCTTTAAGACAGAGATAGATATGTTCTTGATCAATTAGGGGATCAGAGGTTATGGGGAAAAAGCAGGAGAATGGGGATGAGAGTCATATCAGATATGATTGAATGGCAGAGCAGACTCGATGGGCGAAAATGGCCTAATTCTACTCCTATATCTAATGGTCTTATGGTCTCAGGGAGGCTTATGCAAATCATTTATTGAGTTGTCCATTGTCAAGGAAATTTACTCCCATTCCCATCAGAAGCACATGAAGTATTCATTAGAATGCATTCTAATCAATATTCTATAAACTGTGTGTGCCTTTACACGCCTTCTCTGATCAGAACCTTCCATACACCTGACAAAGAACAGGGTTTCCAAAAGCTTGTGAGATTACTATCATATAAACTGGTTGGACTTTAACCTGGTGTTGTGAGACTTCTTACAATAAAAACTTCCACAAATTCACCACCCCCTGAGAAAAGAAATTCCTCCTCATCTTTCGGGGAGGTGATATCCTGGTGGTATTATCGCTAAACTAGTTATCCAGAAACTCAGTTAATGTTCTCTGGATCCAGGTTCAAATCCCAGCACGGCTGACGGCTGGATTTGAATTCAATAAAAAAAAATCCAGAACTAAGAATTTACTGATGACCATCAAAGGATTGTTGGAAAAACCCATCTGGTTCACTAATGTCCTTTAGGGAAGGAAATCTGCCATCTTTACGCAGTCTGGCCTACACGTGACTCTAGAGCCACAGCAATGTGGTTGACTCTCAACTGCCCTTTAAGGGCAACTAGGGATGAGCAATAAATGCTGGCCAACCAGCGATGCCCGTGTCCCACAAATGAATTTTAAAAAAATGGATGATTCCTGACTCGGAGATAGCGATCACTCCAGCTGATGTCCAACCAGGCTTTTGTATCGCTGCAGTGAAACAGTTTACAGACCCTTCACCATCTCTTCCTGGCTTCCCACAATTTTATCGGATGCTGCTGGAATGGTGAGTGGCAAATTCCAAACAGGTCAAGAGTGGGATTCATTATTGAATCTCTGGCACCTGCGGAGTGCGGCAGGTCTGTTCCAAACTACCTCACTGTTGGGCCACAACCCCTGCTGTACCAACACTGTGTGATCCCGTCAGAAGGAACTTTGAGACGTTGGCCGATCTTCCATCAGGTAAACACTCACGGCGGGGAATTTGTGAAATGGAGCTTTTCTGCTCCAAGGAATTCTTCCACACAGCAAGTGCTTACAAACTGCTGCCAATTCCCCAAAACGTTAGAAATAATACAAAGGTCAACATTCCAGGAATGATGCCGCTGCTAAAACATTTTTAACAGCTGATCCAAAACAACCTCAAGTTTATCGATCATTGTCACAAGTAGGCTTATATTAACACTGCAATGAAGTCACTGTGAAAATCCCCGAGTCGCCACACACTCCGGCGCCTGTTCAGGTACACTGAGGGAGGATTTAACATGGCCAACGCACCTAACCAGCACGTCTTTTGGACTGTGGGAGGAAGCCTACACAGACATGGGAAGATCTTGCAGACACCACACAGACAGTGACCCTAACTAGGAATTGAACCTGAATCCCTGGCACTGTGAGGCAGCAGTGCTAACCACAGTGCCACCTTCATTGTTGCCACAGAGTGGAAGACCATTTGAAAATGTTTAACCGTGTGGGGTTAGAGATCTCCCTGCTAAATTGGTTATGAGATGTACCATGGTATAAGAAAAGAAACCTTTGATTCTGATTTGATTTGATTTATTATTGTCCCATGTATTTGTATACAGTGAAAAATATTGCTTTTTCTGCGCAATATACAGACAAAGCATGTGTTCATAGAGAAGGAAACAAGAGAGTGCAGAATGTAGTGTTACAGACATAGTGAGGATGTACAGAAAGATCAACTTAACATAGGAAATTGCATTTAAGCATTGTTAGAGAGTTTAAAAGAGTTAGAATGAAGTTTTAGAAGCACAGAACGAGAGTAAAAGATAGAATTAGAAGAAATGCTGGGTACAGCTTGCAAGAGGTCATCTCGTTCTGGCGCCGTCTTGGATTGACTCCCTCTATAGCAAGGACATCCTTCCTCAGATAAGGACACCAAAACTGCACTCAACACTCCAGGCTCCTCACCAACGCCCTATACAATTGCAACAAAACATCCCTATTCCTATACTCATAGCCTTTGCCTTCTTTACTGCCTGCTGTACCAGCGTGCTTACTTTTAGCGACTGATGCATGAAGACTCCAAGATCTTGCTGAGTGTCCACCTCTCTCAATTTACACCCACTGATCTGCCTTCCTATTATTGCTATGGTCGTGCAGTGAAAGGCATTGTCCATTTACTGTGCAAGTCTCTCTGGTAATCTCTGCTAGAATTTCTATGCCACCTTCTAGCAGGTGAGGCACCTCGCCACTGGGTCAGTCAGCCTCACCCCACTCTTCCTCGCTCTCAACCCTGCAACCTGTTTCAATCCAATCTCCGACTGACAATTCCTGTAACTTTTGCAGGGATGTAGCCACACGCACAGGCTTTGCACATCCTTCCGCTGGGAGCTCTCAATCTCAGATGCCCAGCCCTCTATATCTCCTGCTGTTGTGTGGTCCAACTCTCCTCTGATATCATCACATGATGAGGTTAGACAAGTTTGACCAATGCGGGTTCTCCAGTGTGGAATTTGATATTCTGTAATGGAATGGTTGACATTTTCAACATCAGTGGAATATTGTGTCATCCGAGTTTGACTCATTGCAAATTCACCATTGACAGCACATTCCCTTAGAATGTCACAGGACAGCAGGAGGCCATTCAGCCCACTGAGAGTCCCCTATCTTAGGTCTCAGGCCTTTAATGAGACAGAGAATCAGGTGAACTGGTGCAATGACAATAATCTCTCCCTCAAAACGAAGGAGCTTGTCATCATCTTCAGGAAGCATTATAGAGAACGTGTCCCTGTCTACATCAACAGGTACAAAGTGGAAATGGTCAAGAGCTGTAGATTTCAGGGTGTCCAGATCACCAACAACCTATCCTGGTCCCTCCATGTTGACGCTATAGTTAAGAAAACCCTACTTTCTCAGGAGACTAAGGAAATTTGGCATGCCCGCTATAATTCTCACCAATCTTTACATACACAATATAGAAAACATTGTTTCTGGCTGTATCACAGCTCAGTATGGCTCCAGCTCTGCCCAAGACTATAAAAAATACAAAAGCACAACCCATTCACGCAAACCAGACTCCCATCCATTGACTTTGCCTACACTTCCCTCGGCAAAGCAGCCAGCAGAATTAAAGACCCCACGCACCCTGGATATTCTTTCTTCCACCTTCTTCCATCGGGTAAAATATGCAAAGTCTGAGGATACATACTAACCGACTCAAGAACTATCTCTTCCCTACTGCTGTCAGATTTTTGAATGGACCTACCTTGCACTAAGTTGATCTTTCTCTACACCCTAGCTATGACTGTAACACTACACTCTCTCCTCTCCTTCTGCCCTATGTACTCTATGAATCGTGTGCTTTGTATAACATGCAAGAAACAATATCTTTCGCTATATGCTAATATATGTGACAATAATAAATCAAATCAAAATTATCTTCGGGAAGGAAACATTGGGATGTGAGAAGGAGAGAAGTGATGTGTGGGACAGTATCAAGGTTATAGGCCAGGATTTTCCGATACTGTCAGAGGTGGCACAGTGGTTAGCACTGCTGCCTCACACCGCCAGGAACCTGAGTTCGATTCTGGCCTTGGGCGACTGTAGGGAGTCTTCCCGTGTCTGCGTGGGTTTCTTCTGGGTTCTCTGGTTTCCTCTCACAGTGCTAAAATGTACAGGTTAAGTGGTACTAAATTGTTCCTTAGTGTCCAAAGATGTGTAAATTAGGGAGATTAGTGGGGTAAATGCATGAGGTTAAGGGGAGCAGGAGAGTGGGTTTGGGTGGGATGCTCTTCAGAGTGTCGGCGCAGACTTGATTTGCCGAATAATTCTATGGTATTCTGTGGCATTTGATGTGGCAACCCATTTGAAATCAGGTTGATGGGACCATAATATCCCAATGGGCAGGAGGGCCCAGAAAATCATAGAATGTCTACCATGCAGAAGCAGGCCATTTGGCCCATCGAGGCTACACCGACCACAATCCCACCCTGGCCCTCTTTCCGGAACCCCACATATTTACCCTGCTAATCCCCCTGACACCAAGGAGTCAATTTAGCATGGCCAATCCACCTAACCTGCATATCTTTGGAGTGTGGTAGGCAACTGGAGCATCTAAAGGAAACCCACGCGGACATGAGGAGAATGTGCAAACTCCACACAGACAGTGATTCAAGCTGGGAATTGAACCCAGGTGCCTGGCGCTGTGAGGCAGCAGTGCTAACCCACGGTGCCACCTTTAAATCCCAGCCACAGAACTGTAGAACCATCATGGAGCCACTTGGCACAGAATGAGGCCATTCAGCCTATTCTGCCCGTGCTAGCCTGCTGGTTTTCACTTCTCCTTGCTTGTCTCATTTGGACCTGTATTTATTTTTCAAGCAGTTCTCAAATTACATTCGAAGGTTGCCTCCATCAGGGTGAAAGAGTGGAAAGGTGAAGAGACGGGCTGTGGGGATGACCGTGTTTATTTTCCACTGCCTTCCCCGCAGGGTGCTGACGAGTACATGGGCCGATGTATCTGCAAACCGTCCCTGGAGCCCTCCCCCAGGCTGGCCTGGTACCCCGTGAAGAGAGGAAGCAGAAACGCGGGGGAGCTTCTGGCCGCCTTCGAGCTCATTCAAAGAGAGAAGGTACGTGAAACGTAAAATCAAGTACCTTACCTCAGCACGCACTACAACAACAACTGGCATTTACACAGCGACTAGTGAGGGGCACAGATCAACTCGATAGTCAGCATCTTTTCCCAAGTGTTGGGGAGGGGCTAAAACTAGAGGGCATGGGTTTAAGGTGAGAGGGGAGAGATACAAAAGGTGTCCAGAGGGGCAATTGTTTCACACAGAGGGTGCTGAGTGTCTGGAACAAGCTGCCGGAGGCTGTAGTAGAGGCGGGTACAATTTTGTCTTTTATAAAGCATTTAGACAGTTACATGTGTACAATGGGTATGGAGGGATATGAGCCAACTGTGGGCAATTGAGATTAGCTTAGTGGTTTTTAAAAAAAAGGCATGGGTAAGTTGGGCCGAAGGGCCGTACCCATGTTATAAACCTCTACGAGTCTATGACTAAACTCAGTAAAAAGTCTCAAGTCTCTTCATACAAGTGGCATCAAATAAACACTAATCTACAGGTGAAGATATTTGGTCGGTAGAGGCAGGTTTTACGGAACGTTCCAAAGGAAATGGAAAGGTAGAGAGAGATAGGGAGGGAATTCCAGAGCTTTGGACCCGGGAATGGCCACGAGCTAAGGAGTGATTAAAATCAAGAGGGGAGTCTGGCCAGCCACGGGACTCGGAGCGGATAAGGGGCGGACCGTGAAAAGGTCCGCTAATCAAGGATGGATTTTCCGGTTTTGGGACAAAAGCAGCTGGAAAATCCCGCCCCGAATGTCCGGAATGGCAGAATTTATAATAGAGAACAGGGAAATGTCAGAATAATTAAACAGAAATAACTTCCCAGACAACCGAGACTCCGGTGAGAAGGAGGAATTGAAGGAAATTAGTGTCAGTAAAAATATAGTGCGGGTGAAATTCAGTCATAGGAATATAATTCCTTTTCCGGTGCCAGGCTGGTTTCAACACAGGTCAGGTGAGAAATGAGAAACTGGAGCCAAACTATCGGTATGATCAACCCCTTAGAGATATGCTGGACTGACAGCTTTAAACAAGAAATATAAATAATTCCTTCACCTAACTGTTCTCTGTATCTCTTTTATCACACAGCGTACAGTCCACCGTATTCCTGGTTTGCAGGTAAGACTGAAGGGGCCTATTTTTAAAATAATCTATCCATGTTCAATGAAAGGTACATCTGCCTCTGAACTAGATAAATCTCCCACTACACTGTCCCCATCAAACACTCCCAGGACAGGTACAGTACGGGGTTAGATACAGTGTAAATCTCCCACTACACTGTCCCCATCAAACACTCCCAGGACAGGTACAGCACGGGGTTAGATACAGTGTAAATCTCCCACTACACTGTCCCCATCAAACACTCCCAGGACAGGTACAGCACGGGGTTAGATACAGAGTAAAGCTCCCTCTACACTGTCCCCATCAAACACTCCCAGGACAGGTACAGCACGGGGTTAGATACAGAGTAAAGCTCCCTCTACACTGTCCCCCATCAAACACTCCCAGGACAGGTACAGCCCCGGGGTTAGATACAGAGTAAAGCTCCCTCTACACTGTCCCCATCAAACACTCCCAGGACAGGTACAGCACAGGATTAGATACAGAGTAAATCTCCCACTACACTGTCTCCCATCAAACACTCCCAGGATAAGGACAGCACGGGGTTAGATACAGAGTAAATCTCCCTCTACACTGTCCCCCATCAAACACTCCCAGGACAGGTACAGCACAGGATTAGATACAGAGTAAATCTCCCACTACACTGTCCCCCATCAAACACTCCCAGGATAAGGACAGCACGGGGTTAGATACAGAGTAAAGCTCCCTCTACACTGTCCCCCATCAAACACTCTCAGGACAAGTACAGCACAGGATTAGATACAGAGTAAAGCTCCTTCTACACTGTCCCCCATCAAACACTCCCAGGACAGGTACAGCACGGGGTTAGATACAGAGTAAAGCTCCCTCTACACTGTCCCCATCAAACACTCCCAGGACAGGTACAGCACGGGGTTAGATACAGAGTAAAGCTCCCTCTACACTGTCCCCATCAAACACTCCCAGGACAGGTACAGCACGGGGTTAGATACAGAGTAAAGCTCCCTCTACACTGTCCCCCCATCAAACACTCCCAGGACAGGTACAGCACGGGGTTAGATACAGAGTAAAGCTCCCGCTACACTGTCCCCCATCAAACACTCCCAGGACAGGTTCAGCACGGGGTTAGATACAGAGTAAAGCTACCTCCACACTGTCCCCATCAAACACTCCCAGGACAGGTACAGCACGGGATTAGATACAGAGTAAAGCTCCCTCCACACTGTCCCCATCATCACTCCCAGGACAGGTACAGCACGGGGTTAGATACAGAGTAAAGCTCCCTCCACACTGTCCCCATCATCACTCCCAGGACAGGTACAGCACATAAAATGACTTATTTTTCACAGAAACATTTATTTTTTTCGATACTTCAGTGTATATGGACTAATGAAATTCTATCAATCAGCTAACTGCTGTTTTATTTTATCCTCTTTGGGAGTTCAACCTCTGTTACCTTCATGTCTGTGACAATTCAGGTTCCGCGAGACGTCCCATGGAACATCCCATAATTTCATTATCCA
Organism: Sphyrna mokarran; assembly: GCA_024679065.1. Lineage (NCBI taxonomy): Eukaryota > Metazoa > Chordata > Chondrichthyes > Carcharhiniformes > Carcharhinidae > Sphyrna > Sphyrna mokarran. The sequence goes on from JAGIQG010000001.1 coordinate 7,234,833, forward strand.
TACTTTGGAGTCTTGCTATGTCATAACTCTGTACAGTGCAACCTCCTCCTGTCATTAACATGCTGGGAGAAGGTTTGCTACCTAAATCAATCTCAAGCCTCTGAATGCTTGAACAGACACTGTGATTGGTCAATCAGGAAGTAGAGTATTGACGTTGCCAATGTCATCATTGTCAGCAGGATGCATGATGGGACTTCAGTCGCTCTTGTGGAGCCGTTCCAAGCCCCGTTTTACCCAGTCTGATGTTTCTGAGTCTCTTGTGTGTTGTTTTTTTCTGGTATTTTGACATATTTACATTTGCTTTGGTCTCGGTGGAGGAAGAGTTTGTTGTGGGCAGGAGGAAGAACGGGGCAGACGGGAAGGAAGTCTTCCTGCTCACAGCAGTGAGGGTACCATAACTCTCACCCTGGGGGTGATGGGCAGAGGGCTCAGTGTGCCAACTCACTGCATAGAATCACACAACTCTGAGTGAGGCCATTCAGCCCATAGAAGCTGTGCTAGCTCATTCAGGGAGCTTTCTTATTGGTCCCATTCATTGACAATATGCTTAGAGTTATATCACATTTGCCCATTCTGAAGGTTATTATTTGAGTCAGCCTTCTCCATCTTGTCTGGAATATTGTGAAGTTTTAACACCCTCTGCACCTTTTCCTCATGTGATGCTTGGTTTTTTTACCATCATCTTAAATCCGTCTCCCCTGGTTACCAATCTTTCAGCTGTCAAAATGAGTTTCTCTTTATCAACTCTACTGAACACCTTCAAGATTTTAAACACTTCAAATCAAATCCCTCCTTGGTCTCCTCTGCACAAGGAGATAGTTTGCCCCTTTTCCCTCTCACGGATGTGGGTTTCAATGGGTCAGTGCTTGTTTTCCATCTCTAATCATCATTGATCTGAGTGATTTACATTGAAACATAGAAACTACAAGCAGGAGTATGCCATTTGGCCCTTCAAGCCTGCTCTGCTTGTCATTTTGATCATGGCTGACCACTAAATACAATATCCTGATCCCCCTGCGCCCCTTATCCTTTGATCCTTTTACTCCCAAGAGCGATATCTAATTTCTTCTTGAAATCACATAAGATTTTGGCCTCAATTATATTCTGTGGGAGTGAATTCCACACATTTAACACTCCCTGGGTGAAGAAATTTCTCCTCACCTCAGTTCTAAAAAGGTTTACCCCTTATCCTCAAACTATGACCCTTAGTTCTGGACTCCCCACCATCGGGAGCATTCTTTCTGAATCTACCCTGTGTAAACCTGTTAGAATTTTATAAGTTTCTATGAGATTCCCTCTCACTCTTGTAAACTCCAATAAATACAATCCTCACTGACTTAGTCTCTACTCATATGACAGACCAGCCATCCCAGGAATCAGCCTGGTAAACCTTCACTGTATTCCCTCTATAGAAAGGATATCTTTCTTCAGATAAGGGCATCAAAACTGCACACAATACTCCAGACATGGCTGCATCAATGTCCTAGAGAATTGCAGCAAAACAACCCTATCCCTTTACTCAAACCCTCTCGCTATGAAGGCCAGCATACCATTTGCCTTCTTTACTGCCTCCTTTACCTGGGCTCTTACTTTCAATGACTGATGCACGAGGATACAAAGTTCTTGTTGAGTATCCACCTCTCTTAATTCACACCCATTCAAGTAATAATCTGCCTTCCTATCATTGCTCCCAAAGTGGATAACCCCACATTTATCCACATTACACTGCATCTGCCTGTCTAAAATCACGCTGAAGCATCTATGCATCCTCCTCATAGCTCACTCTCCCACCTAACTTTGTATCATCTGCAAATTTAGAAATAATACATTCACTTCCCCTTTTCCAAATCATTAATACATAATGTGAACTTGTTGGGCCTTTTCAAAGGGCAGTTAGAAGTCAACCTCACTGCTGTCAATCCTGACTCACCTCTAAGCCAAACCAGGTAAGGATGACGGCAGTGAATCCGATGGATTTTTACATTCACCATTACTGAGACAATTCCAATTTATTCATCGAGTTCAGTTAAGTGCCGATGTGGGATTTGAACCTCTATCACCAGATTATTGGGTTGCGTCATTGAATTACTAGTCCATCGATATTACTACTTCCCCATTGTCCATGCTGTCTCTATTTTCACCCAAATGAGCAGAACGCTGGCACAGCAATTTCCCCCTGAGAAATGTTACGTGATGCATTTTGCGGCTTACACTAACAAGAATTCTCTCTTTCATTTTCTCCCAATGTCTGAACCGTGCTGCCGACCCCAAAAAGGAGGAGCTTAATACACTGAAGGAGGTAGGGCAATATTTGTTCCATTAAATAGTAATTTGTGTTCCATTACGCTCTCTCACTTTGCATTGGAGATCAGTTTGATTGGCACGGGGAGTTGGGGAGGAATTGGGATCTCGGACAAGTGCAGAAAGAGAGGTTGTTCCATCACCCGACTCTGGAAATGCGAGATTAGATGGGCTGAGTGGCCTGGTCCCAATTCCAGGCTCTTTATTTCAAAACAATTGAGTTAATCTGGGTGTTTTTTAAAGTTTATTTATTATTGTCTCAAGTAGACTTACATTAATGCTGCAATGAAGTTATTGTGAAAATCCATGAGGCTCCACTCTGACCCGAGGCTGGAATTGAATCCAGGTCCCTGGGGCAGCATGGTGGCATGGTGGTTAACGCTGCTGCCTCACGGTGCCAGGCTGTGAGTCGAACCCAAGCCCCTTGCGCTGTGAGGCAGCAGTGCTAATCACTAATGTCGCCATGGCACCTCAGTCATAGAAGCCCTACAATGCAGAAGGAGGCCATTTGGCCCACTGAGTCGGTACTGACCACAATCTCACCTATTCCCGTAGCCACATACATTTATCCTGCTAAACCTATGGACACCAAGAGTCAATTTAGCATGGCCAATCCACCTAACCAGCACCTCTTTAAGAGCAGTACGAGGAAACCCAGACAGACACGGGGAGAACGAGCAGATTCCGCACAGACAGTGACCCAAACCGGGAATCGGACCCGGGTCCCTGGCCCAGTGAGGCAGCAGTGCTAGCCACCGTGCCACCCAAATCACATCTCTTCCAGTAGCGGACAGCCACAAGACGGGGAGAGACTGAGTTAATTGATTGAAGAGGTTGGGTAAACTGCGGTTGTTCTCCCTGGAAAAACGAAGAATGAGGGTAGATCTTATAGAGGTGTATAAAACTATGAAGGGTATAGACAGGGTGAACAGTGGGAAGCATTTTCCCAGGTCGGAGGTGACGATCGCGAGGGGTCACTGGCTCAAGGTGAGAAGGGCGAGATATAAGAAAGATGTGGAAGCATTGGAAAGGGTGCAGAGGAGGTTTACCAGGATGTTGCCTGGTATGGTGGGAAGGCCTTATGAGGAAACGCTGAGGGACCTGAGGTTATTTTCATTAGAGAGAAGAAGGTTACGCGGTGACCTAATTGAGGCGTATAAGATGATCAAGGGACTGGATAGGATGGATAGTGAAAGCCTTTTTCCTCGGATGGTGATGACCAACACGAGGGGACATAACTTTAAATTAAGAGGTGGTAGTTATAGGACGGATGTCAGAGGCAGGTTCTTTACACAGAGGGTGGTGAGAGCGTGGAATGCCCTGCCTGCAGCGGTTGTGGACTCGCCTACTTTGGGGGCATTCAAATGTTCGGTGGATAGGCATATGGATGATATTGGAATAGTTTAGGTTAGAGGGTCCACTGGCCGGTGCAACATCGAGGGCCGAAGGGCCTGTACTGCGCTGTAATGTTCTATGTTCTATAACTCCGATATCAGAGGGACGTTTTATACACAGAGGGTTGGGGGGGGCCTGGAATGCACTGCCAAATAGGGTGATAGAAGTGGACACGCTGGGATTGTTTAAGACTTACCTGGATAGTCACAAGAGCAGCCTGGGAATGGAAGGAAACAAAACGAATGATCTAGTTGGACCAACGAGCGGAACAGGCTTGGAGGGGCCGAAGGGCCTGCTCATGTGCTGTAATTTTCTTCGTTCTTTGTTCTCACCACCACCTCCTCAAGAGCAGCAAGGGATGGGCAATAAACGCTGGCCAGCCGGCAACACGGGTGTCCCACCAGTTCACTATCAAATATCCTGAGCCTCTGTGCGTCCCGGCGTTCTAACTCTGCAGATGGGAGAGGCAACCTCTTAGCTTCCACCCTGTCAAGGCCTCCTTTCGCTGAGGTGCCGTCCAATTCCTCCATCGCCTTTGATACAATCGAGCAACCCGGACAGCAGTGAGGTGACCCCGAGCGAGGTCCTGTCATACTGTATAGACACCAGGAGAGGGCAGCAATGCTCCTTGGAAACCAGGGAAGGGACGTGTTCCGTGCAAACAGTAACCTGGATTTCTCCGAGGGCTTGGGAAGTGGGAATTAGACCAGACCACCATCTTGATCAAAGAGATGGATTCTTAAAGGTGACCTTTGAGGTGGATGAGACATTGAGGGAGGGAATTTCAGAGCTCGGGGCCCAGGCAAGTGAAAACAACAATGGAATGATTGAAATAGAACATAGAACATAGAACATTACAGCGCAGAACAGGCCCTTCGGCCTTCAATGTTGCGCCGACCAATTATGAAAAAAAGCAATGACCCTCCAAACTAAACCATTCCCTTCTCTTCCATAAACTTATCAACTAACTAAGAAGCATATGGAGTCTTGGCTTTTATTGGTAGGGGGATTGAATTTCGGAGCCGCAACGTCATGTTGCAACTGTACAAAACTCTAGTGCGGCCGCACTTGGAGTATTGTGTGCAGTTCTGGTCCCCACATTATAAGAAAAGATGCGAGGCATTGGAGAGGGTACAGAGGAGGTTACCAGGATGTTGCCTGGTATGGAGGCAGTCTTATGAGGAGAGGCTGAGGGATTTGAGGTTGTTTCGTTAGAAAGGAGGCGGCTAAGAGGGGACCTAATCGAAACATATAAGATGATTAGAGGTTTAGATAGGGTGGACAGTGATAGCCTTTTTCCTAGGAGGAAAAAGCTAGCACGAGGGGACACAGCTTTAAATTAAGGGGTGATATTTATAGGACGGATATCAGAGGTAGGTTCTTTAACAGAGGGTGGTTCGGGAGTGGAATGCCCTGCCTGCAGCAGTTGTAGATGCGCCAAGTTTGGTGGCGTTTAAGAGGTTAGTTGATAAGTATATGGAAGAGAAGGGAATGGTTAGTTTGGAGGGCATTGCTTTTTATATTGGTCGGCGCAACATCGAAGGCCGAAGGGCCTGTTCTGTGCTGTAATGTTCTATGTTCTATGTTCTATGTTCTAACCTCTTAAACGCCACCAAACTTGGCGCATCTACAACTGCCGCAGGCAGGGCATTCCACTCCCGAACCACCCTCTGGGTAAAGAACCTACCCCTGATATCCGACCTATAACTATCACCCCTTAATTTAAGGCTGTGTCCCCTCGTGCTAGCTTTCTCCATCCTAGGAAAAAGGCTATCACTGTCCACCCTATTAAACCTCTAATCATCTTATATGTTTCGATAAGGTCTCCTCTTAGCCGCCTCCTTTCTAACGAAAACAACCTCAAAATCCCTCAGCCTCTCCTCATAAGACCTGCCCTCCATACCAGGCAACATCCTGGTAAACCTCCTCTGTACCGTCTCCAATGCCTCCACATCTTTCTTATAATGTGGGGACCAGAACTGCACACAATACTCCAAGTGCGGCCGTACTAGAGTTTTGTACAGTTGCAACATGACGTTGCGGCTCCGAATTCAATCCCCCTACCAATAAAAGCTAAGACTCCGATGCCTTCTTAACAACTTTATCCACTTGACTGCCTACTTTCAGGGATCTATTGACACATACACCAAGATCCTTCTGTTCCTCAACACTATTAAGAGCCCTACCATTAGCCCTATACTCTACACATTTATTGTTCCTGCCAAAGTGCATTACCTCACACTTTTCCACATTAAACTCCATTTGCCACCTCTCGGCCCAGCTCTGCAACTTGTCCAAATCACCAAACGGTGATTGAAATCAGTTCAGAGACCCCCGGGGTCAACTCCACCAAGAGTTTGGTGGTCAGGTTGGTGGCGGTGTGGTTATGAAGCACTGGAGATGGTTACAGATACAATTGGAGATTGGATTTCACACAAAGTGGTCACTTTAAGTTCATTTATTAGTCATAAATAAGGCTTATATTAACACTGCAATGAAATTACTGTGAAAATCCCCTAGCCGCCACACTCCGGCGCTTGTTCTGAGGGAGAATTTCGCATGGCCAATGCATCTAACCAGCACGTCTTTCAGGAAACCAGAGCACCCAGAGGAAGCCCACGCAGACACGGGGAGAATGTGCAGACTCCGCACTGACAGTGCTCCAAGCCAGGAATCAAACCTGGGTCCCTGCTGTTGTGAGGCAGCAGTGCTAACCACTGTGCCACACATTTAAACTTGAGCTGATGTAAGACAGGGCTGGGAGGTGCTTGGGAATTGGTATGAGTTACAATGAGGGACAGCAGAATTTAGATTAACTCAGGTTATCAGAAGATAGAAGTGGGAGATGAGGAGGGAACTGGAATAATCCAATCAGGAGGTTTGTGGGATGTGGGCGTCATTGGCTGGGCCAGCATTTACTGCCCATCCTTAAGGGCATTTGAGAGTCAGCCACATTGCTGTGGATCAGGAGTCACATGTCGGCCAGACTGGGTAAAGACAGCACGATGGCACAGTGGATTAGCACTGCTGCCTCACAGCACCACAGAACTGGGTTCGATTCCTAGCTTGGGTCACTGTCTGTGACGAGTTTGCACATTCTCCCCGTGTCTGCGTGGGTTTGCTCCAGATGCTCTGGTTTCCTTCCACAGTCTGATAGACGTACTGGTTAGGTGCATTGGCCATGATAAATTCTCCCTCAGCGTACCCGAACAGGCACCAGAGTGTGATGACTTGGGGATTTTCACAGTAACTTCATTGCATTGTTAATGTAAGCTTACTTGTGACACTAATAAATCAATTTAAGCTAAAGGACATTAGTGAACCAGATGGGTTTTTACAACAATTGACAATGGTTTCATGGTCATCAGTAGATTCTTAATTCCAGATTTTGACTGAATTCAAATTTCACCATTTGCCATGGTGGGATTCGAACCCAGGTCCCCGGAACATCACCTTGAGTCTTTGGATTAGTAGTCCAGCAATGCCGCAGCTTTCCAGAGGAAGAGGCTGCTTGCTATTATTTTTGCATGTTTCATTTGTCTTCTGCCCACTGTGTGGAGGGGGGAAGGAAAGGGTCACCTTTGTTGGCACTGGACAGCCTGCCAGCTGGAAGGGCTGGAAATCTAGCACTATGTCTGTAGTCTGCCAAAGAATCAAGCAGCAGGCCTCAAGTCAGAGACAACCTGGGGTTATTTCCCCTGGAACGTAAGAGGCTGAGGGATGATCTTATAGAGGTCTATAAAATAATGAGGAACACAGATCAGCTGGATAGTCAGTATTTTTTCTCAAAGATAGGGGAGTCTAAAACTAGAGGGTTTAAGGAAGAGGAGAGATACAAAAGGTCCAGAGGGGCAATTATTTCACACAGAGGGTGATGAGTGCGTGGAATGAGCTACCAGAGGTTGTCATAGAGGAGGTATAATTTTGTCTTTTAAAAAGCATTTAGACAGTTACATGGATAAGATGGGTATAGGGGGATATGGGCCAAATGTGGGCAATTGGGGCTAACTTAGTGGTTAAGAAAGTATGGAAAAGTTAGGCCGAAGGGCCTATTTTCATGCTGTAAATCTCTATCATCTCTGACTCGAAGAAGGAACCAGTCTCAGTGAGATTGGAATTGGGGAGGGCATTAACAGCTGAGGCAGGGATGGAGGGGGAGGAAGGGATGATTGTACAGCATTAGGTGGGAATGAGCAGGATGTGAGCTGGTGATGGTGAGGGGGGGAGGAGGAGGGGAGGGGTCGTTAATTTGACCACTGAATCAGCAGTTACCAAGGGAGGGGTGCAATTGGTAAAATAGTACTGAAAATAATGGCTTCACTTATGAACTGATGTCAGACATTTTCCTCCTCCTGTTTCCCCTTCGCTCCCTGTCGCCATGGCAACAGACACAACTGCACCAATGCCCACAGAAACCCCAGAAAGTGCGCCCCCTGCTGTAATATCACTGACATCTCCCAATAATGACCCTCGTCTGGGAACTTTCTCTTACCGCGCTGTGGAATTCATTTGTGCTGGGCCCCAGGCTCTCTGCACACTGGGATAACTCCGCAGCAAAGTAGGATATGGAATATCTAAAATTTGCAGAGTCAGAGGTCACAGAGAATCCCCACCGGACAGAAGGAGGCCATTTGTCCCATCAACTGTGCACCATCTCTCGGAAACAGCATCCTACGCAGGTAGCTTCAGCATCTCGGTGGAAGGTTGGACCCCCCTTCAGCCCTGCACTGATGGCTTAGACCCTTATAGGATTGTTTTGGGGTAGGTTTCGAATCCATAACTTTACAAGGCGAGCTGTTGCTGTATTCGAAAGAATGAAGAGGCCATTTGGCTGCTGGAGCCTCTGGCACTGTTTAGTCATGATGTTGAGATGCCGGCGATGGATAGGGACAATCACAGTAAGAAGTCTCACAATACCATAGAACATTACAGCGCAGTACAGGCCCTTCGGCCCTCAATGTTGCGCCGACCAGTGGAACCAATCTCATGACCCTCTAACCTAAACTATTCCAATATTATCCATATGCCTATCCATTGACCATTTGAATGCCCTTAAACTTGGTGAGTTCACAACTGCTGCAGGCAGGGCATTCCACGCCCTTACTACCCTCTGAGTAAAAAACCCACCTCTGACATCCGTCCTATAACTACCACCCCTTAATTTAAAGCTATGTCCCGTTCTGTTAGCCATCACCATCCAAGGAAAAAGGCTCTCACTGTCCACCCTACCTAACCCTCTGATCACCTTGTATGCCTCAATTATTTACAAAATAATGGTTGGGTTGCGAGTCTTTACAGGTAATCAAGTCTTAAAGGTACAAACAATGAGAGTGGAGAGAGGGTTAAGCGCAGGTTAAAGAGATGTGTATTGCCTCCGGATAGGACATAAGTGAGATTTTGTAAGCCCGGGCAAGTCGTGGCGGTTACAGATAGTGTGACAATTCCAGTTGAGGCTGTGCGGAACTTGGCTATCTGATAGTAATTTGTAAATTGAGTTGGTATCTTTATGTGGCCTGTTTGTGAACAGAATTCCCACTTACCTGACGAAGGGGCAGTGCTCCGAAAGCTAGTGCTACCAAACAAACCTGTTGGACTTTAACCTGGCGTTGTGAGACTTCTCACAGTTCAGTCAGACAGGGCTGATCTCTCTCACTCAGCCCTTGCTTGCTTCATAATTCTTGACCCAACAAAGATACCTCAGTCTTCACAACTCCAACAAAACCCTCTCAACCCCACCCCCTTCCCACCCCCCCACCCCACCCCCATCCTTCCTGACCTTCTGGGGAGATGAACCCCAGATTTCCGCCACCTTTTCATGTGAACAAAGCGCTTCCTGCTCCCACTGCGGAGAGGCCTGGCTTGAGAGGCTGAGTTTTAGCAGCCCTTTAATTAAAAGCAGGAAGGTGTTAGCTCTTTAACGAGAAGCCAGCATCTAATTAAAGAGAAAGCACTTTGGCCGGGAGGTATAGTGTGGCTGTGATCTGGAGCTCATAGAGAGCTGGATATACAGGACGGGGGGGTGGGGGGGATGGGAACAGGCTGGAGGCACAGCTTCCAAACCTTGCTGTATTCTCTGAGTTTAAACACAGGGTGTCACGGCAGCACAGAGGTTAGCATCGCTGCCTCACAGCTCCAGGGACCTGGGTTCGATGCCAGGCTTAGATCACTGTCTGTGTGGAGTTTGCATGTTCTCCCCATATCTGCATGGGTTTCCTCTAGAGAGAAAAAAGAGGAGGTTTACCAAGATACTGCCTGGTACTTAGCAATGAGGAGGGATTGGATAGACTGGGGTTGTTCTCCCTGGAAGGGCAGAGAATGAGGGGAGACCTAATAGAGGTATACAAAATTATGAAGGGCGAACAGTGGGAAGCTTCATCCCAGGTCGGATGTGACGATCACGAGGGGTCACAGGCTCAAAGTGAGAGGGGCGAGATTTAACTCCGATATCAGAGGGATGTTTTTTACACAGATGTGGGGGCCTGGGATGCGCTGCCAAGCAGAGTGGTGGAGGTGGACACACTGGGATTGTTTAAGACTTATCTGGATAGTCACATGAGCAGACTGGGCTTAGCGGGATACAGAAGAATGGCCTAGTTGGACCAACGAGCGGCACAGGCTTGGAGGGCCGAAGGGCCTGTTTCCTGTGCTGTACTGTTCATCGTTCTTTGTTCTAGTTTCCTCCCACAGTCCGAAGGTCTGCAGGTAAGGTGGATTAGCCACGGTAAATTGCCCCTTAGTGTCCCCGGATGTGTAAATTAGAAGGATTAGTAGGGTAAATGCAGGACCAATGGGATGAAGGAGTATAATATTAAGGGTAGGAGTCTTGGCAGTGTAGAGGAGCAGAAGGATCTTGGGGTCCGGGTCCATAGGTCTCTTAAATCTGCCCCGCAAGCGGAGGATGTGGTCAAGAAGGCATATGGTGTACTGGCCTTCATTAATCGAGTGATTGAATTTAGAAGTCGGGAGGTAATGCTGCAACTTTATAAGACACTTGTCAGACCCCACTTGGAGTACTGTGTGCAGTTCTGGTCGTCTCACGATAGGAAGGATGTGGAAGCTATTGAAAGGGTGCAGAAGAGATTTACAAGGATGTTGCCTGGATTGGGAGGCAGGCCTTATGAAGATAGGTTAAGGGAGCTGGGACTCTTCTCCCTGGAGAGACGAAGGTTGAGAGGCGACCTGATAGAGGTTTATAAGATGTTGAGAGGAATAGATAGAGTGGATTCTCGGAGGCTATTTCCCAGGGCTGAAATGATCACTACGAGAGGACACAGGTTTAAGGTGCTGGGGAGCAAGTACAGAGGAGATGTTAGAGGTAAGTTTTTCACTCAGAGGGTGGTGAGTGAATGGAATCAGTTGCCATCAGTGGTGGTAGAGGTGAACTCGCTGGGGTCTTTTAAGAGACTTCTGGATGAGTACATGGGATTTAATGGGATTGGGAGTTACAGATAGGTCTATGGCCTGGTAGGTATAGATATGATCGGCACAACTTATGGGCCAAGGGGCCTGTTTGTGCTGCAGTGTTCTATGTTCTATGTTCTAAATGTGTGGGGTAACGGGGCTGGGGCCTGGGTGGGATTGTGATTGATGCAGATTTGATGAGCCGAATGGCTTCTTCTGCACTGTAGGGATTCTCTAAACAGCAGACTCCCTTTTGCTCCTTACATTCCCTGGTGGTATGGTCAACTGTCTAGAGATCTCCCCAATCTTTCATGAATTGTAGATACTTCACCTGGATTCTGGTTTGAAGGAAGATAAAATTGAGGAAAATCATGGTGAATGATTTTAAAAATGGTTTTGTTTGGTTCTCATTTTGGGGGAATCCAGAACTAGGGATCACAGTTTGAAGATAAGGGGTAAACCTTTTAGAACTGAGGTGAGGAGAAATTTCTTCACTCAAAGGGTGGTGAGTGTATGGAATTCACTCCCACAGAGAGCGGCTGAGGCCAAAACGTTGTCGGATTTCAAGAAGAAAGGAGAGAATAGGGTGAAAAGTTGGAAGGGAGAGAGAAAAGGGAAGGGAGGAGGAGTTAGAAAAGGAGTGGTAGAAAGGGGAGGCTGAGGAAGAGGGAAGGAGACAGGCAGGGGAGGGGTCATATGGGAAGCGAAGGTGTGGGGGGGCGTTGCAGAGGGAGAGTTCCAGGTTTGGGAATAGATGTAAAGGAATAAAACAATGGTTTACCAAAGGGTTTATCATGGTCACCCTCTAAGACCATGAGGTAGAGGAGGTCTGAAGATCCCAGACACAATCGCCCTGATCCCAGAGGCCGAGGGTTAAAGGTTAAAGGTGATGGTTGTAAGGGGGAAAAAATAGCAAAAGAGTCGAGATCCAAGAGGCATAAGTAGTGAGGAAGAGTGCTGAGGGAGAGGTCTGAGGGATGGAGGCTGAGGGGAGGAGGTCTGAGGGATGGAGAGTGAGAGGAAGGAGGTCTGAGGAATGGAGAGTGAGAGGAAGGAGGTCTGAGGAATGGAGGGTGAGGAGGAGCTCTGAGGGATGGAGGCTGAGGGGAGGAGGTCTGAGGGATGGAGGGTGGGGGGGAGGAGGTCTGAGGGATGGAGGCTGAGGGGAAGGGGGTGTGAGGAATGGAGGATGAGGGGGAGGAGGCCTGAGTGATGAAGAGTGAGGGTGAGGAGCTCTGAGGGATTGAGGGTGAGAGGGAGGAAGTCTGAGAGATGGGGATTGTGGGGAAGGAAGTCCGAGTGATGGGGTGAGAGGGAGGAGGTCTGAGGGATGGAGGGTGAGAGGGAGGGGGAACTGAGTGATGGAGGATGAAGGGGGACAAGGTCTGAGGGATGGAGCGTGAGAGGGAGGGGGAACTGAGTGATGGAGGATGAAGGGGGACAAGGTCTGAGGGATGGAGGGTGAGAGGGAGGGGGAACTGAGTGATGGAGGATGAAGGGGAGAAGGTTTGAGGAATGGAGAGTGAGGGGAAGGAGGGCTGGAGTTCAAAGTTTGACAGAATCTCCATTTCTCCAACAACAGTTATTTTTCTCTCTCATGTTTTCTGAATCCTTGTTTTTCTCGAGTATCTAACCACCTCTCTCTGCTTCCTTTCTCCACAATCCTCCTCTGAAATCAGCTCTGCGTTCCGGATTTCTTCTGCGAGGGTCTGCTGCGATGGGTATATCTGCTCACCTTCTTCACAGGCCTCTGAACCTTTATTTACTCTTTTGTGGCTTTGTAAAGTTGTTTTTATATAAACCCTGCCTGAAGCTGAGAAAATGCACCGTGAACCCTGCCTGAGGTCCCTTTGTGATTATGGCCATCTCTTAACCATTAATCGAGAGGAGAGAAGGTTTCAGTTCTCCAAATTTGCCTGAGTCTCTGTTTGTCGGTCTTTGTGCCTCAGTCTTCTCTCTGTCATTCCCTATCTCCCCTTCCTCTCTATTGTCAGAATTTTACCACCGCGTCCATCCCACTTCCGATGCGGCCCAAGGAAACGGAATTCTCTTTTGCCCTCAGGAGGGATCTTACGAGCCTCACCCCCGCAAGCGAAGAAGTTCTCCTCAACTCCTCTTTATTTTGAGGCTGTGGCCTCTAGTTCTGGTTTCCTTTCTAAGTGGGAAGAATCTCTCTACCTCTACCCTATCTAACCCTTCATTATTTTGTAATTCTCTATAAGATTCCCCGTCAGCCTTCTAAACTCTAACGAGTACAGACCCAGTCTATTCAATCTCTTCTCATAAGCTAACCCCCTCATCTCCGGTATCAGCCGAGTGAACCTTCTCTGTACTCCCTCCAAGGCCAATATATCTTTTTGCAAATAAGGGGACCAAAACTGCACACAGTACTCCAGTTGCGGCTTCACCAGTGCCCTGTACAGTTGCAGTAAGACCTCCCTGCTTTTATATTCTATCCCCTTCGCTATAAAGGCCAATGTTCCATTCACCTTCTTGATCACCTGCTGCACCTGCAGATTGGGTTATTGCAATTTATGCACAAGGACCCCCAGATCCCTCTGCACCGTCGCATGCTGCAGCTTTTCGCCTTTTAAGTAATAATCCCTTCTACTATTATTTCTTCCAAAGTGGATAACCTCACATTTGCAAAGTGGATAACCTCTCATTTCATCCTGTTTTATCCCATACACTGCCTGTCTCTCACTCATTTTCCTACTTTCTTCCAGCTCTGAATTTACGCCCATTCAGATAATAATCTGCCTTTGCGTTATTGCTCCCAAAATGGATTCCTCTTTCTTCATTGCTTCATGTGACCACTGTTTTGTATTTTTTCTCCCTTGCCATGCTCTATTTTCCAGCCCTTACACCGTGCCTCTTTCTGGGTACGTAGACCACGTCTCAGCCATGTTTCACTCGCACTATCCCCCTCATTAACACAGAAACATAATACAATCCTAATCAGGTTAGTCTCTCCTCATGTGTCTGGCCTGCCATCCCAGGTAAACCTTTGCTGTACTCCCTCTATAGCAAGGACATCCTTCCTCAGAAAGGACACCAAAAACTGCACACAATACTCCAGATGTAGCTTCACCAACGCCCTATACAATTCCTATCCCTATACTCAAATCCTCTCACTATAAGGCCAACATATCATTTGCCTTCTTTACTGCCCGCTGTACCTGCGTGCTAACCTTCAGTAACTGATGCACGAGAACACCAAGGTCTCACTGAGTATCCAGCTCTCTCAATTCATACCCATTCAAATAATAATCTGTCTTCCTGTTATTTTGCTACCAAAGTGAATAACCTCACATTTATCTGCGTTTTACTGCAACTACCACGCAGATGCTCACACACTCAGACTGTCCAAATCATACTGAAGCATCTCTGCATCCTCCTCACCCTCTAAACTCAACATTGTATCATCTCTGCATTTGAAAATATCTTCACCCGCGTCCCTATCCAGGTTATCCTGCATGTGCCCACTCACTCAGCCTTCTGCCTCTTTGCTTCACTGAGCACAGACCTGTTCTCCCCTGTGTTTCTCTCTGTGCCTTGCTGCATGTGTGGGGTGGTGGAGGCGAGTTTGTTATGCATGTGCATGCTGCCCGTCCATCAATAAGTAATCGCCACGGCGTGCAAATGTTTTCTCGGAGCCAGTCTCATTAACAAAGCCCAGATTTATTGATGACCTCTACCCTGAAGCCCCTTAATGATGTTGACTCTCCGGTTCCCTGGCAGAGGGCACCGAGGTTTGCATGGCGGAGTGTTAGTCTTGCTAGCACAGCTTCCCCTGAGCCGACTAACTCCTCTTTCTTTCTCTCTCTCTGCCCTTCGACCAGGAGGATGACACAGATCTGCCCTACCCGCCACCACAACGGGAACCCAATATCTACATGGTGCCCCAGGGGATTAAACCCGTCCTGCAGCGCACAGGCATCGAGGTGAGTACCCACAAGCTGCTTGGTGGGATCAACCAGATCGGAATGAGTTTGAGTCCATGTTAATACACTTTAATTTGGTAATTAAGAACAATCTCCAATTGGAGAAGTATTCTGCTTTCATTTCCAAGAATCGTAGAATCAAGACAGTGCAGAAGGAGGCCATTTGGCCCATCAGATCTGCACTGAACACAATCCCACCCAGGCCCTATTCCCATAACCCCACATATTTTCCCTGTTAATCGCCTTCACATTTGGGTCAATTTAGCATAGCCAATCAGTTTAACTCACACATCTTTGTAGGTGGCACAGAAGCACAGTGGTTAGCACTGCTGCTTCACAGCTCCAGGGACCTGAGTTTGATTCCTGGCTTGGGTTACTGTCCATGTGCAGTTTGCATGTTCTCCTCGTCTCTGCAAGGGTTTCCTCCGTATGCTCTGGTTTCCTACCACAGTCCAAAGATGTGCGGGTTAGGTTGATTGGCCATGCTAAAAATTGCCCCTTAGTGTCCAGGGATGTATAGGTTAGAGGGATTAGTGGGTAAATATGTAGGGATATGGGAGTAGGGTCTGGGTGGGATTGTGGTCAATGCAGACGCGATGGGCCGAATGGCCTCTTTCTGTACTGTAGGGATTCTAAGATCTTTAGAGTGTGGGAGAAAACCAGAGCACCTAAAGGAAACCCACACAGACATGGGGAGAATGTGCAAACTCCACGCAGAGACAGTGACCCAAACCAGGAATTGAACCCGGGTCCCTAGCACTGTGAGGCAGCAGTGTCAACCACTGTGCCACTGTGCTGCCCTGTCACGTATTATAAAAATATAAAAAGATAGGGATTTGTTCAGCTCAGTTGGCTGGTTTATGATGCAGTACAAAACCAATAGCGTGGGTTCAATTCCCGTACCAGCTGAGGTTATTCATTCTTCTCGACCTTGCCTCTTGCCTGAGGTGACCCTCAGGTTAAATCACCACCAGTCAGCTCCCCCCCCTCAAAGGGGACAGCAGCCTATGGTCATCTGGGATTATGGTAACTTTATGAGTGGAATTTTACCACAGAAATTGCAGCGGGTTGGGGGCAGTCCATGCAAAAGTCCATTAACCTTGGACGGGATTTTCTGGTTTGGGCTGAACGCAGCTGGAAAATCCCACCCTATTGTCGGAATTCTACCACACCCCACCATCCACTGTTCCTAGCTTCGATATTCCTCGGACTTCCAGATCTGGTTCATGGCAGGTTTTAGCCTTTGGTCTCCATCTACACGACATCCCGGAACATTCTGTGGCGTACACTTATAATGAGATTCCTTGTTCACCAAAGCAGACATTTACGTAGAACCCTACAGCACTGAAACAGGCCAGTCAAACAGCAAAGGAAGAATGAAGATCTGAAAAGATTACTTCACTGGAACAGACCCTTTGGCCCTCCAAGCCTACACTGACCATGCTGCCCATCTGAACTAAAACCTCCTACCCTTCCAGGGACCATATGCCTTTATTCCCTTCATATTCGTGTATTTGTCAAGCCACCCCTTAAAAGCCATTATCATATCTGCTTCCACTACCACCCCCAGCAGCAGGTTCCAGGCACCCACCACCCTCTGTGTAAAAAAATCTGCCTCGTACGTCTCCTTTAAACCTTGCCCTTCGCACTTTAAACCTGTGTCCCCTAGTAATTGATTCTTCCACCCCAGGAAAAAGCTTATGACTATCCACTCTCTCCATGACCCTCATAATCTTGTAGACTTCTATCAGGTCTCCCCTCAACCTCCAGTGAGAACAAACCAAGCTTCTCCAACTGCTCCTCATAGCTAATGCCCAGCAACATCCTGGTAAATCTTTTCCGTACCCTCTCCAAAGACTCCACATCCTTTTGGTAGCGTGGCAACCAGAATTGAACACTATATTCCAAGTGTGGCCTAACTAAGGTTCTATAAAGCTGCAACATGACTTGCCAATTTTTAAAGTCAGTGCCCCACCCAGCTTTGAGCCGATCGAGCTAAATGTCATAAAAGTTGTGACATTCAATGTTAGTTTTCCTATCCCAAATGGACCACCTTCCTCCTCTCTGCGTTCATCCTATTTTTAATTCTTCTGTGGGACATGGGTGTCACTGGCTGGCCAGCATTTATTGCCCATCCCTAATTGTCCAAGGGCAGTTGAGGGTCAACGACACTGCTGTGGTTTCATGTAGACCAGACCAGGTAAAGACGGCAGATTTCCTTCCCTAAAGGATGTTAGTGAACAAGTGAGCTTTTCCTGACAATTGGCAATAATTTCATGGTCACCAGTAGATTCCTAATTCCAGATTGTATTTCAATTTTTAGTGAATTCAAATTCCACCAGTTGCCATGGTGGGGTTTGAACCCAGAACATTGTATGAATTTATATGAATTACTGATCCAGCGATAATACCAGTAGGCCATCGCCTCCCCTCATGTTTCATGCATTCAGATAAAATGATAATAATTTGCAATGTTACCCAAATAGTGGTAGGATGTTTCTTGGGTTAATTGGCCTCTTTGACCTCTTGTGGCTTCACTGCAGATTCTGGCCTGGGGTCTGAGGAACCTGAAGAGTTATCAGCTAGCGAGCGTCTCATCGCCCAGCCTCATTGTGGAATGCGGAGGCCAGATTGTGCAGTCCTGCGTCATTAAGAATGTCAAGAAGAACCCAAACTTCAACACTTCCATCCTGTTCATGGAAGTGGTAAGGAGCCTGTATATTCTGCCAATAACTTAGTCATGAGCAGCATGCCCGTTACGTTGCATGGGTGCACAAGAACATTTCAATTTTAATTTAGGTTTATTTATTAGTTTATTTTAAGTTTAGTTTTACTTTAAGTTTATTTATTAGTGTCACAAGTAGACTTACACTATTTATTAGTGTCACAAGTAGACTTACACTATTTATTAGTGTCACAGGTAGACTTGCATTAACACTGCAATGAAGTTACTGTGAAAATCTCCTGTTCGGGTATGCTGAGGGAAAGTTTAGTACTGCCAATGCACCCTAACCAACATAAGAAATATTGTTTCTTGCACACTATTCATACAAAACTGTTCATAGAGAAGGAAAGGAGAGACCGCAGAATGTAGTGTTACACTCATAGCTAGGGTGTAGAGAAAGATCCATTTAATGCGAGGTAAGTCCATTCAAAAGTCTGACAGCAGCAGGGAAGAAGCTGTTCTTGAGTCAGTTGGTACGTGGCCTCAGACTTTTGTATCCCTTTCCCGATGGAAGAAGGTGGAAGAGAGAATGCCCGGCATGTGTGGCATCCTTAATTATGCTGCTGCTTTGCTGAGGCAGTGGGAATTGTAGACAGAATCAATGGATAGGAGGCTGGTTTGCGTGATGGATTGGACTACATTCAAGACCTTTTGTAATTCCTAACTACTGTGCCATTATGCTACCCCCTTACATTGCTATATTACACTGTTATACTGAGACAAATAGTTTGTGCACAACATTTTAAGGAAGACACAGGGTGGGATTTTCTGAGCGCTCCCGCACCAAAACCGGAAAATCTCACCCAAGTTCAACAGACCTCTGCATGATCTGCCCCCTGTCCACTATGATTCCCATAGCGGACAGGATAGGAAAATTCCCCCTATTTGCTCTGTATGTATCCCATCAGGAGAATTCGTTCAGTCCAATGTGGAGAAAGCATTAATTCTGAATGGAAACTCCCTCCGGGATATTGTTCGATCCAGTGAATGGGCAAAATTGTGGCAAATGGGTTTCAGTCCTCCCAGTTCTTGGGCAATTAGGGATGGTCAACGAATGTTGGCCTTGCCAGCAATATCCCATATCCCAAAATAAAGAAAACAAGCTCACCCAAAATGGATAGAACAGGGTGTTTTGTAAATGGTAAAAGGCTAGGAACAGTGGAGATCTGAAGAGATCTGAGCAGCTAGCTAAATAGATCATTAAAATGTTATTAACAACTCCAAACAATAATTAAAAAGTCAAATGGAACCCCATAGAATCATGCAGAAGAAGGTCATTTGGCCCATCGATAGGGCATCTGGGTACTTTGGTTCAGCATGGGTAAGATTGGCCAAATGAACTCTCCTATGCTGTTTCCATTTCAGGTTCTATGGAATCTGCAGGGATTCTCTGAAAGGGCATCTTACCCAGGCCCATTCTCCCACCCTATCCCCATAACCCTGCACATATAACATGGCCAGACCACCTAACCTGCACATCTTTGGACTGTGAGAGGAAACCAGAGCGCCCGAAAGAAACCCATGC
Organism: Sphyrna mokarran; assembly: GCA_024679065.1. Lineage (NCBI taxonomy): Eukaryota > Metazoa > Chordata > Chondrichthyes > Carcharhiniformes > Carcharhinidae > Sphyrna > Sphyrna mokarran. The sequence continues at coordinate 7,254,124 of JAGIQG010000001.1, forward strand.
AGACAAGGGGAAGACGTGCAGACTCCGCACAGACAGACTGGAATTGAACCCATCACTGTGAGGCAGCTAATGAAATGTTGATCTTCGCCTAGTCTACAAAAAGGTAGAAGTCATATTTCAGCCCTACAAAGCCCTGGTTAGATCACATCTGGAGTACTGGGAAAAATATTGGACATCACACGTGCAGAGGGATATATTGACTCTGGAGGGAGCGCAGTGTAGATTTACTGGAATGATATCTGAACTCCAGGGTTAAGCTATACAGAGAAAATATACCATTCATAGAGAAGGAAAGGAGAGAGTGCAGAATGTAGTGTTACACTCATAGCTAGGGTGTAGAGAAAGATCCACTTAATGCAAGGTAAGTCCATTCAAAAGTTTGACAGCAACAGGAAACTGGGAGGTAAGATTGAACAAACTCCAAACAAATTTAATTTAAAAAATTAAGGAGTGATTTGATCAAAGTTTCAGGACTAAGAAACAAGGATAAGATAGATGGAGATGATTTTGGGGACCTAGGACTAGTGGGTGGATGGTCTAACTATTAGAGTGAAATGCAGAAATAATTTTTCATGTAAAGTGTGATAGACATTTGGAAGTCTGTAGATTAATACATTAAATCTGAGATTGTGAGATAGAGTTAGGTCATGGATTAACAATTATCTCACTGAATGATGGAAGAAGATGGAAGAGAGAATGTCCGGGGTGCGTGGGGTCCTTGATTATGCTGTCTGCTTTGCCAAGGCAGTGGGAAGTATAGACAGAGTCAATGGATAGGAGGCGTGATGGATTGGGCTACATTCACAACCCTTTATAGTTCCTTGTGATCTTGGGCAGAGCAGGAGCCCATACCCAGCTGTGAAAGAACCAGAAAGAATGCTTTCTATGGTGCATCTGCAAAAGTTGGTGAGAGTTATAGCGGACATGCCAAATTTCCTTGGTCTTTTGAGAAAGTAGATGAGTTGGGTGGACTTCCTCCACTACAACGTCACCATGGTGGGATCAGGATACATTGCTGGTGATCTGAACACCTGGAAACTTGAAGCTCTCGACCATTTCCACTTCATCACCGACAACGTGTCCTCCAGTACGCTTCCTGAAGTCAATGACTATCCCCTTCGTTTCACTGACATTGAGGGAGAGATTGTTGCCTTGGCACCATTTCAGGAGAGAGAGGGAGAGACAGACAGAGTTAGCGGCTGAAATTTTCCAGCTGTTCATGCCGGTGGGAATCTCCAGATCCACTGCAGTGAACGGAGATTGGGCTGAGCGCCAAACTCTCTGTCCTCGTTTGCGGAGGCAGCAGGGCACGAACGGCCGGAGAATTCCGGTTCACATTTCAGCTGATTCCCTTCCTTCAGAGCCGGAGGAAGTTGGGGATGTAACAGATTCAAAGTTCAAAGAAAAGGGTGGAGAGGGGGGCGTGGGTTGGATGTTGCGGTGTTGAGAAAGGAGGAGAGGAGAAATTGATCTATGTTAATGTGACAGGGCAGGAATGACAAAGCGACAAAAGGGGTTGATGATGGAAGGCAGAAGGAGATGGTAATGAGACAAATAAAAGGAAAGGAAAGATTGGCCAAGGGGAAGTGTAAATGGCACAACAGAATCACCAGTGATAGGTGCTGTCTGATTTTATCTGATTTCATTTATTATTGTCACATGTATGAGTATACAGGGAAATGTATTGCTTCTTGCACGCTATACAGATAAAGCATGCTGTTTATAGAGAAGGAAAGGAGTGCAGAATGTAGTGTTAGGAATCATAGCTACGGTGTAGAGAAAGATCAACTTAATATAAGGTAGGTCCATTCGAATGTCTGACGGCAGCAGGGAAGAAGCTGTTCGGTTAATATGGAATCCCAGAGTTTTGTGGAGCAGAGTGATGATCTGAAATTGCTGAACTTGATGTTGTTTGGAAAAGTTGAAACGTCTTATTGGAAAATGAGGTGTTATTCATCAACTCAGATTGAACTTTACTGGAACAGTGTCGGAGGATACTGCTGCCTGACAATGCCAGGGTTCGATTCCAGTTTGGGTCACTGTCTGTGCAAAGTTTGCGCATTCTCCCCGTGTCAGAATGGGTTTCCTCCGGGTGCTCCGGTTTCCTCCCATAGTCCAAAAGACGTGCTGGTTCGGTGCATTGGTTGTGCAAAATTCTCCCTCAGCGTACCTCAACAATCGCCAGAGTGTGCCGACTAGAGGATTTTCATTGCAATGTTAATAAAAGCCTCCTGTGACACTAATAAATGAACTAAACTTTAAATTTTATTATACCTTGCAATATTTTATACATTTATGGTATTTGTACATTTGCACATGGGATTTAATGGGATTGAGAGTTACAGATAGTTCTACGGCCTGGTAGGTAGGGATATGATCGGTGCAGCTTGTGGGCTGAAGGGCCTGTTTGTGCTGTAGTGTTCTATGTTCTATGTTCTATTTCTGGTTCTTTTTACTCTCTTTTTTTTTAACTTATTCTCCATTCCAGCGTTTACCAAAAGAGGAACTGTATTCCCCACCCATCACTGTGAAGGTGATTGATAACAGACAGTTTGGAAGGAGACCGATAGTGGGACAATGTACAATCCGGTCTCTGGGAGAGTTCTACTGTGATCCTTATATGGAGAAGAGGCAATCTGCTATGCTTCAAGCTGGTAAGAGCTGAATTCTCCTTTAACCCCTGTCCAATGTGGTTGCTCAGATAACGACTCTAATTATACAACATACAGCCGATGCCAGGGAGTAGTCATAGTGCAGTCACGTTAGACTCACAGAATCATAGTCATAGAATTTTACAGCACAGACACAGACTCTTCAGCCCGACTTGTCCATGCTGCCCTAAGCTAGTCCCAATTGCCCACATTTGGCCCATATCCCTTTATGCCCTTCTGACTCATGTAACTGTTGAAGTCTTTTTTTTCAAAGACAAAATTGCACCTACCTTTACTACTACCTCTGACAGCTCATTCCAGATACTCACCATCCTTTGTGTGAAAAAAGTTGCCGTTCTCTACACTTTTGTAACTCTCTTCTCTCACCTTAAACCTATGCCCTCTAATTTTAGAGCCCTCTACCTTTGGGAAAAGACATTGACTATCTAGCTAATCTGTGCCCCTCATTATTTTATAGACCTCTGTAAGATCACCCCTAAGCCTCCTATGCTCCAAGAAAAAATACCTCAGCCTATCCAGCCTCTCCTTATAACTCAAGCCATCAAGCCCCAGTAGCATCCTAGTAAATCTTTTCTGCACTCTTTCTAGTTTAATAATATCCTTTCTATAATAGAGTGACCAGGACTGTACACAGTATTCCAAGTGTGGCCTTACCACTGTCTTGTACAACTTCAACAAGACATCCCAATTCCTGTAATTCAATGTTCTGACCAATGAAATCAAGCATGCCAAATATTTTCTTCAACACCCTCTATAATTCCAAGGAGCTATGAATTTATACCCCTAGATCTCTTTGCTCTGTAATTCTCCCCAACATTCATTAACTGAATAATTCTTGCCTTGATTCAATCTCCTAAAATGCATCACCTCGCATATACCTAAATTAAACTCTATCTGTCATTCGTCAGCCCAATTGATCAATATTCCGTTGCAATCTGAGAATAATCTTCTGCACTGTCCACTATGCTTCCAATCTTGGTGTTATCTGCAAACTTACTAACCATGCCCCTATATTCTCATCCAAATCGTTAATATAAATGACAAATAACAGAGGACCCAGCAGCGATCCCTGAGGCACATCGCTGGTCACAGGCCCCCAGTTTGAAAAACAAGCCCTTACAACCACCCTCAGGCTTCTGTCACCGAGAAGTCTCACGACACCAGGTTAAAGTCCAACAAGTTTATTTGATAGTAAACCCACTAGCTTTCGGGGTCTGCCTCTTCGTCAGATGAGTTGGGTGTTGTGAGACTTCTTACTGTGTTTACCCCAGTCCAACGCCGGCATCTCCACATTCTGTCATCAAGCCAATTTTGTATCCAATTGGCTACCTCATCCTGGATTCCATGGGATTTAACCTCATGCAATAACCTCCTTTCCACACTCACCATCCACCACATACTTCTCTTTGTGAATATTGATGCACAGTACTCATTAAGGACCTCACCCACCTCATCTGGCTCCACACACAAACTCCCTCCACTGTCCTCGAGTGGACCTACCCTTTCCTTAGCTATCCTCTTCCTCTTTATATATGCATAAAAAGCTTTGGGATTCTTCTTCACCCTGCCTGCCAAGGACTTTTTATGACCACTTTTTGCTCTCCTAAGTCCATGTTTAAGCACTTTTGTGCTATCTTTGTATTCCAGAGCTTTATCCATTTTCAATTTCCTTCTTCCTTCTCACTCAGCTCACAATCCCTCTTGTCATCCAGGGTTCCCGAATCTTGCCATCTTTATCCTTCATTTTAACACGGAGATACTTGTTCTGAATTGTTAACAACTGAGTTTTAAAAGATTCCCATATATCGGATGTGAATTTACCTTCAAACAGCCACTCCCAGTCTACATTCCTCATTCCTGCCTAATACTGGCGTAGCTAGCCTTCCCCCAGTTTTGTATTTTCATTCTGGGATTACTTCTGGCCTTTTCTTCAAGTATCGTGAAACTTATAGAATTGTGAACACTGTTCCCCAAATGGTTCCCCCACTGAGACATCAATCACCTTCTGGGCTTATTTCCCAGAACAGGTCTAAGATAGCTCCTTCCAAAGTTGGACAATTGCCTTAAGTTCTCTTGAACACACTGAACAAATTCTGCCTCATCCAAGCCCCCAGCACTAAACGAATCCCAATGTATGTTTGGGAAGTTAAACTCGTCCATCACAGCTACCTTATTGCTTTTACTTCTTCCCATAATCTGTTGACATATCAGCTCCTCCACCTCATGCTGACTACTGAGAGGTCTGTAATAGAACCCTAACAGTGTGATTACACTGCTCCTGTTCCAGAGTTCTACTCACATGACCTCACTACATGATCCCACCAAATATCCTCCCTCTGTATAGCAGTGACATTCTCTCTAGTTGGTAAAGCAACACCCCCACCTCTTTTGTCACTCTCTCTATCTCGCCTGAAACATCTCAATTCTGGAAGACTAAATTGTCAGCCCTGTCCTTCTTTCATCTGAGTCTCTGTAATTGCACCAACATCATAGCTCCATGTGGTAATCCAAGCTTTAAATTAATTCATCTTACTTATGGAACTCTTTAAGTTCATCCACCTTCCCTGTCATACTCAGGTGTAGAAGTGTAGATAGAGTCAATGGAAGCTGGTTGTTGTGATGGACTGGGCAATGTTCACAACTCTTTGTAGTTCCTTGTAGTCTTGGGCAGAGCAGGAGCCCAGACCAAGCTGTGATACAACCAGAAAGAATGCTGGTGCATCTGTAAAGGTTGGTGAGAATCACAAGGTCATCTGGACCATGTTTGACGCTGTAAATCAGCCTTTGTTTAAAGGTTGAGTCAAAGAGCAAAGAAAATTACAGCGCAGGAGCAGGCCCTTTGGCCCTCCAAGCCTTCACTGACCATACTGCCCGACTGGACTAAAACCTCTGACCCTTCTGGAGACCATATCTCTCTCTATTCACTTCCTATTCATGTATTTGCCCAGATGCCCCTTAAAAGCCACTCTGTATCTACTTCCACTACCTCCCCCAGCAGCGAGTTTGAAGCACCCACCATCCTCTGGGTAAAAAAAACTTGCCTCGTACATTTCCTTTAAACCTTGCCCCTCACACCTTAACTCTGTGCCCCCTAATAATCGACTCTTTCACCCTGGGGAAGAGTTTCTGACTGTCCATGCTGCCCATGCCTCTCATAATCTTGTAGATTTCTATCAGGTCGCCCCTCAGCCTCTGTCATTCAAGTGAGAACAAACCAAGTTTTTCCAACTTCTCCTCATAGCTAATGCCCTTCATGCCAGGCAAACTTCTGCTGAATCTTTTCTGCACCATCTCCAAAAGCTCCACATCCTTCTGGTAATGTGGCAACCAGAATTGAATACTATGTTCCAAGTGCGGCCTAACTAAATGTTCTAGAAAGCTGCAACATGACTTGCCAATTTTTAAACTCAGCACCCAGGCCGATGATGGCGAGCATGCCTTCTTGACTATCTTCTCCACTGCATTGCCACTTTTAGTGACCTGTCTACCTGTTCACCCAGATCTCTCTGCCTACCAATACTCTTAAGGGTCCTGCCGTTTACTGTATATTTCCTATCTGTATTAGACCTTCCAAAATGCATTACCTCACATTTGTCCTCATTGTTTTATTTCCATTGTAAATCTTTGTGTCTATTTTAATAATGAGAACAATCTGTGTAAACTTGTCCCTCGGTAATTATGATCTCCCCACCAGTGGTAGCGCCGCAATGTGCTGATCGAAAGAGTGTGCCTACAGCAGGTCTGAAGTTAAACCTGTAGCTCTGGGCTATCTTCTCTCTCTCTCTCTCTCTCTCTCTGTAGATGAACGAAGCCCCTCGCTCCGAGATGATGTGCTAATCGATATTGATGACAGACAGCCTCTGATTCCAAGCCAGGTAAGCTTCCAAGCTGAAACCCACGTGCCCGTCAGGAATGGGAAGAACTCTCTGTGTAAGCTCGAGTTGAGCTCTTTGCCTCTTTCCCATGAGGACTCAGAATTCAGAAACTGGCATTTGAAGTGCTTTTTCTCTCTCCAGTGCAGGTCTGTGATCCTTTATTGGTTTCTCTTCACCGGTTAATCGGACAGGAATGATAAATCTCGCGGAGTGCCATGCCATCTCTTAACTTTCATTGTCATCATACTGTAATCAGCTTCGCCCTGTGCCTAATCTCTGCTGTGATCAACATTGATCATTAACCTATTGTTACAGGAGAATTGGTGTCATTGGCGCAGAGAAGGTTCACTTGGCTGATACCGGAGATGAGGGGGTTAGCCTATGAAGAGAGATTGAATAGACTGGATCTTACTCATTAGAGTTTAGAAGGCTGAGGGGGGACATATAAGTTAATGTAGGGGATAGATAAGGGTAGAGGTAGAGAGATTCTTCCTGCTTAGAAAGGATAGCAGAACTAGAGGGCACAGCCTCAAAATAAGGTGGGGGGGGGAGGGTGGTTTAGATCGGAGTTGAGGAGGAACTTCTTCATTCAAAGGGTGGTGAATCTCTGGAATTTTCTGCTCGTTGAAGTGGTGGAGACTTCCTCGCTGAATATATTTAAGTCACGGGTAGATAGGTTTCTGATAGACAAGGGAATTAAGGGTTATGGGGAGAAAGCGGGAAAGTGGAACTGATCCACTTCAGATCAGCCATGATCTTATTGAATGGTGGGGCAGGCTCGAGGGGCTGGATGGCCGACTCCTGCTCCTATTTCTTATGTTCTTACAAGTAAATGAACGCCAAGCCATTGATCTTTATCCACAGGTAGGAGGATGAATAAAAGACTTACATTTCCATGCAAACCCTTTTTTGTAACCGTACTGACGGTCTTTTTGGTCTCATCAGGTTGACCCAGTGATGTTGTGATGAATGAATTGTGCATTGATGGTGTTTTTGGATGGTGATGCCCTTGTGTTTAAATCTTGCTGTTGCTTGGTGCACTAACCCTTCTAACCCTTTTAATTTGCAGTTTGCAGGCTGCATGACCAGCTCAACTTTGAATAAATTCCCTTCTATGTCCAGTCTCCATGTACGTATGGCTTCATTTACATATCTTCAATGTCATATCGTGGGCAGGTTTAATGGTCGGGATTAGTCCCATTAAGCTTTTCTCAGCTCCTTGCGTTAAACGCTGCAGCCACTTTCTTGTCGGAAGCTCTGGCTGAAGACGTAATCCCGGGAACAGGCTGAAGGATTTCAGTGCATCAGATCCATTTCCATTTACAGTTGCTCAGAGTACCAAGAACATTAATCACCCAGGCCAAGCTGTTCCTTTAGATGGTGGCGGTAGACTTTCTTCTTCTGTCATTGCAGTTTCTGTAGCACAGATACTCCCACAGTGCGGTAAGCTAGGGAATTCCAGGATTTTATGGGCAGGATTCTCCAACCACACTTGCTGGAAAACCGGGAAATCCCACCTGAGGTCTACGGACCTTTCCGTGGCCAAGCCCCTCGCTCGCTATGAGTCCTGTGGTGGACAGAATGGGAAAATTTCCCTCCGTATGTCCAAATCAAGATGGAATGTAACGCAGAGGGGAGCTTGGAGGCTTCGCGTAATTGTAGCCCTTGTCCTCGGAGGTTACATGTTTGGGGGATGGAATTCAAAGAGCTAAAGGCTCTTCGGCATGAATCATTGTTTGGTGTTAGACCATCTGGCTCCCACGTAACCATGTCTTTTGTGTTGGTGCTGTAAACTAGTATCTGTGGCAATCAGTTAATATCTGTGAGCTAATGAGTTCACATTGCCCCATAGCAAGTTGGAAATTCCATAAATCTGGCGATTTATTGCTTAACACCAGGAGGCAAAGGGCATGTAAATGGCCACATTCTCGTAAACACTCCAACCAGTTATCAAATTCACATGACTACAGCTCCACACTAGCTGCTTTATTCTGCATTAACCTAAGTTTACACCTTGGGGTGACTGGTAATGGTGGCACGGTGGCACAGTGGTCAGCACTGCTGCCTCACAGTGCCAGGGACCTGGGTTCGACTCCCGACTTGAGTCACTCTCTGTGTGGGGTTTGCACATTCTCCCTGTGTCTGCGTGGGTTTCCTCCGGGTGCTGTGGTTTCACCCCACAGTCCAAAGATGTGCAGGTTAAGTGCTTTAGGGGGACTAGCTAAGGGGTTAGGGAGATAGGGCCTGGTTGGGATTATGGTCAGTACAGACTCAATGGGCCGAATGGCTTCCTGCTCCACTGTCGGGATGCTATGATATTTTAGGCAATAAACAACATTTCTGAAGGTCATTAACAAAAGATTGAACCAATTCCACCAGCTTAAATATTCCCTGAGTCTTTATTTCCTCAAGAGCAGAAGTTGTGCCATGCATCTTAAATATTCTTTCATTGTTTCTTATCTGAATCTACTGGTGAAGTATAATTTGAAATATATTTATAGTGAAAATGTCCTGTTACAAGGGCATAAATTGGACAGTACGAGGGGGCTGTAGCAATCTGTGTTCGAAGACGTACTGAAACATTCCCAAATATTCCAGAGCGAGGGATGATTAATTAAAATCTTATAATTCTGTCACGTGATATGGGCATTGCTGATTTGGCCAGCATTTATTGCTCATCCCTATTTGCATTTATTGCCCATCTGTAATGGTGGTGAGCTGCCTGCTTCAATCGCTGTAGTGTAGGTAGACCCACAGTGCTGTTAGAGAGGGGGTTCCAGGATTCTAACCCGGTGGTAATGAGGGACCAACAATATATTTCCAAGTCAGGACGGCAGTGGCTTGGAGGGGAACCTCCAGATGATGGTGTTCCCAGGTGTTCCCGACTCTAGGGCTGGCATTCCAGCAATAGAATGCAGAAGAGGCCCTTTGGCCCATCGAGTCTGCACTAACACACTCCCACCTAATCCCATTTACCAGCACTTGACCTTGAAATTGGAATTTGAGTTTGGTCGTTTTGGAGCAGGCGAGGAATGGATTCTCCACTCTGAGCACTGACTCTGTAACTTTAAGAGTGGAGAGAAACATTTAAAAACGCTGGTTTACCAACCTCACCACAGCAATTAGGGATGGGCAACAAATTCCGGCAACACCTTGATTGAAATGCCTTCATTGTGGGCTTGAATGTTTAATCGCTAATCTTCAAACTAATTGATGTTTTATTCTTGATTGCATCGTACTTTTTGCAGAATCGGGAGACAATGTGGGTGAGTTTGACAGAACTATTAATAACCTGTATGGGTATCAGTTACTACCCAGAGTCTACTTGGAAGGAGTAATCCTGTGAGGTTAGCACTGAAGGTTAGATTGGATAGGTGGTTGAAGAGACCTGAAAACTGGCTGGTTAAATGTGATTAGATTTGTTTTGTCCGGGGAAGGTGAATGGATTAGAACAAAGAACGAAACAGCACGGGAAACAGGCCCTTCGGCCCAACGAGCCCGCAGCGCCACCCCGATGTTCCCACCTCTACCCGTGATCCCTGTCTATGTTTATAGATCTTGTTATTATAGGACTGTTAAACTCTCCGAATAACAGGCAACAACATTCACTGCCATTGGATGAAGCTGAGACCAAAATGTTGTCTGATTTCAAAAATTAATTAGATACATTTCTCGGGACTAAAGGGAACAAGGGATATGGGAGGAAGGGGCAATCAGAAGAATTTGATGATCAAAATGAATGGTGGAGCAGGCTCGGAGGGCTGAGTGGCCTACTCTTGCTTCTCTGTTTCTGTGAATGAAACTCGCTGCTGGGGGAGCTAGTGGAAGCGGATATAATAGTTATTTCTAATGAGTATCTTGACAAATACATGAACAGGATGGGAATGGAGGGATATTTTTCCTGAAGCATGGGGGGGGTTTTAATTAAGTCAGGCAGCATGGTCAGTACAGGCTTGGAGGGCCAAAGGGCCTGTGCTGTAGTTTTCTTTGTCCTTTGAAAACAACTTGCTTTTACATGGGATCTTTAACAGCGCAAAGTACCCCAAGGCAACTTTGCAAGGGCGCGGATGGTTGGAGGGGTTGGAAGGGGGTGGGTGAATGAGGGGATGGCTGGAGGGATGGGTGGGATGGTTGGCGGGTGGGGGGCAGCACGGGAGTGAGTGGGGTTGGAGGATGGGTGGGAAGGGTGAGGTGATGGGAGTGGGGTAAAGGAGGGTGGGTTGGGGAGATGGTGGGGAGGACAGTGGGGAGGCAGTGGGTGTGTTGGGGGAAGTGAGGGGGTGGGTGGGTGGGGGTGAGGTGATGTATAGCTGCCGATAGTCTGCTGTGTTATCACTAGTGTCAGCTCCATATTCTGATCATCTCAATTCCATGACGGAAGAAGGAAAGAGTGATCTTATTTGACAATAAATGCCTTTGCTACCACCGATATTCAACTAACCTGCCATGGATGATGTTGTTTGTTCCCTCAGGAAGACGAGTTTGTGGACTGGTGGAGCAAGTTCTACGCATCAATGGGAGAGACCAATAAATGTGGGACTTACCTGGATAAAGGCTTTGACACACTCCAGGTACTGTGTGCACAGTGAACAGCCTTGTTCCGTCAACTATTCCAAAGATCATTAAGAACAGAGGCAAGCCATTCAGCCCTTCAGTCACGTTCTGCTAGCCCATTAGCTCATGGTTGAATGGCACCTTCACCCTCTTTTCCTTTGTCCAACAAAAATATCACTTCAATTTTGTTTTGAAAATGTCAGCTAGCACAGCCCTGAGAAGGGGTTTGAGATTTCCACCGTGCTTTGTGTGGTGACCCATTCCCTCTCCAAATTGCTGACTCACACTTTAAAAAAATTCAGTTAACTCTTCCATGTTCTTCACTTGATTTTCACTGAATTAATTTATCCACTGCATCTGCCTTGTGTTTTTCCAGTCACTCAATTTGACTAAATCACCCTGAAGCCTCCTCACATCCTCCTCACTATTCACACTCCCATCAAGTGTTTTGTGTCCTCAGCAAACTTGGAAATATTACATTTGGTTCCCTCTTGCAAATCATTGATGTATATTGTGAATAGCTAAGGTCCAAGCACTGATTTGATTTATCAGTGTTACCCATATATTGTGAAAAGTGTTGTCTCTTGCACACTATACACGCAGAAGGTTAAGTTGCAGAGATTTAGGGGTAGGGTGTTAGACTGGATAGAGGATTGGTTGTCTAATAGGAAGCAAAGGGTAGGTATTAATGGGTGATATTCTGATTGGCAGCTGGTGACTAGTGGAGTGCCCTAAGGTTCAGTGCTGGGACCTCAACTATTTACCATTTACATAGACGATCTGGAGGAAGGGTTAGAGTGCAGGGTGACGAAATTTGCTGATGATACAAAGATGAGTAGAAAAGCAAACTGCGTGGAAGGTGTGGAAAGCCTGCAGAGGGATCTGGATAGGTTGAGTGAGTGGGCGAGGACCTGGCAGATGGAGTATAATGTTAGCAAGTGTGAGGTTATCCACTTTGCTAAGAATAATGGTAGGAAGGATTACTATTTAAATGGAGAAAAGCTGTAGCATGTGACAGTGAAGAGGGACCTGGGGATCCTTGTGCACGAATCACAAAAACCCAGTATGCAGGTGTAGTAGGTGATTAAGAAGGCGAATGCAATGTTGGCCTTTATAGCGAGGGGGATAGAATATAAAAGTAGGGAGGTACTTTTGCAGCTGTATAGGGTACTGGTGAGGCCGCAGCTGGAGTACTGCGTGCAGTTTTGGTTGCTGCATTCGAGGAAGGATATATTGGCCTTGGAGGGGGTGCAGAGAAGGTTCGCTAGGCTGATACTGGAGATGAGGGCATTGGATTATGAGGAGAGACTGAATAGGCTAGGTTTGTACTCTTTGGAGTTCAGAAGGCTGAGAGGGGATCTTATAGAGATGTATAAGATAATGAAGGGGATGGATAGGGTAGAGGTTGAGAGACTCTTCCTGCTTGACAAAGATAGCAGGACTAGAGGGCACAGCCTCAAGATTAGGGGGTGGGGGGGCGCGTTTCAGATCAGAGTTGAGGAGGAATTTCTTCACGTAAAGGGTGGTGAATCTTTGGAATTCTCTGCCTGATGAGGTGGTGGAGGCTTCCTCACTGAATATGTTCAAGTCAAGAGTGGATAGATTTTTAATTGACAAGGGGATTAAGGGCTACAGGAGGAAAGCAGGAAAGTGGTACTGAACCACTACAGATCAGCCATGATCTTATTGAATGGCGGGGCAGGCTCGAGGGGCTATATGGCCCACTCCTGCTCCTATTTCTTACGTTCTTTCTTATATTTCTTAAAGCATACCATTCATAAAGAAGGAAAGGAGAGGGTGCAGAATATAGTGTTAAAATCATAACTAGAGTGCAGAGAAAGATCAAATTTGTATGAGGTAGGTCCATTCAAAAGTCTGATGTCAGCAGGGAAGAAGCTGTTCTTGAGTCAGTTGGTACGTGATCCCAGACTTGTGAATCTTTTCTCCCAACGGAAGAAGCTGGAAGAAAGAATATCCGGAGGGTGTGGGGTCCTTCGTTATGCTGGCTGCTTTGTCGAAGCAGCAGGAAGTGTAGACAGAGTCAATGGATGGAAGGCTGGTTTGTGTGATGGATTGGGCTTCGTTCAATACCTTTTGTGGCTGAATGTTCTCCTCTTGTGCTGGAACTGCTCTGTGATCTAATGATTCCACGTTCTGCTGGGCTCCTCACTAGACACTGGAGGATGTTCACTCCTTGCCATCTTCATGTTCCACAGGTTTACAATGTTGAGCTGGAGAAAGTTGAGGCGTTTGAAGGGTTAACGGATTTCTGCCGTACCTTCACTCTGCACCGTGGGAAGACTCAGGGTGAAGATGAGGATCCTTCGGTGGTGGGAGAATTCAAGGTAAGGGAACAAGGTGCAGTGTCACCCAGGTTTAATGATGTTCAGGTTTAATGGGAAATTGGTTTGTTGGAGAGGTTAATCCAATGGAATAAAAGAGTCAGAGGAGAAACTTCACCAACAATCCAATAATTGATGGTATCAATAATTAATGCATCTCTGAGATACCCTCAAAGGACAATGTCAAGTTCAGTTCCTGCTTAATGCTGAAGATAAGAGAAAGTACCTTTGAAACTAACTGCTAAAGGAGATCTAGCCAAGAGTCTCTGCTTCTGAGCCTGCTGAATTACACTGATGTTCAATTGCAAGATGTGTGTGTTTTGCCAGCAAACTGGAAGTTAGACATTATCACATCTGCTGTCACCAAGGGGAGAAAGAGAAAATGTGTAACCATTGAGTTGACTCTCTTGAACTCCGACTGAGTATGTTAGAAAACTGAGAATACTGCAATGCAAGGAGAAGTCTCACAACGCCAGGTTAAAGTCCAACCAGTTTATTTGATAGTAAACCCACAAGCTTACCCCAAACCCCGAAAGTTTGTGGGTTTACTATCAAATAAACCTGTTGGACTTTAACCTGGTGTTGCGAGACTTCTTACTGTGTTTACCCCAGTCCAACTCTGGCATCCCCATGCAATGCAGGGACTCGGAGAATCATTGAATCCCTGCAGTGCAGAAAGAGGCCATTGGGCCCAATCAAGCCTACACCAGCAACAACCCCACCCAAGCCCTATCCCCATAACCCCACATATTTACCCTGCTAACTTCCCCCCACACAAAGGGGCAATTTAGCATTTCGCAATCAGCCTAACCTGCACACGAGTGTGGGAGAAAACCGGAGCATCTAAAGAAAATTCCATCACCCCTCACCTACACATCTCTGGACACTATGGGGCAATTTAGCATGGCCAATCCACCTAGCCCGCACAGTATGGGAGGAAACTGGAGCACTCAGAGGAAACCCATGCAGACATGGCGAGAACATACAAACTCCACATAAACAAGCTTGGAATCGAACCCAGATCGCTGGCACTATATTGTGGCAATGCTAACCACTGTGTGGCACTATACTGCCCTTTCTGCTGAGCAAGATCCCACCAACCTAACAGCACTTTGAGTTAAGTCCACTAATAGACTATGCAACTGGGAATTTCCGGGACAGAGATTCTACACTGGACAATACACTAACCGATTGAAATGACTGTACAATGTGTTGCTATGCTGTCCCTAACTGAATGCTGTTGATGTCTCCAGGGCAGTTTCAAGATCTATCCACTTCCTGATGACCCCTCTGTACCCAACCCACCTCGTCAATTCCATGAACTCCCAGCCAGCGGACACCAGGAGTGTCTAGTCAGGGTTTATGTTGTTCGAGCCTTTGGGCTTCAACCTAAGGATTCCAACGGGAAGGTCAGTGTGCCGTTGTGCATCCATGCTGTTATCTTGGTGTCTCTCTGTTTCAAAAAGCTTTTTTCACCCATCCATTGGTTTCACTTCCTTATGGGTACGAGAGGTCAGGCCCCCAAGTAGTTAGATTCACAAAAAGGTTTGCAACGTATTTCACATCTAAAGTGTTTTCAACTCAAGCAGTTCCTCATCACTGAAAGACTTTTGTTTTGTTTTTAAAGTTTATTTATTAGTCCCACAAGTAGGCTTGCATTAACACCGCAATGAAGTTACTGTGAAAATCCCCTAGTCACCACACTCCAACACCTGTCAGGGTACACTGATGGAGAATTTAGCACGGCTGGGAGGAAAACAGGAGCACCCGGAGACACGGGGAAAATGTGCAGACTCCGCATTGACAGGGACCCAAAGGCTCTTTTTTCCACTGAGGCTAGGGGAGAAAAAAACCAGAGGGCATGGGTTAAGGGTGAAAGGAGAACAGTTTAAATGGACAGTTAGTGGGCAGGGTTTTGGGGGGGGGGCGGTGGAGGCGCTTCTGTACGCAGAGAGTGGTGGGAATATGAAATGAGCTGCCAGGATAAAGTGGTAAATGTGGGATCACTTTTAACATTTAAGAAAAACTTGGAAAGGTTCGTGGATGAGAGGGGTGTGGAGGGAAATGGTCCAAGTGCAGGTCAGTGAGACTCGGCACAAATAAGAAGGGCCAAAAGGCCTGTTTCTGAGCTGTAATTTTCTATGGTTCTACGATTTCAAAGCCGAGATATGAATCCTGAGACTAGGCCATAACCTGGAAGGAGGCCATTTGGTTCGCTGTGTCTGCACTGACCGCAATCCCATCCAGGCCCTGCTACTACAATCCCACATATTTACCCTGCTAATCCTTCTGAAATTCGGGTAAACTTAGCATGGCCCAGTCAACACATCTGTGGACTGTGGGAGGAAACTGGAGCACCTGGAGGAAACCCATGCAGGCACGGGGAGAACATGCAAACTCCACACAGATAGTGACCCGAGGAATTGAACCTGGGCCCCTGGCGCTCTCAAAAAATTCTATTCTCCTTGGGAGTAATGCCCGAAAGGCTCTTATTTTCCCTTGAGAGATAATTTGTCATTATTGCAGGGTTAGCAATATTGCGTTAATATCACTGTTAATGCAGAGCTCTCGGCTAAAGCTTGGACTCGTATCCCACCATAGCAACTGGTGCAATTTAAAAATTCAATCAATAAAATCTGGGTTTCTTTTATGGGATGGGGACATCACTAGCAGGGCCAACATTAATTACCCATCTCTAGTAGCCCTCGAACTGAGTGACTTGCTTGGTCATTTCAGACGGCAGTTGAGAGTCAACCACATTGCTGTGGATCTGGGGTAAGGACGGCAAATTTCCCAACAGCGATCCATAAGATTTAGGAGCAGAATTAGGCCATTCAGCCCATCGCTCCGGATAGGTTTTTAATGACAATGGATGAATGTTCTCGTGGTCGCCATTACTGAGATTAACTTTTAATATTCCACATTTATTCCTTGAATATAAATTGCAGCAGTTGCTGTGGTGGGATTTGAACACAGTAAGAAATCTGACAACAGCAGGTTTAAGTCCAACCAATCTATTTGATAGTAAACTCACAAGCTTTCGGGGTTTCTCCCTTTGTCAGGTGAATGGAGAGGTCTGGCCTCAGACAGAGCATATAACAGCTCTATATATACTGTGTTTACCCCAGTCCAACACCGGCATCTCCACATCATGGGATTTGAACCCATCTCCTCCAGAGGATCAGCCTAGGTCTCTGGATTATTAGTCCAGTGATGTTACCTCTACATCACCATCTCCCCCACAACTGAATTAATCTGAGAGATGATGACCATGAAATCATCTGGCTCATTAGCATTCAAGGGAAGGAAATCTGCTGCCCCTACCCGGTCTGGCCTGCTTGTGACTCCAGACCCAATTGTGGTTGGTTCTTAAATGCTCAATGAAATGGCCTAGCAAGCCACTCAGGTCAAAAGACAATCAGGGATGAGCAATAGATTCTGGCCCTGCTAGCGACACCCATATCCAATAAAGAATAGAGAAGAGATTGTCATCTGAAGGACTTTAATATTGTAGCACACCCTCAGTACTGCACTTTCAGCCTAGATTTGGTGCTCTGGGGTGAGATTTGAATCTATAATCTTTGGATATCAGGGCCCTGTGTTCTCACTGTGCCATAGCTGATCCTGATGTAGGCCTGAGGTAGTAGTGGGGACAATGTTCATTTATCCTGGATTTATGATGGAGCCTTTTCATATTTCCAAAGAAAGGAAATCCAGTGGCATTGCCAACCCTCTGGAATGTCCCAACCATAATAAACATAGAATCCTAAAAGTTTCAATAAATAAATTTAATAAATATATGCAGAGGAAAAGATTAGTAAAGACAAATGTAGGTCCCTCACAATCAGAAGCCAGGGAAATTGTAATGGGGAACAAAATAATAGCAGAAGAATTGGACACAATTTTGTTCTGTTTTCACTAAAGGTGGTACAAAAACCTCCCAGAAATGCTTGGGAACCAAAGATCTAATGAGAGGGAGAAATGGAAGGAAATCAGCATTAGTAAGGAATTGAGGCTAGGGAAATTAGTGGGGTTAAAAACTGACAAATCACCAAGATTACCCCACAAGAGGAGACATTTGGTCTACATTTACTTTATCAATCCCTTTTTTAAATGTCATTTGCCTCGATTAGATTCCCTCTCATAGTTCTATACTTCAGCGAGTATAAACTGTTTAATCTCTGCCCGTACGTCAACTCTTTCATCCCCTGAATTAATCTGGTGAACCTCCTCTGAACTGCCTCCAATGCCATCACATCCTTCCTGAAATAAGGAAGCCAAAACTAGACACAATACTCCAGATGTGTTCTCATCAACACCCTATACAATTGCAACAACATTTCTCTACTCCCAGAATGTTAGAGGAAGTGGCCCTGGAAAATATTGGAGGCACCCCAATGAGATCACCTTTCAATTTCTAATGTAGTATATTCCGAGAATCGTAGAATCCCTACAGAGCAGAAGGGGGCCTCTTTGCTCATTGCATCTGCATGCTCTCTGAAAGAGTGACCAACCAAAGCCCTCCCCTCCTACCCCCCTGTAACTCCATACATTTACCCCTAATCCCCCTAACCTACACATCTGTGAGCTCTAAGGGGCAATTTAGCATGGCCAATCCACCTAATTTACACATATCTGGACACTAAGGGGCAATTTAGCATGGCCAATCATCTAATTTACACATATCTGGGCACTAAGGGGCAATTTAGCATGGCCAATCCATCTAACTTACACATATCTGGACACTAAGGGGCAATTTAGCATGGCCAATCCATCTAACTTATACATATCTGGACACTAAGGGGCAATTTATCATGGCCAATCATCTAATTTACACATATCTGGGCACTAAGGGGCAATTTAGCATGGCCAATCCATCTAACTTACACATATCTGGGCACTAAGGGGCAATTTAGCATGGCCAATCCATCTAACTTACACATATCTGGGCACCATGGGGCAATTTAGCATGGCCAATCCACCTAACTTACACATATCTGGGCATCAAAGGGGCAGTTTAGCACTGCCAATCCACCTAACCCGCACATCGTTGGAGCGTGGGAGGAAATCGGAGCACCCGGAGAAAATCCACGCAGACCCAGTGACCCGAGGCTGGAATCGAACCCGGGTCCCTGGCACTGTGAGGCAGCAGTGCTAGGCCCAGTCTCCTGACACTCACTAAATAGGACAACCGTGTCAGCCAAGGAAACGATTCTCAAAACCAAACCCCCACCCCCCCGCCCCCCGCCACAATTCCTCGCCCACAAGTCTGTCTCTCGTATCATCAAGAGTCATAGAGTCGTAGAGGAAAGAGGCCCTTCGGCCTAACTTGTCCACGCTGTGTTTTTTTGAAACTCCTAAGCTAATCCCAATTGCCTACATTTGGCCCATATCCCTCTCTACCCATCGTACCCATGTAACTGTCGAAATGCTTTTTAAAAGACAGAACTGTACCTGCCTCTGCTACTACCTCTGGTAGCTTATTCCAAGCATGCACCGCCCTCTGTGTGAAAAAATTGCCCCTCTGGACAATTTTGTATCTCCCCCCTCTCACCTTAAACCTATACCCTCTAGTTTTAGGCTCCCCTACCTTTGGGAAAAGATATTGACTATATTACTGATCTGTGCCCCTCATTATTTTATAGCACTCGATAAGATCACCCCTTGGCCTCCTACCCTGCAGAGAAAAATGTCCCTGTCTATCCAGCCTCTCCTTATAACTCAATCCATCAAATCCCGGTAGCATCCTGGTAAATCTCTGCTGAGATTAAATAAGTTAACAACCTAAAAAAAAGGCTCAGTATCCTGTTCCAGAGTGCTGCTATTGGGTAAAGCGAACAAAAGTCTGTTCTTCTTGTTGCCGTGGAGACAGAATGATGAGTGAGTGCAGAGGGTCCCCATATCAGGGTTGAGGAAGGGTGAGGGGGTGGGGGGGGGGGGGGGAGAGAGGAAGGGAGGGTGGGAGAAGTGGAGTGGAGGGGCCTCCCTGGAAAAGGTCAGGGACTAAACAGGGAAAATTACTCAGGACACGTCAGGATGGAAAGAAATTCCCAGACGCAGATAATGAGGCAACTGGAGGGAAAATAAATGAAAGCAAAAGTACGGGCCAGCACTCGTGTACTCAATATGTATTTATACGTACAGTAGTTGAAGCCAGTTCCCCAGTCCCCAGAGATTCAAAAATAAGCAGTGTTTAAACAAAAAGTACATGAGGAGAAAATAGACTTGCATTAAATATGCAGCCCTTTAACAATCTCAGGATATCCCATAGATACTTTACAGCCAGTGAAGCACTTTATCAAGAGTAGTCACCATAGTAATGAGGGAAAACACAGCAGCTGACTTAAGCACAGCAAGATCCCACAAGCGGTAAGCTAATGAGGACCAGATGTGGATTAAGGGATATTTATTTATTAGTGTCACAAGTAGTTTTACATTAACACTGCGTGGAGTCACAAAGAGGTTTGCAGCACGGAAACAGGCCCCTCGGCCCAGCTTGTCCATACCGCCCTTTTTATTTAACCGCTAAAAGTTAAATGAAGTTTATCTATTAGTCACGAGTAAGGCTTACATCAACGATGCAATGAAGTTACTGTGAAATTCCCCCAAGTCGCCACACTCCAGCGACTGTTTGGGCCAATGAACCTAAACCCGTACATCTTTGGACTGGGGGAGGAAACCGGAGCACCCGGAAGAAACCCACGCAGACACGGGGAGGAAATGCAGATTTCACACAGACAGTGACCCAAGCTGGGAATCGAACCCGGATCCCTGGCGCTGTGAGGCAGCAGGGCTAACCACTGTGCCACAGTGCTGCCTAGTCCCAACTGCCCATATCCCTCTATCTTACCCGTGTAACTTTCCAAATGCTTTTTAAAAGACAAAATTGTACCTGCTTCAACTGCTACCTCTGGCAACTTGTTCCAGCCACTGACCACCCTCTGAGTGAAAAAATTGCCCCTCTGGACACTTTTGTATCTCTCCCCTCTCTCCTTCAACCTATGGCCTCGAGTCCCCTACTTTTGGGAAAATCTAACTCCAGTGAAGTTATTGTGAAAATCCCCCTAGTCGGTGCACCCTGGCACCTGCTCAGGTTCACTGAGGGAGAATTCAGCATGACCAGTGTGGAAACTGGAGCACCCAGGAGAAACCCATGCGGGCAGGGGGGAGAATGTGTTAACTCCACACAGACAGTGACCCAAGCTGGGGATTGAACCTGGGTCCCTGGAGCTGTGAGGCAGCAGTATGCCACCACGCCATGTTGAGATTGGGTAGCACTATACTGTTCTGAGTAGGCAGCCTCAGTCTAACAGGATCTCCCATCCGACAGTGAGGCACTCTCTCAGCATCAGCATTGGGGGGTGCCAGCCCAGGACTGGAGTGGGCTTTCCAAGTCATATCTTTACTGACTGGGCAATGCCACCAACCAGCTAGAGTCTTGTGCATCTTTTTATTCCCCTGCTCTTTCTTTTGCAGTGTGATCCATACGTGAAAGTTTCTCTGGGTAAGAAGTCAGTCAGTGACCAGGATAACTACATCCCGTGTACACTCGATCCGGAGTTTGGAAGGTACAGTTCCCTCAGTCACTGAAAGATTCATCAGCGGACGTTAGATTGAGATCCAGTGGTACATTTCAGGGGTGCCAATACTTTGTGGCAATAGAACATAGAACACTACAGCGCAAACAGGCCCTTCGGCCCACAAGTTGCGCTGATCGTATCCCTACCTACCAGGCCTATCTATAACCCTCAATCCTATTAAATCCCATGTACCCATCCAGAAGTCTCTTAAAGGACCCCAGCGAGTTCGCCTCCACTACCACCGACGTCAGCCGATTCCACTCACTCACCACCTTCTGAGTCAAAAGCTTACCCCTGACATCTCCTCTGTACCTATTCCCCAGCAATGGTGAATGCCAGCTATTTGACTGTGTTGGGCATCACAAGCAAACCCGATTCCAGTTCCCAGCTGGATAGCGATGGAAGCAGGAGACCCACGCTATGACGCACCTCCTGCCCCAGTGGTGAGGAAGCCAGGATTATTTCATAGAATCATAGATACCCTACAGTTCTCTGGGAGGCCATTCAGCCATCAAGTCTGCACCAGCGACAATCCCATCCAGGCCCTATCCATGAAACCCTACACTAACCTCTAACGTGCACATCATAGGACACTAAGCATTTAGCATGGCCAACGCACTTAACCCGCAAATCTTTGGGCTGTGTGAGTAAACTGGGGGAAACCCATGCAGACACGGGGAGAATGTGCAAACTCCACACAGACAGTACAGTGACCACAATTGGGAATCGAAGCCGGCTCCCTGGAGCTGTGAGGCAGCAGTGCTAACCACTATGCTACCGTCCCGCCCTTAGCCCAGAGAGGGGAGGGAAGTGGCCGACACAGTCTGGGACTGGGCTCTGGGTGACGTTCCAATTGAACGCTGATGCCATTTCTCTGGAATTGTCAGACAGACGGCGAGGTTTGGTTTTCTGGAAGCCGTGTGAATCAGAACATGTGCGTTCATGATTCCCCTTCCTCTGCGTATAAATCTTGACTTTCCTTTTCCCAAATCTGAAGAGTGTTTAAGATTCAGTGAATGCTGTGCCTCCCACACGTAGGATGTACCCCTTGGCTTCATTCTCCTACCCCTTGGCTGCACTGTACTAACTCCAGCCCCTGCCAACTTAAACATTCACAGACTCATAAGTTGGCTCGTAAAAGAGACTTGGGAATCTTAGGTTTGAAAAGCCTCGAACCAATGAGGCACCAACAGACTTATTTAATTATCATAACGGTTTGAAGGAATTTTTTTGTTTGCCCATTCATTTCATTTTCGACATGGAAAGCACAATACTATTTTTAAATGCTTTTGGATCTCATCAAGGTGGGGAAGTTACTGCGAAGCTGTTCTCCATTTCTTCCATTCATGGTTATCTGAGTCAATTCAAATACTCCCAGGACAGGTACAGCACGGGGTTAGATACAGAGTAAAGCTCCCTCTACACTGTCCCCATCAAACACTCCCAGGACAGGTACAGCATGGGATTAGATACAGAGTAAAGGTCCCTCTACACTGTCCCCCATCAAACACTCCCAGGACAGGTACAGCACGGGGTTAGATACAGAGTAAAGCTCCCTCTACATTGTCCCCCATCAAACACTCCCAGGACAGGTACAGCACGGGGTTAGATACAGAGTAAAGCTCCCTCTACACTGTCCACATCAAACATTCCCAGGACAGGTACAGCATGGAGTTAGATACAGAGTAAAGTTCCCTCTACACTGTCCACCATCAAATAGTCCCAGGACAGGTACAGCATGGGGTTAGATACAGAGTAAAGCTCCCTCTACATCGTCCCAATCAAACACTCCCAGGACAGGTACAGCACGGGGTTAAATGCAGAGTAAAGCTCCCTCTACATCGTCCCAATCAAACACCCCCAGGACAGGTACAGCATGGGGTTAAATGCAGAGTAAAGCTCCCTCTACACTGTCCCCCATCAAACACTCCCAGGACAGGTACAGCACGGAGTTAAATGCAGAGTAAAGCTCCCTCCGCACTGCCTCAGGGTAATATTACAAATTGTGACTCATGTTCCTACAGGATGTATGAGCTAACTGGAATCTTACCGATTGAGAAGGATCTGAAGATCACTCTTTACGACTATGATCTTCTCTCGAAGGATGAGAAAATTGGGGAGACGGTTATTGACTTGGAGAATCGCTTCCTGACTCGGTTTGGAGGATGTTGTGGGCTGCCGCAAAGCTACTCCATGTAAGTTGTGTACATTACGCTGTGTATTTTCACACTGACTCTTGTCCACAGCTGCATTGCGATATCGCCAGCAAATACAACAACTAATATCATTTTTAACAAGGTGCTGCAGAGGAATGAAATGGGAGACTAACTGTCAGTGAGATGAAGATGGAGACAATTGGAGTCGGCACCCAAAATCTTACCAAATTATTTAACACAGAGAACACAAGAACTCGGAGCAGGAGTAGACCATCTGACCCCTCGAGCCTGCTCCGCCATTCAATAAGATCATGGCCGATCTCCTTCTGGACTCAGCTCCCTTTAGCCACCCACTCACCATAACCCTTAATTCCTTTACTGTTCAAAAATTTATCTATCCCTGTCTTAAAAAACATTCAATGAGGTAGCCTCAACTGCTTCACTGGGTAAGGAATTCCATAGATGCACAACCTCAACTCCGTCCTAAATCTGCTTCTCCTTATTTTGAGGCTATGCCTCCACTTCTAGTTTCACCCGTCAGTGGAAACGACTTCCCTGCTTCTATCTCATCTATTCCCTTCATAGTCTTATATGTTTCTATAAGATCTCCCCTCATTCTTCTGAATTCCAATGAGTATAGCCCCAGTCTACTCAGTCTGTCCTCATAAGCCAACCCTCTCAACTCCAGAACTGACCCAATGAATGTCCTCTGCACCCCCTCTACTGCCAGTATATCCTTTCTCAGGTAAGGAGACCAAAACTGTATGTAGTAACTCCAGGTGTGGCCTCACCAGCAACTTATGCGGCTTCAATATAACCTCACTGTTTTTAAACTCCATCCCTCTGGCAATGAAGGACAAAATTCCATTTGCCTTCTCAATTACCTGCTGCACCTGCAAACCAACTCCTTGAGATTCCTGCACAAGGACACCCAGGTCCCTCTGCACAGCAGCATGCTGCAATTTTTTTACCATTTAAATAATAGTCCCTTTTGCTGTCATTTCTTCAAAAACTGATAACCTCACATCTACCAGCATTGTACTCCATCTGTCACGCCCTTGCTTAGATTAGCGTCCTCTGCACACTTTGCTCTCCCACTCATCTTCATGTGATCAGCGGATTTTGACACACTACACTTGGTCCCCAACTCCGAATCATCTATGAGGCAGGCCATTCAGCCCATCATGCCCATACTACCCCTTTAATAAAACTACCCCAATGACTCCCATATATCCTGCCAACTTTCTGTCAGTGGATTTAATAAGATGACTTCTGACTGAAAACACACCTCAGGGTCACTGGAGGTTAGACAAGACACAATGTGAAGTATTTTCACCCTGGAAGTGAATTTCACAGTGAAGAGGTTTCTTCTGCCCCCTGTTCTTATCTCTTGTATATCATAGAATTATAGAACCCTATAGTGCAGAAAGAGGCCCTTCGGCCCACCTGTACCAACCACAATCCCACCCAAGCTCTATCTCCATATCACTACATATTTTATCACTAATCCCTCTAACCTATGCATCCCAGGACTCTAAGGGGCAATTTTTAACATAGCCAATCAACCTAACCTGCACATCCTTGGACTATGGGAGGAAATCAGAGCACCCGGAGGAAACCCATGCAGACATGAGGAGAATGTGCAAACCCCATACAGACAGTGACCCGAGCTGTGAAGCAGCAGCGCTAACCACTGTGCTACCTTGACACCCTTCTTGGGGGCGTAACTGGATACTGTCTGCCTCTGACTACCTGGTCTAATACTTCCATCACATGGTGGTACAGTTATTAGCATTGTTGCTTCACAGCGCCAGGGAGTTGGGTTTTTTTCCCAGCTCAGATCACAGTATGTGTGGAGTTTGCACATTGTCTCTGTACCTGTGTGGGTTTTCTCCAGGTGCTCCAGTTTCCTACAGATTTACTGTAGAAAGCATTCTTTCAGGTTATGTCACATCTTGGTATGGCTCCTGCTCTGACCAAGAGCACAGGGAACTACAAAAGGTCATGAATGTAGCCCAATTTATCACGCAAACCAGTCTCCTATCCATTGACTCTGTCTACACTTCCTGCTGCCTCGGCAAAGCAACCAGCATAATTAAGGACCCCACGCATCCCGGACATTCTCTCTTCCACCTTCTTCCTTCGGGAAAAAGATACAAAACTCTGAGGTCACGGACCAAGCAAGTCAAGAACAGCTTCTTCCCTGCTGCTGTCAGACTTTTAAATGGACCTACCTCGCGCTAAGTTGATCTTTCTCCACACTCTAGCTATGAGTGTAACGTTACATTCTGCAGGCTCGCGTTTCCTTCTCTATGAACGGTATGCTTTGTCTGTGAAGCACGCAAGAAGCAGTACTTTTCACTGTATGTTAATACAAGTGACAATAACGAATCAAATCAAATGAAAAGACATGCTGGTGTATTGGCCATGCTAAATTCTCCCTCAGAATACCCGAACAGGCACCGGAGTGTGGCAACTGGGGGATTTTCACAGTAACTAGTACGTACCAGGGGAGGTAGTTGAAGCAGATACGGTAGTGACTTTTAAGAGGTGTCCTTGACAAGTACATAAATAGAATGGGAATAGAGGGATATGGTCCCCGGAAGCGTGGGGGTTATAGTTAGGCCGCGCTTGGAAAATAGTGTTCAAGTTTGGTCGCCACACTTTGACTCTAATAATATCGTAACTTGCAAAGCCCCACTGGTACAATCCTAGATTGGACACACAAACAATGTGCTTGCCATCGAATTGCAGCCTTGACTGGGGACATATGCTTCGGCCACTGTGGAACATAGAACGTTACAGCGCAGTACAGGCCCTTCGGCTCTCGATGTTGCGCCGACCAGTGGAACCAATCTAATGACCCTCTAACCTAAACTGTTCCAATGTTATCCATCTGCCTATCCACTGACCATCTGAACGCGCTTAAAGTTGGCGAGTCCAAAACTGCTACAGGCAGGGCATTCCACGCCCTTACTACCCTCTGAGTAAAGAACCTACCTCTGACATCCGTCCTATAATTATCACCCCTCAATTTAAAACTATGTCCCCTCGTGTTAGCCATCACCATCTGAGGAAAAAAAGCTCTCACTGTCCACCCAATCTAACCCTCTGATCACCTTGTATGCCTCAAAGGATGTGGAGGCTTTGGAGAGGGTACAGAAAAGATTTACCAGGATGTTGTCTGGTATGGAGGGCATTAGCCATGAGAGATTGAAGAAACTTGATTTATTCTCAGTGGAACGACAGGGGTTGAGGGGTGACCTGATAGAGGCATGGACAGAGTGGATAATCAGAAGCTTTTTCCCAGGGTGGAAAGTCAATTTCTAGGAGGCACAGGTTTAAGGTGCGAGGGGCAAGTTTAAAGGAGATGTAAGAGGCAAGTTCTATTTTACACAGAGGGTGGAACTCGCAGACTTGGAAAGCCAAAGGGCCTGTTCCCTTGCTATAATTCTCTTTGTTCTTTGTTCTGAGAAAGGTGGAGGCATTGGTGGGCTTTTTTAACTATAGTATTGGTGTGGGTGGACCAGGACAGGTTGTTGGCGATCTGGACACCTAAATATTTGGTACTCTCGACCCTTTCTACTTTGTTCCCATTGATGGAGACAGGGGCAAGTTCTCCACTACGCTTCCTGAAGTCAATGACAATCTCCTTCATTCTGTTGACATTGAGAGTGTGATTATTATCATTGCACCAATCCACCAGGTTCTCTATCTCATTCCTGTACACTGCCCTTTCAGATCGGGACCAAATCAATGGCGCGACCAGCTCCGACCAAGCCAGCGCCTTCACATCTATGCACAGCGGCACGGCTACAAGCTCCCAGTGTGCACGGAAAACAGTATCAGTTTCAAAGGCGAAGAGTTCCTTCTCTCAGATTTAGGTACGTCCGTCCTTCTCTTTCTTTTCCCTGAGTGTGGGCTGCGTGCTCTGGGAGAGACTCTGGTGCTCACGGAGACTCGTTCTCATCTGAGAAGCAACGAGGGGAATAAAAAAAGGACAGGGAATTTGTGTGTGGAGCCAGATGAGGTCCTTTATGAGTACTTTGCATCAGTATTCACAAAGGAGTAGGGTGTGGTGGATGAGGAATATAGAATCATAGAATTCGACAGTGCAGAAGGAGTCCATTCAGCCCATTGAGTCTGTACCAACCACAATTCCACCCAGGCCCTATTCCTATAACCCCATGTGTTTACCCTAGCTAGTCCCCCTAACATTAAGGGGCAGTTACTATGGCTAATCCACCTAACCCGCACATCTTTGGAAGAAGCCAGAGCACCTGGAGGAAACATGTGATGGCGTGGTAGCACAGTGGTTAGCACTGTTGCTTCACAGCTGCTGGGTCCTGGCTTCAATTCCTGGCTTGGGTCACCATCTGTGTGGAGTTTGCGCATTCTCCTCGTGTCTGCGTGGGTTTCCTCCGGGGGCTCCGGTTTCCTCCCACAGTCCAAAGATGTGTGGGTTAGGTTGACTGGCCATGCTAAAAAATTGCCTCTTAGTGTCTTGGGATGCATAGGTTAGGGGGATTAGCAGGTATAATATGTAGGGATGTGGTGGTAGGGCCTGTGTTCGGTGCAGACTCGATGGGCCGAAGGGCCTTTTTCTGCACTGTAGCATTCTATGATTCTATGAACATATGCAGACATGAGGAGAACATGTAGACTCCGCATAGACAGTGACCCAAGTTGGAAATTGTACTTGTTTCCCTGGAGCTGTGAAGCAGCAATCAACCACGGTGCCATCCCATGGTAAAAAAAAGGATATTGACATTCTAGGACATGTTGAAATAAAAAGGGAGGTGTTGGGAAGTTTTGAAAAATGTTCAGGTGGACAAGTCCCCAGGGCCAGATAGGATCTATTCCAGAATACTGAAAGAGACAAGGGATAAAATTGCTAAGGCCTCGGCCAAAGACTTTGTATTCTCTTTAACCATGGGTGAGCTACCAGAGAATTGGGGAGTAGCTAACATTGTTCCTCTAATTAAGAAGGGTAGAAGAGACAGTGTGAAGTTACAGGCCTGGTAGCCTTAACATCAGTGTAGGAAAATTATTGGAGAAGGTTCTTCGGTATAGGGTGTACTCACATCTGGAGCAGGCTCATTAGTGATAGGCAGCGTGGTATTGTGAAGGGGAGGTTGTGTCTCACAATCTTGATTGAGTTCCTTGAGGAAGTGATAAGAAAAATTGAACATGGCAGGGCAGTGGATGTTGTTCATATGGATTTCAGTAAAGCCTTCGATAAGATTCTTCGTGCAGGCTGATACAGAAAGCAAAGTGATGTTACATCTGAGGGTGAGCTGGTAAAATGGATACAAAACTAGCTTGGGCATAGAAGTGGAGATGCCAGCGTTGGACTGGGGTAAACACAGCAAGAAGTCTCACAACTAGGTTAAAGTCCAATAGGTTTATTTGGTTTATTTTATTACACCTGGTGTTGTGAGACTTTTATGGGCATAGAAAGCAGAGAGTAGCAATAGAATACTTTTCTAACTGGAGGTCTGACAAGCGTGTTCCACATGGATCACTGCTGGGGTATCTGTTGTTTGTAATATATGTCAATGATTTGGAGGAAAATGTAGGTGGTCCGATTGGTAAATTTGCAGATGATATAAAAATTGGGGGAATAGGGAGAAGGATTTTCAGAGGATACAGCAGGATATAAATTGGCTGGAGATCTGGACCTAAAGATGGCAGTTGGAATTTAACCCAGGCAGATGATGAGGTGATACAATTTGAAAGGTCTACGGCAGAAGAAAAGTACACAGTAAATGGTAGAGCCCTTAAAATATCAGCATACAGAGGGATCTGGTGTGCAGATCCACAGTTCCCTAAAGGTGGCAACTCAGGTGGACAAAGCAGTCAAGTATGGCATGCTGGCCTTCATCGGTTGGGGTGTTGAGTATAGGAATTGGAAAATCATGTTGCAACTGTCGTGTTGCCCATCAAATGGTCCAGGTCAAGCGTACAGTAACGATGTGAAGCACTAGGATACTCTCGAAAAATCCAAGAGCAGCCCTCTCACGACCCATTGCGTCGATGCCCCTTGTTAGACAACAAAGTGGACCAAAGTGCCTGTAGGACAAAACAAATACATCACAGGAGTTGATGCTATGTGTTCTTGTTTGTTTTGGGGTACAGAGATTAGAATCATAGAACTCTACAGTGCAGAAAGAGGTCCTTTGGCCCATCGAGTCTGCACCGAACGCAATCCCACCCAGGCCCTACCCCACACATCCTTTTGTATTATTACCCGCTAATCCCTCTAACCTAAGCATCTTAGGACACTAAGGGGCAATTTTAGCATGGCCAATCAACCTAACCTGCACATCTTTGGACTGTGGGAGGAAACCGGAGCACCTGGAGGAAACTCACGCAGACACGAGGAGAATGTGCAAACTCCATACAGATAGTGACTCAAGCTGGGAATCAATCCCAGGTCTCTGGAGCTGTGAAGCATCATTGCTAACCACTATGCTACTAAGCCATCCTTTCTAAGTGTGATTAGTAATAATCAGACTTAGAAAGATCAGAAATGCTTTATGTAAGAATTAGCGTTGGTGTCTGGCACAATTGAAGAGCTGGAATGAATCAAGGCTGATATACTTCACATGTCTCTCCAATGCATATGTGACTCCCTGGTGTCCTTACATGTAACACTTATTTCCCAGCTATTTACAGATATTTATAGATGAAACAACAATGTATATAACAGTCAGCAAGATGTGGGAACATTATTCAATTAGAGGATTATGAATGTTTTGAATTCTGCACCCCAGGAAGTTTTAATGTTTATTTAATGTTCACATAACAAATTCATTGTTCATTTTAGTCATAACTTCATAACAAGTTCATTTTAATGTTCACATAACAAATGTGTAGAGTGTAGAGTATAGGGCTAATGGTAGGACTTTTCATAGTGTTGATGAACAGAGGGATCTTGGTGTATATGTGCATAGATCCCTGAAAGTTGGCAATCAAGTCGATAAAGTTGTTAAGAAGGCATACGGAGTCTTGGCTTTTATTGGTAGGGGGATTGAATTTCGGAGCCGCAACATCATGTTGCAACTGTACAAAACTCTAGTGCGGCCGTACTTGGAGTATTGTGTGCAGTTCTGGTCCCCACATTATAAGAAAGATGTGGAGGCATTGGAGAGGGTACAGAGGAGGTTTACCAGGATGTTGCCTGGTATGGAGGGCAGGTCTTATGAAGAGAGGCTGAGGGATTTGAGGTTGTTTTCGTTAGAAAGGAGGCAGCTAAGAGGAGACCTTATTGAAACATATAAGATGATTAGAGGTTTAGATAGGGTGGACAGTGATAGCCTTTTTCCTAGGATGGAGAAAGCTAGCACGAGGGGACATAGCTTTAAATTAAGGGGTGGTAGTTATAGGACGGATGTCAGAGGTAGGTTCTTTACCCAGAGGGTGGTAAGGGTATGGAATGCCCTGCCTGCTGCAGTTGTAGATGCGCCAAGTTTGGGGGCGTTTAAGAGGTCCATGGATAGGTTTATGGATGAAAAGGGAATGGTTTAGGTTAGAGGGTCATTGCTTTTTCTTAATTGGTCGGCGCAACATTGAAGGCCGAAGGGCCTGTTCTGAGCTGTAATGTTCTATGTTCTATCTATGTTCTATTTATTGAATATATTTTAGATTGAGGTTGGAGGAGTTTCTTTGGGTGCAAAGAGAATTGGGGTTATGGAGCCGGTGAGGGAAGAAGGAGATTTGATTTGATTTGATTTATAATTATCACATGTATTGGGTTACAGTGAAAAGCATTGTTTCTTGTGCACTATACAGACACAGCATACCGTTCATAGAGAAGGAAAGAAAGAGTGCAGAATGTAGTGTTGCTGTGTGGGAGATTATTAATGATCTAATTCAATGGCAGAGAAGGTGCGAATTATGTTTGTCCCATCCATTTTGGATATGACTCTGGAGGGTCTCTCATGAAAATCACTCCCCGTCCCTCGACACCAAGAACCATCACCTTGATGAGTTGTTACCAACAACCTGTCCTGATCCTTCCATGCTGACACTATAGTTAAGAAAGCTCACCAGTGCCTCTACTTTCTCAGGAAGCTAAGGAATTTCAGCATTTCTGCTATCAGTCTATCAACTTTTACAGAAAGCATTCTTTCTGGTTGTATCGCTGCTTGGTGTGACTCCTGCTCTGCCCAAGACCGCAAGAAATTACAAAGGGTTGTGAATGTAGCCCAATCCGTCACACACACCAGCCTCCATCCATTGACACTGTCTACACTGTAAATATCTGTAAATAGCGGGGACCTAAGTGTTACATGTAACGGCATCAGGGAGTCACATACGCATTGGGGAGACATAAGGAGGCAGCATAATTAAGGATCCCACACATTTTCTCTTCCACCTTCTTCTGTTGGGAAAAAGACACAAAAATTTAAGGTCACATACCAACTGACTCAAAAACAGCTCCTTCCCTGCTGCTGTCAGACTTTTCAATGGACCTACCTTGCATTTCTCTACACTCTAGCTATGACTGTAACACTACGTTCTGCACCCTCTCCTTTCCCCCTCCTGATGCACTCTATGAGCAGTATGCTTTGTCCGTGTAGCGTGCAGGAAACAGTACCTTTCACTGTATCCCAACATGTTGATAGACTGGGACTTCTTTCTCTGGAGCGTAGGAAGCTTAGGGGTGAGCTTATAGAGGTCTCCAAAATAACGAGGGGCACAGATCACTTAGACAGTCAATATCTTTTTCCAAAGATAAGGGAGTTTAAAACTAGAAGGCATCGGTTTAAGGTGAGAGAGGAGAGGTACAAAAAGGGTCTGGGGGGGGGAGGCAACTTTTCACCCAGTGGGTGGTGAGTATCTGGAACAAGCTGCCAAAGGTAGTAGTAGAGCAGGGTACAATTTTGTTTTTAAAAAGCATTTAGACAGTTGCATGGGTAAGATGGATGTAGAGGGATATGGGCCAAACATGGGCAACTGGGACGACCTTAATGGTTAAAAAAAGGGGCAGCATGATCAAGTTGGACTGAAGGGCCTGTTTCCAAGCTGTAAACGTCTATGGCTTTATGTGACAAATATAAACTGAATCAAATCAGTGGATTCAGTTCCGAGGCAGGATTCTCACTGGGTGGTTTTGTTATGTGGGGACCTCAGATTGCTACGGCTGACTTCTTCCTTTTCATCTCAGAGAATGGGAAGACCCTTGGCACACACCTTGGACCTCCCGAGGAGCGACTAGCCTTACACGTGCTGCATAAACAGGGCTTGATTCCAGAGCATGTGGAGAGCAGGGCATTGTACAGCCCACTGCAGCCTGACATTGAGCAGGTAAATAAGTGCTGGATTTTTGTAACGAATAACCACCCGTGCTGCAGGAGTGAAGCTCATTTACACATCGCGACACCAGGGCCACATCAGCGTGCTTTATAGATGCTTCACTCGCACATTAAACCAAAGTGTTTTTCCAAAATCCAATTCTCTCAGGACTCTGGATAAATTGGGACTCCGTGACTGAGCTACAAACTCTCTTTGTTTTTACAAGTGTTCATCACATTAGCAGCAAAGCTAATGGCTGGCGTGGTATTCCAGCTCAGTGGGCAGCCCTCTTGCATCGTGATCAGAGAGTTCAAGTCCCACCCCAGCGCTTGAGCACAAAAATCCAGGCATACATTGCGGTGCAGTACTGAGGGAGTGCTGCACTGTCACAGGCGCTGTCTATCAGGTGAAGTGTTAAACCAAAGCCCCCAAGGCACTCTCAGGTAGACATTCCTTCTTGTCTGTTTGTACAATGCACAGGAAACAATACTTTTCCCTGTATACTAATACATGTGAGAATGGTAAATCAAATCAAAAGACATAGAATATTAGCTTGTGAAGAGAGATTGAATAGACTGGGTCTGTACTCATTAGAGTTTAGAAGGCTGAGGGGGGATCTTATAGAGACTTACAAGATAATGGAGGGGATGGATAGGGTAGAGGTAGAGAGAGGTTCTTCCCACTTAGAAAAGATAGCAGGACTAGAGGGCACAGCCTCAAAATAAGGGGGAGCAGTTTAGATCGGAGTTGAGGAGAAACTTCTTCACTCAAAGGGTGGTGAGTCTCTGGAATTCTCTGCCCATTGAAGTGGTGGAAGCTACCTCGCTGAATATATTTAAGTCACAGGTAGATAGGTTTCCGATAGACAAGGGAATTAAGGGTTATGGGGAGAAGGCGGGAAAGTGGAACTGATCCACTTCAGATCAGCCATGATCTTATTGAATGGCAGGGCAGGCTCAAAGGGCTAGATGCCCTACTCCTGCTCCTATTTCTTATGTTCTTATGTATAAATACATGTGACAATAATAAATCAAATCAAAAAACATAAAAGAACCATAGAACATTACAGCGCAGTACAGGCCCTTCAGCCCTCGATGTTGTGCCAATCTGTGAAACCAATCTAAAGTCCATCTAACCTACACTATTCCAATATCATCCATATGTTTATCCAATGACCATTTAAATGGCCTTAATGTTGGTGAGTCCTCTACTGTGTTACTTGGAGAAGACTGGTGGATTTTCTCCTAATTCCCTGCCATTATCTATCCCTCACTCAATATCGCCAAAGCAGATTGCCTGTCTCAGAAAAGTAGAAACTAGAAGCAGGAGTAGATAATTCGGCCCTTCGGGGATGCTGCTCCACCATTCATTCTGATCGTGGGTGATAGAAACCCTACAGTGCAGAAGGAACCATTGAGTCTTCTCTGACCACAATCCCAACCAGGTCCCGTTCCCGCCAGCCCATATGTTTACCCTGCTAATCACCCTGACATGAAGAGGCAATTTATTCATGGCCAATCCACCTAACTGACACATCTTTGGACTATGGGAGGAAACCGGAGTACCTGGAGGAAACCCACGCAGACATGTGGAGAATGTGCCGACTCTACACAGACAGTCAGGAATCGAGCCCAGGTCTCTGGCACTATGAGGTAACAGTACTAACTACTGTGGGATCTTCAAATTCAATATCCTGATCCCCTTTCCTCGCGTATTCCTTGATCCCTTTAGCCACAAGAACTATATCTAATTCATTACTGAAATCAGACAATGTTTTGGCCTCAACTACATTCTGTGGCAGTGAATTCCACACATTCCCCACCCTCTGGGTGAAGAAATTTCTCCTCACCTCAGTCCTAAAAGATTTACCCCTTATCTTAAACTATGACCCCTGAGTTCTGGACTCTCCCACCGTCAGGAACATTAGGGGCAATTCTCCCAAAATTAGTAGGAAAAGGTTTTAGATCGCAATTGTTTTGTCAGTGCAGCTTCTCACCCGAAACTCCGCACTCTGTGCGCTGCCGAGTTCCCAATTGTGAATCTGATTAAAATCTCAGGAGGGCGGGGCCTATTCGCACTAGAGTTTGACAATTCTAGAATTCTGCACATGCGCAGTGACCCCAATCTGTCAGTCTCCCTGTTTCTGGCTAGCTTGACCCCCTTCAGCATCCCCCCACCTCCCAGTTCCCTGTTCTTCTTCAAATATTAGGATCATGAGTAGGCCATAGAGCTATGTTGGCCGGAATTCATTCGGACACTCACGCTGGAGGGATTCTCCAGACTCGCCGGCAGTGCAGTCCCGCCCGCGAGTTTCCAACTGATGGGGGGGGGGGCTATCATGACTCCAATCAGGCAATTGAGGAGGGCCTGTTTGAGTATGAGCTCTCTGATTGAGGATCAAATTGATGGGCCAATCAGGGAGCTCCATGCTCTGTTCTTAAACAAGAGTGTCAGTTCCTCTGGCACTCCTGATGGAGAATGCATGCTGGGAGCACTGTGTACAGTGCTGTTTGACCTTGTAAATAAAGGAAATTGGGGGAAAGGACTTCCACCTCCGAGGACCTCTTACAGGCATCGTCAGTGGGAATTCCCATCAACAGTGATGGGAATAGAGAATCCCATTGCTAGCAAATAGCGCGCTGCCTCCCACCAGCCCAGCAAGAAACAAGCAGCTGGGAGTCTGGAGAATTTCACCCATTATGTATAGAGAGAGCAGCTTGGATCTGGGTTTAGCATCTTATCTGAAGGCTTGCATCCCTCTCAAGAGCATAGATAATAATCTCTGGGGGTGGATTGAACATATGACTTTCAGACTCGAGTTTATTCTTAAAGTCTTCATTCATGGGCATCGCTGACGAGGTCAATATTGCCCATCCCTAATTGCCCTTGAGAAGCTGGTGATCAGCTGCCATCTTCAACCGCTGTAATTCGTGTGGTGTAGGCATACCCACACTGCTGCTTAGGGAAGGAGTTCCAGGATATGGACCCAGCGACAATGAAGGAGTGGCGCTATATTTACTAGTCAGGATGGTGCATGACTTGGAGGGAAGCCTCCAAGGGCTGGTGTTTCCAGGTATCTGCTGCCCTTGTCCTTCTAGATGGTAGAGGTGGTGGGTCTGTCATGGGAGCTTTAGTGAGTTGCTAAGGTGCACACTGATAGATAAAATCAGAAACAGAATCCTCCAATGTAGAAGGAGGTTGTTCGGCCCATCAAGTCTGTGCTGACCACAATCCCACTCAGACCCTATTTCCTCAACCCTTATTTCGTTTAGTTAATCCCCAGACACTAAGGTCCATTCAGCATGGTCAATCAATCTAACCCGCACATCTTTGGACTGTGGAACAAAATTGGAGCACCTAGAGAAAACCCACACAGACATGGGGAGAATGTGCAAACTCCACATAGACAGAGACCGGGGAATTGAACCTGGGTTCCCAATGCTTGAGGCAGCAGTGCTAACCACTGTGCCACAGTGCTGCCCATTGCTAACTTCTGTTGCCACTGTGCATCAGTGGTGGAACAAATTAATATTAGCCACTGAGCCACAGTTGGTCATTAAGGGAAGAAGTCCTCTTATACTTTTGCGAGCCTGACAGAAAGGTGAAAGCATTTAGCAATGGATGTTATAGAGCATAATGTATAGCAGGAGATAAAAAGATGTCATAGAACAAGTTCATTTGATTCTCATGGAATCAACTCAATGTAACATTTCCTGATTGTCTGATGAAGTGCCTTTACTCTTCTGCTCTTTAGGGTAAGATCCAGCTCTGGGTGGACATCTTTCCAAAGTTACTTGGACCTCCTGGACCCCCATTCAACATCACTCCTCGCAAAGCCAAGAGGTGAGATATCTCCTGCCCTCAACACTGGTCAAACATTCAGCATTGGGATGGACAGGTACTTTCTACTGGGTAAGGTAATAAGTGACTGCAGATACAGACGGATCAGGATGGCAGAATACGTCAGTGTGGCAGAATGGACGATTCCATTTTGACCGAGATCTGTGATTCTGCTGCAGTGTAACTCGCTGTGTAACCAATCCCAATGTCAGTGCTCCAAGACAAAACCTGGGAATGGAAATCAAATGTGATGTCAAAGGCATTTGACAAGCAGTTCTCACAATATCGTTTCTAACTGAAGAAAGGTTAATGCACTTATTTGGAAATGTGTAGAGGGAGCTTTACTCTGTTCCTAACCGCACGCTGTACCTGTCCTGGGAGTGTTTGATGGGGAGCAGTGTAGAGGGAGCTTTACTCTGTATCTAACCCCGTGCTGTACCTGTCCTGGGAGTGTTTGATGGGGGGACAGTGTAGAGGGAGCTTTACTCTGTATCTAACCCCGTGCTGTACCTGTCCTGGGAGTGTTTGATGAGGACAGTGTAAAGGGAGCTTTACTCTGTATCTAACCCCGTGTTGTACCTGTCCTGGGAGTGTTTGATGGGGGACAGTGTAGAGGGAACTTTACTCTGTATCTAACCCCGTGTTGTACCTGCCCTGGGAGAGTTTGATGGGGACAGTGTAGAGGGAGCTTTACTTTGTATCTAACCCCGTGTTGTACCTGTCCTGGGAGTGTTTGATGGGAACAGTGTAGAGGGAGCTTTACTCTGTATCTAACCCCGTGCTGTACCTGTCCTGGGAGAGTTTGATGGGGACAGTGTAGAGGGAGCTTTACTCTGTATTTAACCCCTGTTGTACCTGTCCTGGGAGTGTTTGATGGGAACAGTGTAGAGGGAGCTTTACTCTGTATCTAACCCCATGCTGTACCTGACCTGGGAGAGTTTGATGGGGACAGTGTAGAGGGAGCTTTACTCTGTATTTAACCCCATGCTGTACATGTCCTGGGAGAGTTTGATGGGGACAGTGTAGAGGGAGCTTTACTCTGTATTTAACCCCGTGTTGTACCTGTCCTGGGAGAGTTTGATGGGAACAGTGTAGAGGGAGCTTTACTCTGTATCTAACCCCATGCTGTACCTGACCTGCGAGTGTTTGATGGGGGACAGTGTAGAGGGAGCTTTACTCTGTATGTAATCCCCGTGCTGTACCTGTCCTGGGAGAGTTTGATGGGGACAGTGTAGAGGGAGCTTTACTCTGTATTTAACCCCATGCTGTACCTGTCCTGGGAGAGTTTGATGGGGACAGTGTAGAGGGAGCTTTACTCTGTATCTAACCCCGTGCTGTACCTGTCCTGGGAGTGTTTGATGGGGACAGTGTAGAGGGAGCTTTACTCTGTATCTAACCCCATGCTGTACCTGACCTGGGAGTGTTTGATGGGGACAGTGTAGAGGGAGCTTTACTCTGTATTTAACCCCATGCTGTACCTGACCTGGGAGAGTTTGATGGGGGGACAGTGTAGAGGGAGCTTTACTCTGTATCTAACCCCATGCTGTACCTGTCCTGGGAGTGTTTGATGGGGACAGTGTAGAGGGAGCTTTACTCTGTATCTAAACCCGTGCTGTACCTGTCCTGGGAGTGTTTGAATGGAATGGTGTACCAATTGGATATTCTGATAAAAGATATCAAATGCAATATTTCTCCTAGTAAAACTGTTACCCTGTATTTTCTTTGTGTTTCTTCCAGATTTTATTTGCGCTGTATAATATGGAACACCAATGATGTTATCTTGGATGACCTCAGCATTACGGGAGAGAAGATGAGTGATATTTATGTGAAAGGGTCAGTAACTTACGGAATTAATAGTTTGTCCTGAATCTGCTTTCATGGGGTGTTCTATCGGGATGAATGTCCAGAGCTGTGGAGGGAGAGAAGGAGCAAATTTCCCAGGTTTCTGATGGAGAAAGCAGCTGGGGAATGCACCGCAGCCAGGATCCACTGGGGCCAGTCTCAGCAAGGCCGCTGTGGGGTCAAAGACACACGCTTGAGAGCTGCTGGCCTTTCTGATTGGCTGAAAAGCCAGTCCCAGCAGTACTAGAACTCAGTCATGGCAGCCAATGGGAGGATGTCTCTGGGAGAAGATCCCGGGATACCCAATTTACAATGAAATCTGGATTATTGGTCGGGGAAGGAGGATTCGAACCTGGCTCCCAAGAACATTATGCTGCCCTTTGGACCACTAGGTGACAATGCCATGACCCATCTCTCCCTGTGGCCAGCGTACTAAAAATAAAGCTATATCAGTAGAAATTATAACCTCCATCAATCAGGTATTGATGATGGCTGAAGTTTCTTTTTTCAAAACAAAAAGGAAGGAGTAAAATTCTTTAATTTGGGGAGAAGCATAGTGGTTAGCACTGCTGCCTCACAATGTCAGGCACCCGGGCTTGATACCCAGCTTGGGTGACTGTGTGACATTTGCACATTCTCCCCATGTCTACATGGGTTTCCTCCAGGTGCTCCGGTTTCCTCCCACGTTCTGGAAGATCTGTAAGTTAGGGGAATTAGTGGGGGTAAATATTTGGAGTACGGTGAGCAGGGATTGCCCCTTACTGCCAGAGGGATTACGGGGATAGAGCCTGGGTGGGATTGTTGTCAGTGCAGATTCGATGGGCTGAATGGCCTCCTTCTGCAATGCAGGAATTCTATAATCATTCTATTCTTTTTTCCCTCTCATGGGTGCCCTTCTATACTATTCATCTCAACCACTCCACATTCTCGCCACTCTCTGGGTAAAGTGGCTTCCTGACCAGCTTTATTAGTAGCTTGCCTATAGTTGTGAACAGTTTTGTTGGGGAGGGGGATACATCTGTAATAGCAGCCGATCCATCTCACTGCTCCCTTACATAGAAGAAAGTAGGAGCAGGAGGAGGCCATTCAGCCCTTCGAGCCTGCTGCGCCATTCATCACGATCATGGCCAATTGTCCAACTCAACAGCCGAATCCTACTTTCTCCCCGTAACCTTTGACCCAATTTGCCCCAGGTGCTATATCTTGAATATATGCCTCTTTGTGAGGTTGGTTGGTGGATCTATTCTCACCAGGACACGGGGAAGAATATTCGAGATGGTCTTCAAACTCGACCTCACTCGCAGAGCGAGAAGTTGAGCTGAATAGTGCAGACGCTTTTACAGGGGAGATTAAACAAGCACGTAAGGAAGGAAGGAACTGAAGGATATTCCAGTGAGGTTGGATGAAGAGGGAGGAGATTCTCATGGAGATTAATTACCATTTCTGTGCTGTGGTGAAGATGGAATATCTCTATTAAAGTGCCAGAAACTCAGCAGATTTGGCAGCACCTGCTGGACAGAGAAACACAGGCCAGAAAATTCCCGTCTCGTCCACTTCGCGAATCATCGCGGGCGGGATAGACAGTTTGGCGGATCATTTAAAGATCTGTCGAGCTCGGATGGGACTTTCCAGTATTGGAGCACGAGAAAGCCCTGCTATAGTTACTTAATGTTTCCAGCCTTTCTCTGACCCCTGGGGCAGCACGATGGACCATGGTTAGCACTGCTGCCTCACAGCGCCAGGAACATGAGTTCAATTCCTGGCTTGGGTGTGGAGTTTGCACATTTTCTCCATGGATTTCCTCCAGGTGGACAAGTTAGCTGGATTGGCTAGATCGTTTCAGGAGATTTGAAGGGTAAATGCACGGGGTTGCGGGGATACGGCCTGAGTGGGATTGTGGTTGGCGCAGACTCGATGGGCTGAATGGTCTCTTCGGGATTCCATAATTCTACAGACTCCCATGGACCCGAAACATTAACTCTGTCTCTCTCTCTCTCTCTCTCTCTCCACAGATGTTGCCAGACCTGCTGAGTCTTTCCAGTACTTTCTGTTTTGATTTCACATTTCCAGCATCCACTGTATATTACTTTTATTATGATGGAATGTCTCTCCATGGGGCCAGTGCCATATTTTGTCAGCTATTTGTTCCTGTGAAGCAGTTTGGCAGAGCGAGACCCCAGCGGGTTGCTGTTGGTGGACTTTACTTGACTTTGGCTCTCACTCTGTCTGCAGGTGGCTTCTGGGTTATGAGGGGAACAAACAGAAAACAGATGTCCACTACAGGTCAATGGGAGGAGAAGGGAACTTCAACTGGAGATTTGTCTTCCCTTTTGATTACTTGCCTACTGAACAAGTTTGCTCCATTGCTAAGAAGGTGAGTGAGAGAGAGAAAGCAGTAGGTGTCAGAGAGAGAATGTCTCACTTATGATCTGTCTCATCATCAGTTAGGATGGCACGGTGGCACAGTGGTTAGCACTGCTGTCTCACAACACCAGAGAACAGGGTTCGATTCCCGGCTTGGATCATTGTCTGTGCGGAGTTTGCATGTTCTCCCTGTGTCTGCATGGGTTTCCTCCGGTAGCTCTGATTTTCTCCCACAGTCCAGAAGCTGTGCTAGTGCATTGGCCATGCTAAAATTCTCCCTCAGTGTACCCAAGCAGGCGCTGGAGTGAGGCAAATAGGGGATTTTCACAGTAACTTCACTGCAGCAATTATAGAATTCATATATTGCAGAAGGAGGCCATTCAGCCCATCAAGTCCGCACCGACAACAATCCCACCCAAGCCCTACCTTATAACCCCATCCCGCTAATCCCCCTTAACCTATTCATCCCAGGATGCTAAGGGAAATTTAGCCTGACCAATGCGCCGAACCCGCACATCTTTGTACTGTGGGATACAACCGTTTAATGTCAGCTGGCCTGCAACGCTAATAAATAAAGTTATTAACCCAGATTCAACAGTTTAAAGTTAAAGTTTATTTATTAATCACAAGGAAGGCTTACATTAACACAGCAATGAAGTTACTGTGAAATTCCCCTCGTTGCCCCATTCCAGCGCCTGTTTGGGTCAATGTATCCTAATCGGCACGCCTTTCAGAATAAGGGAGGAAACCGGAACACCCAAGGAAACCCATGCAGATACGGAGAGAACATGCAGACTCTACACAGTGACCCAAGCCAGGAACTGAACCCAGGTATTTGGTGCTGTGAGACAGCAGTGCTAACCAGTGTGCCAGCCAAAGATTCTGCTGAGATTTGAACTCAGATCTCTGGATTCAGAATCCAGAATGCTCAGTGTTACACCACGCTGCTGCTCGGTGTATTTGCTGCTCTTGTTTCTTGTTCCTGGTCGAAATCTCAGATTTGGAAAGTGCTGTTGAAGGAGGCTTGGTGAAAAGCCACAATGCATTTTGTAGACGGTACACATTGCTGCTGCTGTGGCTGTGGCAGAGGGAGTGGATGATAGTGGTGTGGTTCCAATCAACAGGCTGCTTTGTACTGAATGGTTTCACTCATCTTGAGAATTGTTGGAGCTGCAGCCATCCAGGCAAGTGAAGGATGTTCCTAGTAATGGATAAACAAGCTTTGAGGAGACAGGATGTGAGTTACCTGCTGCAGAATAACCAGTCTCCAATCACCTCTTGTATGCATAGTTTTTATAAGTCATAGCAGTTTACAGCATAGAAACAGGCCCTTCAGCCCACTTGTCCATGCAGCCCTTTTTTTAACCAATAAGCAAGTCCCAGTTGCCCACATTTGGCCCATATCCCTCTGATGCAGCTATTCCACTTCATTTGTAATCCCAGGATATCGATCATGGGAAATACAATACTGATGATTCCATTGAATAACACTGGGAGGTCGTTAGATTCTCCATTGTTGGAGATGTTAATTACTGGGTAGTTTCGTTGTACAACCAATATTCATCACCTGTTCACCCAAACATGAATATTGTCCAGGTCGATTCTTTCTGGCACAATATTCTGGGAGGTTTGTTTTGCAGACTACACTATTCTGATCATGGAATTATTAAAGGTGCAAGTTAGAGGCAGGTAACCAATTCTATACTTCCTCTTGACGGTTTGGGACAGCGTAGAGGGAACATTACTCTGTATCTAATCCCATGCTGTATCTGCCCTGGGAGTGTTTGATGGGGACAGTGTACAGAGAGCTTTACTCTGTATCTAACTCCATGCTGTACCTGTCCTGGGAGTGTTTGATGGGGATAGTGTAGAGGGAGCTTTACTCTGTATCTAACCCCGTGCTGTACCTATCCTGGGAGTGTTTGATGGGGACAGTGTAGAGGGAGCTTTACTCTGTATCTAACCCCGTGCTGTACCTGTCCTGGGAGTGTTTGATGGGGACAGTGTAGAGGGAGCTTTACTCTGTATCTAACCCGTGCTGTACCTATCCTGGGAGTGTTTGATGGGGACAGTGTAGAGGGAGCTTTACTCTGTATCTAACCCCGTGCTGTACCTGTCCTGGGAGTGTTTGAGGGGACAGTGTAGAGGGAGCTTTACTCTGTATCTAACCCCGTGCTGTACCTGTCCTGGGAGTGTTTGATGGGGACAGTGTAGAGGGAGCTTTACTCTGTATCTAACCCCGTGCTGTACCTGTCCTGGGAGTGTTTGATGGGGAACAGTGTAGAGGGAACTTTACTCTGTATCTAACCCCGTGCTGTACCTGTCCTGGGAGTGTTTGATGGGGGACAGTGTAGAGGGAGCTTTACTCTGTATCTAACCCCGTGCTGTACCTGTCCTGGGAGTGTTTGATGGGGACAGTGTAGAGGGAGCTTTACTCTGTATCTAACCCCGTGCTGTACCTGTCCTGGGAGTGTTTGATCGGGACAGTGTAGAGGGAGCTTTACTCTGTATCTAACCCCGTGCTGTACCTGTCCTGGGAGTGTTT
This sequence comes from Sphyrna mokarran, assembly GCA_024679065.1. Taxonomy (NCBI): domain Eukaryota; kingdom Metazoa; phylum Chordata; class Chondrichthyes; order Carcharhiniformes; family Carcharhinidae; genus Sphyrna; species Sphyrna mokarran. The sequence continues at coordinate 7,297,194 of JAGIQG010000001.1, forward strand.
GAGGGGGGGACAGTGTAGAGGGAGCTTTACTCTGTATCTAACCCCGTGCTGTACCTGTCCTGGGAGTGTTTGGTGGGGACAGTGTAGAGGGAGCTTTACTCTGTATCTGAACTCATGATGTTTTCTTTTGCTTGTTTGATGTTGAACTTGAGAATTATAAATCAGGTTAGCAATCTCAGCATGAAATCTGGCTTGAAACTTTCTCGTTGTATCTGGTTTAGCTGCTTGTTGTGAGCCATGAGCAATTCACACAAACTCAGGCGTCTTTATCTGTTTTTCTTGCAGGAACATTTCTGGAGTTTGGATAGGACAGAAACTAAAATCGCACCAGAGTTCATCATCCAAATCTGGGACAACGATAAATTTTCCTTTGATGATTATCTGGGTACGTTCTTCCAAAATCTCTCTCTGGGGATATCGTTACTGGGGTTTAAGGTGACATAGAAGCATGGAACATTGTAGATAAATGTTAGACTGGATTAGGTTGGAATTGCCCAGAGGAGGTGGGAATTCTGTGTTGGTAAGATTCTCAACTTGGCAGTATACAGGAACATGGGAATTCGGAGCAGAAGTCGGCAAATCCAGTCCTTCGAGCCTGCTCTGCCATTCAAAATCAGATCATAGCTGATCTCTTCCTGGTCTCAAATCCACCTGTCCCCCATATCCCTTTAATCCTTTTTTTAATTAGCAACCTATCCATCTTTTTCTTGAAACCATTCAATGATTCAGATTCAACCACGCCATAAAACATAGAACATTACAGCGCAGTACAGGCCCTTCGGCCCTCGATGTTGCGCCGGCCAGTGGACCCTCTAACCTAAACTATTCCAATATCATTCATACGCCTATCCACCGAACATTTGAATGCCCCCAAAGTAGGCGAGTCCACAACTGCTGCAGGCAGGGCATTCCACGCTCACAGCCATGGGGCAGTGAGTTCCACAAATTCACCAACTCGGGAGAAGTAATTCCTCCTCATCTCAGCTTCAAATCTACTGCCTGTTCTAGATTGTCCCATGAGAAGAAACATTTGTCTACATTTACTTTATCAATCCCTTTTGGTGTCTTATATGCCTGGACCAGATTCCCTCACATCATAGAACATAGAACATAGAACATTACAGCACAGAACAGGCCCTTTGGCCTTCGATGTTGTGCCGACCAAAATAAAAAGCAATGCCCCTCCAAACTAAACCATCCCCTTCTCTTCCATATACTTATCAATTAACCTCTTAAACGCCACCAAACTTGGCGCATCTACAACAGCTGCAGGCAGGGCATTCCATTCCCTAATCACTCTTTGAGTAAAGAACCTACCTCTGATATCCGTCCTATAACTCATACCCCTAATTTAAAGCTGTGTCCCCTCGTGCTAGCTTTCTCCATCCTAGGAAAAAGGCTATCACTGTCCACCCCTATCTAAACCTCTAATCATCTTATATGTTTCGATAAGGTCCCCTCTTAGCCGCCTCCTTTCTAACGAAAACAACCTCAAATCCCTCAGCCTCTCTTCATAAGACCTGCCCTCCATTACCAGGCAACATCCTGGTAAACCTCCTCTGTACCCTCTCCAATGCCTCCACATCTTTCTTATAATGTGGGGACCAGAACTGCACACAATACTCCAAGTGCCGCCGCACTAGAGTTTTGTACAGTTGCAACAAGATGCTGCGGCTCCTAAATTCAATCCCCCTACCAATAAAAGCTAAGACTCCATATGCCTTCTTAACAACTTTATCCACTTGACTGCCTACTTTCAGGGATAACATCCTTCTGAACTCCCAAAATGTTTCATCTCCCCACATACATCAATCCTTCCATCCCTAGAACCAATCTGGTGACTTTCCTCTGAACTATCTCCAATGCCACCACATCATTCCTCAGATAAGGAAACCAAAACAGACCCAATACTCCAGATGTGTTTCACCAACACATAATACAATTGGACAGTCTCCATTTAGAGGGCTCCAGTTGCTGAATCATCACCTTGAGGAAGTAGGGGCAGGACTGAGTTGGATTACCATCTCTAGAAGTGGCAGACACAAGGGGCCAGGATGCAGTAAGCATGCCAGAACACCTGCCTCGGTTTACTGGGACATCAGGCCGGCTGTGGCAATGAATATCAGGCCCTCAAATCTTCATCTCTCGCCCTTACTCTCCACTTCCCCTTTGCCCGCTCACTCACCATTGCCTCTTCATTCCCCTGTGCTCTCTCCATGCTCCTTTATGACCTTCGTAGAGACACTCATCTCCTCACACTATAACTCCCTTCATACTCCATACTCCTTCATAACCCCATGGGTCTCTCATTTGAACTCACCCAGTATCCATCGTGGACAGATCTCAGGATCCACATCTTTAAAATGGACACGAGAAAAGCTTTCTAATAATCAAATAAACCCTCCTTCAAACACATTTCATATTGACATCACTACCGCTCAAAAAAACCCATTAAAATATATGTAAAAACAATCAGTTATTCATTTATCATGTCAAAGACAGGTAATAATTTAACAATATAAAATAACAATCAAGGCATGAACAAAGCTCCCTACTGAGATAAATCATTCTGAGCTTTTGAAACTCAGCCAATCACTCACAATGGACTCCACAGCAAACCATTACGGTCCCAAATAATGATGCTTATTGAAAATGCATATTTCTAATCTATGTCAAATGACCTGTCAGTCAATGGATTCCAAAAGTATTTTTCTTCTCTTAAGCAAAGCAGAATAATTTTAAATGGCTTTGAACATTTCAATCACTTCAGATCATGACATTTATATTTTTCAACCACTGTTTTCTCTAATTTTGAATCCATCATATCACTTTTTCCAATGGAAAAGGTACTCCAATACATCTTAACACTTGTGCAGCTCTGATCAACTTTCTTTTGCAGGAAAGAGCCATATAATTGCAATAAAGCACAACTACCTTACAATACATCATCTAACTATTGAAATTGAAAGAATGTGTTTATTTGTATTTCAAAACCTGTGAATAAAAAAATTCTGGTAGGAAGTGGTTGTGCCTTTTTGAGTTTCCTATTAGGTCTGGAATTCCCATGAGTGCTCTGATATGCTGCATGTGAACAGGCTGTCTGCACCCTTATCACGCATCAGCAAAGATTGCCAGAAAGAGGAATGTGGGCAGGAATCCCAAAATCGGGTCACCCATTATTCGAAAGAAGCCTCTAAATCAGTTTGACTCAGTGAAAATCCAGGTTTCTGTGGTTAACACAGCTGCTACACAGTGCCAGGGACCTGGGTTCAATTCGCACCTTGGGTCAGTGCCTGTGCGAAATCTGTATGATCTCCCCATATCTGCGTGGGTTTCCTCCAGGGTGCTCCACTATCCTTCCACAGCCCAAAGATGTGCAGGTTAGGTTGGCTGGCCATGCTAAATTGTCAGGGAGAATAGCAGGGTAAATATGTGGGGTTATGAAGATAGGGCCCAGAAGGGATTGTTGTCATGCAGACTTGATAGGCCGAATGGCCTCCTTCAGCACTACAAGAATTTATGAATTATATGGAAATAGATGTGGTCACTTGAGAAGGACCTGGGATCTATTATTTCTGAGAAAAAGAGACTAGGACAATCATACGCCCACAGTCTTTTGTGATTTATAGAACATAGAACGTAGAAAAACTACAGCACAAATAGGCCCTTCGGCCCACAAATTGTACCAAACATATCTCTACCTATTAGGCTTACCTATAGCCCTCTATCTAAGTCCCATGTCTCCTAAGAGACCCCAATGAGTTCACCTCCACCACTACCACCAGCAGCCGATTCCACTCACCCTCTGAGTGAAAAACTTGCCCCTGACACCTCCTCCGTACCTACTCCCCAACACCTTAAACCTGTGTCCTCTTATCAGTAAGCCATTGGCTAAGGTGTAATTTTAATGATAGAATCTTTCAAAATGGTTCAATGAAGCAGCTCATCACTAACTTCTAAAGGGCAATTAGGCATGGGCAATACAATCATAGAATCATAGTGCAGAAGGAGGCCATTTGGCCCATTGAGACTGCACCAACAACAATCCCACCCATGCCCTACCCTTGTATCCCCACATATTTACCCGGTTAATTTCTCTGACTCTAAAGGAAAATTTAGATATTCCAAATATCTGGAATTAAGAATATACTGAGGACCATGAAACCATTATTGGAAAAACCCATCTGGTTCACTAATGTTGTTTAGGGAAGGAAATCTGCTGCCCTTACCGGGTCTGGCCTACATGTGACTCCAGACCCACAGCGATGGGATTGACTCTCAACTGCCCTCTATGAGCAACTGCGGATGGGCAATAAATGCTTGCCAGCCAGCGATGCCCATGTCCCACAAATGAATAATAAAAAGATAGGTAGCAGGAGAGGATCAGAGAAGTAAAACTGGTCTCAAAATGTACATTGATGCGAAATGAGATTGAACAATACAGTTTCTGGGATCTTGCTGTGTGCAAAATGTTCCTGAACTGATAGAATAGAATCATAGAATCCCCACATTGCAGAAGGAGGCCATTCAGCCCAAAGAACTGCACCAACCACAATCACACACAAGCCTTAATCCTGTAACCCCCACATAGTTACTCTGCTCATCCCCCTGATAGAAAAGGGCAACTTAGCATGTCAATCTAACCCTCTAACATGGGAAGGAACCAGATATCAATCTAACCCGATAACATGGAAGAAACCCAGGCAGATACAGGGAGAACCTGCAAACTCCAGACAGTGACCGAGGCCAGAATTGAATCTGGGTCCCTGTGCTGTGAGGCAGCAGTGCTAACCACTGTGCCATCGTGTTACTCCCCACGTTGCTGTCATTTAAAGTGATTCAGTATACGTGAAACCCTGAGAGATCTCATGAGCAGTTGATTTACCAGCAGCTTTTGCAATATAATTCTGATGGAGATTGTTCTCTGCCTTAGGTTCTGTTCAGATGGATCTCAACAGAATGCCCAAACCTGCCAAATCAGCAGAGAAGTGCAGTCTGATGGTTCTCGAGAGCGACAAGTATGTCTCTCTGTTTGAGCAGAAGTCAGTGAAGGGTTGGTGGCCTTGTGTGGCTGAGAAGCAAGGGGAGAAGGCACTTGCGGTAAGACCTCTTCTTTGCTGAATATGCTGATAATCTCAGGATCTCATAATAATCTGCATTTTTGTAGCACCTTTGACACAAAAGCACAACTTCTCAAGACACTTTGTGAGAACATAATGAGATCAAGGTTTACCAATAAGACAGAGAAGGAGTGCAGGAGGCCAAGACCTTGCTTCTTGGAGGTAGAAGGAAGGGAAGAGAGGGGCGGGAGAGAGGATTGCAGATGCAACCCTGAATCTTGGGGTCTAAATGGCTGAAGATTCAACCACAATAGCAGGGCAAAGGGGTTAGCGCAAGGGACTAGGTTTGGAGGAGTGCAGAGAATTGGAGGAAGCGTTTCCAGTGTTGGAGAGGACCCAGATATGTCTCCTATCTTCCCAGGTCCTCATTGGAGGAAAGTTCTGTTCACCTGTATGGGGAGGCGATGCCTAGTGATATTATCACTAAACTATTAACCCAGAATGTTCTGGGGACCTGGGTTCGAATCTCACCATGGTAAATGATGGAATTTGAATTCAGTTAAAAATAATCAAGAATCTACTGATGGCCATTGTTGGAAAAAACCATGTTGTTCACTCATGTCCTTTAGGGAAGGAAATCTGCCTTCCTTACCTGGTCTGACCTAATAAATCATGCAAAGGTCCTTTGACCTTGAGTGGGATTTTCCAGTCTCGGTGTGAGCTGGGCTGGAAAATTCCTCTCCAAATGTCTTATTCCTGCTCCTGTTTGTCATGATCATATTTTCCTAAATATTTCATTAGCTGCAAAGTGCTTTGAGATGTTGCGAAAGGTGCTATAGAAATGTAGATTCTTCCTCTTCCTCTTTGACCGCCTACTGTTCCCCAATTTGTAAACCGTTCTCTTTCTGTGTTTGAGGTGATCAAATCGCTGACCCCTCCCCCCCCAGCCTGCCGTTTAACGATTGTGCCTTCTCTCCCCCAGGGAAAAGTGGAAATGACTCTGGAGATCGTGTCAGAAGAGGAGAAGGAAGTACGGCCTGCTGGGCAGGGTCGTGATGAGCCCAACATGAACCCTAAACTCGATGACCCAAAGTAAGCTGTTCCTGTGTGTGGAGAGTTGCTGACACTGTGTAGTTCAGTTCAGCCCTTAGAGCTCAGAATGATGTTAAATAAATAATAACCATCGGTTGGAATGTAATTTTATAATCGTTCTGTGGATGTAGGCATTGTTAACTCTTAATGGCATTTATTGCCCAAGGCCTGGTTTCTCCTTAAGAAAGTGTTAGTGGGTTTTTTCCTTGATTCACTGCAGTCCATGAGGTGAAAATCCTCCTATAGTGTTGTTAGAATCATAGAATCCTTACAGCACAGAAAGAGGCCATTTGGCCCATCGAATCTGCACCAACTCTCTAATATTAAGGCCCTATCCTCACCTATTTACCCCAAGAGCCCCCTAACCTATACATTTTAGATCACTAAGGGGCAATTTAGCATGACCAATCCACCTAACTCTTATGTCTATGGAGTGAGAGAGGAAACCCACACAGATACAGGGAGAACGTGCAAACCCCACACAGACAGTCACCTACGAACGGAATTGAATCCGGGTCCCTGACACTGTGAGGCAGCAGTGCCAACTACTATGCCACCTTGGGAGAGTGTTACCGGATTTTGACCCAGCAATGGAGAAGCAATGGCAGATAACAGGACGGTGTGTGACTTGGATGGTTGTCTTATGGGCAATATTGACATAGGAACATTCATTGCTCCTACGTTTAGAACCTGCCTGGAGCATTTCTATGGATGCCATTGTACAGAGAGTGTGGAAAAGGTGTGATCTAGATGGTGAACATGATAGCAAGGATGGAGAGATATAATCTTGCGAGAGATTGAAATACACAAGGGCTGTATTCATGAAGGTTGAGGAGTGAATCTAATAAATCTAACAGAACAAGATTCTTTCAACTGGTCAGTCCATCAGTAAGAAGGTGGCATCAGCTCAAGATAAGTGTTCAAAGCGGACAGAGGGAGGTTAGAATGAATACTTCACACACAAAGGCTTATTTGTCAAATCATCTCAGTTCCGTAGGTGGCATTTTTTTTGTCCATTATTAGTTGCTATGTTGGTTTTACTGCTGCTGAGTAACTCGCTAGGCCACTTCAGACAGCAGTTAGGATTAAACAACATTGTTTCATGTTTATTTATTAGTGGCACAAGAAGGCTTACATTAACACTGCAATGAAGTTACTGTGAAATTCCTCTTGTCGCTGCACTTCAGCATCTATTTGGGTACACTGAGAGAGAATTTAGCATGGCCAATGCATCTAACCAGCACATTCTTTGGACTGTGGGAGGAAACCAGAGCACACAATGGAAAGTCACGCAGACATGGGGAGAATGTGCAAACTCTACACACACACACACCACACACACACACAAACACAAACACACGCACACACACAGACACACACAGATGCACACACACACAGACACACACACACACAGTAAACCAATGCTTGGAATCGAAGGCAGGTCCCTGGCGCTGTGAGGCAGCAGTGTTAACCACTGTGCTGCCCTTGTCAACATTGCAGATTAGATGAAGTAACCTGATGTCAGAAAAGGGGATAAAGTAATTGGGCAGTTAAAGAAATAGATTTAAAGAGTAGGTAGGTTAAGGAAAAGGGGTTGAAGGGAAATGGGAAGATATAGCATAACTGGGATTCAAACTGCTTGCTTCTGTGGAGAGTAAATACTAGTACGGAGGAAACTGGTTGTTTCTATGATGGAACTCCTGAGCATTTCTATGTTTCTTATTTGATTATGGGATATAGGTGTCACTGGCATGGCCAGCACTCATTGCCCATCCCTAATTGCCCTTGTGAAGGTGGTGATGAGCTGCCTCCTTGAACCTCTGCACTCTGTTGGACTCCAGTTGCACTTTTTCAAGAGAGGCACATGTTGATTTAATCATTTGTAATGGTCCCCTGTTGCACTGCCTGCTTCTTGGAGATTGGAAAGGGGTTAAGGTGGCAGCAGAACTCCATAAGACTAGCTGTTGATGCTCAGAGGCAAACTAGATATCCCCAGATGTAGTAGTATTGTGGCTGTGTAATACATTAATGAAGTATGCCCCGGACTTCACAGAGCTAAGCAACATTTTATTCAATAATTGAAAAATGCTGGAAAATCTCGGCGGGTCTGTCAGCATCTGTGGAGAGAGAGAGTAGAGCCAATGTTTCCAGTCTAATGATCCTTTGTCAGACCCTTCTACTCTCTCTCTCTGCAGGTGCTGTCAGACCTGCTGAGGTTTTCCTGCATTTTTCCGTTATTGTTACAGATTCCAGCATCCACAGTATTTTTCGGTTTGATCAACACTTAATTCAGCTGGAAACCTCAATATAAAGGCATAAAGGCAACTCCCCAACATTTCAGGGATTTTCACAGTAACTTCATTGCAGTGTTAATGTGAGCCTTACTTGTGACTAGTATGTAAATAACTAACTAATCTTGTGGCACCTTGGAGTTAGACCCCCCTGAAGATGTTCTTGATGATGCATATGGTTTCTTCTCTATGGAACATGCTAGAGAAGGGTTGAGATTTTGGCTCCCTCTTCAACTCCACCCTGAAATTTATTCATTTCCTGGATTAGGGAAGGAGTGTCTATTGGCAGTTGAGTTCCTGAAGGGATTCTTTTTAGCATGTTGTAAAAAAAACTTGCATCTGTGCATCACCATTCACAACCACATTTTAAAGTTTTAAATTTATTTATTAGTGTCACAAGTAGGGTTAATTAACACTGCAATGAAGTTACTGTGAAAATCCCCCACATTCTGGCGCCTGTTCGGGTACACTGAGGGAGAATTTAGCAAGGCCAACGCACCTAACCAGCACGTTTTTTGGACATGCTGTTCCAAAGAATGTTCCAGTCACTGAGTGACTTTGTGAAGGCTCATTGCTATTGTAATGTGTGTGGTTGTTATGCTTTAACATACCACACCATGATAATCTCACCAAATCCTCACCATCCTAATTTGACAGGCGGCCGGACACATCTTTCCTCTGGTTCACCTCTCCCTTGAAGACCCTGAAGTACATTGTCTGGAGAAGGTTCCGCTGGGTGATTCTCGGGCTGCTCCTGTTCCTTATCCTGATCCTATTTATCGTCGTATTCCTGTACTCCTTCCCGGTGAGTTGCGAGATTCCTGGCTGGGATCTATTTGTGATTTTCCTATTTGTGATTTTTATCAATGACTTGGAAGAGGGGGCTGAAGGGTGGGTTAGTAAATTTGCTGATGATGCCAAGATTGGTGGAGTAGTGGATGAGGTGGAGGGCTCTTGTAGGCTGCAAAGAGACATTGGTAGGATGCAGAGCTGGGCAGAAAAATGTCAGATGGAGTTTAACCCTGATAAATGCGAGGTGATTCATTTTGATAGGACGAACTTGAATGCAGATTATAGGGTCAACGGCAGGGCTCTGAAGAATGTGGAGGAACAGAGAGATCTTGGGGTTCATATCCACAGATCCTTAAAGTTTGCAACTCAAATGGATAGAGCTGTGAAAAAAACTTATAGTGCATTAGCCAATATTAACAGGAGATTTGAGTTTAAGACCTGTGGGTTTATACTCAAACAGTACCAGACCTTGGTGAAGCCACCTTTGGAATATTGTGTTCAGTTCTGGTCACCTCACTATAAGAAGGATGTGGAAGCATTGGAGAGAATGCAGAGGAAATTTACCAGGATGCTGCCTGGGTTGGAGGGTAGGTCTAATGAGGAAAGGTTGAGGGAGCTGAGGCTTTTCCCTTTAGAGCGGAGGAGGATGAGAAGTGACTTAATAGAGATTTATAAGGTCATAAGGGGGATAGAGAGAGTGGACATGGAGAGACTATTTCCTTGGGTGGATGTAGCTGTTACTAGGGGGCATAGCTATAAAGTTCATGATGGGAGATGTAGGAGGGATGTCCGAGGTAGATTCTTTACTTGGTAAGTGGTCGGGGTATGGAATAGACTGCCTGCTATGATAGTGGAATCGGCACTTTAGGAACTTTCAAGCGGTTATTGGATAGGCACATGGAGCATACCAGAATGATAGGGAATGGGATAGCTTGATCTTGGGTTTGGACATAGCTCGGCACAATATCGAGGGCCAAAGGGCCTGTGCTGTACTGTTCTATGTTCTATGGGACTGCATTGTGTACATGGATGCAAGGTCATTCCTGAATGGTCATTCGTGATATATTGCTGACAGCATGAATACTATGTCTACAATGGTTGTGGACCCTGGAATCACAGAGTCACAGCATTGAAGAAAGCCATTTGTACTCACCATGAATCAGACACATGAGTAGAAAATGGAACAGCGATGATTGAATAGACGAGTAAAGAAGAGATGGATGGGGGAGTGGCAGGAGATAGATGGAGGAAAGTTGGGTTTTGACTGAAAAGGGAAAAGAAATCTAGTTTTCAAAAACATTTAGACAGTTACATGGATAAGATGGGTATAGAGGGATATGGGCCAAATGCAGGCAATTGGGATTAGCTTAGGAGTTTAAAAAAAGGGCAACATGGACAAGTTGAGCCAAAGGCCTGCTTCTTTGCTGTTAATCTCTATGACTCGAAATGAAGAAGTATTGGATAATTAGAGGAATAGAGGAACAGATAATGGGATATGGTGAAAGAGAACTGACAGGATGAACAATGCGGAGATAACAGGATGAAGAGTTAGAGGAGAGTTGATTAGTTAGTGGAGTACGGCAGAGATGAAGCTTGCAGGATAAGGTAATAAATAAGGAAGAATAACACAATATTCCAGAATTCCCTGGAAAGGTACCAGAAGAAACATGTTAATGTGATGCTCTTGTTCAATTAAGGAGGCAAAAAGTGGGAAACTATTGACCTCTGTGGTGGAAAAGTTGCTGGAATCAATCATAAACAAAGAGGTGACTGAGCATCTGGAACACGGCTTTGTGAAAGGCAGGTCTTGTTTGACAAACCTGCTAGAGTTCTTTGAGGATGTAACTATCAAGGTAGATAGTGGGGATTCTATAGATGTGATCTATCTGGACTTCCAGCAGCATTAGTAAAGGTGCCACACAAGAGACTGATCCAGAAGGTTAGATACCAAGGAGTTGGGGGTAGAGTAGTGACTTGGATTGAGGATTGGCTGACTGATAGAAAGCAGAGGGTTAATCCTTCTCTTGGTAATTAGTGGGTCCCGCAGGGTTTAGTTCTTGGACCACAATTATTTATAATCTATATCAATGATCTACAGAGCGTATCATAGCAAAGTTTGCTGATGACATGACAGTAGGTGGGAAAGCAGGCTGCAATGAGGAGATAAAATGTTTACAAATGGATATTGACAGGCGAGAGGAATGGGCCAAAATCTGGTAGATAATTTTAATGTGGATAAATGTGAAGTTATATATTTTGGTTGGAAAAATTAAAGAGCAAATTATTCCTGCAATGGGAAACAGATTCTGTGCAGAGGGATCAGGGTATCCTTGTGCACGAGTCTCAGAAACTGGGACTGCAGGTGTGTAGAATGTTATAAGGAAGGCAAATGGAATCTTGGCATTTATTGCAAAGGGTCTGGAGTATAAAAATAGAGAGGTGTTGTTACAATCGTACGAGGCATTGGTGAGAGAACACTTGGAGTATTGTGTTCAATTTTGGCCACTTACTTTGAGGAAGGATGTGCCACTGGAGGCAGTTTGGAAGAGGTTCACTAATTAGATTCCAGATTTGAAAGGGCTGTCTTACGAGGGGTGATTGAGTAACTTGGGCTTGTACTCGCTGGAGTACAGAAGAATGAGGGGGATTTGATTGTGGTTTATAAAATACTCAACAGGATTGCTAAAGTAAATGTTAACCAAATGTTTGCCTTTCTAGAGTAAGAGGTGATAACTGTAGAGGAGGAAGGTTCAGGACAAAGATAAGGAGCAGCTACTTCTCACAGAGGGTTATGAAGCTATAGAATTCACTGCCCAGAGTGCAGTGGATGCAGAATCAATCAGTGGATTCAAGAAAAGGATAGATAAATATTCAATCAAAAATAGGATAAAGGGCAATGGGGAAAAGACGGGCAAGTGGAGTTAGGATGTGATGGATATCAGTTGTGGTCATATAGCAGGTTCGAAGGGCTGGATTGTCTACTCTTGTTCTTAATTCTTCTGTCTCTGAAAGCAATCAAAGAGGAATATGGGAGTAGTGCTGGTTATTGGAGCTTCTCCTGTATAAAGGAAAAGAATGCCAGATTTCAAAGGGAACAACAGTGCAGTCCCCACTCAAAAAGGCTGCTGATTGGTTGGCAAGTTGACCCTGATTGGTCGAGGATACACTTGGGAACTCATATCCATAGTTTTGTTCAATTCCAAAGAGGTCGATGTCTGGGCATGTTCCTTTTGGTTGCAGAGAACAATCTCTGCATAGGAAAATATATAGTTTCTAGCAAACCTAACTGAGCCACATTGCGAGCCTGACTGATCATCTTCAATTAGCTGCTAAGTGTAACCCTTAGGCCAAGGTATATCAATAATCTTAGCAATATGCAAAGCTATCACTGTTTCACACTGCTACTGTGCAATAGCAAGATTATTTTTATTCATTAGTAGGACATGGGCATTGCTGGCTGTGCCAGTATTTCTTGCCCACACTGAATTGCTCTTGGAGGGCAGTTGAGAGTCAACCACATTGCTGTGATTCTCACCACAAGCTGGATGCTGCTGTCAAGCCAGAAAGAAAATTTCAGCCTACCATTCAAATGGTAACATGGTCGATGATTCTTGTGTCAATGTGATGCGGGATATATTGGCCATACATCCTAGTAACTGGCTGTTTGCAACAGACAGAGAATACTGACTGTACTCAACCAGCATATGCTTTCAAAATTCAGAATACAGTGTCTAACATCAGAGTGAGTGTTCGATTGGACAACACTTGCTGAACAATCCTGAGTGTGCTCCGAATTACACTAACAACCTGATGAGTGCAAGATGAAAAACTTCAATATCATGTCTCTTTTTGCAAATTCTGTACTACCCAAAGGGAAAAAATATATATATATAGATAAAGGAAAGATGATTTGGTTGGTTAGAGGAATAGTGTAGAATTTGATGACTTTGGTAGACTAGAGCTAGGGCAGAAATTCCTGGGCAGTATTGTTGACGGAGATGAATTGCAAAAATAGATAGATGGCTAGGATTCAGCAGAGCAATGTTAATAATGTTCCCAGTTGCATGTGATAGAAGGTCCAACTTCTTGCCCTTTTGTTTCCACAGGAGTATGCTGCTATGAAGTTAGTGAAACCCTTTAACTGAGATGTGCTCTGAAGAAATTGGCTGTAATGAGGTGACAATCCCCCATCACAAGTCTCCTCGCTGCTTCACCTGCAATGGAAACCTGACCTTACAGGAAACAGTATAGCCTTAATGAATATAAAAATTATCAGCGTCATGCAGAGAGCTTGCAGCTGGTTGTGAGTGGCTTACAGACGCCAGTCTCCCTGGCACTCCGCTGCTTTTACCCGCTGTCGACACCTTGTTGAAGTTTGCCGAGGGTTCCGGGCTGGAGCTGATCTCTGCAGACTCCCTCCCTCTTAATTTCTCCCTCTCCCTCCAAGCTCGCAGACTTCGTAGAGAGATCCTTAATGCATCTCAGAAGGGGATAAGTGCTGGCATTGGCAATGAGGTGGCTTCAAGAAACGCGGAATGGTGGGATCAGCTGCCCACTCTGCACACACTGTACTGATTCCTTTCCCGTTGAGTTTTGCTGTAATCTGGAGGCTATTTTTGCACTCATTCTTCCTCCTCCAGATCCCGCAACCCTTCCACCTCAAGATCAATTTCAACCCTCAAGTGAAAATCATACTCCAGCCTATGCCTTTCCAAGAGGGTGGGGTGGGGTGGGGTGGGTACCGGGAGCCAGTGCCATGAGGGGGGAGCAGAGAAGTATGTGTAACAGGCAGAGACAAGAACTAAGAAAACATTACAGTCATTAAGAACATCGTCTCTGGTCGATAAAGATCAAAAGCTACAAAGGAAGCAAGTCGAGGACTTTCCTGCTCAAGTTGGCACCTTGTATATTATCCAATCGCACACAGTCACATCTCTCACTGCTCACACAACCAAATCAGACAAAGAGGCATAAATTTTCCATCATGGGAATCAGAGCGGGCAAGGGACAGACTATGCAAAGATCTGTTGACTTCGGGGCAGAATCTTCCGGTCATGGAGTGAGCGCGGCTGGAAAATCCCACCCAAAGAATCTATACCAAAAATATTAATCTGTTCACTGGCCGGATCTCTATTTTGTGACACATTAAAAAAATATATTTCTTGGGATGTGTGCGTCACTGGCTAGGCCAGCATTTACTATCCATCTCCCTCAAAAAAGCACTGGTTGTTTTGTTCAGATTCCGATCCTTTACGACGTTCTTTTGTTATTTTAGCCCAGCACTCAAAGGGTTAATGATGTTACCAATCAGCTGGAGCCAAGGTGCAGCAAGTGGAGGCGTTTCCTATTGGCTTGTCCCAGTCAATGACAGCAGCATAGTGGGACAGAGTCCTAGTAAATTATTCTGCTCACAGTCTCCACACAAAACAGTGAAATGAAACCCTCAGCAAGAAAGAGCCAAAAATTATTTGCTTTCAGGTGTTCTGCCTGGTAATGAAATTCTACACGAAGGCCTTGAAAGCTCTCTCCACACTGGGGCCTTGAGATCTGTTTCCACATTGGGGCTTCGAGAGTTCCCTCCACACTGGGGCCTTGAGAGCTCCCTCCACACTGCGGCCTCGAAAGCTCCCTCCAGACTGGGAACTTGAGGTCTGTCTCCACACTGGGGCCTTGAGATCTGTCTCCTCACTGGGGCCTGAGAGCTCCCTCCTCACTGGGGCCTAAGAGCTCCCTCCTCACTGGGGCCTAAGAGCTCCCTCCTCACTGGGGCCTTGAGATCTCCCTCCACACTGAGGCCTTGAGCACTCCCTTCACACAGGGGCCTGGAGGCCTCATGCCTCTATTAGGCCTGAGTCACTGTTTACATTTAATCTCAGTGAAATTGAACAAAAAACAGGTGGGAGAGGAGGCACTGCACATTATTTCTACTCTAACAGGAGCCATATAAAATTATAGTGTGACATGATAGAGTATTACACAAAGAAGCCTTGGTGATAGCTTATCTCTTCAATATAGCTGCTGCTGTTTATAGTTGGTTATATTTTTTGCTGTATATATCATTGTATCTATTACAGCCCCTGTACAATCAGAATGTATTTCAATGAGTATGTGGCTCCACGTGTTCCCTCGGACGTGTGTGTACAGAACAGATTCATCCAAAGGTTACATCATTCTTCACCCTCGCTCCATTCCTGAATGATAATCCTATTTGCTTCGAATTTGCAACATGGAAATAGACCATTCAGCCCAGTTTGGGTGGTACCAATGTACAGTGGTTAGTGCTGCTGCCTCACAGTGCTAGGGATCGATTCCTGGCTTGGGTCACTGTCTGTGCGGAGTCTGCACATTCTCCCCACATATCTGCATGGGTTTTCTCCGGGGTGCTCCGGTTTCCTCCCACGCTTTAAAGATGTGCGTTTTCTGTTGATGGACCATGCTAAATTGACCCTAGTGTCAGGAGGATTATCAGGGCCTGAATGGGATTGTGGTCAATGGGCCGAATGGCCTCCTTCTGTGGTGTAGGGTTCTATGCTATGGTCCTTGCTGATGTTGATGCTCCACTCGATCCTCCTGCTATCCCATTTCATTAGCATACATATTCCTTTCTCCATTCTGCATTTATTTAGCGTCCTGTTAATGTGTCGATACTGCCTCACTCTGTGGCAACAAGTTCCAAATTAAAGGAGCCTGTCCTGAATTTCCCTCTGGATTTATATTTAACTAGAACTACATTTATTGCCCAAGTTATGGCCTCCCCGCATTACTTCCCTGTTTTAAACACATCTCCCAGTTAACACTGCAGACTTCTCCTTTCTGTGGAAAAGCCTGTTTAATCTTCTCCCACTAGGTCTAACCTCTCAGTTATTATTGCTTTAAGAGGGGAAGGGAAGCTCTCTCAGTGAGCTTGCTGTGCACAAATTGGCAACTGCCTTTCCTACATGACAGCAGTGACTACGCTTTACAAACTCTCTTTAATGCTTGTGTGAAGCGATATGGGAAATCCCAAGGATGTAGAAGATTTTATTTCATAGAATTCCTATAGTGCAGGAGGCCATTCCGCCAATCGATTCTGCACTGACCCTCTGAAAGGACATCTTACCCAGGCACTGCCCCTTCCCCTCCCTCCCATCCCTTAACCCCACATATTTACCATGCTTAATGCATCTAAACTACAAATCTTGGGACACTGAGGGGCAATCTAACATGACCAATCCATCTAACCTATGCATCTTTAGACTTGATGTGGAGATGACGGTATTGGACGGGGGGTGGGTACAGTAAGAAGTCTCACAGCACCGGTTTATGTGGAATCACGAGCTTTTGGAGTGCTGCTCCTTCATCAGGTGAAGGCTCACTGGCAACTACTCCCCTGATGAAGGAGTAGCGCTACGAAAGTTCCTGATTCCAAATTGGACTTCAACCTGGAGACATTTTACTGTGTCTGTCTTTAGACTGTGGGAGAAAACAGGAGCACCCAGAGGAAACCCACACAGACACAGGGGTGGGGTGGGGCAGGGGGACATGCAAACTCCACACAGACCCAAGGCCGGAATCGAACCCAGGTCCCTGGCGCTGTGAGGCAGCAGTGCTAACCACTGTGCCACCTTAAATATGCAATTTATTCCCCGTGTATGCAAATAAGTAACTTGACCTCTTGTGAGGAAGTTTCCAGAACAAATTGAGAATTATCTTACTGAGAATAGAGCTTGACTGTTCAGGACAGAAACTAGGTATAACCTTTCCTCCTGGTCGCTGTGTAATACAGAATTTGAACAGCATTGGAAAGAGCAATATAACTGCCCAGCACACATCAGGACAAACACAAGAATACCAAATTTCAAAAAATGACAATTTATACAACAAGATAAAAGACTACTGATTGGTTTAGAAGTCAACTCTGATTGGCAGAGGTGTTGCCATGCAGAAAGAAACAGAAAATAGGAGCAGGAAGGGGCGATTTGGCCCTTCCAACCTGCTCTGCTATTCATTAAAATCATGGCTGATCACCCAACTCAGTACCCTAATCCTGTTTTCTGCCCATAACCTTTGGTCCCATTCACCCAAGTACAATATCCAGCCACGTCTTGAACACAATCATTGTCTGGACAAGGCCATTTGGCCCATCGAGCCTGCTCCACCATTCATTGAAATCATGGCTAGTCATCCAATTCTGTGCCTAATCCTGTTTTCTCCCCATACAAAGAACAAAGAACATAACCCATAACCTTTGATCCCGTTCACTTTTCTAGTTGCCCCTTGAATATATTCAATGTTTTGGCATCAACTACTGTGGTAATGAATTCCAAAGGCTCACCATTCTTTGGGGGAAGAAATGCCTCTTCACCTCCTTCCTAAATGATCTACCCTCAATCCTCAGTCCATGACCCCTTGGCGCCGGGTTGAAAGCATCAGGGAAAATGTAGTCTTCCCCACACTTCCGGGTTGAACATGTTCACTTCATTTACTGGGAATGGTTCTGTGTGTGTGAATGTATATCACCTTGAGCAGGTATAAGTGAGCTACATTATGAGCACCTATTCTTTGTCCTGATGAGTGCAAGGTGATAAAGTTTGACAATACATGTATCTTATCAGCAACATTCACTATTTTCTCCCAAAAAGAGTGATGGAAACGCAGATTCTCTGTCCCATAAATAGTGATGGATGGTGGGGAGGAGGGAGGGGCAGTTGTATTTTCAAGACTGCTAATTGGTGGATGTTGGCTTGTTGAAGGATCAAAGAATGATGAGCATAGATGGATAAATTGGGCTAGAGGGCGATGATCCCACAGAATTAGGCTTTTTCCTGGCCCTAATGTTCTAATATCCCAGGATACGGAGACACCAATTGGTTCCTAAGGTTTATAGTAGCAGCCAATCGGAAAGGTCAGCTCTCATCTTGCCTGAGAGTGAGGGGCAGTTACCGTTGGGGACGTTCAGCATCGGAGGGTGAATGTTTGAGTGTTGGTTGATGTGAAGAAATTTTTATTGTTGGTTTTGAAAGAAAATGAATCTTGATATGTTTGAATTTAAAAATAAAAAATAAATATATATTTTAAAAGCGGTCACACTGTCTTCAATTTCCTCCAGAAAGCCATTGCAATGCACCTTCTGGTGTCGAGTGGGCTGAGATGTGGCGGACGGAGTTTAATTTAGGTAAATGTGACGTGTTGTATTTTGGGAAGACAAACCACGGCAGGACTTACACAGTTAACAGGACAATGCTGGGAGTGCTGTTGAACAGAGAGACCTAGGGGTACAGGTACGTATTCCTTGCAAGTGGTTGGCACAGTGGCACATGGTTAGCACTGCTGCCTCACAGCACCAGGGACCCAAGTTCAATTCCCAATTTGCCTGTGCGGAGTTTGCACACTCTTCCCGTGTCTGCGTGGGTTTCCTCCGGGTGCTCTGGTTTCCTCCCGCATCCCAAAAACGTGCTCTTAGGCTGATTGGTGTTAACAAATTGTCCCTAAATTAGGTTTCTTTCAATCTTCCCCGACAGGTGTAGACAAAGGTCATAGGTAGAGGAAGGTATTCATAATGTTAAAATGGCGGCGCGGGCTCGTTGGGCCGAAGGGCCTGTGTTGTTCTTTGTACCCAAACAGGTGTGGCGACTGGGGGATTTTCGCAGTAACTTCATTGCAGTATTAATGTGAGCCATACTTGTGATGAATAAATAAATTTTAAAAAGAAAATAGTGTCACACAGGTAGACAGGGTAGTGAAGAAGGTGTTTGGCACTCTTGCCTTCATCAGTCAAAGCACTGAGTACAGTAATTAGGATATTGTGTTTTAACTGTACAAGGTGATCAGAACTGATGAAGGATCATCCAGTCTCGAAACATTGGCTCTATTCTATCCCCACAGATGCTGTCAGACCTGCTGAGATTTTCCAGCATTTTCTGTTTTTGATTCATTGTTTTAGATTTGTTTTCTAACTGTTTGAAGAGCTTCTGGAACAGGGCTGGTCAGTTGGTATGCTTCAGAAAAGCTCAGAAACATTAATTGAGGCATGAAATAGATTTGGGCATATTAATAAAAACTCAACAAATCTGGGAGTTGCGTGTGGAGAGAAAAAGAGACAGAGTTAAGCTTCTTTGGAGATTGACTTCTGATAAAGAATTGAATTCAAAATGTTAACTCTGATTTAGACCACGGTTGCTTTTTGATTTAATTTATTATTATCTCAGTATTGGAATACAGTGCAAAGTACTTGCATGTTATACAGACAGAGCATATCATTCACAGATCACATCGGGGATAAGGAAAAGAGAGAATATAGTGTTACATACAGTCACAGCTAGTGTAGAGAAAGACCAACTTCATATAAGGTAGGTCCTTTCACAAGTCCAATGGCAGCAGGGAAGAAGCTATTCTTGAGTCGGATGGCACATGATCTCAGACTTTTCATCTTTTACCAGATGGAAGAATGTGGAGGAGAGAAATGTCCGGGGTCCTGAATTATGCTGGCTGCTTTACTGAGGCAGCAGAAAGTGTAGATAGAATCAATGGGCGGGAGGCTGGTTTGAGTGATGGACTAGGTTACATTAATAACTTTTGTAGTTCATTGCGGTCGTGGGCAGAGCAGGAGCCATACCAAGCTGAGATACAACCAGAAAGAATACTTTCTATGGTGTATCTGTAAAAGTTGGTTTGAGTTATATGGACATTCCTTGAGAAAGTAGAGGCATTGGTGGGGCTTTCTTAACAATATCGTAGAGGAGCCAAAAAGGTTATTGATGATCTGGACAAGTGGCCAAAGCTGCTGAGTTTTTCCAGCACTTTAATCATTTCAGATCTCCAGTGTCCACAGTATTTTGCAATCATTGTTCTGTGAGAAACAACAACATGCCTTTATACAGCATTTTCAATGTAGCAAAACATCCCGGGGTGCTTCACCAGATAGTAACCAAATAAGCTTTGATTGAACTACGAGATAGTCAAGATGGCCAAATATTTGGATTTAAGGAGCATTTTACAAGAGTGGAAAGATAGTGAGAATTTAGATTGTGAATTCTAGACTTAGAGCCCAGAGAACTGAAGGTACAGTCTAATGGAGTGACTAAATCTGGGAATGTGGAAGAGGCTTTCTACGCTCTAGGGAAAAAACTCCCAGTCTATCCAGCCTCTCATTATAACTCAAACCATCAAGTCCTGGTAGCATTCTAGTAAATCTTTCCTGCACTCTTTCTAGTTTAATAATATCCTTTCTATAATAGGGTGACCAGAGCTGCACACAATATTCCAAATGTGGCCTTACCAATGCCTTGTAAACTTCATCAACGTCCTAATTCCTGTATTCAATCTTCTGACCGATGAAACCAAGCATGCCGAATGCCTTCTTCACTACTCCTCTGTTCATAGAATCATAAAAACCCTACAGTGCAGAAAGAGGCCATTCAGCACATCGAGTTGGCATCAACAAGCCCTATCTCCATAAGCACACATATTTTACGACACGCTGGGATCATTTAAACTTATCTAGATAGTCACATGAGCTGACTGGGAATTGAGGGATACAGAAGAATGGTTTATTTGGACCAATCAACAGTGCAGGCTTGGTGGGCCGAAGGGCCTGTGCTGTATTGTCCTTTGTTCTCTAATACAGGCCCAGTGTAACCCCAGTGCTGTACCCAACCTGGGAGTGTATGATGGGCACAGTGTAGAGGGAGCTTTACTCTGTATCTAACCCCATGCAGTACCTGTCCTGGGAGTGTTTGATGGGGACAGTGTAGAGGGAGCTTTACTCTGTATCTAACCCCGTGCTGTACCTATCCTGGGAGTGTTTGATGGGGGGACAGTGTAGAGGGAGCTTTACTCTGTATCTAACCCCGTGCTGTACCTGTCCTGGGAGTGTTTGATGGGGGGACAGTGTAGAGGGAGCTTTACTCTGTATCTAACCCCGCGCTGTACCTGTCCTGGGAGTGCTTGATGGGGACAGTGTAGAGGGAGCTTTACTCTGTATCTAACCCTGTGCTGTACCTGTCCTGGGAGTGTATGATGGGGACAGTGTAGAGGGAGCTTTACTCTGTATCTAACCCTGTGCTGTACCTGTCCTGGGAGTGTTTGATAGTAAGAAGCCTCACAACACCAGGTTAAAGTCCAACAGGTTTACTTAGCAGCAAACCCACTAGATTTCAGACCTCTGTCCCTTCGTTAGGTGAGTGAATAGTGGAGAGTCCTGTTGTTGTGAGACTTCTTACCCTGTTTACACCAGCCCAACTCCGCATCTCCACATCGTATTTGATGGGCACAGTGTAGGGGGAACATTTTCTTTGTATCTAATGTCCTTTAGGGATGGAAATCTGTCACCTTTACCTGGTCTGTCCTACATGTGACTCCAGATTCACAGCAACATGGTTGCCTCTTAATTCCCCTTTGAATTGTTTGAGCAAACCATTTAGTTCAGAGGTGAATTCGGGATGGGCAAACAGATCCAGCGCTTGACGGTGAAGAGAGGCTGAAAAGTAGCCTCTGCTTCCACCACGTTTTCAGGCAGTGTATTCCAGATCACAAAAACTCACTGAGTAAAAACAAAGCTTCCTGGTTTACCAGTAAATAACAAAGAACAAAGAACAACACAGCACAGGAAACAAGCCCACGCCACCGTTTTAACATTGTGAGTTCCTCATTCCAATCCTTCTTCTACCTATGACTTTTGCCTACAGCTCCTGGACTCCACCATAAAGGTGTGCAAATTTAGAGAATTATATGTGTGCCAGATTAAGGGAGGTCTAATTTAGGGACAATTTGTTGTCACCAGTCAGCCTATAAGCACTTTTTTGGGGTGTGGGAGGAAAGCGGAGCACCCGGAGAAAACCCATGCAAGCATGGAGAGAATGTGCAAACTCCCACAGACACTGACCCAAGTCGGAGATCAGACCCAGGTCCATGTATCTGCACAGCAAACAGTGATAATCACTGAGCTGTCATGTTGCCCATTAGTTAGTCCAGTTTAAGCGTACACTAATGTCATGAAGCACTAGGCAACTCTCGAAGCAACATCCAAGTGCAGCCCTTGCACGACCCACTTTTGGCCAATTATCTGAAATCTTTGTCCTCAGGTTCACTCTTTATATTTAAGTTAGGGGCTGGTTAGTTAGCTCTGTGTTGTCAAGTTGTTCCTTGTTGCTGACTGTGGAATTTTTGGATCCGTGTCTGTTCCCAGGCTGCCTCTGCCATTGCCATAGCCTCGTCCTTCACTGGGAGCAGTCTCTGATGCTGTCAATCTTTACAGGAATAAGTACGAAATGGAAAAATAAACTTGAAAAGAATTTGAAGAAATGAAATGCAGAATGCATAATTTCAACCCTCAACCCACTCACAGAACTTTAAATTTAAAACAGATTTCCAAATTAAATCCATACCCGCTTATTAACCCTATCACACAGATGATGCATTGGAGCTCCACTATTGTTAACAAGGGGGTGGAGGGTATCGGAGCACTTGAGGCATCTGGGGGAGGGGGGGGTAGAAGGAAAGAATGGACACCAGGCCTGTGGAAACAAGGAGACATATAATTCTCTAAATTTGTACACCTTTATTGTAGAGTCCAAGAGGCATAGACAAAAGTCATAGGTAGAAAAGGATTGGAATGAGGCACTCACAGAATGTTAAAATGGGCAGTATGGGCTTGCAGGGCCAAAGGGCCTGTTTCCTGTGCTGTGTTGTTCTTTGTTCTTTGAAAGGGAGGGGGTGACCAGGAAAGAGTTGATGACGGAAGCAAAGCCAATTGACTGACGGGATAAGGTTCAACCACATACTCTGTACCAACCCTACGGATCTGCAGCCAAACATGGTGATAGGAGCAAGCGCACAGTCCCTCAGGCTAGCTCTACAATTTAACCAGGCCACGGACTAACCTGAATCTCCACTCCATAATCACTGGATACCGTCAACAAAATATCGCCGCAAAAATTCAGATATGTTGACAACACCTGCCTCGCAACTCAAGCTCCCGGCCTTTGCCTCATTGGGAAGACTCTGAACAAGGCCTTGTCAGAACTTGTCATGGTGACTCCAGCCAAGCCCGGAAAGGAACAGTATCCAGCTTCCTCCACCTCCACAATAACCAATAAAGAGATCAACATTCAAATGAATGGCGACAAGTTAAAGTGCCAGCCAACTTCAACAAACCTCGGAGCAATAGGACACTGACCTTCAGGGAAGAACTAAACACGACTGCAGCCGAGGTCAAATCCAGAGACAACTTTAACCAAACTAGTTGGCTCAATGTGGGACGCTGCTACCACCACCCTCTGAACCTCAGCACTCACTCTCTCATACTCAGTAACACAGTAGTCCACTGAGTCTGCGGCAACTGCCCTCCAAAAGAGCATCTCACCCAGGGCAATGATCTCCATAACTCTCTGCATGGCTAATCCATCTAACTTGTACATCTTTGGACTGTGGGAGGAAACCAGAGCACCGAGAGGGAGCCCATCCAGATATGGGGAGAACTTGAAAGCTCCACTAAGACAGTACAGGTGGCACAGTGGTTAGAACTGCTGTCTCACGGCATCAAGGACCTATATTCAAATCCCAGCTTGGGTCGCTGTCTATGCAGAGTCTGCACATTCTCCTAGAACCATAGAACATTAAAGCACAGAAACAGGCCTTTTGGCCCTTCTTGTCTGTGTCGAATCATTTTCTACTAGTCCCACTAACCTGAACTATATCCCTCCACACCCCTCTCATCCATGAACCTGTCCAAGTTTTTCTTAAATTTTAAAAGTGATCCCGCATTTACCAGTTTATCCGGCAGCTCATTCCACACTCCCACCACTCTCTGTGTGAAGAAGCCCCCCCCCCAATATTCCCTTTAAATTTTCCCCCCTTCACTCTTAACCCATGGCCTCTAGTTTTTTTTTACTCTAGTCCACAGAAAGATGTGCTGATTAGGTGCATTGGCCTCACTAAATTCTCCGTCTGTGTACCCGACCAGGAGCCAGAGTATGGCAGTTAGGGGGCTTTTCACAATAACTTGAGCTGAGTTAAGTTTATTAGTCACAAGTCACTGTGAAATTCCCCTAGTCATCACAGTCCATAAGAACATAAGAAATAGGAGCAGGAATCGGCCATCCAGCCCCTCGAGCCTGTCCCGCCATTCAATAAGATCATGGCTGATCTGAAGTGGATCAGTTCCTCTTTCCTGCTTTCTCCCCGTAATCCTTAATTCCCTGTCTATCAGAAACCTATCTACCCGTGACTTAAATATATTCAGTGAGGTAGCCTCCACCACTTCAATGGGCAGAGAATTCCAGAGATTTACCACCATTCGAGTGAAGAAGTTCCTCCTCAACTCGGATCTAAACTGCTCCTCCCCCCTTATTTTGAGGCTGTGCCCTCCAGTTCTTGTTTCCTTTCTAAGTGGGAAGAATCTCTCTACCTCTACCCTATCTAGCCCCTTCATTATCTTATATGTTTCTATAAGACTCCCCCCTCCTCGGCCTTCTAAACTCCAAAAAGTACAAGCCCTATTCAATCTCTCTTCATAAGTTAACTCCGATACCAACCTGGTGAACCAGTTGCGGCCTCACCAGGTCAGTGCCTGTTCGGGTCAATGTATGTAACCAGCACGTCTTTCAGACTGTGGGAGGAAATTGGAAATCAGCATCATTTCTTTGGCTCCCTGTCCTGGCAAGCATCACTCCTCCACATATCTGCCGACTTGCAACATCTCACAAAATGACAGAAAATATTCATAATGCCCTCCCTTCTGCCATTCCATGCTAATCTATTCAGCCCACTCAAAATACAACTGCCATCGTGAAAACTGACCTGGAAAACCCTCCCAACATAGCACTTCAACACAAATCCCACCTGGACAAGTGAAATGGGAATCATTGGACGTAACGACACAGTAGCACAGTGGTTAGCACTGCTGCTTCACAGCTCTAGGGTCCTGGGTTCGATTCCCGGCTTGGGTCACTGTCTGTGTGGAGTTTGCACATTCTCCTCATGTCTGCATGGGTTTCCACCGGGTGCTCCGGTTTCCTCCCACAGTCCAAAGATGTGCAGGTTAGGTTGATTGGCCATGCTAAGAAATTGTCCCTTAGTGTCCAGGGATGTGTAGGTTATAGGGATTAGTGGGTATAATACAAAGAACAAAATAGCACGGGAAACAGACCCTTCAGCCCAACGAGCCCACGCCACCACCCCGATGTTCCCACCTCTACCTGTGATCCCTGTCTATGTTTATAGATCTATGGATTAAAAACCAAATTTGAGACAATTTAGGGAGAATTTGTTTTGCCAATTAGCCTAAGAGCACATCTTTGGGATGTGGAAGGAAATCGGAGCACCCGGAGAAAACCCACGCAAGCACGGGGAGAATGCGCAAACTCCCACAGACACAGGCCCCAAATCCATGTATCTGCACAGCACAGCGATAGTCACTGAGCTGTCGTGTTGCCCATCAAATGGTCCAGGTCAAGCGTACACTAACGACGTGAAGCACTAGGATACTCTCGAAAAAGATCCAAGAGCAGCCCTCTCACGACCCATCACGTGTATGCCCCACGTTAGACAACAAGGTGGACCAAAGCACCTGTAGGATAAAAACAAGTACATCAATATCATAAAATATGTAGGGATATGGAGGTAGGGCCTGGGTGGGATTGTGCTTGGTGCAGACTCGATGGGCCGAAGGGCCTCTTTCTGCACTGTAGGGTTCTATGATTCTATGACAAACAAGTACCTGTTCTCAAAGCCAACCTAATAGCTGCCTGGTTTGAACCTTCGAAGGAAAGGGTTGTCTAAACTCATCGGGACTGACAGTCACCCCTACTTTGCCAGTCTCCACAGAGGGGGCATTAGTGCCAGACCCCTACGTGCCTTTTGGGGGGGGTGGGGGGGTAGGTGAACACATGTGAGGTTAAGACCTCTTGGAAAAGTGCCCTATTCACAGACTCAATGGACACCTATCAGGTGACGAAATCAGTGGACGAAGGGCGAGCTGTTGATGTTGTTTATTTGGATTTTAGTAAGGCGTTTGACAGAGTCCCTCATGGGAGGTTAGTCGAGAAGGTCAAGGCAAATGGGATACAAGGATAGGTAGCTAGATGGATAAGTAACTGGCTTGGTAATAGGAGACAGAGAGTAATAGTGGATTGGTGTTTTTCTAGCTGGAGGTCGGTCACTAGTGGTGTGCTGCAGGGCTCGGGACTGGGAACCCTTCTATTTGTAATATATATAAATGACTTGGAAGAGGGAGTAAGCGGAGTGATCAGCATCATGGGCCGAAGGGCTTGATCCCTGTCTCTGTTTATAGATCTATGGATTAAAAACCAAATTTGAGACAATTTTGGGAGAATTTGTTCTGCCAATTAGCCTAAGAGCACATCTTTGGGATGTGGAAGGAAACCGAAGGTCCCGGAGAAAACCCATGCAAGCATGGGTTCCCGAAGAGGTGGGAACATCGGGGTGGCAGCGTGGACTCGTTGAGCCAAAGGGCCTGTTTCCCATGCTGTTTTTGTTCTTCTTCTTGTACCAACACAACAGGATCGGAAGAAATTGCTTGGCTTAGGAAGTTTTCATCCACTAAATAAAATCAATACAAATTCATTGAAGTCATACCATGTCTAATGGGTTACATAATTCATTCATGGAGGTGGGCATTGCTGCCAAGGCCAGCATTTATTGCCTATCTCTAATTCCTTTGAACTGAAAGTTAAGTTAAAGTCGAAAGTTTATTTATTAGTCACAAGTGAGGCTCACATTAACACTGCAATGAAGTTACTGTGGAATTCCCCTTTTTGCCGCACCCTGCCGCCTATTCGAGTCAATGCATCTAACCAGCCCGTCTTTCAGACTATGGGAGGAAACTGGAACACTCCGATGAAACCCACACAGACACAAGGAGAACGTGCAAACTCCACACAGACAATGACCCAAGCCAAGAATTGTATCCAGGTCCCTGGCGCTGTGAAGCAGCAGTGCTAACCACTATGGCTTGCTCAGCTATTTCAGAGTCAATCACACAGATGTGGAGTCACATGTAGGCTAGGCCAAGTATGGATAGCAGATTGATTTTTCTCCACACCCTAGCTATGACTGTGACACTACATTCTGCACTCTCTCCTTTCCTTCTCTATGAACAGTATGTTTTCTCTGTATAGCACACAAGAAGTAACTAATACATGTGACAATTATAACTTAAATCAAAATTTCTTTCCCTGAAGGACATTACTGAATCAGATGGGTTTTTACAACAATTGACAATTATTTTATGGTCATAAATAAACTTTGAATTCCAGACTTTTATTGAATTGGAATTCTAATATCTGCCATGGTGGGATTTGAATCCGTGTCCTCAGGTTAATACCGCTGGAGAAAGAATAACCTTAAAATTCGCAGCAGGCTTGTCAGAGATGATGTTAAGTACTTCTTCACACACAAATAATGGAAATTGGCAACGGCCTCCCCCATAACAGATGTTGCAGTTGGAGTTAATTAGGAAGTTGCAAATTGACGTTGATAGACATTTGGTTGAGAATGTTACTGAGGATGAAGAAAACAACACATGCGGGATTGAGATCCAGACTAACCATTGAACAGGGGAGCAGGATTGAGGGGCTGAATGGCCTCAGCCAAGTCCTGTATTACTTTTGTTCATCATCAGTTAGGACCTCAACACCATTAGTCATCTTGAAGCTGGTTGCGGTGTGTCCGAAGATGACTGATCAGGCCAATTCGGGCACAGAATGTCCTGGCACATATTGGACAGACTTGTGTAGACGCTGTAGTTGTTGCGCTATTGGCTCTGGACTTGTGCAGCTCACGCTTAAGTTGTGTTTCAGCAATATACCTTGCTTCATGAGCTTGACAGCCTTTGTGGATGAGGCAGCGCCAGGTAGGAGGGTTTTGTGACAGAGTTTCCAATGTGGTCGTGTCAATGTCAAGCGACTTCAGGAGGCTTTGAGTGTGTCTTTGAAATATTTCTTCTGCCCTCCATTTGAGGGTCTTCCAGCAGAGAGTTCCCCAAAAAGGAGTTGCTTGGTATGTGCTCATCTGACATACGGATGACATGACCTGCCCACCGGTCTGTGCTCTCATCAGCAGTGTGTGGACTGATGGTAGACTTGCTCTAGAGAGAACCTCAGTGTCTGGTACTTTGTCTCACCATCTGATGTGTAATATTCTGCAAAGATAAGTCATGTGGAAATGATTGAGCTGTCTTGCAAGCCTTCGATACACAGTCCACATTTCACAGACATACAGGAGGGTAGTGAGTACCACGGCGCTGTAGACATTCAGTTTTGTTGCTGGGCTGATTCCTCGACATTCCCATACAGTGGAGCACAGTCTACCGAAAGCAAAACTTGTCTTTGCTATTCTGCAGTTAACTCCTGTATCAATAGTCAGTGCTTGGGAGAGGGTGCTGCCAAGATAAGTGAACTGGTCCACTGCATGTAGTTTCTGCCCTTTGATTGTGATTATGGGTTCTGTGTACGGTGCATGAGGAGCAGGATGGTGCATGACTTCAGGCTTTTTAATGTTGATGATGAGTCCAAAGTTGTCACAAGCCGTGGAAAATTTGACTTGTATCTCTGGCTCTGAGCCGGTATACAGGGCAAAGTATCTCCTTCACTTTGATAATAGCTTGAAGTCTTTTCAGGTTGAAGAGTTTCCCATCCACTCTGTACTTGAGGCTGATTCCAGCAACGCTATCCTGGAAGGCATCATTTAGCATGGCATTAAATATCATACTGAACAGTGTGGGTGAGAGCACACAGCCCTGTTTGATGCCATTGGTGACTGGGGAATGCCTCAGAGGATTCTCCTTCATCCAGTACTCTGGCCATCATGGAACTGGCGTGCCATCTGAATGAATTTGGGGGAGCAGCCGAACTTTGACGTGATTCTCCACAGGCCTTGTCGGCTTACAGTGTCAAAGGCTTTCACGAGTTGGTGCACAGCAAAAATCACGTCAATAAACTGTGACTTTGGAAGCAGGCCCAGCTCCAGATAAGTGACCTGACGATTTAGCAGGACTTTTGTGAGGGTTTTTCCTGTGATGGAGAGCAGCGAGATTCCTCGGTGGTTGCTGCATTGCCATTCCTCTTGTAGGGTGTGCAATGGAAGAATCTTTAAGTTCCTGAGGAATCGATCGTTGCTTCCAAAAGATCTGAAACAACTTGGTGAGCTTCTCAATAAGTACAAGACCAGCAGCTTTATAGATCTCTGTGGGTATGGCATCTACCCCTGGGGCTTTCCCACTGGATAGCTGGCTGACAGCTTTCGTGACTTCGGCTACTATCAGTGGATCATCCATGGCGCTGTTGGTATCAATCCGGGGAATCCTGTCTATTGCCTCATCGTTAATAGTGACGGTGGGTTGAGGACAGTTTCAAAGTGTTCAGCCCATCTCTGCAGGATCTGAGCCCTCTCTGTAATGAGAGTTGTACCATCTGTACTCAGGGGGGAGGAACTCCCGAGAGATTGAGATCCATAGAGTGTTGAGGGCTTCACAGAACCGTTTCAAGTTGTTTCTATCAGTGTATCCCTGTATTTCATCTGCCTTGGTGCTCAACCAGGCATCCTGCATTTTACGCAGTTTATTCTGGATTTTCCTGCGAGCACTGGTAAAAGCATTTTTCTTGGCAGCTGAAGATGGGTCGTTCTGACAGGCCCAATGAAGATGGTGCTTTTCAACAAGTAGAGCCTGTATCTCCTCATCATTCTCAAAGAATCAGTCATGCTGCTTGCGGGTGGAGGGCCTGAGCATCTTCAGTGCAGTTAGCATCCCTGAAATGTTCCCTGTTGTCCTCAGCACTGCCTGCGAGGTGTAGATCAACAAGCTTGATTTCTAAGTCTTCAGCCAGTGCTGAAGCGACGCTGGGGTTCTTTAGCTTGGCCGCACTAATTCTTTGCATAATTTTGCTTCCTTGTGGTTGCCTTTTGAGCCTAATTGGGTACTTCTTCACACAAAGAATTATGGAAATTGGCAACCGCCTCTCCCATAGCAGATGTTGCAGTTGGAGTTAATTAAGAAGTTCCAAATTGATGTTGATAGATGTTTGGTTAAGAATATGAGAACAGAGGGTGAAAAAAACAACACATGCGGGGTTGAGATGCAGGCTAACCATGATCTCGTTGGACAGTGGAGCAGGCTTGAGGGGCTGAATGGCCTCAGCCAAGTCCTGTGTTACTACCTCAGTACTGAAAGCTCCAACTGGCCCCAAGCATCCACGGCCTTTCTTGAGGAAGCAGTTTGAGAATCCCCCCCAGTAAACTATTGAGGTCTCCATTTAAGAGGCATTAGTTGAGGTACAATAACTATTCACTAGATTTCAACCAGAAATAAGAAGATAAACAGCCAGAGTAGATCGAAAACATTCACACTCTGGTCTGTAGAAAATGGAAGATGGGTGACATGATAGTGGTCTTTAAGTGACACACATTGAACATATCAAATGAGAAAGAAGCATCACTCCTTGACAATCAATGAAATTGTCATTGCTAAATCCCCACTATCAACATCCTGAGGGTTACCATTTACCAAAAACTGATCTGAACAAGCCAGATAAATACTGCCACTACAAAATCAGGTCAAAGGTTGAGAATTCTGCAGTGGAGCACGGTGGCACAGTAATTAGCACTGCTGCCTCACAGACTGTTCGATTCCCGGCTTGGATTACTGTCGAATAGAGTCTGTTCTCCCTGTGTCTGAGTGGGTATCCTCCAGGTGCTCCAATTTCCTCCCACAGTCTGAAAGATGTGCTGTTTAGATGCATTGGCTATGCTAAATTCTCCCCCAGTGTACCCAAATAGGCGCCAAGAATGACGCAACTAGGGGGTTTTCACAGTAACTTCATTGCAGTGTTAATGTAAGCTAATATAAATAAACTTTGAACTTAAGGGAAACAAATCCTGCTCTTCAGATCCCACAACTTCATGGGATGTCCTGCCCCATTACCCAAAGATCTGAGAGTTGGGAATCATCCTGTTCAGTCACATTGAGATCCATGGCTGTAACTCAAACCCTGAATGGACATTATCCTTGAATCGAGAGACAGTCTCGGGGCTGCACGGGTGGCATGGTGGTTAGCACTACTACTTCACAGCGCCAGGGACTTGGCTTCAATTCCCGGCTTGGTTCACTGTCTGTGTGGAGTTTGTACATTCTCCCCATGTCTGCGTGAGTTTCCCCTGGATGTTCCGGTTTCCCCCCACAGTCTGAAAGATGTGCTGGTTAGGTGCATTGACCCAAATAGGTGCCGGAGTGTGGCAACTAGGGGAATTTCACAGTAACTTCATTGCAGTGTTAATTTAAGTCTTATTTGTGACTAAACAGTTGTTGCCAATGTTAAGATGGATGGAACTGCTGCAGTTCAAGAGGACAGCTTTTCACCAGCTTCTCGACAGTAATTAGGATCGGCCTATTAACATTGCTCTTGCTCGAGTCACTCATATCTTATGAACAAATATAAAAGCATCATGAAATGATTTGGTAGGGTAATGTAGACAAGGAGGAAAAACTTCATCTCCAATAATGATGCAGAACTGAGAGTATCAAATCAGTCACCCTTATATACACCAATCAAGAATTCAAGAGAAATCTCTTCCCCCAGAGAGTGGGGAGAATGTGGAAACATAAAAGATAGGAGCAGGAGGAGGCCATTCAGTCCATCGAGCCTGCTCCACCATTCATCACCATTATGGTCCAACTCAATAGCCTATTCCTGTTTTCTCCCCATAGCCTTTGATCCCATTCATCCCAAGTGCTGTATCCAGCCCCCCTTCAATACAACTCACTACCAGAGGTAGGTGAAGAATATTGATGAATTTGAGGGGAATCTTGGTAACTACTCGAGGAAGGAAGGAGAAGAAGGATATAATCATAGACTGAGATTAACTGGAGTGGCTGGAGTGGGCCAGTTATAACAATGACTTGTTTTCAAGCTATGAATTGGAAGAAGTGCCTCCTGATTTGGAATTACAAGTTTGATTTGATTTGATTTGACTTATTATTATCACATGTATTAGCATAGAGTGGAAAGTATTGTTTCTTGCACGCTATACAGACAAAACATAGCGGTTTTAATAACAGCTAATAATGATCATGAAATTGTTGTAAAATTTGGTTCGCAAAGAACAAATCTACCATCCCTACCCGGCCTGGCCGACTGACCTAATGAGCAATAAGCACTGGCCCAGCTAGTGACCCCCATCGAGTCATAGAGGTTTACAACATGGAAACAGGCCCTTCGGCTCAACTTGTCCATGCTGACAATTTTTTAACCACTAAGCTAGTCCCAATTGCCTGTTTTGCCTTGGATGGTGTCAAGCTTCAGGCAAGTATTGAAGCATAATTGAAGTATTGAAGGTGAAAAGGGAATGGTTTAGGTTAGAGGATCACTGCTTGTTCCTAATTGGTCGGCGCAACATCGAGGGCCGAAGGGCCTGTTCTGCGCTGTAATGTTCTATGTTCTAAGTGGGGAGTATTCCATCACACTCCTGACTTGTGCCTTGTAAATGGTGGACAGGTTTTGAGGAGTCAGAAGGTGAGTTACCACAATATTCCGAGCCTCTGACCTATTCTTGTAGCCACTGAGTTTATGTGGTGAGTCCAGTGGAGCTTCTGGTTCAATGGTAACCCCAAGGATATTGACAGTGGGGGATTCAGTGATGGTTACACCATTGAATGTAAAGGGGAGGTGGTTAGAGAGTCTCTTATTGGTAATAGTACATAGAACATAGAACAGTACAGCACAGTACAATAGTCATTGCCTGGCACAAATGTTATTTGCCACTTGTCAGCCCAAGCATGAATATTGTTCAGATCTTGTTGCATTTGAACATGGACTGTTTCAGTATCTGAGGAGTTGCAAATGGTGCTAAACGTTGTGCAATCATCAGCGAACATCCCCACTTCTGACCTTATGATGGAGGGAAGGTCATGTTGTATAATATGATTGTATGAAATTAGGTAGCAGGAAAGACCACCATGTTGTCGATCACGCCCATCCCACACTCACGGTGGTCAGAGTTTCATAATTAGTTGAGCTTTGACAAACTGTCATCTAAACTCAAAACTTCAGCTCTTTTCTCTCCTTACAGATGCTGCCAGACCTGCTGAGATTTTTCCAGCACTTTCTCTTCTGGTTTCAAATTCTAGCATCCGCAGTAATTTGCTATTATGAGTTGCAGCTTCCCATCCTGCCATCTCCTGCTCCTTCCTCCCTGCCTCCGTAACCATGTGTGGGTCCCTCTCCTTCCCTGCGAAGCTCTGACGGGGTGAAAAGGGGAATGGGTGGAGGCTGCGGGTAGCCCACAAGTATTGAGGAAACAGGTTAAATAAGAGGCAGGGAAGGCTGCCTGATAACACATAGAATCATAGAATCCCTACAGTGCAGGAGGAGGCCATTCGGCCCATCGAGGCTACACTGACCACAATCCCATCCATGCCTTATTCCCGTAACCCTACAAATTTACCTGCTAATCCCCCTGACACAAGTGTCAATTCATCACGGACAATCAATGTAACCTTTGGATTGTGGGAGGAAACCAGAGGAAACCCATGCAGACATGGGGGGAATGTACAAACTGCAAACACACAGTGACCCAAGACCAGAATTGAACCCAGGTCCCTGGTGTTGTGAGGCAGCAGTGCCACCCTTAACCTCAAACTGTGACCCTAGTTCTGGACTCCCCCCACCATTGTGCTCTAATATATCCCTGAGGTCCATTGCATAGCCAGCACTGTGTGATATTCACTGGAATTGTTCAATGTTTCAGAAGAGTTGCGATGGAGTGACTAGGACACAGGGAAGATAAACAGAGGACAAAGGGAACCTCAGCTTTAATAAGGAAACAGCCTTGTTCTAAACACTACCAGATGGATGTGAGTGAGTCTGAGCGCGTAATTCAATCTCAGGGTTACAGTGACCGCAACAGCCTTTCCTCTGAGGTTTATGGTCCTTACGATTAGCTTGTACTGGCTGGAACTGCATCAAGAGATAGTAATCCTCCCCAGTAATCAACAGCAGCTTCAGGCTCTGTGAACCGATAGTAAAGACAATTTTCATACGTGTTCGCTATCTCAAGGACAAAGCTCTCACTTTGCCCCTCGATCGCTCGATTATTCAAGGAACAAGAGGCCATTCAGCCCTTCCAGCCTCCTCCAGCACTTAGACCATGGGTCATAGAGTCATAGAGATTTACAGCATGGAAACAGGCCCTTCAGCCCAACTTGTCCATGCTGCCCTTCTTTTGTAATCCCTAAACTAATCTTAATTATCCACAATTAACGACACATGTCGTTAGTGTATGCTTAAACTGGACCATCTGATGGGCACCATGACAGCTCAGGGACTATCGCTGTTGCTGTGCAGACACATGGATTTGGGCCTGTGTCTGCGGGAGTTTGCGTGTTCTCCCCGTGGTTGCGTGGGTTTTCTCCGGGTGCTCCGGTTTCCTCCCACATCCCAAAATGTGCTCTTAGGCTGATTGAGTAAATTGGCCCCTATATGTCATTAGGACGTTAGGACGGCGGCGTGGGCTCGTTGGGCCGAAGGGCCTGTTTCCCGTGCTGTGTTGTTCTTTGCTCTTTGTTCTTTGTTCACATTTGGCCCATGTCCTTCTGCACCCATTTTACCCATGGAACCATCTAAATGCTTTTTAAAAGACAAAATTGTACCCACCTCTACTACTACCTCTGGTAGTTTGTTCCAGACACTCCCCACCTTCTAAGTGAAAAAATTGCCCCTCTGGACACTTTTGTATCTCTCCCCTCTCACCTTAAACCTATGCCCTGTAGTTGTAAACTCCCCTACCTTTGGGAAAAGATATTGACTAACTAGCTAATCGATGCATCTCATTATTTTATAGACTTTTATTAGATCACCCATCAGTCTCCTACACTGCAGAGAAAAAAGTCCCAGTCTATCCAGCCTCTCCCTATACCTCAATCCATCAAGTCCCAGTAGCATCCTGGTAAAGTTTTTCTGCATTCTTTCTAGTTTAAAGAGATGTGTGAGTTGTGCCTTAGTTCCATCTATCTTAGATCTGTAACTCTTAATTCCATAACCTTTAAAATTAATAAATAAATATAAAGTAATGATGACTATGAAATTATCACTGATTGTTATAAAAAGCCATCTGGTTCACTAATATCTTTTAGGGAAGGAAATCTGCCATCTTTACCTGGTCTGGCCGACATGTGACTGGAGGCCGAAGTTTTACCACCTTGTCTACCCTGGAATCAGGGGCTCACAAAACGGAATTTTCCATTGGCCTTGGTGGGATCTTACAAACCTCAACAGAACGAGGTGATAAAATCCCAGCCATGAAAACTAAAAGCACCAGTGGAATATTCAACCCTTTGAGCCTGCTCTGCCATCCATCTTAATCAAGGCTGGGGAGGCGATGGCTCAGTAGTATTGCTGCTGAACTATTAATCCGGAAACTCAGCTAACGTTCTGGGGATCCGGGTTCAAATCCCATCACGGCAGGCATTAGAATTTGAACTCAATAAAAAATATTTGAAATTGGGAATTTATGGATGACCATGAAACAATTGTCGGAAATACCCATCTGGTTCACTAAATTGTTTAGGGAAAGAAATCTGATGTCCTCATTTGGCTACATTGGCTACATTTGGCCTACATTGACTCCAAAGCCACAGCGAGAGTGGCTGACTCTCAACTGCCCTACAAAGGCAACTAGGGATGGGCAATAAATTCTGGCCAGGCTGCGATGCCCATATCCCACAAATAAACAAAAGAAAAATCCTGATCCCACCTTTTACCCGATATCCTATGATCCCTTTGGCCCCTAGAGCTATATTTAATTTCTTCTTGAAATGACACAATATTTTGGCCTCAACTATTTTCTTTGGGAGTGAATTCCACACATTCACTGCCCTGTGGGTGAAGAAATTTCACCTGACTTCAGTCCTAAAAGATTTACCCCTTATCTTCAAACTATGACACCAAGTTCTGGATTCTCCCATAGCCCACAGTTGTCTTGTTAAATGGCCTAGCAAGCATTCAGTTCAATGGCAACTAGGGATGGACAACAAATCTTTTAAAACATTTTTATACGTTCATGGGATGTGGGTGTTGCTGGCTAGGCCAGCATTTACTGCTCACTTCTAATTGCCCTTGAGAACAAAGAACAAAGAACAAAGAACAAAACAGCACGGGAAAAAGGCCCTTCGGCCCAACGAGCCCGTGCTGTCACCTCGATGTTCCCACTTCTACACGTGATTGCTGTCCATGTTTATAGATCTATGGATTAAAAACCAAATTTGAAACAATTTAGGGAGAATTTGTTCTGCCAATTAGCCTAAGAGTACATTTTTGGGATGTGGGAGGAAACCGGAGCACCCGGAGAAAACCCACGCAACCACGGGAGAATGCGCAAACTCCCACAGACACAGGCCCAAATCCATATATCTGCACAGCACAGCGATAGTCACTGAGCTGTCGTGTTGCCATCAGATGGTCCAGGTCAAGCGTACACTAACGACGTGAAGCACTAGGATACTCTCGAAAAAAAATCCAAGAGCAGCCCTCTCACGACCCATCATGTGTATGCCCCTTGTTAGACAACAAGGTGGACCAAAGCACCTGTAGGATAAAAACAAGTACATCAATATCATCATCTATTTACACACTTCCCAGGGACTCCCAAGGCTCATGATCCCTGTTTTAAATCAGTTTTCTATACCCCTCCATTCCCATTCTGTTGGCGGTGAGCTGCCTTTTTGAAGGAAGCCCCACATTGCTGTTAGGGAGGGAGTTTGAGGATTTTGACCCAGCCACAGTGAAAGAATGGCAATATATTTCCAAGTCAGGATGGCTTTGCCAGTGGTGCCAACACTCCCTGAGAGAACAAAGGAAAAGCTCTTTGCTTGACAAAATTCTATCAATCTCAGTTTGGAAATTTTCATTTGACTGGCAGCCTCAGCATTGTTAGAGAGTTCCAGGTTTTTACTGTGTGTGGACGTGCTTGCTGACATTCCCATTGAATACCTGGCTCCAATTCGAAGTCTGATCTCTCTTGTTCTGGACTGCTCTCAATCTCTAGCCTCCCAAATCCTTTAAACAGCTCCAGTAGGTCACTGCTTAATCTTACATACTCCAGGGAATGTATGAAGAAGCTTATACAGCTTGACCTCAGAATGCAACTCTTTAAGCCTGGGTTCCAGTCTGAAGAATATGTGACTTTGTCCTCCTCTATTATATTTTGATTCAATTCAATTTATTATTGTCACGTGTATTAACATGCTTCTCGCGCACTGTACAGACAAAGCATACTGTTTGTAGAGAAGGAAAGAAGAGAGCAGAGTGCAGTGTTACAGTCATAGCTAGAATGTAGAGAAAGATGAACTTAGTATGAGGTAGGTCCATTCAAAAGTCTGATGGCAGCAGGGAAGAAGCTGTTCTTGAGTCAGTTGGTACGTGACCTCATGTCTTTATATCTCTTTCCCGGTGGAAGAAGATGAAAGAGAGAATGTTTGGGAGGGTGTGGGGTCTTTAATTATGCCGGCTGCTTTGCTGAGGCAGCGGGAAGTGTATACGGAGTCAATGGATGGGAGGCTGGTTTGCCTGATGGATTGGGCTACATTTATGACATTTTATAGTTTCTTGCGGTCATGGGCAGAGCAGGAGCCCAGACCAAGCTGTGATAAAACCAGAAAGAATGCTTTCTATGGCACATCAATAAAAGTATTCTTTCTGAGGTGTCTGAACTGTATGCAACAAAGTGGAAATGGACCCTTCAATTCCAGTTTAAACCACTAAGAGTAGGGTTTATTTTCATTCATTTATGGGCTATGGGCATTGCTGGCTGGGCCAACATTTATTACCCATCCCTAGGTGCCCTTGTTCAGAGGGCAGTTAAGAGTCAACTACATTGCTGTGGCTCTGGAATCACATGTAGGCCCAGACTGGTTAAGGATGGCAAATTTCCTTTGCTAAAGGACATTTGTGAACCAGGTGGGTTTATCCGACAATCAACAATAGTTTCATGGTCATCAGTAGATTTTTAATTTTAGATACATTTTATTGAGTTCAAATCCATGTGCCATGGTGGGATTCGAACCCAGGACCCCACAAGGTCAGCTGAATTTCTGTATCAATAGTCTAGCAATAATACCACTACGCCATCGCCTCCTTAATTCATAAAATTCCCTACAGTGTGGGAGGATCTATTCGGCCCATCAAGTCTGCACTCACTTCTCTACCAGGGCTTATCCCTGCAATTCCATGTATTTACCCTACTAATTCCCCTGACTTGAACATCCCAGGACACTAAGTGGCAATTTAGCATGGCCAATCCATCTAACACGCACATCTTTGGACTGTAGGCGGAAACCAGAGCACCTGGAGAAAACCCACACAGACACAGACAGAATGTGCAGACTCCACACAGACAGTGACCCAAGCCAGGAGTTGAACCAGATATCTGGCGCTGCAAGGCAGCAGTGCTAACCACTGTGCCGCCGTGCCTCAGAGCCTCAGTCAAATCCATATCCCACA
Organism: Sphyrna mokarran; assembly: GCA_024679065.1. Taxonomy (NCBI): domain Eukaryota; kingdom Metazoa; phylum Chordata; class Chondrichthyes; order Carcharhiniformes; family Carcharhinidae; genus Sphyrna; species Sphyrna mokarran. The sequence goes on from JAGIQG010000001.1 coordinate 7,335,915, forward strand.
GAATACGAACCTATTTTATGTAGCTGCTCCTCAAAGCCTCAGAGTTGAAATTCAGCTGACGTTCTCACACAATTCTCAAGATCAATATTTCCTCATGAAAAATGCTGCAAAGATCATGGGTGGCATGGTGGCACAGCGGTCAGCACTGCTGCCTCACTGCGCCCAGAACCGGGTTCAATTCCCGGCCAGGGGTCAGTGTCTGTGTGGAATCTGTATGTTTTCCCCGTATCTGAGTGGGTTTCCTCCATGTACTCCGGTCTCCTCCCGCAGCATGAAGATAGGTGGATTGGCCACGCTAAATTGCCCCTTGGGGTCAGGGGGACTAGCTAGGGTAAATGCATGGTGATAAGGCCTGGGTGGGATTGGGGTTGGTGCAGCCTCAATGGGCTGAGTGGCCTCCTTCTGCATTGCAGGAGCCCATGAAAAATATATCGAAGGATAGATAGTGTTGAGGAAATAGGGAGGCTGCAGGATGATTTGGACAGGATCTGAGAGGGGGTAAAGAAGTGGAAGGTGGAGGAAAGGGTGAGGATATGCACTTTGGTAGGAATAATGGGGGTGTAGACTATTTTTTAAATAGGGAAAGCCTTCGGAAATCTCGACACAAATGGACGTGGCAGTCATTGTTCAAGGTTCAGTTAGGAAGGCAGATGCAATTTTAACATTCATGTCGAGAGGGCTAGAATACAAGAGCAGGGATGTACTTCTGGAGAAGGTTGTGAAGAAAGCATATAGTATGCTAACCTTTATAGGAAGGGGTATAGAGTACAAGAGCTGGCCTTTAATGTTGCAGTTGTATAAAACATTGGTTAGACCTCATTTGGAATACTGCGTCCAGTTCTGGTCACCTTACTACCGGAAGGACCTGGAGACTCTGGAGAGAGTGCAGAGGAGGTTTACCAGGATGCTGCCTGCTATGGAAGGTCTGAGTTACGAGGAGAGATTAGGCAAATTGGGATTGTTTTCCTTAGAAAGACGTAGACTTAGAGGAGATCTGATAGAGGTGTACAAGATTTTGAAGGGGATAGATAGAGTAAACAGGGTTAAGCTTTTTCCTAGGATGGACTCAAATAGCACAAGGGGTCACGGAATTAGGGTGAGGGGGGTAAGGTATAATTGGATGCTAGAGGGAGTTTTTTCACACAGAGGGTGGTGGGGGTATGGAATGCGCTGCCAAGTAAAGTGGTGGAGGCAGGTACTCTGGAGTTATTTAAGACATACTTAGATGGGCACATGAACAGAATGGGAATGGAGGGGTATAGAAAACTGATTTAAAATAAGGATCATGAGCCTTGGGAGTCACTGGGAAGTGTGTAAATAGATGATGATATTGATGTACTTGTTTTTATCCCACAGGTGCTTTGGTCCACCTTGTTGTCTAACAAGGGGCATACACGCGATGGGTCGTGAGAGGGCTGCTCTTGGATGTTTTTTTCGAGAGTATCCTAGTGCTTCACGTCGTTAGTGTACGCTTGACCTGGACCATTTGATGGGTAACACGACAGCTCAGTGACTATCGCTGTGCTGTACAGATACATGGATTTGGGCCTGTGTCTGTGGGAGTTTGCGCATTCTCCCCGTGCTTGCGTGGGTTTTCTCCGGGTGCTCCGGTTTCCTCCCACATCCCAAAGATGCGCTCTTAGGCTAATTGGCAAAACAAATTCTCCCTAAATTGTCTCAAATTTGGTTTTTAATCCATAGATTTATAAACATGGACAGGGATTGCATGTAGAAGTGGGAACATCGAGGTGGCGGTGCGGGCTCGTTGGGCCGAAGGGCCTGTTTCCCGTGCTGTTTTGTTCTTTGTTCTTTGTTGTTTGTTCTGAGGCTGTATCAGGCTCTGGTCAGACCCCATTTGGAGTATTGTGAGCAGTTTTGGGTTCCATGCTTAAGGAAGGATGTGCTGGCCTTGGAGGGGGCCCAGAGGAGGTTCTCAAGAATAATCCCAGGAATGAAGGGTTTGTCATGTGAGGAACATTGGAGTTTAGAAAGATGAGGGGAGATCTCGTTGAAGCTTACAGAATGCTGAGAGGCGTGGATAGAATGGATGTAGAGATGATGTTTCCATTAGTGAGAGAGACTGGAAATCGAGGGCACAACCTCAGAGTGAAGGGATTTTCCTTTAAAACTGAGATGAGGAAGAATTTCTTCTGCCAGAGGGTGGTGAATCTATGGAACGCATCGCCACAGCGGGTTGTGGAGGGCACATCACTGAGTGCCTTTAAAAAGGAGATAGATAAGTTCTCCCCTAGTCCAATGACATGTTGATTAGATGAATTGACAATGCTAAATTCTCCTTCAGTGTACCTGAACACTGTGTGCCAGAGTGTGGCGGCTAGGGGATTTTCACAATAACTTCATTGCAGTGTGAATGTAAGTCTACTTGTGGCTAATAAATAAATAAACTTTTTTGATCAGTAAGAGTTATGGGGACAAGGCAGGAGAATGTGGGTGAGATAAGGTTGTTGAGAAGGTGTATGGTGTGTTAGCTTTTATTGGTAGAGGGATTGAATTTCGGTGCCATGAGGTCATGTTGCAACTGTACAAAACTCTGGTACGGCCGCACTTGGAGTATTGCGTACAGTTCTGGTCACCACATTGTAAGAAAGATGAGGAAGCATTGGAAAGGGTGCAGAGGAGGTTTACCAGGATGTTGCCTGGTGTGGTGGGAAGGTCTTATGAGAAAAGGCTGGGGGACTTGAGGTTATTTTCATTAGAGAGAAGGCTAAGAGATGACTTAATAGAGACATACAAGAAGATGAGAGGATTAGATAGGGTGGACAGTGAGAGTGTTTTTCCTCGGATGGTGATGGCTAACACGAGAATACATCGCTTTAAATTGAAGGATGATAATTATAGGATGGATGTCAGGCGTTAGTTCTTTATTCAGAGGGTAGTAAGCCTGCAGCAGTTGTGGACTCGCCAACTTTAAAGGCATTCAAATAGTCAGTAGATAGAAATATGGATAATATTGGAATAGTTTAGGTTAGAGGGTCATTAGATTGGTTCCACAGGTTAGCGCAACATCGAGGGCCGAAGGGCCTGTACTGCGCTGTAATGTTCTATGTTCTAGAATCATATCAGCCGTGATTGAATGGCGGAGCAGACTTAATGGGCCGAATGGCCTAATTCTGTTCCTGTATCTTATGGTGTTAGGGTCTTTCCAAGAAAAAGCCTCCCGTCCAGTAGCATGGCTTCCTGAACGTAGCAATGCCAGAGGGTTTGGGGTGAGTCAGCTCCGACTTTCTCAGCTCCAAGCGCACAGAGAGACCCAAGGAGCCTGAGAGGAGCAAAGCAAGCATCAGAAAATCAGATCATGCTACTTACTGATAGCTGGCATCTACCGTTGCCAGTGCAATGCAGAGAATTGTAAACATAGACCTCCTTTCTGGCTCTCCCTTAATTGCAACAATTTAATTCTATAAACAGCAACAGCGTCTGGGAACGAGCGGTTGAGGTTTTGCGCTGTTGCAGATCCTAGCTGGTGTCACCCTGACCACTGCTGCTTCTCCCACAAGCTGGTTTAAACAAAGTAAAGGAAAGAATTTGCACTTATGTCAAGCCTTTCACCATCGCGGATGTCTCAGAGCATTTTGCAGCCAATTAAGTCGAGTCGCTGTTGCAAGGCAGCCAATTTGTATCCAGAAAGCAATGTGACACAGTGCGGATGATCTGTAACTTACGGCTTGTTGATTGAGTGGTAAATATTAAATCATAGAGGTTTTCAACATGGAAACAGGCCCTTTGACCCAACTTGTCCATGTCGCCCCGTTTTTTAAACCCCTAAGCTAATCCCAATTGCCCGCATTTAGCCCATATCCTTCTATACCCATTGTACCATGTAACTGTCTGAATACCTTTTAAAAGACAAAATTACACCTTCCTCTACTACTGTTTTTATCCTACAGGTGCTTTGGTCCACCTTGTTGTCTAACGAGGGGCATACACGCGATGGGTCGTGAGAGGGCTGCTCTTGGATTTTTTTTTCGAGAGTATCCTAGTGCTTCACGTCGTTAGTGTACGCTTGACCTGGACCATTTGATGGGCAACACGACAGCTCAGTAACTATCGCTGTGCTGTGCAGATACATGGATTTGGGCCTGTGTCTGTGGGAGTTTGCACATTCTCCCCGTGCTTGCGTGGGTTTTCTCCGGGTGCTCTGGTTTCCTCCCACATCTCTTCCCACATGTGCTCTTAGGCTAATTGGCAAAACAAATTCTCCCTAAATTGTCTCAAATTTGATTTTTAATCCATAGATCTATAAACATGGACAGGGATCACGGGTAGAGGTGGGAACGTCGGGGTGGCGGCGTGGGCTCGTTGGGCCGAAGGGCCTGTTTCCCGTGCTGTTTTGTTCTTTGTTCTTTGTTCTTTGCACTACCTCTGGCAGCTTGTTCCAGACCCTGACCATTCTCTATGTGAAAAAACTTGCCCCTCTGGACCCGTTTGTATCTCTCCCCTCTCACCTTAAACCCATGCCCTCTAGTTTTAGACTCCTCAATCTTTGGGAAAAGATGTTGACTAGCTCCTCTTTATTTTATGGATCTCTATAAGATCACTCATAAGCCGTCTACTACACTCCAGGGTTAGTAAATTGGTCGGAATGCCAGGGAGGACTATACATCAGCACCGCTTCATTCACCTTTAACACAAAAAACTTCCCAAGGCACTGCACAGGAGACATACTCAAGTACTACCTGACACTGAGCCGCAGAAAGAGCTTTTGGGCAGAATCAGTTGGGCTTTCAGAGGTCAGAGCTGCTTCCAGTTCATGGTGCCCACGGGTCAGATGTACAGGAATAGGCCGAGCCTTCCTGGAGACAGCCAACTCAGTTTGACAACCGTGTAACCTGTGAAATTAAAGATGATGGACGTAGGATGTCAAGGCCCACTCCGATGGAGGCTGACACACCCCTAACTTGTGTCTCATAGATGGGAGATAGACCTTGGGAGGTCAGAGCAGTTAAAAGGTGACAGAATCCCCCGTCTGTATCCTGCTCTAGTCACCATTGTATTTATATAATAGGAAACCCATCAAAGGAGGCCATTCAGCCCACTGAGCCTGCACTGATAATAATCCCACTCAGGCCCTATCCCCGTAACCGCATGAATTTACCCTATAATCACCCTGACGCTAAGGCGCTATTTAGCATGACCAATCAACCTAACCTACATCTGCATGGTTGCTGGTTGTGCGAGCTTTTTGCGTACCTGTTGGCTGCCTTCCAACAGTGACTCAGAGATTTGGCATGTCAGCTATGATCCTTCTACACCCAGGATCTTTCTTGGCCAAGGTTTTCCTGAACTCAGTGGTGTCTCTTTTCAGTTAAGTGGTTAAAGTTGATGTTTATTTAAAGTTAGTATTCAGTTAGAGTTCAGTAAAGAGTTAATGAGCTGCTTATGTTTGAGCTGGTATTAGAAGTATTTGATGAAGAAATTGTTGAATTATTGTCCTTGTTTGTCTCGTTAAACTGGAATGCTTGGAAGGTGTTTGAATTAAAAATGTATAACAAAGCATTCTTTCTGGTTATATTACTGCTTGGTATGGGCTCCCGCTCTGCCCAAGACCGCAAGGAGTTACAAAAGGTCATGAATGTAGCCCAATCCATCACGCAAACCAGCCTCCCATCCATTGGTTCTATCTACACCATCTTGGAAAATAAGCCAGCATAATTAAGGATCCCACATACCCTGCGCATGCTCTCTTCCACCGACTCTGTGCCGACAACAATCCGACCCTCGTGATCTTTTCTCGCAATCCTTCTAACATACGCATCCCAGCACTCTAAGGGGCATTTTAGCATGGCAAATCAAGCTAATCCACACATCTTTGGATTATGAGAGGAAACTGGAGCGCCTGGAGGAAACTCACGCAGATACGGGGAGAACATGCAGAGTCTGCACAGTCACCCAAATCGGGAATTGAATCCGGGTTCCTGGTGCTGTGAGGCAGCAGTGCTAACCAATGTGCGGTTGTGTCGTCCATTTTGTGCCGGCCCGGATTGGGAATGGTGAAATAAATATGGAATCGGCCCGGCTGCTTGGCCTCACGTCAAGCATAGAAGACCACGTGAGATGAGGACTAACTGCATTTTTAATGAGATTAATCACCCTGTCAATTGCTGGCAGCTCTGATTCTGACTCTCCTGTACGAAGGCTGATCTCATTTTTTCAGGCCAGGGCGCCATGCTGTCGGGATGAGGGCCCAACACCTTCTGATATGACTTCCTACGAGGATGTATCAGCCACAAGCCTGCTCCAGCTCTTCAAACTCTGTCCCTGTGAAGAGATCTTGTTGCCATCAACGGTGACACTCTGCTGGCAGGGTGCAGGAATGAGATAGAGAGTCTGGTGAACTGGTGCAGCAACAATAATCTCTCCCTCAATGTCAACAAAATGAAAGAGATTGTCATTAACTTCAGGAAGCGTAGAGGAGAACTTGCCCCTTTCTACATCAATGAGGATGAAGTAGAAAGGGTCGAAAGCTTCAGGATTTAGATATCCAAATCACCAACAACTTGTCCTGGTTCCCCTTATGCCGAGACTATAGTTAAGAAAGCCCACCAATGATCTATTTCTTAGATTATTCTTAGGAAATTTTTCATCCTACAGGTGCTTTGGTCCACCTTGTTGTCTAACGAGGGGCATACACGCAATGGGTCGTGAGAGGGCTGCTCTTGGATCTTTTTCAAGAGTTTCCTACTCCTTCACGTCGTTAGCGTACGCTTGACCTGGACCATTTGATGGGCAACACGACAGCTCAGAGACTATTGCTGTGCTGTGCAGATACATGGATTTGGGCCTGTGTCAGTGGGAGTTTGCGCATTCTCCCCGTGCTTGCGTGGGTTTTCTCCGGGTGCTCCGGTTTCCTCCCACATCCCAAAGATGTGCTCTTAGGCTAATTGGCAAAACAAATTCTCCCAAAATTGTCTCAAATTTGGTTTTGAATCCATAGATCTATAAACATTTATAGGGATCGCAGGTAGAGTTGAGAACATCGGGGTGGCGGCGCGGGCTTGTTGGGCCGAAGGGCCTGTTTCCCGTGCTGTTTTGTTCTTTGTTCTTTAGAACATAGAACATAGAACACTATAGCACAAACAGGCCCTTCGGCCCACAAGTTGTGCCGAACACATCAAAAACCTACCCAGCCATAGACCTATCTATAACCCCCAATCCCATTGGATCCCATATACTCATCCAGAAGTCTTTTAAAAGACCCCAGCGAGTTCGCCTCGACCACCACCGACGGCAGCCGATTCCATTCACTCACCACCCTCTGAGTGAAAAACTTTCCCCTAGCATCCCCTCTGTACTTGCTTCCCTGCACTTTAAATCTGTGCCCTCTCGTCGCGACCATTTCAGCCCTGGGAAATAGTCTCTGAGAGTCCACCCTATCTATTCCTCTCAACATCTTGTAAACCTCTATCAGGTCGCCTCTCAACCTTCGTCTCTCCAGGGAGAACAGTCCCAGCTCCCTCAAACCTGTCTTCATAAGGCATGCCTCCCAATCCAGGCAACATCCTTGTAAATCTCCTCTGCACCCTTTCAATAGCTTCCACGTCCTTCCTATAGTGAGGCGACCAGAACTGCGCACAGTACTCCAAGTGTGGTCTGACAAGGGTCCTATAAAGCTGCAGCATTACCTCCTGACTCCTGAACTCAATCCCTCGATGAATGAAGGCCAGTACACCGTAAGCTTTCTTAACCACATCCTCCACCTGGGAGGCCGATTTGAGAGTCTTATGGACCCGGACCCCAAGATCCCTCTGCTCTTCCACACAGCTAAGACTCCTACCTTTGATAGTGTACTCATTCATCCCGTTGGATCTGCCAAAATGGACCACAACACATTTATCCGCGTTGAAGTCCATCTGCCACTTCTCCGCCCAGTCTTGCATCCTGTCGATGTCATGCTGCAACTTCTGACATCCCTCCAGACCATCCACAACACCACCGACCTTCGTGTCATCGGCGAACTTACTCACCCATCCCTCCACTTCCTCATCCAGGTCATTTATGAAAATGACAAACAGCAAGGGTCCTAGAACAGATCCTGGGGCACTCCACTGGTGACCGACCTCCATGCAGAAAAAGAGCCATCCACAACCACCCTCTGCCTTCTGCAGGCAAGCCAGTTCTGGATCCACAAGGCCAAAGCCCCTTGGATCCCATGGCCTCTCACCTTCTCAAGAAGTCTTGCATGTGGGACCTTGTCAAATGCCTTGCTGAAGTCCATGTACACCACGTCCACTGCTCTTCCTTCGTCAATGTGTTCAGTCACATTTTCGAAGAACTCGATTAAGCTCGTAAGGCACGACCTGCCTTTTACAAAACCATGCTGACTATTTCTAATCAACCTAAACTTCTCCAAATGCTCGTAAATCTTGTCCCTCAGAAGCCTCTCCATCAGCTTACCAACCACTGAGGTCAGACTCACCGGTCGGTAATTTCCAGGACTATCCCTGTTCCCTTTCTTGAAAATAGGGACCACATCCGCAATCCTCCAATCCTCCGGAACCTCTCCCGTCTCCATTGACGACGCAAAGATCATCGCCAGGGGCTCTGCAATGACATCCCTCACCTCCCACAATAACCTGGGGTACATCCCATCTGGTCCCGGAGACTTGTCTATCTTGATAGCATTTAAAAGTTCTAACACATCCGCTTCCTTAATATCTACATACTCAATCTTTTCAGTCTGCAGCAAACTTGTAGTGCATCCTCCCAGATCACTTTCCACCGTGAATACTGAGGCAAAGTACTCATTAAGCACCTCTGCCATTTCTTCCGGTTCCATACAGACTTTCCCCCCTTCACCTTTTATAGGTCCTATCCCTTCTCTTCTCATCCTTTTACTTTTCACATATTTGTAGAAGGCCTTGGGATTCTCCTTAATCCTACCAGCCAAAGCCTTCTCATGACCCCTTCTGGCTCTCCTAATTTCCTTTTTAAGCTCCCTTCTATACGCCTTATACTTCTCTAGATCCCGTTTGTTCTTTGAAATTGGCACGTTCATTCTGACCCTCACCAATTCTTACAGATGCACTTTAAAAAGTGTTCTTTCTGGTTATATCACAGCTTGGTATGGCTCCTGCTCTGCACAGCAATGCAAAAAACTACAAAGGATCATGAATGTAGCCCAGTCCATCGGTCAAACTAGCCTCCCATCCACTGACTCAGCTTACATTCCCATGCCTCGGAAAAGCAGGCAGCGTAAGTCAGAACACCACGCATCCCAGACTCGCTCTCTTCCACCTTCTTCCATCGGGAAAAAGATGCAAAACTCTGAGGTCACGTACCGACCGACTCAAGAACAGCTTCTTTCCTGCTGCTGTCAGACTTTTGAATGGACTTACCTTACATTAAATTGACTTTCTCTACACCTTGGCTATGACTGTAAAACTACAATCTGCACTCGCTCGTTTCCTTCTCTATGAATGGCATGCTTCATCTGTGTAGTGCGCAAGGAGTAATGCTTTTCACTGTAATAGTTCAGTCAAATCAAATGAAATCTTTGCAGTGTTGGAGGAAACCGAATCACCAGGAGGAAACTCGCTTTGGCACAGGGGAGAACATGCAAACTCTACACAGACAGTCACCCAAGGTTGGAATTGAATCCGGATCCCTGGCGTTCTTAGGCAGCAGTGCTAACCACTGTGTTGCCCCACATGGCTAATCCAGTTCAGTTTCTGGTCAACAGTATCCCTGGAAGTCAATTATCTTCCAAGCTACCACCTCACCAGGGGAATGGCATGGGTACAGGGTATAGATGAGCAGTGCCCATCAGGCAGTACAAGCCTGGCAGTGCCTACCTGCCACCCTGGTCCACCACGCGCCCCGGCAGTGTTCGGTTGCACTGAGGCAGTGCCAAGAGATGTGGCCTAAGTGGGGGAGGGTCTGAGTGGGTCTGGGGCTATGAAGGAGGTGTGGACGGTTGTGCAAAAAATGGGGACTATTCAGGAAGGCCTATACAAGGTGCGGTGAGTGTTTGGGAGGAACCCTACCCAGGGAGGTCTGTTGTATACATGTTAATGGAGGCTAATGGGGTTCCACAGAACCATACAGAGCAAAAGGAGTCCCTTTGGCCCATTGAGTCTGCATGAACACAATCCCACCCAGTCCCTACCCCCGTATCCCTACATATTATACCCACTAATCCCTCTAACCTACGCATCCCTTGATACTAAGGGGCAATTTCTCAGCACGGACAATCAACCTAACCAGCACATCTTTGGACCATAGGAGGAAACTGGGGTAGCCAGAGGAAACCCACGCAGACACGAGGAGAATGTGCAAACTCCACATAGACAGTGACCGAGCCGAGAATCGAACCCAGGACCCTGAAGCTGTGAAGCAGCAGTGCTAACCACTGTGCTACCGTGCCACCCCAGGCAGGCTATCCATTCTGTCATTGGCAGGGAGTTGGGGACGGTCCAATGGGGAGGTCCTATTGACCTGTGTGCCATTTTGGCACTTCCCCCTCAGTTCCCCACCCCCATGTGCCTGCCGAAATTGGGAGGGTGGAAAATTCTACCCAGAGCATTTTGCAAAGCAGAGAGGCTGAGAAGTGTTAAAGTTGAAAAGAAGTTGATTGTCCTTGTTTTAATGGGTCACTGAGAACTAACACGAATCTACCACAAGCAATTAGGAACTCCAATGGTATGTTGGCCTTCATTACAACAGCATTTGAGAAAAATTGCTTAGCTGTGATTACAAACAGCCTTGCTAAGCTCTGGAGCAGTATGTACAGAGTGGGTCTCCTTACTTAATGAAAGACATATTTGCCATAAAAGGAATGCAACAAATGTCTATTAAATTAGAATAAAATCCCTGCAGCGCAGAAATAGGCCATTTGGCCCATCGAGCCCGAACCAACAACAATATTACCCCAGGCCCTATCCCTGTAACCCCATATATTTAACCTGCCAACCCCTCTGACACTAAGGGGCAATTTAACATGGCCAATCCACCTAACACACTCATCTTTGGACTAAATGTCCAAAGATGTGAGGGTTAGGTTGATTGGCCGTGTTAAAATTGCCCTTAGTGTTCTGAGATGCTTAGATTAGAAGGATTAGTGGGTAAATATATAGGGATAAGGAGATAGGGCCTGGGTGCAATTGTGGTCAGTACAGACTTGATAGGCCGAATGGCCTCTTTCTGCACTGTAGGAATTCTATGATTCCCTACAGTGAAGGAAGAGGTCTGAGAAATCTCACACCTGGGTATATTCTCACAAAGGTTACAACAGTACTCAGAATTCCCTATTCCCAAACTCAAATCCTCTTGTGCTAACATAATGTTACCTTACTAATTGCTTCCTGCACCTGCATGACAGTGACACTCAAGTCTCTTTGGATAGCAACATTTCCCAATCTCTTTTCTTCTAAGAAATACTTTGCATTTCTATTTTCCTTACCATAGAACCATAGAAAATCACAGCTCAGAAACAGGCCTTTTGGCCCTTCTTGTCTGTGCCGAACCATTTTTCTGCCTAGTCCCACTGACCTGCACTTGGACCATATCCCTCCACATTCCCTTTCATCCATGAATCCGTCCAAGTTTTTCTTAAAAGCTAAAATGTACCATACTCCAGCCTGTAAAGATGCTCATTCACCAGGTTAGGGCAAATACATCTAATTTATTCACAGGTTAAAACTATACAGAAGCCTCATGGCTGTGAACAGCTGCTGAGATGACTCTGAGTGCAGAAGTCCACCCTTACAAGTCTCTGAAGGTGGCAGAGCAAGTGAAGAAGGTTGTGAAGAAAGCATATAGTATGTTAGCCTTTATCGGAAGGGGTATAGAGTACAAGAGCAGGCTTTTAACGTTGCAGTTGTATAAAACGTTGGTTAGACCAAAAAATCTGGAGTAATTTAAGAAATACTTAGATGGGCACATGAGCAGAATGGGAATGGAGGGGTATAGAAAACTGATTTAAAATAGGGATCATGAGCCTTGGGAGTCCCTGGGAAGTGTGTAAATAGATGATGATATTGATGTACTTGTTTTTATCCTACAGGTGCTTTGGTCCACCTTCTTGTCTAACGAGGGGCATACACGCGATGGGTCGTGAGAGGGCTGGATTTTTTTTCGAGAGTATCCCTCTCATGTCGTTAGTGTACGCTTGACCTGGACCATTTAGATAGAAGACAGAGGGTGGTGGTTGATGGGAGATATTCATCTTGGAGTTCGGTGACAAGCGGCGTACCTCAGGGGTCTGTTTTGGGGCCCCTGCTGTTTGTAATTTTTATAAATGATCTGGATGAGGGTATTGAAGGATGGATTAGTAAATTTGCAGATGACACTAAAGTCGGTGGAGTGGTAGATAGTGAAGAGGGGTGGTATAGTTTGCAGAGGGACTTGGACAAGTTGCAGAGCTGGGCCGAGAGGTGGCAAATGGAGTTTAATGTGAAAAAGTGTGAGGTAATGCACTATGGCAGAAATAATAAATGTGTAGAGTATAGGACAAATGGTAGGATTCTTAGTAGTCTAGATGAACAGAGGGATCTTGGTGTGTATGTGCATAGATCACTGAAAGTAGGCAGTCAGGTCGAGAAGGTTGTTAGGAAGGCATATGGAGTCTTGGCTTTTATTGGTAGAGGGATTGAATTTCGGAGCCGCAACGTCATGTTGCAACTGTACAAAACTCTAGTGCGGCCGCACTTGGATTATTGTGTACAGTTCTGGTCCCCGCATTATAAGAAAGATGTGGAGGCATTGGAGAGGGTACAGAGGAGGTTTACCAGGATGTTGCCTGGTATGGAGGGCAGGTCTTATGACGAGAGGCTGAGGGATTTGAGGTTGTTTTCGTTAGAAAGGAGGGGGCTAAGAGGGGACCTGATCGAAACATATAAGATGATTAGAGGTTTAGATAGGGTGGACAGTGATAGCCTTTTTCCTAGGATGGAAAAAGATAGCACGAGGGGACACAGCTTTAAATTAAGGGGTGATAGTTATAGGCCGGATATCAGAGGTAGGTTCTTTACCCAGAGGGTGGTTCGGGAGTGGAATGCCCTGCCTGCGGCAGTTGTAGATGCGCCAAGTTTGGTGGCGTTTAAGAGGTTAGTTGATAAGTATATGGAAGAGAAGGGAATGGTTTAGTTTGGAGGGGCATTGCTTTTATATTGGTCGGCGCAACATCGAAGGCCGAAGGGCCTGTTCTGTGCTGTAATGTTCTATGTTCTATGTTCTATTTGATGGGCAACACGACAGCACAGTGACTATCGCTGTGCTGTGTAGATACATGGATTTGGGCCTGTGTCTGTGGGAGTTTGCGCATTCTCCCCGTGCTTGCGTGGGTTTTGTCCGGGTGCTCCAGTTTCCTCCCACATCCCAAAGATGTGCTCTTAGGCTGATTGGGAGAACAAATTCTCCCTAAATTGTCTCAAATTTGGTTTTTAATCCATAGATCTGTAAACATAGACAGGGATCACGGGTAGAGGTGGGAACATCGGGGTGGCGGCACGGGCTTGTTGGGCCGAAGGGCCTGTTTCCCGTGCTGTTTTGTTCTTTGTTCTTTGTTCTCTTTGTTCTTACCAGGATGATCCCCTATCCAGGGTTCCTGATTGATTTCCTGGGTCTTTGAGTATTGGAAATGGAAAATCATGTTGCAATTTTGGTTAGGCGACATTTGAAGTATTGTGAACAATTTTGGTCGCCACATTTGATGTGTTGGAAAGGGAGCAGAACAAGTTTACCAGGATGTTGTCTGGTTTAGAGGATATGGACTAAGAAGAAAGGTTAACAAACTTGGATTGTTTTCATTGGAGTGTCGGAGGATGAGGGGAGGGGAGAACCTGATAGAGGTTTACAGGATTATGACAGGCTTGGAAAGAGTGGATAGTCAGAGTCTTTTCCCCAGGGTCAAAGGGTCAATTACTCGGGGGCATAGTTTGAAAGTGAAAGGGGGAAAGTTTAAAAGAGATGTAAGAGGCAAGTTTTTCACACAGAGGGTGTTGAATGCCTGGAACATGTTGCCAGAGGAGGTGGTCGAAGCAGATTCTATAACAATGTTTAAGAGGCATTTGGATAGCTACATGAACAGACAGGGAATAAGGGATATGGACCATGTAGAGGCAAGAAAATATTAGATTAGAGAGGCATCTGTGATGGCACAGACTTGATGGGCCGAAGGGCCTGTTCCTTGCTGTTCTTTGTCATGTGACCTGCACTTTGCCGATTGGTCCTAAAAGGAATAATGATCATGCTGCCCATTCACTAAGCCTATTTAAATACCTTTAAAGTCTCTTTATATCCTCCTCAACACTCACATTCCCACCAGGTTTTGTGCCGTCAGCAAACTTGGAAATATTGCTTTCGCACCCGACATGCAAATCATTGCGAAATGTAGTGAACGCTGGGGTCCAAACACTGGTCCTTGTGGTACTCCACTAACCACAGCCTGTTAACCTGAAGATGACCCGGTTATCCCAAGGGATTTTTTGACCCCGCCCACCTCCGGGATGTTCCGGTCCTGACAAACCTCGGTGGCCCACTGGCTATCCAGGAGTCCCCTCAGTAGCACGACCAAAAATAATCCCAACCCAATTCTCCGTTAACCAATCCTCAGTCCATACCAGTATATTCCCCCAATCCCAGGAATTCTAATTTTGCTGAATAACCTCCCGTGTGGGATCTAATCTATAACATTCCACAACATGCAAGTTGTCAAACAAGATTTTATAAATCTATTCTCAATCATATGATTATTTTCTAAATATCCAGTTATCACCATCCTTTAGAACAGATTGTAGTATTTTCCCTCTGACTCATGTCTGCTTTTTCTCTTCCTCCTTTCTTCTGCCGTTACGTTTGCTACTTTGCAATCTGCAGACCCAGTCCAAGATTCGAGAGAATGTTGGAAGGTCATCACCAATGTATTCGTTTTCACTCCAGTCACTCTTTCAACACTCTGTGACGTTGTCGCCAGCAGATCCACGTCATTTACCAACTTCCAGCCCCCATCAAATTCTCCACTTAATTTTATTAATATTAATTTCTTCCTGATCTTCAATCTCACTAATCCTTTAGCTCCCCAATATTTTCTCCAGGCAGACTTAGAATTCCAAAATCAAAAGAGAAAACACTGGAAAATCTCAGCAGATCTGGCAGTATCTGTAAGGAGAGAAAAGAGCACACATTTCGAGTCCAGATGATCCTTTGCCAAAGGTAAAACCCTCTGGTTCCAGCTTCTCTGCCATTTGGCTGTTCACATCCTTTATTCTCTCTGTCGACAGCCGTTAGCAGTCTTTTCTCCTGCTTTCTGTGGCTCCCTCACACTGCAGTATAAATATTTCCCACTTTCTATGCCTTTTAGCTTTGACAAAGAGTCACCTGGGCTTGAAACATTAGCTCCTTCCTCTCCTTACAGATGCTGCCAGACCTGCAGATATTTTCCGGCATTTTCTCTTTTGGTTTTAGATTCCAGTGTCTGCAGAAATTTGCCTTTTACCTGCAGAAGGAGACCATTTGGCTCATTGAGCCTGCACAATTCTCTGCCTTACCCAGGCTCTCCGCCCCCATCCAATCCCCGTAACCCCACACATTTACCACGGTCATTCCACCTACCCCGCAAATCTTTGGAGTGTGGGATGATACTGGAGCTCCACGCAGACACAGGGAGAACTCCACACTGAGACTGGAATTCAACCCGGATCCCTGACACTGTGAGGCAGCAGTGCCAACCATTCTGTTTCCCTGCCATTTCCTTTTAACCCACTATAAATTCTAAATTCTCTGTCTATCGGTCCATATTTGTATATACTACACTAACCTTTACCTTTCTACATACCAGTATGTAGAAAGTCTGTTTTCATGTTCATTGCTAGTTTAATTTCATATTCCATTTGTTCGTTCTTTATCAATTTCTTCTTTCTCTTTTGTTGAATTTTAAAATGCTCCTGATCATCAGACTTACCTTTTTGGGATCTTTATGTGGCTCTACCTTTAGTCTGATTTAACTTTTGTTGTTAGCCATGATTAGATCACTTTTCCTACTTGTCTATTGTATCATAGAACCATGGAATCCCTACAGTGCAGAAAGAGACCATTCGGCCCATTGAGTCTGCACTGATCACAATCCCACCTAAGTCCTATTCTCTTAACCCCACATATTTACCTTGCCAGTCCCTCTGACACTAGGGCCAATTTAACCTGGCCAATCTATCTAATCCGCACATCTTTGGACTTTGGGAGGAAACCAAAGCACCCAGAGGAAACCCATTTAGACATGGGGAGAATGTGCAAACTCCACACACAGTGACCCAAGGTTGGAATCAAATCCATGTTCCCTTCGCTGTGAGGCAGCAGTGCTAACCACTGTGCCACCGTGCCACCCTAAAGGAATGTATGTTTATTGCAAACCATGCATTAATTCTTTAAATATTAGCTATTGTCCTTTCTACATTCATATCTTTAATGTGGTTTTCCAATCTTCCAAGGCCAATTTGATCCTCATGCCTTTGTAATTTCCTTTATTTAACAACGTCATTTTCAAACTTTGTGTAAAGTTCCTAATATTATGATCATTCCTCCCTAAAGGCTCAGTTACAAGTAATTTGTTAATTAGCCCATTCTCATTGAACAAACCTTATTGAGTTTTTTGAAAAAGTAACCAAAGAGGTGGATGGGGGTAGGGCAATTGATGTGGTATATATGGACTTCAGTAAGGCGTTCGATAAGGTGCCCCATGGAAAGCTTCTGCAGAAAATGCAGATGTATGGGATTGAGGGTGATTTAGCTAATTGGATTAGGAATTGGCTAGCAGATAGAAGACAGAGGGTGGTGGTTGAGGGAAATTTTTCATCATGGAGTTCGGTTACAAGTGGTGTACCTCAGGGATCTGTTTTGGGGCCCCTGCTGTTTGTAATTTTTATAAATGATCTGGATGAGGGTATTGAAGGATGGATTAGTAAATTTGCGGATGGCACCAAAGTTGGAGGAGTGGTAGATAGTGAAGAGGGGTGTTATAGTTTGCAGAGAGACTTGGACAAGTTGCAGAGCTGGGCCGAGAGGTGGCAAATGGAGTTTAATGTGGAAAAGTGTGAGGTAATTCACTTTGGCAGGAATAACAAATGTGTAGCGTATAGGGCTAATGGTAGGACTCTTAATAGTGTTGAAGAACAGAGGGATCTTGGTGTATATGTGCATAGATCCCTGAAAGTTGGCAATCAAGTCGATAAGGTTGTAAGAAGGCATATGGAGTCTTAGCTTTTATTGGTAGGGGGATTGAATTTCGGAGCCGCAACGTCATGTTGCAACTGTACAAAACTCTAGTGCGGCCGCACTTGGAGTATTGTGTGCAGTTCTGGTCCCCGCATTATAAGAAAGATGTGGAGGCAGTGGAGAGGGTACAGAGGAGGTTTACCAGGATGTTGCCTGGTATGGAAGGCAGGTCTTATGAAGAGAGGCTGAGGGATTTGAGGTTGTTTTCGTTGGAAAGAAGGCGACTAAGAGGAGACCTTATTGAAACATATAAGATGATTAGAGGTTTAGATAGAGTGGACAGTGATAGCCTTTTTCCTAGGGTGGAGAAAGCTAGCACGAGGGGACATAGCTCTAAATTAAGGGATGATAGTTATAGGACAGATGTCAGAGGTAGGTTCTTTACCCAGAAGGTGGTAAGGGCATGGAATGCCCTGCCTGCGGCAGTTGTAGATGCGCCAAGTTTGGTGGCATTTAAGAGGTTAGTAGATAAGTTTATGGATGAAAAGGGAATGATTTAGGTTAGAGGGTCATTGCTTTTTCTTAATTGGTCGGCGCAACATCGAAGGCCAAAGGGCCTGTTCTGCACTGTAATATTCTGTGTTCTATGTTCTATATTAGATCTAAAATAGCCTGTTCCCTCTAATACGAAGGGTGGATGTTCAAAGGAGATTAGGGAATAGAAGATTGGTTCGATATGTTAAGAATAGAAGATTGGTTAGGGCAAGATTAGGGCCAGTCATAGATAGCAGTGGGAAGTTGTGCGTGGAGCCTGAAGAGATTGGCGAGGCACTGAATAAATATTTCTCTTCGGTATTCACGCAGAGTGCTGGAAATGTAGCTGTGGAGAGCACTGAGGTACAGGGTTGCCAATTGGGGAGTATTGTAGTAGATAGGGAGGATGTGTTAGAAATTCTCGAGGGTTTGAAGTTGGATAAGTCCCCTGGGCCGGACGGGATTTACCCTAGGATTCTCTGGGAGGCAAGAGAGGAGATGCAGAGCCTCTGGCTCTGATCTTCAGGTCGTCGTTGGTTACGGGTGTGGTTCCGGAGGACTGGAGGATAGCGAATGTGGTCCCATTGTTCAAGAAGGAGAAGAGAGACCTTCCAGGGAATTATAGACCAGTGAGTCTTACTTCTGTTGTGGGCAAAGTAATGGAGAGAATAATTAGGGATAGGATTTATAGTTATTTAGAGAGAAATGAATTGATTGGGGATAGTCAGCATGGTTTTGTGAAGGGTAGGTCATGCATTACTAACCTCATTGAGTTTTTTGAGAAAGTGACCAGAGAGGTGGATGGGGGTAAGGCGGTTGATGTAGTATATATGGACTTTAGTAAGGCGTTTGATAAGGTGGCCCATGGAAGACTTCTACAGCAAATGCAGATGTGTGGAATAGAGGGTGATTTAGCTAATTGGATTAGAAATTGGCTGGCAGATAGAAGACAGAGGGTGGTGGTTGATGGGAGATTTTCTTCGTGGAGTTCTGTGACGAGTGGTGTGCCTCAGGGGTCTGTTTTGGGGCCCCTGCTGTTTGTAATTTTTATAAATGATCTGGACGAGGGTATTGAGGGATGGATCAGTAAATTTGCAGCTGATACTAAAGTTGGTGGAGTGGTAGATAGTGAAGAGGGGTGTTTTAGTTTACAGAGTGACTTGGACAAGTTGCAGAGCTGGGCCGAGAGGTGGCAAATGGAGTTTAATGTGGAAAAGTGTGAGGTAATGCACTTTGCAGGAACAATAAATGTGTAGAGTATAGGGCTAATGGTAGGGCTCTTAATAGTGTTGAGGAACAGAAGGATCTTGGTATATGTGTCAATAGATCCCTGAACGTAGGCAGTCAAGTGGATAAAGTTGTTAAGAAGGCATATGGAGTCTTAGCTTTTATTGGTAGGGGGATTGAATTTCAGAGCCGCAACGTCATGTTGCAACTGTACAAAACTCTAGTGCGGCGCACTTGGAGTATTGTGTGCAGTTCTGGTCCCCACATTATAAGAAAGATGTGGAGGCATTGGAGAGGGTACAGAGGAGGTTTACCAGGCTGTTGCCTGGTATGGAGGGCAGGTCTTATGAAGAGAGGCTGAGGGATTTGAGGTTGTTTTCGGTAGAAAGGAGGCGGCTAAGAGGAGACCTTATCGAAACATATAAGATGATTAGAGGTTTAGATAGGGTGGACAGTGATAGCCCTTTTCCTAGGATGGAGAAAGCTAGCACGAGGGGACACAGCTTTAAATTAAGGGGTATGAGTTATAGGACGGATATAAGAGGTAGGTTCTTTACTCAAAGAGTGATTAGGGAGTGGAATGCCCTGCCTGCAGCTGTTGTGGATGCGCCAAGTTTGGTGGCGTTTAAGAGGTTAGTTGATAAGTATATGGATGAGAGGGGAATGGTTTAGTTAGGAGGGGCATTGCTTTTTATTTTGGTCGGCACAACATCGAGGGCCGAAGGGCCTGTTCTGTGCTGTATTGTTCTATGTTCTATGTTCTATGAGATGTGAGGAGCAAATGTTTTTACACAGAGAGTGTGATAGGTGTCTAGAGCACTCCGCCAGAGGTAGTGGTGGAGGCAGATATGAAAGGAATGTTTGAGGAGCCTTTAGATAAGCACATAAATATGCAAAGAATAGAGGGATATGGAGCAAGGGCAGGCAGAAGGGATTAGTTTAATTTGGCATCATGTTTGGTACAACATTGTGGGCCAAATGGCCTTGACCTGCACTGTATTGTTCCACGTTTTCTGTTCTATTGGTTTCTCAACAAACTGTTCTAGGAAACCATTTCATATATATTCCAGGAAATTGCTCTCCTCCGCATCCCCGTGCTAATTACCAATTGACTGATGTCTCTACGATTACTGCACTACCCTCAGAATACATACCTCTAATTTTCTGATTTATGTAGTGATCCTTTTCCAAAGCTTGCCACTATCTACAAAGCACATGTTAGGAGTGTGATTGAATACTCTCCACTTGTCTGGATGGGTGCAGCTCCAACAACATTCAAGAAGCTTGACACCATCCAGGACAAAGCAGCCCACTTGATTGGCACCCCATCTACCACCTTCAACGTTAACTCCCTCCACCGCCAACGCACATCAGGATCTGTATTTACCACCTACAGGATAGAACATAGAACATTACTGCGCAGAACAAGCCCTTCGGCCTTCGATGTTGCGCCGACCAATTAAGAAAAAAAAAATGTATTGCAGTAACTCACTAAGGTCCCATAGACAGAATCTTCTAATCCACAATCTCTCATGTCTAGAAGGACAAGAGTGGGAGATACATGGGAAGACCACCCGCAAGCTCCCTTTAAAGTTACTATCTTCACTGGGAAAAGTCGTCCTTCACCGGCACTGGGTCACAATCCTGGAACTCCCTCCCTAACAGCACTGTGGGTGTACCTACATCACATGGACTGCAGCGATTCAAGAAGGCAGCTCACCACCAAGGGGCAATTAGGGATGGGCAATAAATGCTGGTCTAACCAGTTATGCCCATGTTTGATGAAAAAAATTGTAAAATATAGTAACTAATGATTGTCAAGAGAGATCAGGTAACCAGGTAAACTATTGGCAAAAGGAGTGACTAGGCCAAGGTTACTGTATGTTTCCCATGGTACCATACCTGCTTCAGAAGGAGGGGAATGGGCACTGAAGGGTTAACATTGTTTGGAATTGGGAAGTAGTCAACAGAGCTGGAAGGGAGAAATCCCCGGAAGATTATTTATTTGGGGGGGAGGAGAAGGAAGAGTTGGGAGGGGAGAAGTGGTTAGCAAAGCTGCCTCACAGTGCCAGGGGCTCAGGTTCAATTCCAGTCTAGAGTTCCAGTTGGAGTTTGCACATTCTCCCTGTGTCTGTGTGGGTTTCCTCTGGGTGTTTTGGCTTCCTCCAACAGTCCAAAGATGTGCGGGTTAGGTTGATTGGCCATGCTAAATTCCCCCTGAGTGTCAGGAGATTAGGAGGTAAATATGTTAGGGCCCGGATGGGATTGTGGTCAGGGCAGAGTTGATGGGCTGAATGGCCTCCTTCTGCAGCATAGGGATCCTATGATTCTATAATATAACAGAATGAATGGTCCTATTCTTAAGCTTTAGACCTTCTGTGGGTTGGAATGGGATTGAGGAGGCAGAGTCAGGGAGGGGAGGGGACAGAGTGAGGGAGGGGGAGGGGCTTGGGGGAGGGGAAGGAAGAGTTGGGGGAGGGAGGGGAGAGGGTAGGAAGAGTGTGGGGGGAGGGATGGAGGTGGGTAGGAGGGGAAGAGGATGAGGGGTGAGGGGAAGAAGAATTGGGGGAGGGAAGGAAGGGAGAGGGTGAGGGAAGGGAAGGACGAGTTGGGGGAGGGGGGGCGGGGGGGAAGGAAAATTGGGAAGAGGGGCGGGGGAGGGTGGGGGAGGGCAAGGAAGGGAAAGGGGTGAGGGAGGAGGGAAAGGGAGAGTTGGGGGGGAGAGGGAAGGGGGAGGGGAAGGAAGGGGAAGGTTTGAGGGGGGAAGAGTTAATGGAGGTCGCTGGAAGCTCAGAAACGATTACAGGTGGAAATGGAAGAGATGCAAATGCCAGCTGCTGACAGAAAGCATCGCAGCAAGAGATACCCCACTGGGCCCACTGCTCAACACAGAAAGCAATTAGCCCTGAAAAGCATTCCTTCTGAAGAATGACAATTGCTAACAGATTGAGGGAAAGTTGCTATGCCTGGAGCCAGCCAAGTGCACATACCTGGGACTGCCCGATAACTTGTATTGGAAACATATTTCTGCCTTGGCCAGAAAACATTTACACACAGTCCCTTCTAGTTAGAGGTGAGAAGGTATGTGTGAACTGGCCCCTCTGGAGGCAACAGTACTGTCAGAGAACTGTACCAGTACATTTTGACTCAAATCACTTCATCCTGGCAGAGCTTCAAGGCTCTCTTCCTGCCTTTCTCCTTTCTCTCATACTTTCTTTCTCTGTACTCTTCAATCTCTCTGCCTCCTTTTCCAGCCAAAATTCTGTCTGGATCACACTCTTTCCCATTCTCTCTCTCGCTCAGATTGTCTCTTCAATCTCTTTCCATTTCTCTCTAGAAATTTTTCTCTCATATTCTCTCTCTCTGTTTTGCTATTAATCTCCTCACTTCACTCTTGCTATTTCTTTGCTTCCTCTCCCCCCACCATTGACTTTTGCCTCCATTTCTGGAGGCAGGTTATCAACTAATATTCACTATAAATCTCTTTCCAAAAGCGACCTTGGCTCACACTTGTATCCTATAGCAGCCCAATTGTATTCACCCTGGTTCTCCACTTGTGGCACATCCATCCTAATGATGCCACCCTCCATTACGGAGCTTCCGATGCGGTGGCGCAATGGCACAGTGGTTAACACTGCCTGCCTCACAGCGCCAGGGAACCGGGTTCAATTCTTGCCTGGTGACTGTCTGTGTGGAGTTTGCACATTCTCTCCTTGCCTGACTGGGTGCTCCAGTTTCTAAGATGTGCAGATTAGGTGGATTGGCTATGATAAATTGCTCCTTCAGCCCCAAAAATGTGTGGGTTCAGAGATTAGAGGGATAATATGTAGGGCTCTGTTGGAGAGTCAGTGCAGACTCAATGGGCTGAATGGCCTCCTGCATTGTAGGGATTCTATGATATGTCTTCTTTTATCCTCATTGTTGACAGGGCCCTCAGCCACGCCCATCTCATTTTCCTCATTCCTATCCTTTCCCTTCCCCTTCCCAGCAAAACTCTGATCAAGTTCCTGCTGGTTCTTACCTTCCGACCTACCATTTTCAATGTACCATCGTCAATCATTGCTAACATCAAACGCATCTTCCCCTGACCACTTTCAGCATTCCCTCCTTGACAACAAACACCCTCATCCCTCAAGTGAACTTCTCTCGACACTTTTCCATGCCAACTCAGAAGATGTAGTACTGTTATTCATAGATTCGTAGACATTTGAAACACAGGAGGAGGCCATTTGACCCATCATGTCCATGCCAGTCAAAAGAAGGCCTGACTACATTCATTCCACTTTCCGGTGCTTGGAACACAGCCCTGGAGGTTACGAGAGTGAAAGTGAATATCTAAAAATGTACCTGCTCCCTTCTTCCCATCCAAGGTCCCAAATAAACCTTCCGGGATCACAACTCCAAGAGTTAATCTGTAAAGAAAACGTGCTATTTGCACAAAATAAAAAAACAGAAGCCTGAACACAAACAGGTCCCAACTGGGACAATAGAATAATGGACCCGCTCAGGGGCCTGCTTCATATACGGCTTGACGTATGAACTCCACTTGGTAAGCCCCCCAGTCCTCAAGGAGCTCATATTCTACGATTCCTAAGAGGAGGTCAATCAATGATTCCCCCATGCAAGTCCTAAGGGTTAATACACCAGTGAAACAGCAATTCTGGTGTAAATCTTTCAACGTAGTATGCAGCAATCACAGTTCATGGTGCGTTCTCCTCTACACAGGTGCGTGAACGCTTTGCGGAACACCTCCGCAAGCAGGGTCCTGAGCTTCCTGTCATTTTCATTATCCTCCTTGCTATAACACCGATACTCTGTGCTTGGCCTGCTGTATGTGCTCCGTCAAAGTTCAACTCAAGTTGGGGGACCATCACCTCATATTCCCATCATAGAATTATAGAATCAGTTGAGAAGGAGGCCATTCAGCCCATTGAGTAGACACCGACCACAATCCCACCCAGGCCCTATTCCATGACTCCATGCGTTTACCCCTAGCTAATCCCTCTGACACTACGGGGCAATTTAACATGGCCAATGCACTTAACCTGCATATCTTTGGGCTGTGGGAGGAAACCGGAGCACCCCGGAGGAAGCAGACACGGGGAGAGCATGCAGACTCTGCACAGACAGTGACCCAAGCCAGGAATTGAACCTGGGTCCCTGGTGCTATGAGGCAGCAATGCTAACCACTGTGCCACAGTGCCGCCCTTAACCAGCCTTCTAAACTCGACACTCAGTTCAACTTGTTGAGACCTCAGTCGCTGCCCTCATTTAGTTTCCTTTCCTGGGTTTGTGTTTTTCCTGTTTTTCTCTTCTTTTTTTTGTTTACAGACAGAAGCTGTTCATCATTCTGCCATTCACACCTACTCTAGGCACAACTTGTCTTGTTGCCATTTCCTTTGGACTTACGCCAGCAATGCTTCTGTCAGTTAATCTCTCCTCTCTTCCACCCTCTGTAGATATTCCCTTTTTGAACTTTTCTCACCCTCCTGCCTTCTATTTGCCGAAAACCTATTCCAGCTTTTCCTACTTCCGATAAGGAGAGGTCATCAACCTAGAACGTTATGGGCGATTTTCATTCCAGGGTCAGGAACTGGAACTCGGGGCCATTCCCAGGTCCTGGTTTATTCCAGACACACTCAGCCGGATTTTCAACGGGCCAATCAAGGATGGTGCTCAGACTCCCAAGGATGGAGGGGTCCAATGGGAAGCCTCCCAACACTGACTTGGTAGCGGAGACTGGGAGAAAGAGAGAGGGCCCCTCATTCCCTCCCTGAACTCTCTGAAGAACAGGAGAGTTCATTTTAATTTAACCTGCTCACAGCTGCCTGGGTGTGAGCATGAAGGGAATTGGAGGGGCAATTTTTTCACACAGAGGGTGGTGAGTGTCTGGAACAAGCTGATAGAGGTGGTAGTGGAGATGGGTACAATTTTACCTTTTAAAAAGATGTGGGTAAATTCTTTCTGAACTTACCCTATCTAACCCTGTTAGAATTATCAAAGTTTATTTGAAACTCCCTTCTCACTCTTCTCAATTCCAGTGAACATAATCCTGAATAAATGAATCCATATGGTGCTTACCCTATCCCATATGGAGGGAGGTACAGTAAATAAGCTTCAGATATTCTATCATTATGAGAACACCACGTTCAGGACATCCCATAGAGGGGTATGGGACAAAT
The DNA here is from genome assembly GCA_024679065.1 of Sphyrna mokarran. NCBI lineage: Eukaryota > Metazoa > Chordata > Chondrichthyes > Carcharhiniformes > Carcharhinidae > Sphyrna > Sphyrna mokarran. The sequence goes on from JAGIQG010000001.1 coordinate 7,361,024, forward strand.
GCAAGCAATTAGGATGAACTTAGTGGTTAAAAACAGGATAGCATGGAAAATTAGGACCAAAGGGATTATTTCCATATTGTAACCTTCTATGACTCTGTGACCCACTTCCCGCACCCTTTCCCCATGGTGATGGGAGAGTTTGATTGAGTTTTTTGAAGGGGTAACCAAGAAGGTAGATGAGGACAATGCAGTTGATATTGTCTACATGGACTTTAGCAAAGCCTTTGACAAGAAACTGCATGGTGGATTGTTGCATGAGGTTAAATCTCACGGGATGCAGGGTGAGGTAGCCAATTGGATACAAAATTAACTTGATGATAGAAGCCAGAGGGTGGTTAGAACAAAGAGCAAAGAATAATACAGCAGAGGAAACAGGCCCTTCAGCCCAACGAGCCCATGCTGCCATTTTAATATTATGAGTGCCTTCCTCTACCTATAGAGGATATAAAGGGTTGTTTTCCAATCTGGAAACTTGTGATCTGCGGTGTGCCTCAGGGATCTGTGCTGGGCCCACTGTTATCTGTCATTATATTAATGATTTGGATGAGAATTTAGGAGGCATGGTTAGTAAGTTTGCAAGATTGGGTACAACTTTGTCTTTTAAAATCCATTTAGATAGTTACATGGGTAAGATAGGTATAAGGATATGGGCCAAATGCAGGCAATTGGGTTTAACTTAATGGTAAAAACTGGACGGCATGGACAGGTTGGGCCGAAGGGCCTGTTTCCATGCTATAAACCTCTCTGACTCTATGAGTCACATTTACCGCTAACCATCACTGCTGTAGCATGGGTTCCCTCATGAGATTAATCCCATACACCAAACTCAGGATGGTGTGTTCCAGAGAATTGCTGTCACCTCAATCCTAAAAGGTTTACCCCTTACCCTCAAATTATGACCCCTAGTTCTGGACTCCTCCATCATGAGGAACATTCTTTCTGAATCTACCCTGTCTAACTCTGTTAGAATTGTCTTAATTTTCTATGAGATCCCCTCTCACTCTTCTAAATTCCAGTGAACATAATCCTGAATAAATGAATCCATATGGTGCTTGCCCTATCCCATACGGAGGGAGGTTAGTGTAAATAAGCTTCAGATATTCTATCATTATGAGAACACCACATTCAGGACATCCCAAAGTTGCTTTACAACAGAGAAACACTTTTTTTTTGGAGTGCGGTCACTGTTGTAATGTAAAAAAAAGCAGCCAATTTGCATACCTAGGTAACCGATCTGACCCCCAACCCCCCCTGCCTCTCCAAAACTCTCTGGCTGGGTGGGGACGGGGGTGGGGGAGAGTGGAGGAGGGGGGTAAGGGGGTTGGGGGGAGTACAGATTGTGACACAAAAGCCTGAAACTCTGAGTCCATCTGTTTCCGAGTCGACACACTTTGAAAGTTCAGCGCACTAACTCTAGCCCCAAAAACCGCCAGACTTGCTGCATGGTGACACAGTGTTTAGCCCTGCCGCCTCACAAACACCAGGGACCCGGGTTCGATTCCGACCTTGGGTCTCTCATTATGTGGATCTTGCACTTCCTCCCCGTGTCTGCGCGGGTTTTCTCCGGGTGCTCCCGTTTCCTCTCACAGTACAAAGGTGTGCGGGTTCGGTGGATTGGCCATGCTAAATTGCAGCTTAGCATCGGGCGGAGGGTAAGCCAGAGTAGAAATGTGGGGTTAGAGGAATAAGGCCTGGTTGGATTGTGGTTGGTGTAGGTTCGATGGCCTCTTTCTGCACTGTAGGGATTCTATGAACGATGTAACTATATCGATGGAGTGAATAGCGATGTTTTCTTTTATTTATTCTTTTCCACAACATGAGCATTGCTGGCAAAGCCAGGAGTTCTTGACAAATGGAGCAGGGGTGGTGTTGGTGAGCCATCTTCCTGAACCACTTTAGGTCACGTGGCGTAGGTACGCCCTTCATTCCTCTCCATCTCTTCCCCAGTCTCTGTCCGTACGCCAGAGTAAATATCCCCTCCTCCTGGGATCCACTTGATTCAAGCTCCTCAATGTTCCCTCATTCACATTGAAGGCTGGAGATTGGTCACACTTGAGATTGGGAATGATCCCAGGCTAGTCAGTGTCGAGAAAGGTCAGAGACCATGGGAAGTGAATCCTGCTGGCCTCATTTATCATTTTATTTCAGGGGCCTGAGCAGGTTGGCATTCCAACCTGCTCAGGTAGGTCTACGGCTTGGTAGGTACTGACATTATCGGCACAACTTGTGGGCCGAAGGGCCTGTTTGTGCTGTCACGTTCTATGTCCAACACTAATTCCAGGACTGGCGGGGTGCAACATTGTCAGAAGTGGGTGAGATATTGAGCTCCATCTGTTCGTTAAAAGACCCCATAGCACTATGCAAAGAAAGGGGGGATTCTCCTCAGTGTCCTGGCTAAAATTTATCCCTCCGTCAAGATCATAAGAACTGACTATTTGCTGTAGGTGGGATCTTGCTATGTGTAAATTGGCTACTGTTTTCTTACATTGCAACAGTGACAGCACTCCAAAGAAAGCGTTTCCCTGGCGTAAAGCACTTTGGGATGTCTTGAATGTGGTGTTCTCAGAATATCTGAAGCTTATTTACACGAACCTCCCTCCATATGGGATAGGGTAAGCACCATATGGATTCATTTATTCAGGATTATGTTCGCTGGAATTTAGAAGAGTGAGAGGGGATCTCATAGAAACTTGGGTATTTCAAACCAGGTAGATTCAGAAAGAATGTTCCTGATTATGGGGGAGTCCAGAACTCGGAGGTCATAATTTGAGGATAAGGGGTAAATCTTTTAGGACTGAGAAATTTCTTCACTCTGGGGTTGGTGAATGTGTGGAATTCACTCCCACAGAAAGTAATTGAGGCCAAAACATTGTCTGATTTCAAGAAGAAATTAGATATAGCTCTTGGGACTAAAGAGATCAAGGGATCAAGTACCCATGTTCGATTCCTGGCTTGTCTGTGTGGAGTTTGTATGTTCTTCCCATGTGCGTGTGTGTGTGCGCTTCCTCCAAATGCTCCACTTTCCTTCCATAGTCTGAAAGATGTGCTAGTTAGGTGCACTGGCCGTGCAAAATTCTCCCTCAGTGTACCCAAACAGGGCGCTGGAATGTGACGACTAGGGGTTTTTCACAGCAACTTCATTGCAGTGTTAGTGTAAGCTTACTTGCAATCTTAATAAATAAACTTAAACAAACTAATCAAGCTGCCCCCATTCCGAGCAACCACTCAAATCCTGAAGATAGTCTCCTATCACCTTTCAGACTCCCCACCTTCTCTGACCTCCCCACCCTCCAACACACCCACCAACTCCTCTATGGCTTCACTGTACCTGTACCCCCTCAGCTCCTCCATACACCTCATCACCCTCTGTGTTTCTTTCTGTCCACTCATGGGGTGTGGGCATCGCTGGTTAGACCAGCATTTATTGCCCATCCCAAATTGCCCTTGAGAAGATGGTAGTCAGTTGTGGTGCCTGATGAGTAGAAGCATCCACAGTGCCCTCTCCCCACTTTGCTCCATGCAATCCCCCTGTGCACCTATAATCATAGAATTATAGAACGGAATCATAGAATCCCCACAGTGCAGAAGGAGGCTATTCAGCCCATCGAGCTTGCACCGACAAGAATCCCACCCAGGCACTCTCCCCGTAACTCCATGTATTTACCCTGCTAATCCCCCTGACAGTAAGGCCAGACTTTTACCACCTCGTCCACCCCAGGTTTGGGATCTTACCAGCCTCAGGTGGTAAAATTCCGACATAAGTGTCAATTTAACAAAGAACAAAGAACAAAACAGCACGGGAAACAGGCATGGCATATCCAGCTCACCAGCACATTTTTCGGACTGTGGGAAGAAACTGGAGCACTGGATGAAACCCGTGAAGACGTGGGGAGAATGTGCAGACTCCGCACAAACAGTGACCCCCAAGCCAGGAATCAAACCCGGGTCCCTGGCACTGTGAGGCAGCAGTGCTAACTAGTGTGCCACCGTGCCACCCTTCCGTGCCCCCACCATGCCTCCCTGTGCCCCCACACTGGTAGGTGGAGGAAGACCATTCAATTATCATGAATTTTTATTCTTCATTTAAAATTTAACAGTATTTCCAATGTCCTGCCCTCCTCCTACCAATCTCTAGCCTTCCTCGGGCTCTTTTGAAGGGGCTTTTGTTTGTCTGCATTTCCCGAGGCTTGTCCCCCATGCACAGAGTCCTTCCCAGCCTGGCAGAGGCAGGGGGTTGGGGAAAATCAGATCGTTTCTCATCCCGTGGCCCCCCTGCACAGCTTTCCCTCACAGCCTGTTTCCCAGGTTGATGGGAATTAGCTTCCTGCTCCACAGAGCAGGGCTGCCAAATAAGCTCCACCCGAGCCAGCTTATTGTCAATGGTTAAAGGTAGAGTCACTGCAATCTGAGATGATCATAATTTACTGGTGCTGATTTTCACAGCATCATAGAACCCCTAGAGCACAGGAGGAGGACTTTCGGCCCATCAAGTCCATCAAACAGGCCTTAGATGAAATAGATAGTCAACATCTTTCAACATGGGCTACCCAGTTTTACTGCAAAGCGAGTCCCAATTACCCGCATTTGGCCCTTATCCCTCTATACCCATCTTCCCCATGTAACTGTCCAAATGCTTTTTAAAAGACAAAATTGCACCCGCCTCTACTACCACCTGTGGCAGCTTGTTCCAGACACTAACTACCCTGTGTGTGAAAAAATTGCCCCTCTAGTTTTAGACTCCCCTATCTTTGGGAAAAGATATTGACTATCTAGCTGATCTATGACCCTCAATATTTTATAGACCTCTATAAAAATCACCCCTAAACCTCTTAACATGCCAAGGAAAAAGGTCCCAGTCTATCCAGCCTCTCTTTATAACGCAAACCATCAAGCCCTGATGGCATCCTAGTAAATCTTTTCTAACTCTTTCTAGTTTACTAATATCCTTTCTATAATAGGGTGACCAGAACTATACACACTGTTCCAAATGTGGCCTTACCAATGTCTTGTACAACTTCAACAAGACATCCCAATTCATCATAAGACAATGCTCATCCGAGAACCAATGAAATGAACCCTCAGTATATTCCCTCCAACAATTCTATACTTAAATCCTTTACAAAAACTGAAGATCAAAGCTGCACACAATATTCCAGATGTGATCTCATCAAAACCTTGCACAATCATAGCAAGATTTCCTTATTATTGTACTCCAATCCCCTGGCAATAAAGTCCATTTGCCTCTCTGACTCCATGCTGCACCTGCATGCTAACTTTCTGCACTCCTTACACAACCAAGACTCTCTCAACATTAACTTTTACAAGATTCCCGCCTTTGAAAAGGCATCCTGCTTTCCGACTCAGATCAGTAGAGGGAATGACCTCGCATTTCCCAATTGGAACATAGCAATATAGGAGCAGGAATGAGCCATTCAGCCCGTCGAGACTACTCCACCACTCAGCACAATCATGGCTGATTCTCCGCGTCAATGTTTTTATCCCAGCACATTTGCATAATCCCTTTATGTCATTAGTATTTAGAAATCTATCAATCTCTTCTTTAATCACGTTCAGTGACTGAGCTTCTACAGCTCTCTGGGGTACAGAATTCCAGAGATTCATTAAAGGAAAGTAAAATGAAAGTTTATTTATCAATCATAAGTAGGCTTACATTAAGCTGGGGAGTAGGTACAGAAGAGATGTCAGGGGTAAGTTTTTCATTCAGAAGGTGGTGAGTGAGTGGAATCAGCTGCCGTCAGTGGTGGTGGAGGCGAACTCGTTGGGGTCTTTTAACATAGAACATAGAACATAGAACATTACAGCACAGAACAGGCCCTTCGGCCTTCGATGTTGTGCCGACCAAAATAAAAAGCAATGCCCCTCCAAATTAAACCATTCCCTTCTCTTCCATATAAGAGACTTATATGGAAGACTTTTAAGAGACTTCTAGATGAGTACACAGGATTTAATGGAATTGAAGGCTATAGATAGGCCTGGTAGGTAGGGATATGATCAGTGCAACTTGTGGGCCGAAGGGCCTGTTTGTGCTGTAGCTTTCTATGTTCTAACGCTGTAATGAAGTTACTGTGAAAATCCCCTAGTCGCCACACTCTGTTTGAATACACTGAGGGAGAATTTAGCTTCGCCAAGGCACCAGTAACCAGAATTCTCCTCTAATAGGCCAGAATTCTCCTCCAAACATTTTTAGTGTTGAATTCACAGAAAAACTGCAGTAATTCACCCTGTTTTCTTTTCTCAGTGGGAGTTCAGACTAGAATCTCCCACACTCTGTGCACTGCAGAGACCATTAGCGTGAATGTTCTGGGTTCAGGAGTGGGGCCTATTCCCACCCGAGAGGCTGGAACCAGCAGGCCTCTGTGGACCTGTTTGCCAGCCTGCTGAATCGCTGGCCAGCCCGGCAGTGCTGGTCCCCACAAACTTCCCTCCCATGGCCTGATTGTGGACCCCCCCCCCCCCCCCCCATCCCCCAGCCAGCATCAAACCCCACCCGCACCTCACCTGGTCTGTAGGGAGTTACTGTAATCCCCGCTGGAGTGAAACACTCTGGTGGGGTGGAAGAGGCAAGTTGGTCTGGAGAATTCAGTCCCAGGCCTGGTAATGGTATTGAAATAATATTCAAAACACATAAATAAATAAATGCAGATCCCGCCTCACACTGATTAATGGTGCCGTACAGTCACTGCCAGAAATCTGGGCCTGGGAGACTCAAACACAGCACAAACATAAGAACATAAGAAATAGGAGCAGTGGTAGGCCATCTCGAAGATAGAACATAGAACATAACAGCGCAGTACAGGCCCTTCGGCCCTCGATGTTGTGCTGAACAGTGGAACCAATCTAATGACCCTCTAATCCTAAACTATTCCAATGTTATCCATATGCCTATCCAATGACCATTTGAACACCCTTAAAGTTGGCAAGTCCACAACTGCTGCAGGCAGGGCATTCCACGCCCTTACTACCCTCTGAGTAAAGAACCTACTTCTGACATCCATCCTATAATTATCACCCCTCAATTTAAAGTATGTCCCCTTGTGTTAGCCATCACCATCTGAGGAAAAAGTGTCCACCCTATCTAATCCTCTGATCATCTTATATGCCTCAATTAAGTCACCTCAACCTTCTTCTCTCTAACGAAAACAACCTCAAGTCCCTCAGCCTTTCCTCATAAGACGTTCCATCCATACCATCCTGGTAAACCTCCTCTGTACCTTTCCAATGCCTCCACATCTTTCTTATAATGCGGCAAACAAAACCGTACACAATACTCCAAGTACGGCCGCACCAGAGTTTTGTACAGTTACAGCATCCAGCCCTTCTAGCCTGCCCCGCCATTCAATAAGATCATGGCTGATCTGAAGTGAATCAGTTCCGCTTACCCGCCTGCTCCCCATAAACCTTAATTCCCTTATCGAACAGAACACTCACGAGAACGGCACAAATTGGCCGAGGCACAATTTTCCAGGTCTGGCACGAGAAACCCTATCCTATCCACACCCCTCATGATTTTATAGACCTTAATAAGGCATATAGAATGCTGTCCTTCTTTCAAAGAACAAAGAACAAAACAGCACGGGAAACAGGACCTTCGGCCCAACGAGCCCGCGCCGCCACCCCAATGTTCCCATCTCTATCCGTGATCCCTGTCTATGTTTATAGATCTATGAATCGAAAACCAAATTTGAGACAATTTAGGGAGAATTTGTTTTGCCAATCAGCCTAAGAGCACATCTTTGGGATGTGGGAGGAAACCGGAGCACCCGGAGAAAACCCACGCAAGCACGGGGAGAATGCACAAACTCCCACAGACACAGGCCCAAATCCATGTATCTGCACAGCACAGCGATAGTCACTGAGCTGTCGTGTTGCCCATCAAATGGTCCAGGTCAAGCGTACACTAATGACGTGAAGCACTAGGATACTCTCGAAAAAGATCCAAGAGCAGCCCTCTCACGTTTCCTTTGGGGATTCCACGGACATGCACCCATGGGCCCCTCTGTTCATCTTACTACCGTTCATTGTCTTGCTAGTCCTCCCAAAATGCATCACCTCCCACTTTACAGGGTTAAATTCCGAATGCCACTGGTCTGTCCATCTGACCAGCCCTGTAATCTAAGACTTTCCCTCCTCACTACTTAAGCAGAGGCGAGGATTTCCCACATTCGAATGGTTCCAGTCTTGGCAGCGAGAGCTGGTTTTCACTCAGGGAAAGGTGCAGAATAAATCACACGAAAGACAAGTATTGCACAGGTGCAGAAAGAATTATCCAACTCTGAGGCTGGCAGCACAGGATATAAGGCAGCTCAGAAAAACCTGGCCTTTATTAATCCAGGCACAGAGTACAAAAGCAAGGCCGTTACGGTATACACCTTTATAAAATCATTGCTCAGGCCCCAGCTGGAGTATTGTGTTCAATAAAATTTAATGCAGCGAAGTGTGAAGTGATACATTTTGGAAGGGAAAATAGGAAAGGACAGGATAAACTCAATAGCACAATTCAAAGGGAATGTCAGAGCTGGGAGTTTATGTACAGAAGTCTTTGATGGTGGCAGGGTAAGTTTGTAAGGCTCTTTTCAAAAAAAAAACATCTGGGAAGCTTGGTTTTAACGTAGAACATAGAACACTACAGCACAAACAGGCCCTTTGGCCCACGAATTGCGCCGATCACATCTATACCTACCAATCCACAGACCTATCTATAACCCTCAGTCCCATTCGTTCCATATACTCATCCAGAAGTCTTTTAAAAGACCACAGCGAGTTCGCCTCGACCACCTCCGACGGCAGTCGGTTCCATTCACTCACCATCCTCTGAGTGAAAAACTTACCCCTAACATCTCCTCTGTATTTGCTTCCCTGCACCTTAAATCTGTGTCCTCTCGTAGTGACCATTTCAGCTCGGGGAAATAGTCTCTGAGAGTCCACCCTATTTATTCCTCTCAACATTTTATAAACTTCTATCAGGTCGCCTCTCAACCTACGTCTCTCCAGGGAGAAGAGTCCCAACTCCTTCAACCTATCTTCATAAGGCCTGCCTCCCAATCCAGGCAACATCCTTGTAAATCTCCTCTGCACTCTCTCAATAGCTTCTACATCCTTCCTATAGTGAGGTGACCAGAACTACGCACAATACTCCAAGGCTTTCTGAAATCTGCTGTGCAAGAAGGAGGCTGTTTGGCCCATCGAGCCTGCACCTACAACGATCCAACCAGATCCTGCCCCTGCAACACCATATACTTACTCTGCTAATCGCCCTGACTCTAAGGGACTATGGCCGCATGATAGCAGAGAACATAAAAGCAAGAATCATACAGTGCAGGAGGAGGCCATTCAGCCCATCGAGACTGCACTGACAACAACCTAGTCAGACCCCACTTGGGATACTGTGCACAGATCTGGTCACCTCATTACAAGAAAGATGTGGAAGCTATTGAAAGAACGCAGACGAAATTCACAAGGATGTTGCCTGGATTGGGCGGCACGCCTTATTAAGGGCATTCAAATGGCCAGTGGATAGGCATATGAATAATATTGGAATAGTTCAGGTTAGAGGGTCATTAGATTGGTTCCACTAGTCGGCACAACATCGCGGGCCGAAGGGCCTGTACTGTGCTGTAATGTTCCATGTGTTCTAGGACAGGTTAAGGGAGCTCGGTCTTTTCTCCCTGGAGAGATGAAGGATGAGAGGCGACTTTATAAGATGGTTTATAAGATGTTGAGAGGTATAGATAGGGTGGATTCTCAGAGGCCATTTCCCAGGGCTGAAATGGTCGCTATGAGAGGACACAAGTTTAAGGTGCTGGGGAATAGGTACAGAGGAGACGTCAGGGGTAGGTTTTTCACTCAGAAGGTAGTGGACGCGTGGAATCGGCTGCCATCGGTGGTGGTGGAAGCAAACTCGCTGGGGTCTTTTAATAGACTTCTGGATGAGTACATGGGATTTAATGGGATTGAGAGTTATAGGTAGGACTGCTAGGTAGGGATATGATCAGTGCAACTTGTGGGCCGAAAGGCCTGTTTGTGCTGTAGCTTTCTATGTTCAATGTTCTAATCCCACTCAAGCCCTATCCCCAACACCCCATTTATTTACCCTGCTAATCCACATATTTACCCTGCTAATTCCCCCTGACACTTTAGCATGGCCAATCCACCTAACCCGCACATTTTTGGACTGTGGGAGGAAACCGGAGCACCCAGAGGAAACCCTCGCAGATACGTGCAAACTCCACACAGACAGTGACCTGGAATCGCACCTAGAAGTGTTGCTAAAGCTTTCTAACTCACTCATGTTGCCTCAGCTAGAGCATTGCGTCCAGCACCCTTTAGCAAAGCAAGGCCAGATTGAGGTTAGTGGCATATTTGAGGCAAATATGCATCAGTTGGAGCACACTGTGGGAAAATGTGAAGTTATTCGCTTTGGCAGGAAGAATAAAAAAAGCAGGGTATTAATTAAGTGGAGAATGGCTGCAGAATCGTGAGGTGCAGAGGGACGCAGGTGTTCCTGTGCGTGAGTCACATGTAATCAAGAAGGCAAATGGAATGCTATCCTTTATCACGAGAGAGACGTGATTCACAAATTCACTTCTGTTTTTTCTATGTGGGATATGGGCGTCGCTGGCTGGCCAGCATTTATTGCCTATCCCTCGTTGCCCCAAGGGCAGCTGAGTGTCAAATACACACAAAAACTGAAAAATTCTCGGCAGGTCTGACAGCATCTGTCGAGAGAGAAATAAAGCCAATGTTTCCAGTCTAGATGACCCTTCGTCACACAAAAGTCTGAGGTCACCGTACCAAACCTTGTCAGACCCCACTTGGAGTACTGTGCTCAGTTCTGGTCGCCTCACTATAGGAAGGATGTGGAAGCTATTGAAAGGGTGCAGAGGAGATTTACAAGGATGTTGCCTGGATTGCGGGGCATGACTTATGAAGATAGGTTGAGGGAGCTGGGACTCTTCTCCCTGGAGAGAAGAAGGTTGAGAGGCAACCTGATAGAGGTTTATAAGATCTTGAGAGGAATAGAACATAGAACATAAAACATAAAACACTACAGCGGAGAACAGGCCCTTCAGCCTTCGATGTTGCGTCGACCAATTAAGAAAAAGCAATGACCCTCTAACCTAAACCATTCCCTTTTCATCCATAAACTTATCTAATAACCTCTTAAACGCCCCCAAATTTGGCGCATCTACAACTGCAGCAGGCAGGGCATTCCATACCCTTACCACCCTTTGGGTAAAGAACCTACCTCTGACATCTGTCCTATAACTACCACTCTTTAATTTAAAGCTATTAAATAGGTAGATAGATAGAGTGTATTCTCAGAGGCTATTTCCCAGAGCTGAAATGGTCACTACCAGAGGACACAGGTTTAAGGTGCTGGGGAGCAAGTACAGAGGGGATGTTAGGGGTAAGTTTTTCACTCAGAGGGTGGTGAGCGAGTGGAATCGGCTGCCATCAGTGGTGGTAGAGGTGAACTGGCTGGGGTCTTTTAAGAGACTTCTGGATGAGTACACGAGATTTAATGGGATTGAGGGTTATAGATAGGCCTGGTAGGTAGAGATATGATCGGCGCAACTTGTGGGCCGAAGGGCCTGTTTGTGCTGTAGTGTTCTATGTTCTATGTTCAACTGAATCAAATACAGCTTCTTCCCTGCTACTGTCAGACTTTTGAATGGACCTACCTCTCATTAAGTTGATCTTTCTCTACACCTTAGCTATGACTGTAACGCTAGAAGAAAAGGGGCACTCTCTCCTAACCTGCAAGAAACAAGACTTTTCACTGGTTTTTAATACATGTGACAATAATAAATCAGATCAAATCAGATTAGAGCTCAGAGAGTTTTCTATTCTCTCTCCACAGAACCTGTCAGACCTATTAAGATTTTTTTGTTTATTATTTAAGATTCCAGCATCTGCAGCATTGTGTGTTTATCTGCAGGCCAACCATATATAGGCCAGGCTAGGTAAAAATGCCAGATTTCTTTTACTAAAGAGCATTAGTGAGTCAGATGGGTTTTCCCAACAATCGACAATAGTTTCATGGCCATCAGTAAATTCTTAATTCCAGAGATTTTTATTGAACTCAAATTCCACTATCTGCCTTGGCGGGATTCGAACCCGGATCCCCAGAACATTAGCTGAGTTTCTGGATTAATAGTCTAGTAATAATACCACAAGGCCATCATATTGGTATATATTGCTGTTACACAGAGCAATGGTGAGACCATTGCTGGAATTCTACCCCAGGTTCACAATAGCCCAAGGCCAGCAGAGAATGTTGTTCTGCTGGCCTTGCCCGTTCTGATTCTGGAGTGGGCAAGATGGTAAAATTCACACCTTGGGTACTGTGTGTGGTTTCAGTCTCTTTATCTAAGGAAGTATGTAAATGCATTGGTGCAGTTCAGACATGGTTGGGGAGAAAGTGCAAAATCCACACGGACAGTGACCTGGGGCCGAAATTGAACCTGGGTCCCTGGCGCTGTGAGGCAGCAGTGCCAACCACTGTGCCACCGTGAATAAATATTCATCTGGCAATTTGTCACTCCCAGCTCTGTTGACTACTTCCTCAACTCCAACCAATGTTAACCCTTCTGTGCCCATTCCACACCTCCTGAAGCAACTCCGTTACCATGGGAACCACATAGTAACCTGCTTGCTTTGGTCCAATCACTCCTTTCTTTAATTCATTCATGAGACATTGGCATCGCTGGCTATTTAATAGCCAGCATTTATTACCAATCCCTAGTTACACTTGATCTGAATGGTTTGCTCGACTATTTTGGAGGACATTGAGAGTCAACCACATTGCTGTGGTGCTGGGTCACGTGTAGGCCAGACCAGGTGAGGACAGCAGATTTTCTTTCCTAAAGGACAATAGTAAACAAGATGGGTTTCTCTGACGTTTGGCAATAATTTCATGGTCATCAGTAGTTCCAGATTTTTTTAAATTGAATTCAAATTCTACCATTTGGAAAAACCAGAGGAAAAAAACCAGAGGGTATGGGTTAAGGATGAAAGGAGAAAAGTGTAAAACTTTTTACACTTAGGGCGGGGCCTCTTCATGCAGAAGGTGGAGGGAGAATGGGATGAGCTGCCGGATAAAGTGGTAAATGCGGAGTCACTTTTAACATTTAAGAAAAACTTGGATGGATTCATGGATGAGAGGGGTGTGGAGGGATATAGTCCAAGTGCAGGTCAGTGGGACTAGGCAAAAAATGGTTCAGTACAGACAAGAAGGGCCAAAAGGCCTGTTTCTGTGCTGTAATGTTCTATGGTTCTATCTGCCATGACGGGATTCAAACCTGAGTCCCCGGGACATTGTTGTGTTTGTGGGTTAATCGTCTATAGCAATAACATCATCAGGACATTGGGTTCATTTCTTCAGGTGCAAAACTGAAAAGCAGAGAGGTTATGTAAAACTTTTACACTCATATGGTTAGACTACACTGTCAAACAGGTCTGGTCTCCAAAATATAGAGAGAGCTATTGGAGAAGGTGCAAATACAAATGTACCAGATTCATACCAAAAAACTAGATTACAACAACAGGGAAGTCATGATGGAGTTGTATAGAACTTTGGTGAGGCCACAGCTGGAGTATTGTGTGCAGTTCTGGTCGCCACATTATCAGAAGGATGTGATTGCACCGGAGAGGGTGCAGAGAGATTCACCAGGATGCTGCTTGGGATGGAACATTTAGGTTATGAAGGGAGATTAGATAGGTTCAGGTTGCTTTTGTTGGAGTGGAGAAGAATGAGGGGGCGACCTGATTGAGGTGTACAAGATTATGAGAGACATGGACAGAGTGCATAAGGAGCAGCTGTTCCCCTTAGTTGAAGGGTCAGATACGAGGGGACGTAAGGTCAAGCTGAGGGGCAGGAGGTTTGGGAGGGATTTGAGGAAAGGCTTTTTTACTCAGAGGGTGGTGACGGCCTAGGGTGCTGCCTGGGAGGGTGGCGGAGGTGGGGTATCTCACATCCTTTACAAAGTACCCGGATGAGCACTTGGCACACTGTACCATTCAGGGCTATGGACCAAGTCCTGACAGGTAGGATGAGGTGGGAGTTCAGGTGTTTCTAATATATCAGTGTGGAGTTGATGGGCTGAAGGGCCTCTTCTGCGCTACAAAAGTAAAGTTTTAAAGTTTATTTATTAGTCACAAGCAAGGCTTACGTTAACATTGCAATGAAGTCACTATGAAATTCCTCTAGTTGCCACATTCCAGCACTTGTTTGGGTCAATGCATCTAACCAGCATGTCTTTCAGGCTGTGGGAGGAAACCGGAACATCTGGGGGAAACCCAGGCAGACACGGGGAGAATGTGTGACTCCACCCAAGCTGGGAATTGAACCCAGGCCCCTGGCGTTGTGAGGCAGCAGTGCTAATGGTGCCACTGTGCCATACTGTTAAATGTGAATGTTCATTTGGGAATCTTTAAGGGGAAGCTATAAAAATATGTGAGGTGAAAAGATATAAAAAGATATAATGAACACTAGCATATAAGATCATAAGGCATAGAAGCAGAATTAGGCCTCTCAGCCCATTGAGTTTGCGCCACCATTCCATCATGGCTGATATTTTTCTCATCCCAGTTCTCCTGCCTTTTCCCCATAACCCCTGACCCTCTTATTAATCAAGAACCTATCTATCTCTATCATAAAAACACTCAATGATCTGGCCTCCACAGCCTTCTGCAGCAAAGAGTTCCATAGATTCATCACTTTCTAGCTGAAGAAATTCCTCCTCATCTCTGTTTGAAGGAATCGCCCCTTCAGCCCGAGGTTGTGCCCTCTGGTTCTACGTTTTCCTGCTATGGAAACATCCTCTCCACGTGCAGTCTAGCCAGGCCTTGTAGTATCCTGTAAGTTTCAATAAGATCCTTCTAAACTCCAATGAGTACAGACCCAGAGACCTCAACCGTTTCTCATACAACAAGCTCTTCATTCCAGGGATCATTCCTGTGAACCTCCTCTGGATCCTTTCCAAGGCCGGCACATCCTTCCTTAGATACAGGGCCCAAAACTACTCACAATATTCCAAATGGGCCTATTGGGTCAAGAGGCTTTGTTTCCTTACTATAAACGCCAGGTAAAAATTATTGAACCAAATGGTTATCAGTAGATTCTTAATTCCAGGCTTTTTTTTATTGAATCCAAATTCCACCATCTGCCATGACAGGATTCGAACTTGGGTCCCCAGAACAATAGCTTTCTCTGGATTAGTGGTCTAATGATAATACCACTTGGCCTCCCCTTAGATTGGAGGTAGGAGGTAATTGGGCAAATTGGGGCTGTTCTCCTTAGGAAGTTGGAGAATGAGGGGAGATCTTATAGAGGTGTATAAGATTATGAAGAGTATAGTTAAAGTGAACAGTGGTAAGCTTTTTCCTAGGTTGGATACAATAATTACGAGGAGCCATGGGCTTAGGGTAAAGAGGGGGGTGAGGTATAATTCAGATGTTGGAGGTTTTTCACACAGAGGGTGGTCGGGGCCTGGAATGCACTCCAAATAGGATGGTGGAGGCAGACACGCTAGTGTTGTTTAAGATTTGCTTAGACAGGCACATGAGCGGACTAGAGATGGAGGGATACAGGAGACTTTTCTCAATAAAGATCAAGAGCCTTGGGATGTCACTGGGAATCAATTGTTTCTTATGGACCTTCCAACGTATTTTATGGTGCACTTGCTTTATTTCTGCGCTTCTGGGGATTCCGTAAACGTCTGTCAAAGTTGTGCATCTTTATTGATGTCTTCTTTTACCTCACAGGTGCTTTGGTCCGCCTTGTTGACCAACAAGGGGCATACACCTGATGGGTTGTGCGAGGGCTGCTCTTGGATGTTGCTTCGAGAGTTGCCTAGTGCTTCTAGTCGTTAGTGTACGCTTAAACTGGACCATCTGATGGGGAACATGACAGCTCAGTGACTATCACTGTTTGTTGTGCAGATACATGGGATTTTGGCATTTGTATGTTCTCCCCGTGATTGCGTGAGTTTTCTCCGGGTGCTCTGGTTTCCTCCCACACCCCAAAAACGTGCTCTTAGGCTGATTGGTGTTAACAAATTGTCCCTAAATTAGGTCTCCCTCAATCTTCCCCAATAGGTGTAGACAAAGTCATAGGTAGAGGAGGGTACTCATAATGTTAAAATGGCGGCACGGGCTTGTTGGGCCAAAGGGCCTGTTTCCCGTGCTGTATTGTTCTTTATTCTTTGTGTCCCTCTGTTCGGTAGGCATTCACTGTCCATCTGTAACTGCCCTCGAGAAGGTGGTGGTGAGCTGTCTTCTTGAAGCCGCTGTAGCCCATGTGGTGCAGGTACACTCACAGTGCTGTTAGAGAGGGGGGGGGAGCAGGATTTTAATTGACTCCCCAAAATCTGAGGAAAGCGCCTGGAGATGGTAATACTTAGCAAAAGAGGGAGACAGGAATCCACTGGAAGCAACAGTGAATTCTTTGCTAAAAGGGCTGTCGATCTGCGCAGAATGTGATAGGTGTTAAACACACAAGGATGTATTTTTTATTCATTCAGGGGAAGCGGCTGGTCATCATTTGTTGCCCATCTCTGATTGTCCTTGAGCTTGCAAGGCCATTTCAGAAGGCAGTTAAGAATCATGTCCTTACTATATTAAGGATTGTTGGCTTTATGCAAAATAGAAAAGGTATGGTTTGCACATGTAGATCCAAGCTAACAACACAGGTTTATTGAAAGAAATGTTCTCTGCACTGCACAGAGAACAAACTGAGAATAAAAGCAGGAACACCCGAGATGACAGCATCATTAAACCATGTGACCTGCTTTTAAAGTAATCATGCAACTGCTTAAATACATAATAAGTCACATGTAGTCCAGGCTCGACAATGGTGGCAGATTTCCTTCACTAATGGATTTGTGAATCAGATAGGTCTTTACAACAATTGGCAATGCTTTAATGTTCATCATTATTCAAGGATTGGTTCATCTTTGATAGATTAAAATATGTGTTGCCTCAAAAAAAATTTTGTCAGTAGTGTTTCCTTAGTAACTTCATAGAATCATACAATCGACAGAATGGAGACAGGCCCTTCAGCCCACACTGGTGCATGCTGACCAAGAAGCCCATCTAAGCTAACCCCATTTGACTGCATTTTGCCCATATCCTTCTAAACCTTTCCTAACCATGTATCTCCCAATTGCCTTTTAAATGTTGTCAAAGTCCCTGCCTCACCCACTTCCTCCAGCAGGTCATTCCACACATGTACCATCCTCTGTGTAATAAAAAAGTTGCTCCTCAAGCTACTATTAATTCTTTCTCCTCTTAATGTAAACCTATGTCCTTTTGTTTTCGATTCCCCAACCCTGTGAAAAAGACTGAGTGCATTGATGCTATCCAGGCCTCTCTACACTTCTATAAGGTCATCTCTCAGTCTTTTACACCCCAAAGAGAAAAGCCCTAGCCTATCCCTATAACTCAATCCCTTGAATCCTGGCAACATCCTCTTCTGCACTCTCTCCAATTAAGTAACACCTTTCCTACAGCAAGAAACCAAAACTGATATGGATATGGATAGGGATAGGCATGAAGCTGGGGGCAGTAGTTATAGCTGGGGGAAGGGTAATTATGAGGCCATCAGGAGAGAATTAGGGTGCATAGATTGGACTAGGAAACTACAGGGACTGGAAACATCTGGAATGTGGAGCTTATTCAAGGAGCAGCTGCTGCGAGTCCTTGATAAGTATGTCCCTGTCAGGCAAGGAGGAAATGGTCGAGTAAGAGAACCTTGGTGTACGAAAAAAGTTGATTTGCTGGTTAAAAGGAAAAAGGAGGCTTATGTCATGATGAGGCTTGAAGGCTCAGTTAGTGCAATGGATAGCTATAGATTAGCCAGGAGGGAGCTAAAGAGTGAATTGAGGAGAGCTAAGAGAGGACACGAGAAGACTTTGGCTGATAGGATTAAGGAGAATCCTAAAGCGTTCTTTAGATATGTTAAGAATAGAAGATTGGTTAGGGCAAGATTAGGGCCAGTCATAGACAGCAGTGGGAAGTTGTGCGTGGAGCCTGAGGAGATTGGAGAGGTACTGAATAAATATTTCTCTTCGGTATTCACGCAAGGTGATGTAAATGTAGTTATGGAGAACACTGAGGTATAGGGTAGCAAACTGGAAGGTATCGAAGTAGATAGGGAGGATGTGCTAGATATTCTCGAGGGTTTGAAGTTGGATAAGTCCCCTGGGCCGGACGGGATTAACCCTAGGATTCTCTGGGAGGCAAGAGAGGAGATTGCAGAGCCTCTGGCTCTGATCTTCAGGTCCTCGTTGGTTACGGGTGTGGTTCCGGGGGACTGGAGGATAGCGAATGTGGTCCCATTGTTTAAGAAAGGGAAGAGAGACCTTCCAGGGAATTATAGGCCAGTGAGTCTTACTTCGGTTGTGGGCAAAGTATTGGAGAGAATAATTAGGGATAGGATTTATAGTTATTTAGAGAGAAATGAATTGATTGGGGATAGTCAGCATGGTTTCGTGAAGGGTAGGTCATGCCTACTAACCTCATTGAGTTTTTTGAGAAAGTGACCAGAGAGGTGGATGGGGGTAAGGCGGTTGATGTAGTATATATGGACTTTAGTAAGGCGTTTGATAAGTGGCCCATGGAAGACTTCTACAGAAAATGCAGATGTGTGGAATAGAGGGTGATTTAACTAATTGGATTAGGAATTGGCTGGCAGATAGAAGACAGAGGGTGGTGGTTGATGGGAGATATTCATCGTGGAGTTCGGTGACAAGTGGCGTACCTCAGGGGTCTGTTTTGGGGCCCCTGCTGTTTGTAATTTTTATAAATGATCTGGATGAGGGTATTGAAGGATGGATTCGTAAATTTGCAGATGACACTAAAGTCGGTGGAGTGGTAGATAGTGAAGAGGGGTGTTATAGTTTGCAGAGGGACTTGGACAAGTTGCCGAGCTGGGCCGAGAGGTGGCAAATGGAGTTTAATGTGGAAAAGTGTGAGGTAATGCACTATGGCAGCAATAATAAATGTGTAGAGTATAGGGCAAATGGTAGGATTCTTAGTAGTCTAGATGAACAGAGGGATCTTGGTGTGTATGTGCATAGATCCCTGAAAGTAGGCAGTCAAGTAGAGAAGGTTGTTAAGAAGGCATATGGAGTCTTGGCTTTTATTGGTAGGGGGATTGAATTTCGGAGCCGCAACGTCATGTTGCAACTGTACAAAACTCTAGTGCGGCCGCACTTGGAGTATTGTGTGCAGTTCTGGTCCCCCACATTATAAGAAAGATGTGGAGGCATTGGAGAGGGTACAGAGGAGGTTTACCAGGATGTTGCCTGGTATGGAGGCAGGTCTTATGAAGAGAGGCTGAGGGATTTGAGGTTGTTTTCGTTAGAAAGGAGGTGGCTAAGAGGGGACCTAATCGAAACATATAAGATGAGTAGAGGTTTAGATAGGGTGGACAGTGATAGCCTTTTTCCTAGGATGGAGAAAGCTAGCACGAGGGGACACAGCTTTAAATTAAGGGGTGATAGCTATAGGACGGATATCAGAGGTAGGTTCTTTCCCAAAGGGTGGTTCGGGAGTGGAATGCCCTGCCTGCAGCAGTTGTAGATGCGCCAAGTTTGGTGGCGTTTAAGAGGTTAGTTGATAAGTAATGGAAGAGAAGGGAATGGTTTAGTTTGGAGGGGCATTGCTTTTTATATTGGTCGGCACAACATCGAAGGCCGAAGGGCCTGTTCTGTGCTGTAATGTTCTATGTTCTATGAACACACTATACTCCAGGAGAGGCCTCACCAACATTCTGTACAACTGCAGCGTAACTTCTCAAATTCTGAAGTCACTGTCCTAACTGATGAAGATCAGCATGTCAAAAACCTTCTTCACTGCCCTAGCTACTTGTGATTCCACCTTTAGAGATCCACGCACTGAACTCCAAGGTCTCTCTGTTCCATGATACTCCCTAAGATACGACCATTCAGCATGAAAGTCCTACCTTGATTTGACTTTCAAAAGTGCAGCACCTCACCCTTCTCCATACTGAACTCCATTTGCCATTTCTCGGCCCACTTTCCCAGCTGATCAAGATCCTGCTGCAATTTTTGATAACTTTCCAAATTGCCCACAACATCAGCTATTTTAGTGACATTTGTTACAGGGAAAGCTTTGAAAGGTTTATTCTTGTTTCCACTATGGAAGTTTGAAAAAAGCTATCAATCTCTAAGGAGATTGTAACAATTGAGAGAAGGTCATTGATGAAGCAGTTGAAGATGGTTGGGTCTCGGGCACTGTCTGAGGAACTCCTGCTGTGATATGCTGGAGATGATTGACCTCCAACCACCACAAATATCTTCCTTTGTGCCAGGTGTGACTCCAACCAATGGAGAGTTTTCCAGATTCCCGTTTTTTTACTCATTTATTTTTATTCATTCCTGGGACATGGGCGTTGCTGGTTGGCCAGCATTTATTGCCCATCCCTAGTTATAGAACATAGAACATTACAGCGCAGAACAGGCCCTTCGGCCTTCGATGTTGTGCCGACCAATTAGGAAAAAGCAATGACCCTCTAACCTAAACCATTCCCTTTTCATCCATAAACTTATCTACTAACATCTTAAACGCCACCAAACTTGGCGCATCTACAACTGCAGCAGGCAGGGCATTCCATACCCTTACCACCCTCTGGGTAAAGAACCTACCTCTGACATCCGTCCTATAACCACCACCCCTTAATTTAAAGCTATGTCCCCTCGTGCTAGCTTTCTCCATCCTAGGAAAAAGGCTATCACTGTCCACCCTATCTAAACCTCTAATCATCTTATATGTTTCAATAAGGTCTCCTCTTAGCCGCCTTCTTTCTAACGAAAACAACCTCAAATCCCTCAGCCTCTCTTCATAAGACCTGCCTTCCATACCAGGCAACATCCTGGTAAACCTCCTCTGTACCCTCTCCAATGCCTCCACATCTTTCTTATAATGCGGGGACCAGAACTGCACACAATACTCCAAGTGCGGCCGCACTAGAGTTTTGTACAGTTGCAACATGACGTTGCGGCTCCGAAATTCAATCCCCCTACCAATAAAAGCTAAGACTCCGTATGCCTTCTTAACAACCTTATCGACTTGATTGCCTACTTTCAGGGATCTATGCACATATACACCAAGATCCCTCTGTTCATCAAACTATTAAGAGTCCTCTACATAGCCCTATACTCTACACATTTGTTATTCCTGCCAAAGTGAATTACCTCACACTTTTCCACATTAAACTCCATTTGCCACCTCTCGGCCCAGCTCTGCAACTTGTCCAAGTCTCTCTGCAAACTATAACACCCCTCTTCACTATCTACCAATCCACCGACTTTAGTGTCATCTGCAAATTTACTAATCCATCCTTCAATACCCTCATCCAGATCATTTATAAAAATTACAAACAGCAGGGGCCCCAAAACAGACCCCTGAGGTACTCCACTAGTAACCGAACTCCACGATGAATAACTTCCATCAACCACCACTCTCTGTCTTCTATCTACTAGCCAATTCCTAATCCAATTAGCTAAATCACCCTCTATCCCATACATCTGCATTGTCTGCAGAAGCCTTCCATGGGCCACCTTATCGAACGCTTTGTTGTTGCCTGTGAGAAGGTGGTGGTGAGCTGCCTTCTCGAATCGCTGCAGTCCGTGTTCTGTGGCTTGATCCACAATGCCATCAGGGAGGGAATCCCAGGATTTTGACCCAACGATTGTGAAAGGACGGTGATATATTTCCAAGTCAGGATGGTGAATGGCTTGGAGGGGAACTTGCAGGTGGCGGTGTTCCCATTTATCTGCTGCCCTTGTCCTTCTCGCTGGAAGTGGTCATGTGTTTGGTCTAATGATCTTTAGTGAATTGCTGCAATGCATTGTATAGATAATACACACTGCTTTCTTGAGGGTGGAGGGATTGAAAGTTTGTAGATGTGCCAATCAAGCAGGCTGCTTTGTCCTGGATGGTGTTGAGCTTCTTGAGTGTTGTAGATGATGGATTGGCTTTGGGGAGTCAGGAGGTGAGTTATTTGCCTCACTAATCCTAGCCTCTGACCTGCTCTTATGTGTTTATATGGTGAGTCCAGTTGAGTTTCTGGTCAATGGTAACTCCAAGGATGTTGACAATGGGGGAATTCACTGATGGTTACTCCGTTGAATGTCACAAGGAGGTGGTTAGATGTCTAACTACTGTCATTGACTCCAGTTTGCTTGGTTTCTTTGATGCAACATTTGGTCAGATGCTGCCTTGATGTGTCACGGTCGCCATCACCGAGACAAGCTTTATATTCCAGGTTGATGAATTGAATTTAGTTTCACTGGGTCTCATGACAGGATTTACTCCCAGATCATATACCCAAGCTTCCAGATTATCAGTCGGGTTAAGTCTGCCCCAAGTCAAATTTCTACCTCAGCCACTAACCCTGGGAGTGAAGTTCACAGCCTCCTGACCTGGATTTTCTGCCCTCTGGACACAGGCACTCGATGGCGTGGAAGTGGCGAGGCTGAGGAGGACGGGCAGTGGGCGAGCATCCAGGGAAGTGAGGGGGCAGCTGCCTCAGGGAGCCGCCATATCGCTTTCAGTGATACCAAAAGGTGCTCCATAGTTCAGAATGTCATAAAAGACATTTCACATCACACCCCAGTGCCCCAAATTCCAAATTTCATCTCCGTTTAGAAACATAGAATCCCCACAGTGCAGAAAAAGGCCATTCGGCCCATCAACTCTGCACCGACAACAGGTCCTATTCCCACAACACCATATATTTACTTCACTTATCCCTCTAACCTACGCATTCAAAGAACAAAGAACAAATTAGCACGGGAAACAGGCCCTTCGGCCCAATGAGCCCACGCTGCCACCTCGATGTTCCCACCTCTACCCATGATCCCTGTCTATGTTTATAGATCTATAATGGATTAAAAACCAGATTTGAGACAATTTAGGGAGAATTTGTTCTGCCAATTAGCCTAAGAGCACATCTTTGGGGTGTGGGAGGAAACTGGAGCACTCAGAGAAAACCCACGCAAGCATGGGGAGAATGCGCAAACTCCCACAGACACAGGCCCAAATCCATGTATCTGCACAGCACAGCGATAGTCACTGAGCTGTCGTGTTGCCCATCAAATGGTCCAGGTCAAGCGTACACTAACGATGTGAAGCACTAGGATACTCTCGAAAAAAAAATCCAAGAGCTGCCCTCTCACGACCTATCTCATGTATGCCCCTTGTTAAAGAAGGCGGACTGAAATACCTGTAGGATAAAAAAAAGTACATCAATATCATCGTCTATTTACACACTTCCCTGGGACTCCCAAGGCTCATGATCTCTATTTTAAATCAGTTTTTTATACCCCTCCATTCCCATTCTGTTATGTGCCCATCTAAGTATCTCTTAAATAACTTCGGGAGACTAAGGGGCAATTCGGCACGGCCAATGCACCTAATGCACACATTTTTCGAACTGTGGGAGGAAACTGGAGGAAACCCATGCAGACACAGAGAGAATGTGCAGCCTCACATGATGTGGAGATGCCGACATTGGACTGGGGTAAACACAGTAAGAAATCTGACAACACCAGATTTAAGTCCAACCGATTTATTTAAGAGTAAACTCACAAGCTTTCGGGGTTTGGCCTCTTTGTCAGGTGAACTCTCCATTTACCTCATGAAGAGAGAAACCTCGGGAAAGCTTATGATTTACTGTCAAATAAATTGGTTGGACTTAAACGCGGTGTTGTCAGAACTCTGCATAGACAGGGACCCAAGCTGGGAATCGAACCCAGGTCCCTGTTGCTGTGAGACAGCAGTGCTAACCTCCATTTTATGCTGACCTGGATGGGGAATGGTGAAATAAATATGGAACCTGCCTAGTTGTTTTGCATAGAAGCTCACAGGGAAACGTGAAATGAGGACTAATTGCATTTTTAATGTCAGTTGCTGACAGCTCTGCTTCTGACTCTCCTGCACGAAGGCTGACCTCATCCTTCAGGCCAGGGCCGGCGGGATGAGGACCCAACATCTTCTGACGTGATTTCTCATGAGGATGTGTCTACCACAAACCTGCTCCAGGTCTGTAAAAGTCTGGCTCCGTGAAGAGCTGTTCTTGTCCACAGTGCCGCATTTTCCGCTGCTGGAGTACAGGAAAGAGAGAGAGAGAGAGAGAGAATCTGGAGTGGCAACAATCATCTCTCCCTCAGTATCAACAAAATGAAGAAGATTGGGCATCACCTTCAGGAGGTGTAAAGGAGATCGTGCTGCTTTCTACATCAGCGGGGACAAAGTGGAAACGGTCGAGAGCTTCAACTTCATGCTGAAAATATAGTCAAGAAAGCCCACCAATGCTTCGACTTTCTCAGAAGACTAAGCAAGATTGGCATATCAACCATTACTCTCACCAACGTTTGTAGATGCGCCATGGAAAGCATTCTTTCTGGTTTTATCACAGCTCAGTATGGCTCCTGCTCTGCCCAGAAATTACAAATGTCACGAATGTAGCCCAGTCCATCGCACAAACCAGCCTCCCATCCATTAACTCTGTCTACACTTCCTGCTGCCTCGGAAAAGCAGCCTTCATAATTAAGGACCCCATGCACCAGAGACATACATCTCTTCCACCTTCTTCCTTCGCGAAAAAGATACAAAATTCTGAGGTCACATCCCAACCAACTCAAGAGCAGATTTTTCCCTGCTGCTGTTAGACTTTTGAATGGACTTACTTCGCACTAAGTTGATCTTTCTCTACACCCTAGCTGTGACTGTAACACTACATTCTGATCTCTCTCCTTTCCTTTTCCATGAACAGTATGCTTTGTCTATCTAGCGTGCAAGTAACAACACTTTTCCCTGTAAGCCACTACATGTGACAACAATGAACCAAATCACATCAAGTCAAATAATGCAATTTTCCGCTCCCATCAAAATCAATATACTTTGATCAGCGTGTGGCATTTTACAGCCTGCCTCTGACCTGACATAAAATTGTGGCCAAAATCTTTTATATTTAATCTTGTGCCCACTGCCCCAATCCCTCTGTTATTGGAAACAGTCCACTTCCCAACTTTCCCTCACTTCAAATATTATGAAAAGGATATTATTAAACTAGAAAGAAAGCAGAGAAGATTTACTAGGATGCTATCGGGACTTAATGGTTTGAGTTATAAGGAGAGGCTGGATAGACTGGGACTTTTTTCCTTGGGCTGTAGGAGGCTGAGGGGTGATCTTATAGAGGTCTATAAAATAATGAGGGGCACAGATCAGCTAGATAGTCAATATCTTTTCCCAAAGGTCAGGGAGTCTAAAACTAGAGGGCATAGGTTTAAGATGAGAGAGATACAAAAGTGAAGAGAGGGGCAATTTTTTTTTGCACAGAGGGTGGTGAGTGTCGGGAACAAGCTGCCAGAAGTGGTAGTAGTAGAGGCAGGTACAATTTTGTCTTTTAAAAAGGGGTTAAATTGTTACATGGGTATGATGGGCATAGGGAGATATGGGCCAAATGTGGGGGCAATTAGGACTAGCTGTGGGGTTTTAAAAAAAAGGACAGCATGGACAGGCCGAAGGGCCTGTTTCCTTGCTTAAACACCTATGACTCTACAACACCACTATGGCATTATTCTAACACAAACATACAAACATTCAGCCCATCGAGTGTGCTCCGCTATTTAATAAGATCATTGCTGATTATAAAAAAATTCAATTTCTCAAGTCAGTGGGGTATGAGCATTCATTTTGGATGAGGTGTCATTTCTATTGCACAGAATTCCAAGGGTTTGTATGATTTGGTATCAGTGCACAGAGGCACGGTGTTAGGAAGGCAAGTTCAGATGTTTTTGGTGATGGATGGTTTCGGAGGTTTGTGATGGAGACTGGGAGGTTCTGTCTCTCCTGGGCATCATTAAACCTTGAGTTCACATCACCCCATCCTCTCTTTCCATGCTACACCCTGCTGTGAAGGATTTGATAGAAAAGTTTGATGAATGATTCTGATATCAAAGGTTAGGACAACAATCCTGTTTTTAATATGACGTTCATTCCTGCAATTCTTTACTCAAAGAGTGATTTCTTTACTCAAAGAGTGATTAGGGAGTGGAATGCCCTGCCTGCAGCTGTTGTAGATGCGCCAAGTTTGGTGGCGTTTAAGAGGTTAATTGATAAGTATATGGAAGAGAAGGGAATGGTTTAGTTTGGAGGGGCATTGCTTTTTATTTTGGTCGGCACAACGTCGAAGGCCGAAGGGCCTGTTCTGTGCTGTAATGTTCTATGTTCTATGTTCTAATTATCTCAGACTCTGCCAAGTCCCCTTCCAAGACTATGAAGCCTTGAATTTAACATAAGTTTTACATTTATTTGTTAGTGTCACAAGTAGGCTCATATTAACACTGCAATGAAGCTACTGTGAAAATCCCCTAGTTACCGTACTCTGGTGCTGTTCAGGTACGCTGAGGGGGAATTTAGCACCTAACCATCAGATTGTGGGAGGAAACCCAGGTACCTGGGGGGAAACCCACGCAGACACAAGGAGAATGTGCAGACCCCACACAGATAACAACCCAAGCCGGGAATTGAACCCAAGCCCCTGGCGCTGTAAGGCGGGAGTGCTAACCACTGTGCCACTGTGCCATCATTTACATACAGCTCTTTCAAAAGCTGAAGGCTGAAGAGTTTAATTCACGTCACAAGGTGATTAGAAATTTAGTTTTCCAAGAAGGCTCTTACATGAAACGCTTCTCAGCTGAGAAAGGAAAGTTATACTTTGAACCATTTGATGCAAGTTTAATGTTCCAGACTGTATCACATCTCTCAGAAACACGTCACCCTGTTTCGCAAACATTTAATTGCTTGCAGCCGCAGTAACCAGGAGATTACAGCAACAATTCTGTACTCAGCAACCTCAAAATATTCATGGGAAAATTGAAACTTGTGCACCATCTACAAGGCACAAGTTTTTGAGTTGGCTTGAGTCATTATCGTCACATGCATTAACATACAGTGAGAAGTATTGTTTCTTGTGCACCACACAGACAAAGCATACTGCTCATAGAGAAGGAAACGAGCGAATGCAGAATGTAGTGTTACAGTCATAGCTAAGGTGTAGAGAAAGATCAACTTAATGCAAGGGAGGTCTATTCCAAAGTCTGAAGACAGCAGGGAAGAAGATGTTCTTGAGTCAGTTGCTACGTGACCTTATATCTTTGTCCTGATGGGAGAGGGTGGAAGAGAGAATGTCCAGGGTGTGTGGGGTCCTTAATTATGCTGGCTGCTTTGCCAAGGCAGCGGGAAGTGTAGACAGAGTCAATGGATGGAAGGCTGGTTTGCGTGATGGAACACAAATAAACTCTGACTGTTCTGATTTTAATTTTGATGTGGAGATGCTGGCGTTGGACTGGGGTAAACACAGTAAGAAGTCTCACAACACCAGGTTAAAGTCCAACAGGTTTATTTGATAGTAAATGCCACAAACTTTCAGAACACTGTTCCTTCGTCAGGTGAGTAGGATTCTGAACTCTCCACTGTGCTCTGATTTTCACAGTAATTGTATTGCAGTGTTAATTTAAGTCCATTTGTGACACTGATTAATGAACATTAAAGCTGATGTTGTTGGTGTGAGAGAGCATCTCCGCACTGATGGGTAGGAGGCATGTGATTGGGGTCGTGCACTTTGACCCCTCCCAGCCCGATGGATGGCTTTCCTTTCTGGGATTGTATACGTTGCTGTGATTGTTGGCTGTGACCAGCCTGGTTCTTCTGGAAGAGTGCCCCAGTGAGGGGGAGGTTTTGGGGTTCCATCCCAGTGAGAGGTTGAGCCAGTTATGTTAGTTGATGTTAGTGGGTAAGTGGGTAATTCTCTCAGTCACTGTCCAGTCTGTACAGGGGGTCAGTACAAGGCTCCTTAACAATGATTCACACCCAACTGTCTGAGGATGACAACTCGAAACTGCCTGCTGCAGGTTGCAAACTGCTGTACAAATCCCTCATGGACACTCCACTCTGTTTCACTGGGCAGTGATTTATCTCACACTCACTGACACTCTCCCACAAAGTTACCTCACTCAAACCCAGCCTGAGATAACTCAGGGGTCCTTCATTCGGGTAATGTCACCAATAAATAGATACACTCGCGCGCACACGCACACACAAACACACACACATCTCACACACACACACACACACACACACATACACACACATACACACACACACACACATACACATATCACACACACACACACACACACACACTCACACACACACATATGCACACACACATGTACACACACACATGTACACGCACTCACATACACACACTATCTCACACACAGACACACACAATCACATACACACTCATATATATAATCGTACACATACTCAAACTCACACATCCACACACACACACACACACACACACACACACACACGTTCACTCACATCATGACTCACACACATGTACAAATATAAACACAGTAAGAAGTCGCACAACACCAAGTTAAACTCCAACTAGTAAAGCCACAAGCTTTCAGTGTTTGTTCCTTCGTTAGGTGAGTGGAGAGTTCTGGTCTCAAACAGAGCGTATGAAAGGTACACACAGTTTACGGAATACTGATTAGATTGTGAGTCTTTACAGCTAACCTGCTATTCATGTCTTAAAGATACAGATGATGTGAGTAGAGAGATAGTATCAGGTATAGGTTAAAGAAATGTGTATTGCCTCCAGGCAGAACAGTTAGTGAGAGTTTACAAGTTCAGGCAAGTCATGGGGGTTACAGACAGCGTGACATGAGCCCAAGATCCCGGTTGAGGCCGTCCTCATGCGTGCGGAACTTGGATATCAGTCTCTGCTCAGTGAGTCTGCGCTGTCGTGTGTAATGAAAGTTGCCTTAGAGAATGCTTACCCAAAGATCAGAGGCTGAATGCCCGTGACCGCTGAAATGTTTGCCAACAGGAAGGGAACAGTCCTGCCTGGTGATTGTCGAGTGATGTTCATTCATCTGTTATCACAGCATTTGCATGGTCTCCCCAATGTACCATGCTTCGGGACATTCTTTCCTGCAGAGTATCAGGTAGCCAACATTGGCTGAGTTGCAAGAGTATGTACCATGTACCTAGTGGATGGTATTTTCGCATGAGGTCATGTCATTCATGTCGATGATCCAGCATGTCTTGCAGAGGTTACTGTGGCAGGGTTGTCACATACACACACAGACATACAGACACTCTGAAGGAGTCCTGAAGCTTGACCCAGACTTGAAACATTGGCTCTGTTCTTCACCACAGATGCTGTCTGACCTGCTGAGTTTAGAACATAGAACATAGAACAATACAGCACAAACAGGCCCTTCGGCCCACGAGTTGCGCCGATCACATCTACCAATCCACAGACCTATCTATAACCCCCTATCCTATTCTTTTCCATATACTCATCAGAAGTCTTTTAAAAGACCCCAGTGAGTTTGCCTCAACAACCTCCGATGGCAGTCGTTTCCATTCACTCACCACCCTCTGAGTGAAAAACCTACCCCTGACATCTCCTTTGTATTTGCTTCCCTGCACCTTAAATCTGTGTCCTCTCGTAGTGACTATTTCAGCTCGGGGAAATAGTCTCTGAGAGTCCACCCTATCTATTCCTCTCAACATTTTATAAACCTCTATCAGGTTGCCTCTCAACCTACGCCTCTCCAGTGAGAAGAGTCCCAGCTCCCTCAACCTATCTTCATAAGGCCTGCCTCCCAATCCAGGCAGCATCCTTGTAAATCTCCTCTGAACTCTTTCAATAGCCTCTACATCCTTCCTATAGTGAGGCGACCAGAACTGCGCACAATACTCCAACTGGGGTCTGACAAGAGTCTTATACAGCCGCATCATTACCTCCTGTCTCCTAAAATCTATTCCTTGATTAATGAAGGCCAGTACACCGTAAGCCTTTTTGACCACTTCCTCCACCTGCGAGGCCGATTTAAGAGTCCTATGGACCCGGACCCTGAGATCCTTCTGCTCTACAACACAGCTAAGACTCCTACTCCTTATATTGTACTCCTTCATCCCATTATTCCTGCCAAAATGGACCACTACACATTTATCTGCATTGAAGTCCATCTGCCACTTCTCCGCCCAGTCTTGCGTCCTGTCTATGTCCCGCTGCAACTTTTGGCATCCCTCCAGACCATCCACAACACTACCGATCTTTGTATCATCGGCGAACTTGCTAACCCATCCCTCCACTTCCTCATCCAGGTCATTTATGAAAATGACAAACAGCAGGGGTCCCAGAACAGATCCCTGGGGCACTCCACTGGTTACCGACCTCCATGCAAACAAGACCCATCCACAACCACTCTCTGCCTTCTGCCGGCAAGCCTGTTCTGGATCTACGAGGCCAAAGCCCCTTGGATCCCATGCCCTCTCACCTTCTCCAGAAGCCTTGCATGTGGGACCTTATCAAACACCTTACTAAAGTCCATGTACACTGCGTCCACAGCCCTTCCTTCATCAATGTGTTCAGTCACATTTTCAAAGAACTCAACTAGGCTCGTAAGGCATGACCTGCCCTTGACAAAACCATGCTGACTATTTCTAATCAGTCCAAACTTCTCCAAATGTTCATATATCTTATCCCTCAGAAGCCTCTCCATCAGCTTACCAACCACTGAAGTCAGACTCACCAATCGGTAATTTCCTGGACTATCCCTGTTCCCTTTCTTAAAGATAGGAACCACATCCGCAATCCTCCAATCCTCTGGAACCTCTCCCGTTTCCATGGACGACGCAAAGATCATCGCCAGGGGCTCTGCAATCACTTCCCTCACCTCCCACAATAACCTGGGGTACATCCCATCTGGTCCCAGCGACTTGTCTATCTTGATAGAATTTAACAGGTCTAACACATCCTCTTTCTTAACATCCACATACTCAATCTTTTCCGTATGCCTCAAACCTGCAGTGCAATCTCCCAGTTCACTTTCCACCGTGAATACCGAGGCAAAATACTCGTTAAGCACCTCTGCCATTCCTTCTGGATTCACACAGACTTTTCCCTCTTCACCTTTTATAAGTCCTATCCCTTCTCTTCTCATCCTTTCATTTTTCACATATTTGTAGAAGGCCTTGGGATTCTCCTTAATCTTACCTGCCAAGACCTTCTCATGACCCCTTCTGGCTCTCCTAACTTCCTTTTTAAGTGCCCTTCTACACACCTTATACTCCTCTAGATCCCTAACATCCCCTAGCTCTCTGAACCTTTTATATACCTTTTTTTTCTTCCTAACTAGGTTCTCTACTACCTTCGTGCACCACGGTTTCTCCAGCATTCTCTGCTTCTGTTTTTATACTTTAAAATGGAACAACAGCAAAATGGGGAAAGAAGAGTTCTGGTCTGAACTGTTCTTTTCTTTCTGATTTGTAGAATCCAACCATCACAACCATCTTTCTTTCTGCTGAGTATAACGCCAGCCAGCGGAGAATTTACCCACGATTCTCAGTGCCATCCTGGGGACAGCACGGTAGCACAGTGGTTAGCATTGCTGCTTCACAGCTCCAGGGATCTCGATTCAATTCCTGGCTTGGGTGCGTGGAGTTTGCACAGTGTCCTCGTGTCTGTGTGGGTTTTCTCTCACAGTCCAAAGATGAGTGGGGTAGGTGGATTGGCCATGCTAAAATTGCCTCTTAGTATCCTGAGATGCGTAGGTTAAAGTGATTAGCGGGTAAATATGAAGGGATATGGAGATAAGGAATGTGTGAGATTGTGGTTGGTGCAAACTTGATGGGCCAAATTGCCTCTTTTTGTACTATAGGATTTCTATGACTTTAATTTTGCCAAGATGTCTTCATGTTGCACTTGGCCAAA
This sequence comes from Sphyrna mokarran, assembly GCA_024679065.1. Classification (NCBI taxonomy): domain Eukaryota; kingdom Metazoa; phylum Chordata; class Chondrichthyes; order Carcharhiniformes; family Carcharhinidae; genus Sphyrna; species Sphyrna mokarran. Next base: position 7,392,879 of record JAGIQG010000001.1, read on the forward strand.
AGCTGTCTTGACATCAAGGAGCCATACTCACCTCACCCCTGGACCTCAGGAAGAAGCTTGACACCATGTAGAACAAAGCAGCCCACATGATCAGCATTTCTTCTGCTACCTTCAGCATCCACTCCTTTCACCGTCGCGATCAGTAGTAGCAGTGTGTACCACCTACAAGGCGCACTGCAGAAATTCACCAGGTCTCCTGAGACAGCACCTTCCAAACACATGGCTTCTACCATTCCAAAGGACAAGGGCAGCAAATACTCAGGAATGCCATCACCTGCAAGTTCCCATCCAAGCCACAAACCACCCTGACTTGGAAATATCTCATCATTCCTTTACACAGATGCTTGTGAATCTTTGGAAATTCTCTACCTCAGAAGGCTTTGGAAGTTTGAGAGCTTTTCAGGTAGATAATAGAAACATGGAAACATAGAAACTGGGAGCAGGAGTAGGCCATTCGACCCTTCAAGTCTGCTCTGCGATTCATTTTGATCATGGCTGATCATTGAATTCAATATCCTGATCCCCCATATCTCTTGATCTCCTTAGCCCAAAGAGCTACATCTATTTTTTTCTTGAAATCAGACAACGTTTTGGCCTCAGCTATTCTTTGTGGGAGTGAATTCCACACATTCGGCACCCTCTGGGTGAAGAGATTTCTCCTCACCTCAATCCTAAAAGGTTTGCCCCTTCTTCTCACTTGCACTTGAGGCTAAGAGGATCAAAGAATATGGGGGGGGTTGGTGGGACCAGGCTATTGAGTTGGATGGTCAACCATGATCATAATCCAGTGTTGAGAAACAGGACCTTGGGGTCCAGATCCATAAGTCTCTTAAATCGGCCCCGCAAGTGGAGGATGTGGTCAAGAAGGCGTATGGTGTACTGGCCTTCGTTAACAGAGGGGTTGAGTTTAGGAGTCAGGAGGTAATGCTTCAACTTTATAAGACCCTTGTCAGATCCCACTTGGAGTATTGTGCGCACTTCTGGTCGCCTCACTATAGGAAGGATGTGGAAGCTATTGAGAGGGTGCAGAGGATATTTACAAGAATGTTGCCTGGAATGAGAGGCAGGCCTTATGAGGATAGGTTGAGAGAGCTAGCTCTCTTCTCCCTGGAGAGACGAACGATGAGAGGCGATCTGATAGAGGTTTATAAGATGTTGAGAAGAATAGATAGAGTGGATTCTCGGAGGCTATTTCCCAAGGCTGAAATGGTCACTACGAGAGGACACAGATTTAAGGTGCAGGGAAGCAAATACAGAGGGGATGTTAGGGATAAGTTTTTCACTCAGAGGGTGGTGAGTGAATGGAATCGGCTGCAGTTGGTGGTGGTAGAGGCGAACTCGCTGGGGTCTTTTAAAAGACTTTTGGATGAGTACATGGGATTTAATGGGATTGGGAGTTACAGGTAGTTCTATAGCCTGATAGATATGGGTATGATCGGTGCAACTTGTGGGCCGAAGGGCCTGTTGTGCTGTAGTGTTCTATGTAATGAATGGCGGAGCAAGCTCGAAAGGCTGAATGGCCTCCCTCTGTTGCTTTTTTCTATGTCTCTATGATTAACAATGTAAACGGTGATGGGGATAGCATGGGTAAAAGGCACTGAAGTGTCCGATCTGTCAAGATCGCATTGAATGGCAGAGTTGGCTCGATGGGCTGAACGACCTTCACTGTCACTGGGTCAAATCGGAGAATGTGCTCCCTGACAGCACTGTGGGTGTGCCTACACCATGTGAACTACAGCAGTTCAAGAAGACAGCTCCCCACCTCCTTCTCGAGGGGCAATGAGGGATGGGCAATAAGTGCTGGCTAGCCGGCGATGCCCACGTCCCATAACGAAAGCTCACGCCGGATTACACTGTCCAAAGTGCGGAGTGGTTGATGTTGACTTCATTCCGTGTGTTGGGGGGAAGTGGAATCTCAATCTATAAAGCAGCTGTGGAAAGAATACAAAGGACAGCAGCTCAATTCAGCAGAGATTCACCCTCTCAGGCCATTTGACTTTCAGGAATGTGCAAGAGGGAGAAAGGAAAAATAGAGAGGGAAATCCCGGGAGCTCAGGGAGGCCCGGCTAAATGATAGCAACACATGTGTCTGACATGTAGAACGTTAACCTTAGCTCTCCTGCTGACAGCATCCTTCAGAGAAGCGAGAGCCCAAAGGACTCTCAATTCTGACGTCGTGCTGCAGTGTCCTTGGTCCCAGTGTTATCTCTGAAGCTGGTTAGGAAAGGAGAAGGGATGGGAAGAGGTTTGAAGCAGAAAAATTACATAAAACCTACAGCCGCCAAATCAGGCCATTCAGCCCAATACCTACAGCCTCACAATAGGAAGGATGTGGAAGCTGTTGAGAGGGTGCAGAGGAGATTTACAAGGATGTTGCCTGGATTGGGAGGCATGCCTTATGAAGATAAGTTGAGGGAGCTGGGACTGTTCTCCCTGGAGAGACGAAGGTTGAGAGGCGACCTGATAGAGGTTTACAAGATGTTGAGAGGAAAGATAGAGTGGATTCTCGGAGGTTATTTCCCAGGGCTGAAATGGTCGCTACGAGAGGACACAGGTTTGAGGTGCTGGGCAGCAAGTACAGAGAAGATGTTATAAACCTGCTGTGGTGTGACCTGTCACCTTCTAATATCCAGAGTGTAGATAGTCGGGTATTCAGTGATGGTAATGCCAGTGAATGCCATGGAGTGATGGTTAGTTTCTCTCTTGTTGGAGATGGTCATTGCCTGGCATTTGTGTGACGTCAATTTTATTTGCCACTGGACATTGCCCAGGTCTTGTTGCGGTTGGACATGGACAGTCTGTGAGGGGTTGTGAACTGTGCTGAACATTGGCATTCATCAGCAAACATCTCCAATTCTGACCTCATGATGAAAGGAAGGCCATTGATGAAGAAGTTGAAGATGGTTGGGATAAGAACAATAACCTGAGGGATCCCTGCAGAGAGATTGTGATGATTGACCTCCAACAATCACAGCCATCTTCTTTTGTGCCAGGTATGACTCCAACCAGCGGAGAGTTATCCACCTGATTCCCATTTGCTCCAAGTTCGCTCAATCTCCTTAGTGCCACACTCGGTCAATTGCTGCCTTGATGTCAAGGGCTGTCACTCTCATCTTTGAAATCCAGCTCTTTGTCTACGTTTGAACCAAGGCTGTAATGAGGTCAGGAGCTGAGTGACCCTGGCGAAACCCAAACTAGGCATCACTGAGCAAGTTATTGCTGAGCAGGTGTTGTTTGACAGCACTGTCCATGACCCCTTCCATCTTATGTTCGAGAGTAGAGTGACTGGGCAGTAATTGGCCAGGTTGGATTTGTCATGTTTCTTGCATACAGGACATACGTGGGCAATTTTCCACAATGCTGGGTAGATGCCAGTGTTGCAGTTGGGCACGTGATTCTGTCCATGAAGGTTTTACCACAAATAATGCCAGGTAAACAGTTGTTGAGATTCACAGTTGTAACCATTTTGATTTGATTTGGTTTCATTTAATATTGTCACATGTATTAGTGTATGATGGAAAGTATTGTTTCTTGTGCGCTATAGAGACAAAACATACCATCCATAGAGAAGGAAAGGAGATAGCGCAGAGTGTAATGTTACAGTCATAGTTAGGGTGTAGAGAAAGATCAACTAAATGTGAGGAGGTCCATTCAAAAGTCTGATGGCAGCAGGGAAGAAGCTATTCTAGATTCAGTTGGTACGTGACCTCAGACTTTTGTATCTTTTTCCGAAGGACGAAGGTGGAAAAGAGAATGTCCAAAGTGCGTGGGGTCCTCATGCCGAGGCAGCGGGAAGTGTAGACAGAGTCGATGGATGAAAGGTTGGTTTGCATGATGAAATGCGCTACATTCACAATCTTTTGTAGTTTTTTTGCAGTCCTGGGCAGACCAGGAGCCAGGCCAAGCTGTGATACAACCAGAAAGGATACTTCGTATGTGCATCTGTAAAGGTTGGTGAGAGTCATAGCAGACATGCCAAATTTCCTTAGTCTTCTGAGAAAGTAGAAGCGTTGGGTCAGATGTTGCTTGACTAGTTTGTGACTTAGCTCTTCCATGTTTGGCACAAGTCTCTAGGTGTTAGTGAGATGCATTTTGTTGGGTCGACAGGGGTATCTTTGTTAGAGGGAGGTTTTTCATACAGAGGGTTGTGGGGGCATGGAATGCACTGCCAAGTAAGGTGGTGGAGGCAGGCACGCTGGAGTTATTTAAGAAATGCTTAGATAGGCACATGAACAGAATAGAGATGGAGGGACATAGAAGACCATTTTAAATAGGGATCAAAAGCCTTGGGATGTTCCTGGGAATCAATTGATTCCTATGGACATTCCAACATACTTTTCCATCTCATTTGCTTTACTTTTGAGCTTCTGGGGATTCCCTTCAATGTGTGCATAAGATGTGCATGTTACTGATGTTTTTCTCTTTTATTCCACAGATGCTTCGGTCCGCCTTGTTGTCCAACAAGGGGCATACACGCGATGGGTCATGCGAGGGCTGCTCTTGGATGTTTCGAGAGTAGTCTAGTACTTCACGTTGTTAGTGTACGCTTAAACTGGACCAGTTGATGGGCAACACGACAGCTCGATGACTATCACTGTTGCTGTGCAGATACAGGGATTTGGGCCAGTATCTGTGGGAGTTTGCGCATTCTCCCCGTAGTTGTGTGGGTTTTCTCCGGGTGCTCCGGTTTCCTCCCACAACCAAACATGTGCTCTTAAGCTGATTGGTGTAACAAATTGTCTCTAAATTATCTCCCCAATCTGGTTTCCAATGTGGATTTCCATAAACATAGTCAAGGGTCATGGGTGGAAGAGGGAACTCACACTGCTAAAATGGTGGCTCATTGGACTGAAGGGCCTGTTTCCCGTGTTGTGTTGTTCTTTGTTCCAATGCTGGGTCAATGCTGAACTCTGTCTGCTTTCACTCCTTTTATTGGTGGATTGATACCATTGAGTGGTTTACTAGGCCATTTCAGAGGGCAATTAGAGTCATCCAGTGGGCCAGACTAGGTAAGGACAGCAGATTTCCTTCTCTGAAGAACATTAGTAAACCAGATGGGTTTTTGCAACAATTGATGATAATTTCACCATCACCATTACGGAGACCAGCTTTATATTTCACATTTATTAATCACAGAAACATTGAAGATAGGAGCAGAAGGAGGCCATTCAGCCCTTCGAGCCTGCTATGTCATTCATTATGATCATGACTGATCATCAAACTCAACAGTCTCATCTTGCTTTCTCCCCACAACTTTTGATACCATTCATGCCAAGTGCTATATCCTTTGAATACATTTAATGTTTTGGAATCAACTACTTCCTGTGGTAATAAATTCCACAGGCTCACCACTCCATGGGGGAAGAAATGTCTCCTCACCTCCGTTCTAAATGGTCTACCCTGAATCCTCAGACCGTGACCCCTGGTTCTGGACTCCCCGCACCAGCAGGAACCGCCTCCTGCATCCATCTTGTATATCCTGTTAGAATTTTATAAGTCTCTACGACCCTCCGTCACTTGTCCAAAATCCAGCAAAAACAATCCTCCTCATCTTTACCCAAAGGGTGGTTCGGGAGTGGAATGCCCTGCCTGCAGCAGTTGTAGATGCGCCAAGTTTGGTGGCGTTTAAGAGGTTAGTTGATAAGTATATGGAAGAGAAGGGAATGGTTTAGTTTGGAGGGGCATTGCTTTTTATATTGGTCGGTGCAACATCGAAGGCCGAAGGGCCTGTTCTGTGCTGTAATGTTCTATGTTCTATGTTCTATGTTCATAATCAGTCCCGCCATCTCCAGAACAGCCTGGTAAACCTTCACTGCCCTCCCTCGAGACCAAGAACATCCTTCCTCTGGAAAGGAGACCAAAACTGCACACAATACTCTGGGTGTGGCCTCACCAAGGACTTGTATAGTTGCAGCAACACATCTCTGCTCTGTACACAAAACCTCTCACAATGAAGGGTAACATGCCATTTACCGCCTACTGCACCTGTATGTTTATCTTCAGTTACTGGTAACAAGGATACCCAGGTCCCTCTGCACACTCCCCTTTCCCAATTTACAGCCATTCAGGTAAAAGTAATCTGTTTTTCTGCTTTTACTTCCAAAATGAATAACCTCTCATTTATCCAAATTATACTGTGTAGAAACCCTATAGTGTAGAAAGAGGCCAATTGACCTATCAAGTCTGCACTGACCCCATACACACACATATTTACACTACTAATCCCCTGACATTTAGAGGCAATTTTAGCATGGCCAATCAACCTAACCAGCACATCTTCGGACTGTGGGAGGAAACAGAACACCCAGAGGAGATCCATGCAGATACGGGGAGAACATGCAAACTCCACACAGAGAGCGAGCCAAGCTGGGAATTGAACACACGCCCCTGACGCTGAGAGGTAACAGTGCTAACCACCATGCCGCCCATCAAAGTCAATGTATAAGGAGAGATTGACTCGGTTAGGATTGTTTTAACTAGAGTTCAGGTGAATGAGGTTGGGATCTCATAGAGACTTATAAAATTCTAACAGGACTAGACAAGGTAGATGTTCCCGATGGTGGGGGAGTCCAGAGCCGGGGAGGGGAGGGAGGTCAAAGTCTGAGGATTCAGAGTGGACCACTTAGGACGAAGGTGAGGAGACATTTCTTCACCGAATGAGTGATGAGCCTGTGGAATTCATTATCACAGGAAATAGTTGATGCCAAAACACTGAATGCATTCAAGAGGCAGCTGGATTTGGCTTTTAGGGGTGAACGGTTCAAAGGTTATGGGGAGAATGCAAGATTAGGCTAATGAATTGAGTGATCAGTCATTATTGTAATGATTGTTGGAGCAGGCTTAAAGGGCCAAATGGCTTCCTCCTGCTTCTATCTTCTATGTTTCTAAGTTTCTATGTAATCCAGAGACCCATGGTAATGGTCCGAGTACCCAGGTTCAAATCCCATCAGGCCAAGTGTTGACGTTTAAGAAGAATCTGGAATTAAAGTCTGAAGATAGTTCACTCATGTCCTTGAGGGGAGGAGTTTTTACCTCCTCCTTACTTGAGTCTGAGTACATGTGGATCTGGACCCACTGGCCAGAACACTTCCACCTCATCCGCCACGGAATTGAGGCGGGTGAGGGTCTGGAAATTTCCGTTGACCTCAGGTGGGACCCCGAGTGAGGTGGTAAAATCCCGCCCACTGAATCTTTGCTCCCCTCTGAAATAGGCTGGCAAGCCTTTCAGTTCAAGGGTCATTAGAAATGGCCAACAAATGCTGGCCCAAGTCGACGATACCCAATGAATAAACTAAAACTCTTCAGGTGTGTCACAGTCAAAGATCAAAGAACATTACAACACAGGAGCAGGCCCTTCGGCCCTCCAAGCCTGCCCCGACCATGCTGCCCCTATCCCTTGATTCCCTTCCAATTCATGTATTTGTCGAAACGCTCCTTCAAAATCACTATAGTATCCAAAGGACCTGTTCCGGTGCTATAATTTTCTTTGTTCTTTGTATCTGCTTCCATTATCTCCCACATCAGTGAGTTCCAGGCACCCACTATCCTCCATATAAAAAACTTGCCTTGTACATCTCCTTTAAATCTTGCCCCTCGCACCTTAAACCTATTCCTGCTAGCACTTGATTCTTTGAACCTTGGGGAAAAAGCTTCTGACTATCCATTCTGTCCATGCCTCTCATAATTTTGTAGACTTCTATCAGGTCTCCCCTCAACCTCCCTGTACTCCCTAGAGACCAAGAACATCCTTCTTCTGGAAAGGAGACCAAAACTGCACACAATACTCTAGGTGTGGCCTCACCAAGGACTTGCATAGTTGCAGCAACACATCCCTCCGTTGTTCCAGTGAGAACAAACCTAGTTCCTCCAACCTCTCCTCATAGCTAATGCCCTCCATTCCAGGCAACATCCTGGTAAATCTTTTCTGTACTCTGTCCAAAGCCTCCACCTCTGTAAGCACATTTGGTTTATCAACCATCTCAGGACTGCTCGAACCACAGTGGAACACACTCACTCTCAACTAGAGGGGCTGCCAAATGAGGGGAGAAGACATGGAGGAGTGTAGATTCTAAGGGTGAGTTCGAGTTTTGACTGAATGAGCTCCAATGTGAGCGAGATCAATGGAATGTGATAAGGGAGTTACATTCAGTCTAATGGAATGAGGTTGCAGTGACAGTCCCTAAGACTAAGGAATGTGTTGGATTGAGGGTAGAACAGGGTTGTTTTCATGAGGATATTTGAGGATTTTAAGCAATTGTTTCAAGGCTAAAACTGACGCTAGTGATATAACAACCAGTGTCAAACCTGTGTGAATTACTGAGGCCTTCTGACTGTTAAGCTGGTGGAGTTTCGACAATGAGAGAAACTAAACAGAAGCACCATTGTACTGAAAGTGTAATCAGAATTGGCAGGTACATTTCCAGATGTGGGAGTTGGACTGGCTCAGATGGACAATCCAGAGAGTTTGAAAAAAAACAGCTGGAATGACTCCAAATTGCAGTCATCGGCAAAATCTCCACTTCTCCCTCCCTTTGGCTCCCTCTCTCTCTCTCTCTTTCTCACAGTTACCAATCTCTCTCTCTCACTCACTAACAGCCTCCTTTCTTATGTGTGTATCTTTGCTTTTCTCTCACTCACTTTTCATGTCTCCTTTTCTCTCCGTCTCTCATTTTCTGTCTCCCAATCCTTTCCTCTGCTTTTTGTCTCTGTTTTCCTCTTTGTCTCTTACTCGCTCTCTCAATCTGATCTCTCTCGCAATATTTGGGGAGGTTTTCCTGTCCCGTTTGCCATTGGAGTCACAGGGGACGAGAGGCAGGCTATGCCCCTTGGGTGGGATTTTCCTGTTTTGGGATGAGCACAGCCGGAAAATCCTGTCCGTCTACACTCTCTCTACCTGTCTCCATTCTGTATTGCTCATGGCACAGGCAACACAGTGGTTAGCACTGCTGCCCTCACGGTGCCAGGGACATGGGTTCGATTCTGGGTCACTGTCTGTGTGGAGTCTGCACATTCTCCCCATGTCTGCGTGGGTTTCCTCCGGGTGCTCCGGTTTCCTCCCACAGCCCAAAAGACGTGCTGGTTAGGTGCTAAATTCTCCCTCAGTGTGCCCAAACAGTGTCTCAACTAGGGGATTTTCACCATAACTTCATTGCAGTGTTAATGTAAGCCTTCTTGTGACACTAATAAATAAATTTTAAACTTTATCTGTGTCTGCATTGCTCGTGACCCTCTCTGTGCCTGTCCTTCAGCTGATTTTTATTGTATAGATTGAATGAAACATGAAGGTCCTTATCTGCTGCCAGCTCCCAGTATCCAGACAATTCTCTGGACCAGATAACTCTCTCCTTGATGTATTTACACTTCTGTCAGGGTGAAAGCAACAACAGCAGCAACAATAGCTTTCTTCTCAGAACCACATTATCCACACAGTTAGGAATTGACTGTCACAGGGGCACAGTGGTAAATACTGTCACCGCACAGTGCCAGGGAAATAGATCACTCTTCCTTCACTGTCACTGGGTCAAAATCCCGAAACAACCTCCCTAGCAGAACTGTGGGAGTACCTACCTCACATGGCGGCACGGTGGCTCGTACTGCTGCCTCACAGCTCGAGGGACCCTGATTCCATTCCCAATTTTGGCCCCTGTCTGTGCGGAGTCTGCACATTCTCCCCGTGCCTGCATGGATTTCATCGAACACTACAGCACAAACAGGCCCTTCGGCCCACAAGTTGCGCCGATCACATCCATACCTACAAGGCCTATCTATAATCCTCAATCCCACTAAATCCCATGTACTCATCCAGAAGTCTCTTAAAAGACCCCAGCGACACCACCACTGACGGCAGCCAATTCCATTCACCCACCACCCTCTGAGTGAAAAACTTACCCCTGACATCTCCCCATTTCCTCCAATTTCCTCCCACAGTCCAAAGATGTGCGGTTGGCCATGCTAAATTGACCCTTAGGGCCCGATTTTGCCATTGCATTGCGTGCCCTTTTTCAGATGCGAAAACGTGGTAAAGTGGAGCGTGAGGACATTAATGCATTTCCCACCTGCATCTGTCCAGATGGCCACTGAGGGCTCGGGAATGGCCACAATTAAAACGCATCTGAAATGGCAATTTAAATATATCTGCATGTATTTAAACTGAATTAAAGAAATGCCTGCCCAACTTTATCAATATGTCTCCCTTTATCGCCGCGTTCACCGATCCGGCATCACACCGAAATAGACCTGCTGAATAAAAGTCGGAATCAATCTGAATTGATTGCACAGTAGCACAGTGGTTAGCACTGCTGCTCCAGGGTCCTGGGTTCAATTTCCGGCTCGGGTCACTGTCTGTGTGGAATTTGCATGTTCTCCTCGTGTCTGCATGGGTTTCTTCCAGTTTCCTCCCACAGTTCAAAGATGTGCGGGTTGATTAGCCATGCTAAGAAATTGCCCCTTGGTGTCTAGGGATGCATAGGTTAGAGGGATTAGTGGGTGTAATATGTAGGAATTTGGGGGTATGGCCTGGGTGGGATTGTGATCAGTGCAGACTCGATGGGCCAAGGGGCCTCTTCCTGCACTGTAGCGTTCTATGATTAAAAGTTTTCAATTTAATTATTGGGAACTTTCATCTCAATTGAATCTCCCAACCCCGCTGGGAATACTTCATTCCAACAATGTTCAGACTAGCTCCCCCAACATTCAGGGAATTAACAGGAGATGCCACCGGGATGAAGTGGGGGCAATCGGGGGTCCCCGCTCATGGGGTCGGGTGGCCAGGAAGAGAGGTGGGGTGGTGGGGGATTTGGGGGGGGGGGGGGGGGGGCGGGAAATGTCCCTTGGGTATGAACATCCTGGCAGTGTCAGTCTGTGCCCCCCCCGGCCCTGCCCAGTGGCACCTTGACACTGCCCATTAGGCATCAGGCTGGGTTAAGATGACAGGGGTTATTGTGGGCATGGCCCAGGGGCAATCGGTGGAAATGGGCGTGCGGCAGGGGTGCCATTTTCACTCTGCAGGCAGGATGGGCCTGGGATGGGCAGCGATTGGGGCAGGCTGGAGGGGATGGGGTGGTCTGCTGGACAGGGCCTCCCTCTTGGGGGAGGGAGGGGTCTGATCCTGGGGAGATCTGCGAGGAGTGGGAGCAGTCTGCCAGGGTAAGAAGGATGGGGGAGGATCGCCACTGCTGGGAGAGTGAGTAGGTGGGGGGGTGTTTCTGTACATCAGGACAGGGAAGATGCCAGGGCTAACCCAGGAGTTGTTGGAAGGGCCACAATTGAGCCGTGGGTGAGGGCGACTGTAGGGGTAGCACTGCGAGGGTCCTGGGCAAACCAGGAGATTGACAGATCGGAGCTACTGTGCATGGGCAGAGTTCCAGACCTGTCAGATGCCAGTGCGAAGAGGTCCCACCTCACTGGGTTTTTAATGAGATTCACGACTGGGACTTCTACAGTGCGGAGATTGAAATTGAACTGACAAAACAGTTGGGGCCTAGAACAGTTTACTCACCAATTCAGCACTTGTGGGAGAAACCCAGCTACTATTTCTGAAACAGAAACTGAACTGAACTAACCATGGCTACCAGAGCAGGTCCGAGGCTAGGAATACTACAACGAGTAACTCACCTCCTGACTCCCCAGAGTCTATCCATCATCTACAAGGCACAAGTCTGGGGTATGATGGAATACTTGCCTGGATGGGTGTAGCTCCAACAACTTTGAAGAAGATTGACACCATCCAAGGCAAAGCACTCCACTTGACACCCACGAAATTAAAGATACGTTAGAATTCTACTGCTTCGGAATCAGAGCTGAATGGACTCCTTCTTCACTGTAGAATGCTCTATCTCAATGGACCGCAGTGGTTGAGGAAGGCAGCTCAACACCACCTTGGCAAGGATAATTAGGGTTGGACAATCAATGCCGGGCAGGCCAGCAATGCCCACGTCCTGTACATGAATCAAAATAAATAGCTGTAACCTCAGCCCAATCTGAAATGTCCACTGCCAACAAGCAACACTGTGATGCCAGAAAGTTATAGAAAGAAACAGGGTCAGGGGAGTGAGTGGGGGTGTGGGGTGGGTGGTGGGGGGTGGGAAACGTAACAAGAATGGTTGCAGAGAAGTCACAGAGATGTCCAATGACACACGAAAGTTTTAAGAGGTTTCTCCTGAGAGAAATATATTTACTATTCCTCAGAGTTGCAGCAAGAATCGCAAAATATAACAGACAGTGCTAAAATCACAATGACCTTACCATTCTGTTTATCCATCCATTGTCGCCATCAAACACTCCCAGGACAGGTACAGCACGGGGTTAGATACAGAGTAAAGGTCCCTCTACACTGTCCCCATCAAACACTCCCAGGACAGGTACAGCATGGGGTTAGATACAGAGTAAAGCTCCCTCTACACTGTCCCCATCAAACACTCCCAGGACAGGTACAGCATGGGGTTAGATACAGAGTAAAGCTCCCTCTACACTGTCCCCATCAAACACTCCCAGGACAGGTACAGCACAGGGTTAGATACAGAGTAAAGCTCCCTCTACACTGTCCCCCATCAAACACTCCCAGGACAGGTACAGCACGGGGTTAGATACAGAGTAAAGCTCCCTCTACACTGTCCCCCATCAAACACTCCCAGGACAGGTACAGCACGGGGTTAGATACAGAGTAAAGCTCCTTCTACACTTTCCCCATCAAACACTCCCAGGACAGGTACAACAGGGGATACAGATAAAGCTCCCTCTACACTGTCCCCCCATCAAACACTCCCAGGACAGGTACAGCACGGGGTTAGATACAGAGAAAAGCTCCCTCTACACTGTCCCCATCAAACACTCCCAGGACAGGTACAGCACGGGGTTAGATACAGAGTAAAGCTCCCTCTACACTGTCCCCATCAAACACTCCCAGGACAGGTACAGCACGGGGTTAGATACAGAGTAAAGCTCCCTCTACACTGTCGCCCATCAAACACTCCCAGGACAGGTACAGCATGTGGTTAGATACAGAGAAAAGCTCCCTCTACACTGTCCCCATCAAACACTCCCGGACAAGTATAGCAGGGGGTTAGATACAGAGTAAAGCTCCTTCTACACTGTCCCGTTAAACACTCCCAGGACAAGTACAGTACAGGGTTAGATACACAGTAAAGCTTCCTCTACACTTAGGATTCTTAGTAGGACTCTTAGTGTAGATGAGCAGAGAGATCTGAGTGTACAGGTACATAGATCTCTGAAAGTTGGTACTCAAGTTGATAAGGTTGTTAAGAAGGCGTACGGTGTGTTAGCATTTATTGGTAGAGGGATTGAATTTCGGAGCCCAGATGTTATGTTGCAACTGCACAAAACTCTGGTGCGCCGCACTTGGAGTATTGTGTACAGTTTTGGTCGCCACATTATAAGAAAGATGTGGAGACATTGGAAAGGGTTCAGAGGAGGTTTACCAGGACGTTGCCTGGTATGATGAGTAGGTCTTATGACGAAAGGCTAAGGGACTTGAAGTTATTTTCATCAGAGAGAAGGCGGCTAAGAGGTGACTTAATTGAGACATACAAGATGATCAGAGGGTTAGATAGGGTGGATAGTGAGAGCCTTCTTCCTTGGATGGAGATGGATAGCACAAGATGACATAGCTTTAAATTAAGGGGTGGTAGTTATAGGACAGATGCTAAAGGCGGGTTCTTTACTCAGAGGGTAGTAAGGGCATGGAATGCCCTGCCTGCAGCAGTTATGGTCTCATCAAGTTTAAGGGCGTTCAAATGGGCAGTGGATCGGTATATGGATAGCATTGAAATGGTTTAGGATAGAGGGTCATAAAATTGGTTACATTGGTTGGTGCAACATCGAGGGCCGAAGGTCCTGTACAGCGCTGTAATGTTCTATGTTCTATGTTGTACACTTTCCCCATCAAACACCTCCAGAATAGGTACCCCAGCACGGGGTTAGATACAGAGTAAAGCTCCCTCTACACTGTTCCCCATCAAACACTCCCAGTACAGGAAAAGCTTTGCCAGCAATGCCTCCATCCCATGAAAGTATAAAATCTTTGCAGGCACGCAGTGCTCAATGCTGCCATGCACTGTGTCCCGTTTGCTCCCTCAGTTTCTGTTGCATTGCAGATAAACCCCCTTTGCACTTTGACCTCGGTGTCAGTACTCTGAGCTGGACAGCCATCGACATGCTGGGGAAGTGGTTGTCTGATTGTAGCAGACTGTTTCTATCAGACTGGAACTTCTCTCAAGATCCAGACGCTGTCTGGTGCTGACTTGTTAATTGTCACAAATTCGTCAGCGCGGAGTAAGTGTGAGCTACTGTGTTGGACTTTTCCCCAGGATTAGTCAGTGACGGTGAGTCAGCCAGCCTGAAGAGCCTGGCGCTGGACCTCAACCAAGCGAGCTGATTGAGGGCCTGTGGGGGAGTTTTGTTGAGCCTATATAAAGCTCCAACCCCAGCATATTCTTCTCTATCCAAACTTGGAGGAGTTACAAACAGTGAGGGTGATACAAATCACCTGCTGCCTGACAGATAGGCGAGTGGAATGGACAGACAAGTGGCAGACGGGATTTCATAGTGAGCTGTGTGTTCCGGTGAGGTGGTGGCACAGTCACTGGATTAGTAGTTCAGGGATCCAGACTAATTTTCTGGGGGTCTGGCTTCGAATCCCACCATGGCCCATTCCATACAAACCTAGAATTAAAAGTCTAATGGTGACCATGAAACCAATGTCGATTGTTGTAAAATCCCATCTAGTTCACTACAAACAAAGAAGAAAAGAAAGTACAGCACAGGAACAGCATCCGTCCTATAACTACCACCCCTTAATTTAAAGCTATGTCCCCTCGTGCTATCCATCTCCATCCGAGAAAGAAGGCTCTCACTATCCACCCTATCTAACCCTCTGATCATCTTGTATGTCTCAATCAAGTCACCTCTTCTCTCTAATGAAAATAACTTCAAGCCCCTTAGCCTTTCCTCATAAGACCTGCCCTCCATACCAGGCAACATCCTGGTAAACCTCCTCTGCACCCTCTCCAATGCCTCCACATCTTTCTTATGATGCGGCGACCAGAACTGCACACAATACTCCAAGCGCGGCCGCACCAGAGTTTTGTACAGTTGCAATATAACATCTCGGCTCTGAAATTCAGCCTGTGCTAATCATGATGCCCTACCTAAACATTGCATTCAGTTGATCTTTCTCTGCACCCCAGCTATGACTGTAACTTTGTACTCTCTCTTGTTTCCTTCTCTTTGAACAGTATGCTTTGTACAGCGTGCAAGAAACAATACTTTTCACTATATGTCGATACATGTGACAATAGTAAATCAAATGAAATCAAAAACTAAAACTGTGCGCGCTTACGGAATCCATATCCTTCCATTCCCATCCAATTCATATATTATCGAGTTGCTCCTTAAATGCTGCTATCGTAGTGTTCCCACCACCTCCCAGACATTCACCACCCTCTGTGTAAAAAACTCACCTCACACATCTCCTCTTAAGCCTATGTCTCCCTAGTACTTGACGTTTCTTTGCTGCGAAAAAGTATCTGACTATCCATGTCCTTTAGGGAAGGATGTGACTGAGACATGGCTAAAGGAAGGGCAGGACTGGAAATTGAATATACCGGGTTACAAGTGTTTTAGGCATGATAGAGGTGGTTTGAGGAGAGGAGGGGGAGTGGCGTTATTAGTTAAGGATCACATCATAGCAGTGCAGAAGGAGGGTGATATGGTTGAGTTAGGAATTGAGTCGCTATGGGTGGAGTTGAGGAATAGGAAGGGAGAGGTTACTATGTTGGGTGTGTACTACAGACCGCCCAACAGTCCGCGTGCCGTGGAAGAAGGGATATGTAAGGAAATTTTAGACAAGTGTAGGAAGAATAGGGTAGTTGTAATGGGAGATTTCAATTTCCCTGGGGTAGATTGGAAGGTGCCGAGAGCGGAAGGTGCGGAAGGGGAGGAATTTGTACAGTGTGTTTTAGAAGGGTCCTTGGAGCAGTATGTGGATAGTCCGACTAGAGAGGGGGCTATACTGGATCTGGTTCTGAGGAATGAGCCAGGGCAGGTGGTTGACGTTGTAGTAGGAGAGCATGTGTCTAATAGTGACCACAACTCTATCTGCTTTAGGGTATTAATGGAAAAAGATGAATCCTGCCCTAAGGGGAGGGTGTTAAACTGGGGAGGGCTAGATATAGCCAGATTAGGCAGGATCTTAAGGATACCGACTGGGATAAGCTGTTCGAGGGTAGGTCAACGCTGCACATGTGGGAATCTTTCGAGAGAAAACTAAAATTTTTGCAGGATAGACACGTGCCGGTAAGGAGAAAGGATGGGAAGGGTAGGATTAGAGAACCATGGGTTACTAGGGATGTTGAGGACTTGGTCAGGAAGAAGCGGGAGGCGTACGTTAGATCCAGGCAATTGGGGACAGAGGCAGCGCTGGAAAAATATAGAGAGTGTAGACGGGATCGTAAAAGGGGTGTCAGAAAGGCAAAAAGGGGCCACGAAATGGCTTTGGCAGGTAGGATTAAGGAAAATCCTAAGGCATTTTACTCCTATGTAAGGAGCAAAAGGACAGTTAGAGGGAAGATTGGACCTCTCAGGGACAGAGGAGGGGAACTATGCTTAGAGCCTGAGGGAATGGGGGAGATCCTGAATGAATACTTTGCGTCAGTATTCACGCGGGAGAGGGGCCTGATGTCTGATGCTGGCTTTGAGGATTTTGAGGACCCATTAAAGGAAATAATCATTACGAGGGACGAAGTGTTGGGGCTTTTAGGTAGCATAAAGATTTATAAAGCTCCGGGGCCTGATGGTATTTATCCCAGGCTGCTAAGGGAGGTGAGGGATGACATTGCTGGGCCTCTGACGCAAATCTTTGTCTCTTCTTTGGACACAGGTGAGGTCCCAGAGGACTGGAGGATTGCAAATGTAGTACCGTTGTTTAAAAAGGGTCAGGGGGATAACCCAGGGAACTATAGGCCGGTGAGCTTGACTTCAGTTATAGGTAAGCTAATGGAGAGGATCCTCAGGGACAGGATGTATGAGCATCTGGAGCGCTGCGATCTGATCAGGGATACGCAGCATGGCTTCGTTAAAGGGAGGTCATGCCTTACGAACCTAGTGGAATTTTTTGAAGAGGTGACAAAAACGGTTGATGAAGGGCAGGCCGTTGATGTCGTCTACATGGATTTCAGTAAGGTGTTTGACAAGGTTCCCCATGGTAGGCTGATAAAAAAGGTGAAGGCGCATGGGATACAGGGCCAGGTATGTAGATGGGTTGAGAACTGGCTTGGGAGGAGGAGACAGCGGGTAGTAGTGGAAGGCTCTTTTTCCAACTGGAGGTGTGTCACTAGTGGTGTGCCACAGGGCTCAGTACTAGGACCTCTTCTATTTGTGGTTTATATAAATGACTTGGAAGAGGGGGTAGGTGGTGTGATCAGCAAATTTGCTGATGACACTAAGATACTTGGATTGGCGGGGACTGAGGAGCAGTGCCAGGCAATACAACAGGACATAGATAGGCTGGTAGATTGGGCAGATAGATGGCAAATGGAATTTAATCCGGATAAATGCGAGGTGATGCATTTTGGCTGGAATAATGTAGAGGGGAGTTATAGGATAAAAGGTAAAACTATCTGGAGTATAGAGATGCAGAGAGACCTGGGGGTGCAGGTTCACAAGTCTCTGAAGGTGTCAGTACAGGTGGAAAAAGTGATAAAGAAAGCGTATGGTATGTTAGCCTTCATAGGAAGGGTATAGAATACAAGAGTAGGAGTTTGATGTTGCAAGTGTATAGAACGTTGGTTAGGCCTCACTTGGAGTACTGCGTCCAGTTCTGGTCGCCATACTACCGGAAGGATGTGGAGTCCCTGGAGAGAGTGCAGAGGAGATTTACCAGGATGCTGCCTGGTATGGAAGGGCTGTCTTACGAGGAAAGGTTGAGCGTACTGGGGTTGTTTTCCCTTGAAAGACGTCGGCTGAGAGGGGATCTATTAGAGGTATATAAGATTATGAGGGGTATAGATAGAGTAAATGGTGGTAAGCTTTTTCCACCATTAGATTCGGATAGAACGAGGGGTCACGGCCTTAGGGTGAGGGGGGCTATGTATAAGACTAATATTAGAGGTCATTTTTTCACACAAAGGGTAGTGGGGGTGTGGAATGCACTGCCGAGTAAGGTGGTGGGAGCAGGCACGCTAGAGTTGTTTAAGGGTCTCTTGGACAGCCACATGAGCGGTCTGCAGATAGAGGGATATATGAGGACTGTTTAAATACTTTAATTGTTTCCACAGGCTATTCGGTCCACCTTGTTGACCACAAGGTGCATGCATTTGGCAGGTCGTGCGAGGGCTGCTCCTGGAGGTTACTTCAGGAGTGGCCTAGTGCTTCACGTCGTTAGTGTATGCTTACACTGGACCATCAGATGGGCAACATGACAGCTCAGAGACTATCGCTGTTGCTGTGCAGACACATGGATTTGGGCCTGTGTCTGCGGGAGTTTGCGCGTTCTCCCTGTGGTTGCGTGGTTTTTCTCCGGGTGCTCCGGTTTCCTCCCACATCCCAAAAATGTGCTCTTAGGCTGATTGGGTAACAAATTGTCCCTATATTGGTCTCTATGTGTCATTAAGACGTTAGGATGGCGGCGCGGGCTCGTTGGGCCGAAGGGCCTGTTTCCTGTGCTGTGCTGTTCTTTGTTCTTTGTTCTTTGATGTCTGCTGTCCTTACGTGGGGTCTGGCCTACAATGATTTCAAATCCATGGCAATGTGGTTGACTCTCAACTGCCTGCAGAGAGTAAGCCACTCTCTTCAAGGGCAATCAGAGATAGGCAATAAATGCTGGCCCAGCCAGTGATGCCCATGTCCTGGGCAGTACGGTAGCACAGTGGTTAGCACTGCTGCTTCACAGCTCCAGGGGCCTGGATTCAATTCCTGGCTCGGGTCGCTGTTTGTGTGGAGTTTGCACATTCTTCACGTGTCTGCGTGGGTTTCCTCCGGGTGCTCCGGTTTCCTGTCACAGTCCAAAGATGTGTGGGTTAGGTTGATAGACCGTGCTAAGAAATTGCCCCTTAATGTCCAGGGGTGTGTAGGTTAGAGGGATTAGTGGGTATAATATGCAGGGATGTGGGAGTAGGGCCTGGGGTGGGATTGTGGTTGGTGCAGACTCGATGGGCCGAAGGGCCTCTTTCTGTACTGTAGGTTCTGTGATGAAATAGCACTAGCCTGACTTTGGAGGAATAGGAAGAGGCAATATCGATCTAATGACACGGAGAGTGTGCAGAGACAGAGGGAGCTGGCAGCTCCTGGTCATTGCTCTTGGAAGGACAGGTTGAGAGAATGGTTAGAAAAACATATGTTATCATGGGCCACATTAATGTAGGCACTGAGTCCAAATTAAGGCAGCTTTGTGCCTTTGCTGAAAAGCTGTGGGGCTGTGTGATTGTTCCCTATGACTGTGAATAGCTCCCTAGGGTGTTCCTAAGGCAGCATGGTGACAGAATGTTTCAAAAATGTTGTCGAGTGTGTGGACAAGGAAATGTACTTCATATGCATCTTAGCAAAATCTTTGACAAGGTCCCACATGGGAGACTGATTGAGAAGGTTGAAGCACATAGAATTCAGGGAAACTGCACGATGGATCAGAAAGTGGCTCAGTATAGATGGTGCAGGGGACACAGTTCTGGTCCAGTCAGTCATAGAAATGTGCACTACTGCCTCACAGCGAGAGGGGCCCGCGTTCGATTCCTGGCTTGGGTCACTATCTGTGTAGAGTCTGCACATTCTCCCTGTGTCTGTGTGGGTTTCCTCCAGGGGCTCCAGATTCCTCCAATGATGTGACCCTTAATGTCAGGGGGATTAGCAGGATAAATATGTAGGATTATGGGAATAGGGCCTGGCTGGGATTATTATGAGCGCTGACTTGATGGGCCGAATGCTTCCTTCTACAGTATGGGGATTCTATGATAGGTCGGGCCAGAACCGTACCCCTCACAACATGTATTTCTGAACGATCATGTCAGTTTCCCTGACTTCCATGTGCTTCAATCTTCTCAATCAGTCTCCCCTGTGGGACCTTTTCAAAGTTTTTGCTAAAATCCAAATCAACTGCATCAACTCAACTTCCCGTATCCACACATTTGGTAACATTTTTTAAAAATTCCATCATATTTGTTAAGCATCTGACAAAGCCGTGTTGACTATCCCTGATCAAACCATGCTTTTCCAAGTGGAGATTAATTCCCTTCTTCAGAATTTTCTCCAATAGTTTTCCTCCCACTGATCTATTTATCCCTGGTTTATCTCTACCACCCTTCTTGAAAAGTGGAGCCATATTAGCTGTTTTCCATTCCTCTGGCACTTAGCCGTGGCCAGAAAGAGATTTAAAAATTAATATCAAAGCCCCTGCAATTTTGTGCCTCGCCACACCCTCCTCCCATCCCCCACCCCCCAACAAAAGCAGCCTGGAATGCAATTCATCCGGACCTGTGGACTTGTCCATTTTTAATTCCATCAGAACCTGTCAGAGCCTCATGATCCTGAATTCTGTCCTGACATTCTCCTTTTCCTCAGTGAAAACTGAAGAGAAATATTCAGTTAATAGTTAAAATTTATTTATTAGTGTCACAAGTAAGCTTATATTAACACTGCAGTGAAGTTACTGTGAAAGTTCCCTAGTCGCCGCACTCTGGCACCTATTCAGGTATCACTTCTAGTTTCAGAGGTCGATTTTGTGATTTATAATCTGTAAGGGTTATATTCAGTAATAATGAGAAGCAGGAAAGAAACACATTAGAGAATTGGATATAATTTGATATCATTGATTGTGTTGTACACATCTCAAGGAAGCAAGATTTTATATCCTTCTGGTGTGGTAATTTGGACAATGTGATAAGATATTTAACTTAAAGGGTTAAGACATGACAGAAGAGCTCTAAGCCATGGTCTGCTCTTCATGCGCCATGTGGGAGCCCAGGAACATTTCCAGTCCCCTGGGTTAGCATGTGTTCAGGAAGTATCTCCACTGCAGCTCCTGAAAGCCCAGAGCTGGATGGTGTCTGGAGACATTGTGAAGCATCTGCAAGGCAAACAGTATTATGTATAGCATGTATTGATACTATACCTGACAGGCTAAGATTCCCCAGGCAGGAAGGAAATGGTTGACCACCAGGCAAAGCAAGAGGATGACACAGGTAGTGCAGGAATCTGTTGTGGCTATTCCCCTGCAAAACAGACATACAACTGCGGATACTGTTGAGGGGAATGACTTCTTGGGGGAAAATTCCCCAAGAATTTGTCTGTTACGTGGTGTAACAGACAAATCCGTTACACCACGGTTGGTTCTGCTGCAGAGGGAAGGAGTGAAAAAAGTGTGAGAATGCAATAGTTATTGGGGATTCAATTGTAAGATAGGCATTTCTATGACCACAGGATGATATGTTGCCTTCCTGGTGCTAGGTTCAAGGATGTCTCAGAGCGGGTACAGGACAAGAAGGGAGAGGGTGAACAGCCAATGGTCAGAGTACATGTGGGTACAAACAACATAGTTTAAAAAAAGGTTGCCGTCCTAAAAGGGAGCTCAGAAGCAAATTAAAAAATCGGACCTCAATGTTAGTGACCATAGGATTACTGCCTGTGCCATGTGCTGGTTAAGAGTAGAAACAGCAGAATACATCGAATGAATATGGAACTGAAAGAATGGTGTCGGGGGAGGATTTCAGATTCCTAGAGGTTAAAATAATATGACAGAAGGGATGGGAACCTTTCCAAGGAATCAGAACAGAGAGAATTAAGAATGAGAGAAAAAGACAGTAAAGAGAAAAAGAAAAGTGATAGACAGAGAAAGCAAGGGCCAGAGTCAGATAAGGACTGAGTAAAGAATAGTAAGAATAGGGTAAGAAATGTTAAAATGGCTCACTTTAAGATTTTGTGCCTAAATGCTAGGAGCATTCAAAACAAAACCAATGAATTAGTTGCGTAGATAGATGTAAAGAGCAATGACATTGTTGGCATTACAAAGACGTGACTCCTGGTGAGCAAGAATGGGAACTAAACATTGAGGGTTATTCATTGTTTAAGAAGAACAGACAGGAAGGGAAAGATGGTGGAGTTGCATTGTTGATTCAAGTTTAAAATTTATTTATTAGTGTCACAAGCAGGCTTACATTAACACTGCAATGAAGTTACTGTGAAAATCCCCCACATTCCGGCGCCTATTCGGGTACACTGAGGGAGAATTTAGCACGGCATCTAACCAGCACGTCTCTCGGAGTGTGGAAGGATATCGGAATATCTGGAGGAAACTCACGCAGACACAGGGAGAATGTACAAACTCCGCACAAGCAGTGACCCAAGCCGGGAATCGAATCTGGGTCCCTGGCGCTATGTTGCAGCAGTGCTAACCACTGTGCCACCGCGCTGAGACCCCACGAGATAAGGAAGACGTGGGTGAGGGTTTCAGCAGTGGCTGAACTGTGATAGGGATACATGGTCCAATGGTTCCGTGGTCATGTTGCTGGAAATGTAATGTGATGTAGCTGTCTGGCTCTGTCTACCTCTCTCTATCCCTCTCTCTTCAGGGAATCAAATGATTGATGCCATATGGATGAAGTTAACAATTTTAACCACACTTGTTAATAATCTTGATGAATGTTACAAAGACTGCCATTTACGTGCAAAGCAGCAACAGTTCCACTCTCTGCCAGGGAAAATATAACAGCAGTTTAAAGATTCAACTCAAATTCCTCTTCAATCAACTCTTCCAGGAGAGTGGCTCTGAATTTGGAATCATTCGTGGGGGAATATTTAGCCAGTAATTCAGGCAGCAACAGCCCCCACTGTGCCAGGTGTGTGCCCATTGGCATCTGCCCACTATATTGCTCAAGGAAAAATTAAACAAAAATCATTGTGCCCCATTGTGCCAAGCCATTGACCATTGAATGACTTTATTGACAATATTCCCATCACAGCAGCAAGCTAGTTAAAATGTCTTTGCAATGTGCTGGCTCTTGACACACTCACTAAGCTTGTTAAGTTTTTGTTTGGGAACAAGTTGTAAGAACGAACCCTTATAGATAACAGATTGGGAGGAATAGAATAGTGTCCAGGAATAAAAGCAGATTTATATAGTTAGAGTTTAAATAGGCAGATTATAAACACTTCCTTTCTTTGTGTTTAGGCAGTGATTGTTGGTGATTATTTATACACAGAGGTTTATATATAGCATAACAGATACAATATTGGGTGCATAGAAATAGAGTGACAGATACCAGGGACTGACTTACAGACTGGAATCTAATTGAGGAGTTCGGGGTGGTTTATATATAGAATAACAGATATCCAGAAATGAGTTACAGACTGGAATCTAATCGAGGGGTTCGGGTGGTTTATATATATAGAATAATAGATATCTGGGAGTGAGTTACAGACTGGAAGTTAATTGAGGCATTTGGGTGGTTTGTTTATAGTATAGCAATACCTGGGATTGAGTTACAGACTGGAGTCTAATCGAGGGGTTTGGGTGGTTTATAAACAGTATAGCAGATATCTGGGAGCAAGTTACAGCCTGAAGTCTAATCAAGGGGTTTGTTTGGTTCATATATAGAATAACAGATATTTGGGAATGAGTTACAGACTGATATTTAATTGAGGAGTTTGGGTGGTTTATATATAGCATACCAGATTCTGGGAATACGTTTCAGACTGGAGTCTAATCGAGGGGTTTAGATGGTTTATATATAGTACAGCAGATACCCAGGAGTAAGTTACAGACTGGAATCTAATCAAGGGGTTTAGGTGGTTTATATATAGTATAGCAGATACCCAGGAGTGAGTTACAGACTGGAATCTAATCAAGGGGTTTGGGTGGTTTATATATAGTATAGCAGATACCCAGGAGTGAGTTACAGACTGGAATCTAATCAAGGGGTTTGGATGGTTTATATATAGTATAGCAGATACCCAGGAATGAATTACAGACTGGAATCTAGTCAAGGGGTTTGGATGGTTTATATATAGTATAGCAGATACCCGGGAATGAGTTCCAGACTGGAATCTAGTCAAGGGGTTTGGATGGTTTATATATAGTATAGCAGATACCCAGGAGTGAGTTACAGACTGGAATCTAATCAAGGAGTTTGGGTGGTTTATATATAGTATAGCAGATACCCAGGAGTGAGTTACAGACTGGAATCTAATTGAGGGGTTTGGGTGGTTTATATATAGTATAGCAGATACCCAGGAGTGAGTTACAGACTGGAATCTAATCAAGGGGTTTGGGTGGTTTATATATAGTATAGCAGATACCCAGGAATGAGTTACAGACTGGAATGTAGTCAAGGGGTTTGGGTGGTTTATATATAGTATAGCAGATACCCAGGAGTGAGTTACAGACTGGAATCTAATCAAGGGATTTGGGTGGTTTATATATAGTATAGCAGATACCCAGGAGTGAGTTACAGACTGGAATCTAATCAGGGGGTTTGGATGGTTTATATATAGTATAGCAGATACCCAGGAGTGAGTTACAGACTGGAATCTAATTGAGGGTTCGGGTGGTTTATATATAGTATAGCAGATACCCAGTAGTGAGTTACAGACTGGAATCTAGTCAAGGGGTTTGGATGGTTTATATATAGTATAGCAGATACCCAGGAGTGAGTTACAGACTGGAATCTAATCAAGGGGTTTGGGTGGTTTATATATAGTATAGCAGATACCCAGGAGTGAGTTACAGACTGGAATCTAGTCAAGGGGTTTGGGTGGTTTATATATAGTATAGCAGATACTCAGGAGTGAGTTACAGACTGGAATCTAATCAAGGGGTTTGGGTGGTTTATATATAGTATAGCGATACCCAGGTGAGTTACAGACTGGAATCTAGTCAAGGGTTTTGGGTGGTTTATATATAGTATAGCAGATACCCAGGAGTGAGTTACAGACTGGAATCTAGTCAAGGGGTTTGGATGGTTTATATATAGTATAGCAGATACCCAGGAGTGAGTTACAGACTGGAATCTAGTCAAAGGGTTTGGATGGTTTATATATAGTATAGCAGATACCCAGGAGTGAGTTACAGACTGGAATCTAGTCAAGGGGTTTGGATGGTTTATATATAGTATAGCAGATACCCAGGACTGAGTTACAGACTGGAATCTAGTCAAGGGGTTTGGATGGTTTATATATAGTATAGCAGATACCCAGGAGAGAGTTACAGACTGGAATCTAATCAAGGGGTTTGGGTGATTTATACATAGTATAGCAGATACCCAGGAGTGAGTTACAGACTGGAATCTAGACAAGGGGTTTGGATGGTTTATATATAGTATAGCAGATACCCAGGAGTGAGTTACAGACTGGAATCTAGTCAAGGGGTTTGGGTGGTTTATATATAGTATAGTAGATACCCAGGAGTGAGTTACAGATTGGAATCTAATCAAGGGTTCAGATGGTTTATATATAGTATAGCAGATACCCAGGAGTGAGTTACAGACTGGAATCTAATCAAGGGGTTTGGGTGGTTTATATATAGTATAGCAGATACCCAGGAATGAGTTACAGACTGGAATGTAGTCAAGGGGTTTGGGTGGTTTATATATAGTATAGCAGATACCCAGGAGTGAGTTACAGACTGGAATCTAATCAAGGGATTTGGGTGGTTTATATATAGTATAGCAGATACCCAGGAGTGAGTTACAGACTGGAATCTAATCAGGGGGTTTGGATGGTTTATATATAGTATAGCAGATACCCAGGAGTGAGTTACAGACTGGAATCTAATTGAGGGTTCGGGTGGTTTATATATAGTATAGCAGATACCCAGTAGTGAGTTACAGACTGGAATCTAGTCAAGGGGTTTGGATGGTTTATATATAGTATAGCAGATACCCAGGAGTGAGTTACAGACTGGAATCTAATCAAGGGGTTTGGATGGTTTATATATAGTATAGCAGATACCCAGGAGTGAGTTACAGACTGGAATCTAATTGAGGGGTTCGGGTGGTTTATATACAGTATAGCAGATACCCAGGAGTGAGTTACAGACTGGAATCTAGTCAAGGGGTTTGGATGGTTTATATATAGTATAGCAGATACCCAGGAGTGAGTTACAGACTGGAATCTAGTCAAGGGGTTTGGATGGTTTATATATAGTATAGCAGATACCCAGGAGTGAGTTACAGACTGGAATCTAGTCAAGGGGTTTGGGTGGTTTATATATAGTATAGCAGATACCCAGGAGTGAGTTACAGACTGGAATCTAGTCAAGGGGTTTGGATGGTTTATATATAGTATAGCAGATACCCAGGAGTGAGTTACAGACTGGAATCTAATTGAGGGGTTCGTGTGGTTTACATATATATAGCAGATACCCGGGAGTGAGTTACAGACTGGAATCTAGCCAAGGGGTTTGGATGGTTTATATATAGTATAGCAGATACCCAGGAGTGAGTTACAGACTGGAATATAATTGAGGGGTTTGGATGGTTTATATATAGTATAGCAGATACCCAGGAGTGAGTTACAGACTGGAATCTAATTGAGGGGTTCGTGTGGTTTACATATATATAGCAGATACCCGGGAGTGAGTTACAGACTGGAATCTAGCCAAGGGGTTTGGATGGTTTATATATAGTATAGCAGATACCCAGGAGTGAGTTACAGACTGGAATCTAATTGAGGGGTTTGGATGGTTTATATATAGTATAGCAGATACCCAGGAGTGAGTTACAGACTGGAATATAATTGAGGGGTTTGGGTGGTTTATACATAGTATAGCAGATACCCAGGAATGAGTTACAGACTGGAATCTAATCAAAGGGTTTGGATGGTTTATATATAGTATAGCAGATACCCAGGAGTGAGTTACAGACTGGAATCTAATTGAGGGGTTTGGATGGTTTATATATAGTATAGCAGATACCCAGGAGTGAGTTACAGACTGGAATCTAATCAAGGGGTTTGGGTGATTTATATATAGTATAGCAGATACCCAGGAGTGAGTTACAGACTGGAATCTAGTCAAGGGGTTTGGGTGGTTTATATATAGTATAGCAGATACCCAGGAGTGAGTTACAGACTGGAATCTAGTCAAGGGGTTTGGGTGGTTTATATATAGTATAGCAGATACCCAGGACTGAGTTACAGACTGGAATCTAGTCAAGGGGTTTGGATGGTTTATATATAGTATAGCAGATACCCAGGAGTGAGTTACAGACTGGAATCTAGTCAAGGGGTTTGGATGGTTTATATATAGTATAGCAGATACCCAGGAGTGAGTTACAGACTGGAATCTAGTCAAGGGGTTTGGATGGTTTATATATAGTATAGCAGATACCCAGGACTGAGTTACAGACTGGAATCTAGTCAAAGGGTTTGGATGGTTCATATATAGTATAGCAGATACCCAGGAGTGAGTTACAGTCTGGAATCTAATCAATTGGTTCGGGTGGTTTTTGTGGAATAATATCTGGGATGAGTTACACAAACAGCAATATAATGAGGGGTTTGTGTTTGATTTGATTTGATTTATTATTATCACGTATTAATATACAGTGAAAAATATTGTTTCTTGTGCACTATATAGACGAAACATACTGTTCACAGAGAAGGAAATGAGTAAGTGCAGAATGTAGTGTTACAATCATAGGGTGTAGAGAAAGATCTTAATGCAAGGTAAGTCCATTCAAAACTCTGTCAGCAGCAGAGTTCTTGAGTCGGTTGGTATATGACCTCAGGCTTTTGCATCTTTTTCCTGAAGGAAGAAGGTGAAAAAGAGAATGTCCGGTGTGCGTGGGATCCTTAATTATGCTGGCTGCTTTGCCGAGGCAGCAGAAAGTGGTAGACAGAGTCAACGGATGGGAGGCTGGTTTACATGATGGATTGGGCTACATTCAGGGTGGACTCTCAGAGGCTATTTCCCAGGGCTCAAATGGTCGCTATGAGAGGACACAGATTTAAGGTGCAGGGAAGCAAGTACAGAGGAGATGTTAGGGGTAAGTTTTTCACTCAGAGGGTGGTGAGTGAATGGAATCAGCTGCCGTCGATTCCTGGGGTCTTTTAAAAGACTTCTGGATGAGTATATGGGATCTAATGGGATTGGGGGTTATAGATAGGTCAATGGCTTGGTAGGTATGGATGTGATCGGCACAACTTGTGGGCTGAAGGGCCTGTTTGTGCTGTAGTGTTCTATGTTCTATGTTCATGACCTTTTGTAGTTTTTTTGTGGCCTTAGGCAGAGCAGGAACCATACTAAGCTGTGATACAACGAGAAAGAATGCCTTCTGTGGTACATCTGTAAAAGTTGGTGAGAGTCATAGCTGACATGCCAAATTCCCTTAGTCTTCCGAGAAAGTAGAAGCATTAGTAGGCTTTCAGAACTACAATGTCAGCATAGGGGGACATGGACAGGTTGTTGGTGATCTGGACACCTAAAAATTTGAACCCTTTCTACTTCATCTCATTGATGTAGACAAGGACATGTTCTCCTTTACGCTTCCTGATTGATGACAATCTCCTTCATTATGTTGACATTGAGGGAGAGATTATTGTTGCCGCACCAGTTCATTTCAGTTGGTTTATACATGGAATAACAGACATCAGGGAGGGAGTTACAGACTCGAATCTAATTGAGGAGTTGAGGTGGTTTATATATAGAATAACAGATACCAGGGAGTGAGTTTTAGATAGCAATATAATTGAGGTTCTGGTGGTGTGTGTAAAGAATAAAACTATATGGGAGTGAGTTAAGGCTGAAATTTAATTGAGGGATTCAGGTGGTTTATATATAGAATAACAGATATCTGGGAGTGAGTTACAGATTGGAATCTAATCAAGTGGTTCAGGTGGTTTATGTATAGAATAACAGATACCCAGGAGTGAGTTACAGACTGGAATCTAATTGAGGGGTTTGGGTTCGTTTATATATAAAATAATAGATATCTGGGAGTGGGTTACAGACTGGAATCTAATCGAGGGGTTCGGGTGGTTTATATAGAATAACAGATACCAGGAGTGAGTTACAGACTGATATCTAATTGAGATGTTCAGGTGGTTTATATATAGAATAACAGATATCTGGGAGTGAGTTACAAACTAGAATCTAATCGAGAGGTTCGGGGTGATTTATATATAGAATAACAGATATCTAGGAGTGAATTACAGACTGGAATCTAATCGAGTGGTTCGGGGTGGTTTATGTGTAGAATAACAGATACCCAAGAGTGGGTTACACACTGATATCTGATTGAGGGGTTCAGGTGGTTTATATATAGAATAACAGATATCTGGGAGTGAGTTACAGACTGGAATCTAATGGGGGGGGTTGGGGGGTGTGGTGGTTTATATATAGAATAACAAATACCCGGGAGTGAGTTACAGACTGTAATCTAATCGAGGGATTCGGTGTGGTTTATATATAGAATAACAGATATCTGGGAGTGAGTTAGAGACTGATATCTAATTGAAGGTTTCGGTGTGGTTTATATATAGAATAACAGATACCTGGGAATGAGTTACAGACTGGAAGCTAATGATTTGAGTGATTTATATATTGATACCCAGGGATAAGTTGCAGATTGAAATCTAATGGAAGAGTTTGGGTGGTTGATAAATCAAATAGCACCTATCCAGGAGTGAGTTAGAGACTCAAATCTCTTGATTTGATGATTTATTTGAGTTGGAGAGAAGAAGAAGTCAGTGGAAACACATACAAATTGGCGATGATAGCTGCAGATTTTCAGAGGTCGGAGTGGGTGACTGAGAAGAGAAGGGTTATGTAGTTTTAAGCTCGGATGTAACACACCATAACGAGCCCTCCACCTTTCCGTGCTGTTCCATTGGAACTGGGCATTGCTGGCTAGGTCAGCATTTATTATCCATCCCTAATTGCCCTTTGAGAACCTGCGATTATCTTAGTGGGCAGGACACCATCCTGTACACAGCATCTTCCAGGGGACCCTGCAGTGTGCGAGCTATGTACGATGTGAAGTGATACCACACAAGCTCACATTTCATGGTGATGGCTTCACCAGATGCTGAGGAGCGTGATGTACTTGCCATGAACCAACAGCAGCAGGGTGCTGTGTTACAAATGTTATCATGGACAGCAGCCTGAGTGTCTCCTCAGACCAGGCCTGAGAATGTTCCCCAAAGGTACCATCCATCTCAGGCAGGATATGAGGACATCCTCCTAATCTCTCATGCTCAGCAGAAGTAACCAAGTCAAATATCATCTTAAGTTCCTTTTGAGGAACTTTGTTACCTCCAGACCTGCATAACCCAATGCTCTCAAACCCTTCCCCCTCACCTTGCATCTGGCAATCTTTAGAGTATTGATAGGCAGAGGGAACTGGGCGCACAGGTACGCAGGTCACAGGCGATGTAGGTGGAGAAGGTAGTCAAGAAGGCACATTTTTCATCAGCCGGCGCATTGAGTTTAAAAATTGGCAAGTCATGTTGCAGCTTTAGTTAAGCTGCACTTGGAATATAGTGCTCAATTCTAGTTGCCACACTACAAGAACAATGTGAAGGTTTTGGAGAGGGTACAGAAAAGATTTACCAAGATGTTGCCTGGTATGGAGGGCATTAGCTATGAGGAGAGGCTGGAGAAACATGGTTTGTTCTCACTGGAATGACAGAGGTTGAGGAGTGATCTGATAGAAGTCTACAAGATTATGAAAGGCATGGACAGAGTAGATAGTCAGAAGCTTTTTCCTTAGGTGGAAAAATCAATTACTAGGGGGCACAAAGTTTAAGTGCGAGGGGCAAGGTTTAAAGATGTACAAGGCAGGTTTCTAACACAGAGGGTGGTGGGTGCCAGGAACTCGCTGCTGGGGGAGGTAGCGGAAGCAGATACGATAGTGACTTTTCAGAGGCATCTTGACAAATACACGAAAAGGATGGGAATGGAGGGATACGGTCCCTGGAAGAATAATGGGTTTTGGTTCAGTCGGCCAGCAGAGTCAGTGCAGGCTTGGAGGATTTAGGGGCCTGTGCTGTAATTTTCTTTGTTCTTTGCGGTTTTAATCTTTCTGCAGGGAATTAGTTCCGACCACTTCTCAAGGGTATGGGCATCATGGGTAAGGCAAGTATTTTTTGTCCTCAAGAGAAGGTAGTCAGTCCTCTTCTTTATCTATTATATTTGGCATGGATATAACTGCATGAAGACTAGGCCTCCCTTGATATCCTTATCGAGAGAGCTGAAGATCAAAACATTGAGTATAAGGCATATGATAAGGCTATTTGGCCCATCAGCAACATGCTGCTACTTTCAAAGAGCAATGCAATTATCACTACTTGACTCATCTTTCTATTAAAAGAGACTTGGCACTTAATTTTAGATTAATTGGTTGGGTTTATATTAAAAATCCAACATCATTCTGGGATTTGAGCTCATTTAACTTATTTTTATTGGTAGAGGGATTGAATTTCGGAGCCGCAACGTCATGTTGCAACTGTACAAAACTCTAGTGCGGCCGCACTTGGAGTATTGTGTGCAGTTCTGGTCCCCACATTATAAGAAAGATGTGGAGGCATTGGAGAGGGTACAGAGGAGGTTTACCAGGATGTTGCCTGGTATGGAGGGCAGGTCTTATGAAGAGAGGCTGAGGGATTTGAGGTTGTTTTCGTTAGAAAGGAGGCGGCTAAGAGGGGACCTAATCGAAACATATAAGATGATTAGAGGTTTAGATAGGGTGGACAGTGATAGCCTTTTTCCTAGGATGGAAAAAGCTAGCACGAGGGGACACAGCTTTAAATTAAGGGGTGATAGTTATAGGACGGATATCAGAGGTAGGTTCTTTACCCAAAGGGTGGTTCGGGAGTGGAATGCCCTGCCTGCAGCAGTTGTAGATGCGCCAAGTTTGGTGGCGTTTAAGAGGTTAGTTGATAAGTATATGGAAGAGAAGGGAATGGTTTAGTTTGGAGGGGCATTGCTTTTTATATTGGTCGGCGCAACATCGAAGGCCGAAGGGCCTGTTCTGTGCTGTAATGTTCTATGTTCTATGTTCTAGGTTAACTTCACCAACACAGAACCAGAGAGCACAGGGAACGAGAGAGAATGGAAAGTTTAGTAATTAGCAAGAGGGCAATTAAAAGTCCGACTAGTATTGGGAATGATAGGTGTGCCATTATTGGGAATGAGGGGTGTGACAGTATTGGGAATGTGCGATGGACAGTATTGGGAACATGGGTTGTGACAGTATTGGGAATGTGGGGTGTGACAGTATTGGGAATGTGGGGGTGTGACGGTATTGGGAATGTGGGGTGTGACAGTATTGGGAATGTGGGGTGTGACAGTATTGGGAATGTGGAATGTGACAGTATTGAGAATGTGGGGTGTGACAGTATTGAGAATGTGGGATGTGACAGTATTGGGAATGTGGGATGTGACAGTATTGGGAATGTGGGGTGTGACAGTATTGAGAATGTGGGATGTGACAGTATTGGGAATGTGGAATGTGACAGTATTGAGAATGTGGGGTGTGACAGTATTGAGAATGTGGGATGTGACAGTATTGGGAATGTGGGGTGGACAGTATTGGGAATGTGGGGTGGACAGTATTGGGAATGTGGGATGTGACAGATTGGGAATGTGGGGTGGACAGTATTGGGAATGTGGAATGTGACAGTATTGGGAATGTGGGGTGGACAGTATTGGGAATGTGGGACGGACAGTATTGAGAATGAGGGGTGTGACAGTATTGGGAAAGTGGGGTGGACAGCATTGGGAATGTGGGGTCTGACAGTATTGGGAATGTGGGATGGACAGTATTGGCAATGTGGGATGGACAGTATTGGGAATGTGGGGTGGACAGTATTGGGAATGTGGGATGGACAGTATTGGGAATGTGGGGTGTGACAGTATTGGGAATGTGGGATGGACAGTATTGGGAATGTGGGGTGTGACAGTATTGGGAATGTGGGGTGTGACAGTATTGGGAATGTGGAGTGTGACAGTATTGGGAATGTGGGGTGTGACAGTATTGGAAATGTGGAAGTTGACAGTATTGGGAATGTGGAATGTGACAGCATTGGGAATGTGGAATGTGACAGTATTGGGAATGTGGGGTGTGACAGTATTGGGAATGTGGAGTGTGACAGTATTGGGAATGTAAGGTGGACAGTATTGGGAATGCGGATGGACAGTACTGGGAATGTGGAATGTGACAGTATTGGGAATGTGGGGTCTGACTGTATTGGGAATGTGGGGTGGACAGTATTGGGAAAGCGGATGGACAGTATTGGGAATGTGGAATGTGACTGTATTGGGAATGTGGGGTGGACAGTATTGGGAATGTGGGGTGTGACAGTATTGGGAATGTGGGGTGGACAGTATTGGGAATGTGGAAGTTGACAGTATTGGGAATGTGGGGTGGACAGTATTGGGAATGTGGGATGGACAGTATTGGGAATGTGGGGTGTGACAGTATTGGGAATGTGGAGTGTGACAGTATTGGGAATGTGGGGTGGACAGTATTGGGAATGGGGATGGACAGTACTGGGAATGTGGAATGTGACAGTATTGGGAATGTGGGGTCTGACTGTATTGGGAATGTGGGGTGGACAGTATTGGGAAAGCGGATGGACAGTATTGGGAATGTGGAATGTGACTGTATTGGGAATGTGGGGTGGACAGTATTGGGAATGTGGGGTGTGACTGTATTGGGAATGTGGGGTGGACAGTATTGGGAATGTGGGGTGGACAGTATTGAGAATGTGGGATGTGACAGGATTGGGAATGTGGGGTGTGACAGTATTGGGAATGTGATAGTATTGGGAATGTGGGGTGTGACAGTATTGGGAATGTGTGGTGGACAGTATTGAGAATGTGGGATGTGACAGTATTGGGAATGTGGGGTGTGACAGTATTGGGAATGTGGAATTTGACAGTATTGGGAATGTGGGGTGTGACAGTATTGGGAATGTGGGGTGGACAGTATTGGGAATGTGGAGTGGACAGTATTGGGAATGCGGATGGACAGTATTGGGAATGTGGGGTGGACAGTATTGGGAATGTGGAATGTGAATGTATTGGGAATGTGGGGTGGACAAAATTGGCAATGTGGGATGGACAGTATTGGGAATGTGGAGTGGACAGTATTGGGAATGTGGGGTGGACAGTATTGGGAATGTGGGATGGACAGTATTGGGAATGTGGGGTGGACAGTATTGGGAATGTGGGATGGACAGAATTGGGAATGTGGGGTGGACAGTATTGGGAATGTGGGGTGGACAGTATGGGAATGTGGGATGGACAGAATTGGAATGTGGGGTGGACAGTATTGGGAATGTGGGGTGGACAGTATTGGGAATGTGGGGGGACAGTATTGGGAATGTGGAGTGGACAGTATTGGGAATGTGGGATGGACAGTATTGGGAATGTGAGGTGGACAGTATTGGCAATGTGGGATGGACAGTATTGGGAATGTGGGATGGACAGTATTGGCAATGTGGGTGGACAGTATTGGGAATGTGGAAGGTGACAGTATTGGGAATGTGGAATGTGACAGTATTGGGAATGTGAGGTGGACAGTATTGGATATGCGGATGGACAGTATTGGGAATGTGGAAGTGACTGTATTGGGAATGTGGGGGGACAGTTATGGAATGTGGGATGTGACAGTATTGGGAATGTGGGGTGGACAGTATTGGGAATGTGGGGTGGACAGTATTGAGAATGTGGAATTTGACAGTATTGGGAATGTGGGGTGTGACAGTATTGGGAATGTGGAATGTGACAGTATTGGGAATGTGGGGTGTGACAGTATTGGGAATGTGGGATGTGACAGTATTGGGAATGTGGGGTGTGACAGTATTGGGAATGTGGAATGTGACAGTATTGGGAATGTGGGATGGTCCGTATTGGGAATGTGGGGTGGATAGTATTGGGAATGTGAAGTGTGACAGTATTGGGAATGTGAGGTGGACTGTATTGGGAATGCGGATGGACAGTATTGGGAATGTGGTATGTGACAGTATTGGGAATGTGGGGTCTGTCTGTATTGGGAATGTGGGGTGGACAGTATTGGGAATGTGGAGTGGACAGTATTGGAAATATGGATGGATAGTACTGGGAATGTGGAATGTGACTGTATTGGGAATGTGGGGTGGACAGTATTGGGAATGTGGGGTGTGACAGTATTGGGAATGTGGGGTGGACAGTATTGGGAATGTGGTGTGTGACAGTATTGGGAATGTGGGGTGGACAGTATTGAGAATGTGGGGTGTGACACTATTGGGAATGTGGGATGGACAGTATTGGGAATGTGGAATGTGACAGTATCGGGAATGTGGAATGTGACAGTATTGGGAATGTGGGATGCACAGTATTGGGAATGTAGGGTGTGACAGTATTGGGAATGTGCAGTGTGACAGTATTGGGAATGTGGCATGGACAGTATTGGGAATGTGGGATGGACTGTATTGGGAATATGGGATGGACTGTATTGGGAATGTGGGATGGACTGTATTGAGAATGTGAGATGTGACAGTATTGGGAATGTGGGGTGTGACAGTATTGGGAATGTGGGGTGGTCAGTATTGACAATGTGGGATGGACAGTATTGGGAATGTGGAATGTGACAGTATTGGGAATGTGGGATGGACAGTATTGGGAATGTGGGGTCGACAGTATTGGGAATGTGGGGTGGACAGTATTGGGAATGTGGGGTGGACAGTATTGGGAATGTGGGGTGGACAGTATTGAGAATGTGGGGTGTGACACTATTGGGAATGTGGGATGGACATTATTGGGAATGTGGAATGTGACAGTATCGGGAATGTGGAATGTGACAGTATTGGTAATGTGGGATGCACAGTATTGGGAATGTGGGGTGTGACAGTATTGGGAATGTGGGGTGTGACAGTATTGGGAATGTGCAGTGTGACAGTATTGGGAATGTGGCATGGACAGTATTGGGAATGTGGGATGGACTGTATTGGGAATATGGGATGGACTGTATTGGGAATGTGGGATGGACTGTATTGAGAATGTGAGATGTGACAGTATTGGGAATGTGGGGTGTGACAGTATTGGGAATGTGGGGTGGTCAGTATTGACAATGTGGGATGGACAGTATTGGGAATGTGGAATGTGACAGTATTGGGAATGTGGGATGGACAGTATTGGGAATGTGGGGTCGACAGTATTGGGAATGTGGGGTGGACAGTATTGGGAATGTGGAGTGGACAGTATTGGGAATGTGGGATGGACAGTATTGGGAATGTGGAGTGGACAGTATTGGGAATGTGGAATTGACTGTATTGGGATGTGGATGGACAGTATTGGAATGTGGAGTGGACAGTATTGGGAATGTGGGGTGGACAGTATTGGGAATGTGGAGTGGACAGTATTGGGAATGTGGGATGTGACTGTATTGGGAATGTGGGATGGACAGTATTGGGAATGTGGAGTGGACAGTATTGGGAATGTGGGGTGGACAGTATTGGGAATGTGGAGTGGACAGTATTGGGAATGTGGGATGGACAGTATTGGGAATGTGGGGTGGACAGTATTGGGAATGTGGAATGTGACTGTATTGGGAATGTGGGGTGGACAGTATTGGGAATGTGGAATGTGACTGTATTGGGAATGTGGAGTGGACAGTATTGGGAATGTGGAGTGGACAGTATTGGGAATGTGGGATGAATAATATTGAGACTGTGAGTTTTAGCCGTACAGTTCCTTTTGTATTTTTGCTCATTTCCTGCCTTGCCTGATCCTTGATTCATTTGTCACATTCAGGAAGGAATGAGTTATTGAATAGGAAATGATTTTACTGTTACAGGAATGGACGCAGTAATTGGGAAGAGATGGGTTGCTCTGAGAAATGGCTCACAGAGTTATAATGGACTAACTGTCTTTCCTTTCTTTTGTATCAGAGTTGATTTCCATCACTATTACCCCCCAGTCACTACATCTGCTATAGTCAGTGGTTCTTACCTTTACCACATGCTGAGATTGGTTTTGAGGGAGATAGCAATGCGTATGATCAGGTTTCTATCCCTCAGCTTTCCTGTGATCAGCCTCAGTTAGGGTCTGGGACTGTAGAATGTCTTGATCCAGTGTTTCTGATAGATTAAGGGTGGAATTTTCCCAATCTACCCACCATGGGAATCAGAGCAGGATGTGGATTCTACAAAAGTCCTTTGACCTGGGGTGGGAATTTCCAGCCTTGGGATGAGCAGGGCAAGAAAATCCAGCCCGTAGTGCCACTATTAGTAAGGGAAAATTAATGAAGATTACAAAGATGTGCAGGTTAGGATTGGTTTTGCTAAATTGACCCTATTGTTGGGAGATTAGTAGGATAAATATATGAGGTTACAGGAATAGGGCCTATGGTTGGTGCAGACTCGACGGGCTGAATGGCCTCTTCTGCACTGTAGGGATTCTATGATTCAAATCAAAACAGTTTTAGAAAATGCTCTCAAGTTTTTATATTCCAAAAAAATGCAACTTTGTCAATGTTTTAAGAGCAAGTCAAATAATTTTGAATTGAATTTTGTACTTAAATAAAACAGGACAAAATGAAGGAAAAAAAGTCATTTTGGATTCTTATCTGGAAAGATTAATATCCCTGGGTCTTCTGGCCTGGATTACCTTCCATAATCAATGTAACAGTGTAATTGCATGTGTGCATCTATAGTAAAACCAGAATAAACTAGTTTGTTGGGTACTTGAGTTTCCATGTGGCACACTGTCCCTTTTTTGTCCAAATAAATCACAGTTTGGCCATGAGGTGAGATTATAGAACATAGAACATAGAACATTACAGCGCAGTACAGGCCCTTCGGCCCTTGATGTTGCGCCGGCCAGTGGATCCTCTAACCTAAACTATTCCAATGTCATCCATATGCCTATCCACCGAACATTTGAATGCCCCCAAAGTAGGCAAGTCCACAACTGCTGCAGGCAGGGCATCCCACGCTCTCACCACCCTCTGTGTAAAGAACCTGCCTCTGACATCCGTCCTATGACTACCACCTCTTAATTTAAAGTTATGTCCTCTCGTGTTGGTCATCACCATCCGAGGAAAAAGGCTCTCACTATCCACCCTATCCAATCCCTTGATCATCTTATACGCCTCAATTAGGTCACCGGGTAACCTTCTTCTCTCTAATGAAAATAACCTCAGGTCCCTCAGCCTTTCCTCATAAGGCCTTCCCACCATACCAGGCAACATCCTGGTAAACCTCCTCTGCACCCTTTCCAATGCTTCCACATCTTTCTTATAATGCGGCGACCAGAACTGTACGCAATACTCCAAGTGCGGCCGCACCAGAGTTTTGTACAGTTGTAACATAACCTCACGGCTCCTAAATTCAATCCCTCTACCAATAAAAGCTAACACACCGTACGCCTTCTTAACAACTTTATCAACCTGGGTGCCAACTTTCAAAGAGCTATGTACTTGTACCCCAAGATCCCTCTGCTCGACAACACTATTAAGGGTCCTTCCATTAGCCCTATATTTCATATGCCTGTTATTCCTACCAAAGTGAATCACCTCACACTTATCCGTATTGAATTCCATTTGCCACCTCACGGCCCATCTCTGCAACCTATCTATGTCCCTCTGCAAACTGTAACATCCATCCTCGCTGTCTACAACTCCCCCCACTTTGGTATCATCAGCAAATTTACTAATCCAACCCTCTACACCCTCATCTAGGTTATTTATAAAAATGACAAACAGCAGTGGCCCTAAAACAGATCCTTGAGCCAAAGGCTCTGCAATCTCCTCTCTAGCCTCCCAGAGAATCCTAGGGTAAATCCCATCTGGCCCAGGGGACTTATCAATTCTCATACCCTCAAGATTCACTAACACCTCCTCCTTATGAACCTCAATCCTACCCAGTCTACAATCTGGTATCGCAGTATTCTCCCCGACAACACTGTCTTTCTCCTGCGTGAATACTGACGAAAAATACTCATTCAGTGTCTCTCCTATCTCCTCAGGCTCCACGCACAACTTCCCACTGCTATCTCTGACTGGCCCTAATCTTGCCCTAACCAATCTTTTATTTATATACCTGTAAAAAGCTTTAGGATTCTCCTTAAATCCTATCTGCCAAAGTCTTCTTGTGTCCTCTTCTAGCTCTTCTCAACTTCCTCTTTAGCTCCTTCCTGGCTGATTTATAGCTCTCTATTGCCCTAACTGAGCCTTCACGTCTCATCATTATATAAGCCTCCTTCTTCCTTTTCACCAGAGATTCAACTTCCCTAGTACACCATGGTTCCCTCACTCGACCACTTCCTCCCTGCCTGGCAGGTACATATTCATTAAGGACATGCAGAAGCTGTTCCTTAAATATGCTCCACATTTCAGATGTCCCCATCCCCTGCAATTTCCTGCTCCACCCTATGCATCCTAAATCTCTCCTAATAGCCTCATAATTACCTTTCCCCCAGCTATAACTACTGTTATTTGGTACGTGCCCATCCCTTTCCATCACTAAGGTAAACGTAACCAAATTGTGGTCACTATCACCAAAGTGCTCACCCACCTCCAAGTCTAACACCTGGTCTGGTTCATTACCCAGTACCAAATCCAATATAGCCTCGCCATTATGGGTTGCCATAGCCAAATAGATTGCAGAAGCTTCCGGAAAACCAATGGAGGAACTGTGAGTCTTTGAAATACTTTCAGAAATCCAACATTCGTGGGGAACTCTCTCCAATTAATAAAACAACTCACCAAAATCTGGATGCTTTGTGTAGCTTGTTTTCTGCTTATTCCTCTTACTGAGGGGAACTGAGGTCGAACAATGAATCTTGGATTTGCTCAGAGGAGTAAAATGATGAGAGTGAATGGAGTAAGGCTCTCAGGAGCTCCATCCTGCTACCAGTGGAACAGCAGAGCACACACAGTACATTTATAATTTATTCTTTCATGTGATGTGAGTTTCTTGGACAAGGCCAGCATTTATTACCCATTCCCCAACAGCCCTTAATCTGAGAGGGCAGTTAAGGGTCAACTATGTTGCTGTGGCTCTGGGGACACAGGCCAGACTGTATAGAGACGGCAGATTTCCTTCCCTAAAAGATATTAGTGAACCTGATGGGCTTTTACAATAACCAGTGATAGTTGTCTTGGTCACCATCACTGAGACCAGCATAGATCTATTAATTGAAGTTAACTTCCACCAGCTCCTGCAGAGGGATTGTCCTCAGGAGACTGATCTGGATTATGGGTGGCACGCAGTGGTTAGCATTACTAACTCACAGTGCCAGGGACCTGGGATCAATTCCCAATTTGGGTCACTGTCTGTGTGGAGTTTGCACATTCTCCTCATGTCTGCGTGGGGTTTGCTCGGGGTTCTCCGAAAATGTGGGTTAGATGGATTGGCCATGATTAACTGACCCTTAGTGTCAGGGGAATTAGCAGGGAAATACATAGAGTTGGGGGATAATACCTGAGTGGGATTGTTGTCAGTGCAAACTCAATGGGCCGAAAGGCCTCCTTCTGCACTGTAGGGATTCTATGATTCTATTCTCGTCCAGTGATATTAACACTATGCCATTGTTTGTGAAATGTTTAAGCGTGCTCTTGTTCAATAAGTGCTGAATACAAATTGGAAGAAAGATCAGCTGTCACTGAATCACAAACTGGCGAATTTGATGTTTATTTACATTAACACACCTCACACAGTTACCGGCAGGTTGCCAGCTGAACTGTTTCTTAGACTACCTGGAATGAGGTTTTTATTGCTGAAGCCACAGAATCGTTGAGAAGTGGAGGAATCCAGATGGAAAGAGAGGCGTGATGGCGTTAAGACTGAGAGAGAGCAATCTGAGGTTGGACTGGAGGGTTAAGGGGAAAGGGCATCATCACGAGTAACTGAGACGGCGACCAGGCGGAGTTGTGAAAAAAAGCATAGTCCACACCTTGACTTGTTCACAATGCTCAGTAGCAGAAAGGTTAAGAGCGACATGGTGGCACAGTGGTTAGCACTGGTGCCTCACAGCGCTAGGGACCAAGTTCGATTCCCGGCTTGGGTCACTGCCTGTGTGAAGTATGCATGTTCTCCCCATGTCTGCACGGGTTCCCTTTGGGTACTCCGGTTTCCTTCCACAATCTGAAAGATGTGTTGACTAGGTGTACTAATGGTGCTAATTTCCTCCTTAATATACGCAAACAGGTGCTGGAGTTACTGGCGATTTTCACAGTAACAGGCCCTTCAGCTCAACTTGTCCATGCTGTCCAGTTTTTCCCCACTAAGCAAGTCCCAATTGCCTGCATTTGGTCCATATTGCTCTATACCCAACTTGCCATGTAACCGTCTAAATGCTTTTTAAAAGATAAAATTGTACCGGCCTTTACTACTACCTTTGGCAGCTTGGTCCAGACACTCACCACCCTCTGTGTGAAAAAAATTAGCCCTCTAGATCCTTTTGTATCTCTCTGCTCTCACCTCAAACCTGAACCCTATAATTTTAAACTCAACTACCTTTGGGAAAAGATGTTGACTATCTACCTTATCTATCCTCCTCATTTATAGACCTCTAAGATCACCTCAAAGCTCTTGTGCTTCAGGCAAAAAAAGTCCCAGAATCT
Organism: Sphyrna mokarran; assembly: GCA_024679065.1. Lineage (NCBI taxonomy): Eukaryota > Metazoa > Chordata > Chondrichthyes > Carcharhiniformes > Carcharhinidae > Sphyrna > Sphyrna mokarran. The sequence goes on from JAGIQG010000001.1 coordinate 7,434,425, forward strand.
CCAGCCCCTCCTTAGAACTCAAACCATCAAGTTCCTGAGGCATCCCTGTAAATCTTTTCAGAGCTGGAGGGATTAAATGTTTGTAGAAAGGGGCAGCAACCAAGTGGACTGCTTTGTCCTGGATGGTGTTGAGTTTCTTGAGTATTGTTGGAATTGCAATCATCCAGGCAAGTAGAGGATATTCCGTCACACTCCTGACTTTGTAGAGGGTGGACAGGGTTTATACATTCAACCATATTTCCTTTAAAATGGCCACTGGAAGGACAGAGAATAGAATAAAATTAAACTGCCAGGAAGATTTTTTTGAAACAGATCCCTGAAATCAGCGTTAGACTGTGTAAATTCAGGAATGTACCCAATGGTGAGAGAGTTTGGAACTAGGAGTCATAGTTTGAGGATAAGGGATAACCCTTTCACAACTGAGGTGAAGAGAAATTTCTTCACCCAGAAGACGGTGAATGTGTAGAATTCACTCCCACAGAAAGTAGTTGAGGCCAAAATGTTGCCTGATTTCAAGAAGAAATTAGATATAGCTCTTGGGGCTAAAGGGATCAAGGGATATGTGGCAAAGGGAAGGATCAGGATATTGAATTTGATGATCCGCCATGATCAAAATGAATGGCAGAGCAGACTCGATGGGCCGAATGACCTATTCCTGCTTCCAGTTTGTATATTTCTATGAAATTGATGTTCCGAAAGCTTTGATGCAGTTTTGCCACCTGCCAGACATGTAGAGCAGTGAGCTGAGCTGTGAAGGTGGGGTCTCCAACCTGTGTTACAGTGCTTGACAACAGAGTGTAACAGCTATGGTGGATTTATGATGAGTTTTGCCCTTACAGTGCAGAGCACGATAACACTCAGGCTGACTTTCCAAACCGGACAGATAAAAGTCGTGGATTATTGGAGTGCGTGACTAAATTTACAGCCTCTGGAGTTGGCTGGGGCCCCCACTGCATTTCCAAATCCCCCATCCCTTCTCCCCGCAAAGTGCTTGTCTGTTTACTTGGCCCTCAACTCGGAGGCCTGACCTCAGGTGAGGAAGCCATGTACAAGCTCCTCTGGGGAGCCACTGTTTTATTATTGCATTTCGAATGAGAGTAATTTCTTAGCCTCTGGGGCCTACCGTACTTACTGTTAGGAATTGAGCCCAGTATAAACCAAACCTCAATCACTCTACTCAGCAAATTAAAGCTGAACCCTTTTTTTATCATTATCTTCTTTTGGGGAATGTTGGAAGGTTGACAGAAGACATTCCTGAGACCCATTAAAAGGGCAATGTCACTGACTGAAAAGCAGTCCTCTTTGGTACGGGGAAGTCAATATTAGGAAGTGGGTATCGCTAACAAGGCTGGTATTTATTAAACATCCTCATTTGCCCCTTGAGAAGGCAGTTAGGAAGGCAAAAGCAATGTTAGCACTCATGTCGAGAGGGCTAGAATACAAGGAGCAGGGATGGACTTCTGAGGTTGTGTACATAGAACATAGAACATTACAGCGCAGAAAAGGCCCTTCGGCCTTCAATGTTGCGCTGACCAATTAGGAAAAAGCAATGACCCTCTAACCTAAACCATTCCCTTTTCGTCCATAAACTTATCTACTGACCTCTTAAACGCCACCAAACTTGGCGCATCTACAACTGCCGCAGGCAGGGCATTCCATACCCTTACCACCCTCTGGGTAAAGAACCTACCTCTGACCTCCGTCCTATAACCACCACCACTTAATTTAAAGCTATGTCCCCTCGTGCTAGCTTTCTCCATCCTAGGAAAAAGGCTATCACTGTCCACCCTATCTAAACCTCTAATCATCTTATATGTTTCAATAAGTCTCCTCTTAGCCGCCTTCTTTCTAACGAAAACAACCTCAAATCCCTCAGCCTCTCTTCATGAGACCTGCCCTCCATACCAGGCAACATCCTGGTAAACCTCCTCTGTACCCTCTCCAATGCCTCCACATCTTTCTTATAATGCGGGGACCAGAACTGTACACAATACTCCAAGTGCGGCCGCACTAGAGTTTTGTACGTTGCAACATGACGTTGCGGCTCCGAAATTCAATCCCCCTACCAATAAAAGCTAAGACTCCATATGCCTTCTTAACCACCTTATCGACTTGATTACCAACTTTCAGGGATCTATGCACATATACACCAAGATCCCTCTGTTCATCAACAGATCCCTGAGGTACACCACTTGTAACCGAACTCCACGATGAATATCTCCCATCAACCACCACCCTCTGTCTTCTATCTGCTAGCCAATTCCTAATCCAATTAGCTACATCACCCTCTATCCCATACATCTGCATTTTCTGCAGAAGCCTTCCATGGGCCACCTTATCAAATGCCTTACTAAAGTCCATATATACCACATCAACTGCCTTACCCCCATCCACCTCTTTGGTCACGTTTTCAAAAAACTCAATAAGGTTAGTAAGGCACGACCTACCCTTCACAAAACCATGCTGACTATCCCCAATCAATTCAATTCTCTCTAAATAACTATAAATCCTATCCCTAATTATTCTCTCCAATACTTTGCCCACAACAGAAGTAAGACTCACTGGCCTATAATTCCCTGGAAGGTCTCTTTTCCCCTTCTTGAACAACGGGACCACATTCGCTATCCTCCAGTCCTCCGGAACCACACCCGTAACCAACGACGACCTGAAGATCAGAGCCAGAGGCTCTGCAATCTCCTCTCTTGCCTCCCAGAGAATCCTAGTGTAAATCCCGTCCGGCCCAGGGGACTTATCTAACTTCAAACCCTCAAGAATATCTAGCACATCCTCCTTATCTACTTCAATACTTTCCAGTTTGCAACCCTGTATCCCAGTGTTCTCCACAACTACATTTACATCTCCCTGCGTGAATACCGAAGAGAAATATTTGTTCAGTGCCTCTCCCATCTCTTCAGGCTCCACGCACAACTTCCCACTGCTGTCTATGACTGGCCCTAATCTTGCCCTAACCAATCTTCTATTCTTAACATATCTAAAGAAAGCTTTAGGATTCTCCCTGATCCTATCAGCTAAAGTCTTCTCATGTTCCCTTTTAGCTCTCCTCAACTCACTCTTTAGCTCCCTCCTGGCTAATCTATAGCTATCCATTGCACTAACCGAGCCTTCAAACGTCATCCTGACATAAGCCTCCTTTGTCCTTTTAACCAGCGAATTAACTTTTTTCGTACACCAAGGTTCCCTTACTCAACCATTTCCTCCTTGCCTGACAGGGACATACTTATCAAGGACTCGCAGTAGCTGCTCCTTGAATAAGCTCCACATTTCAGATGTTCCCAGTGCCTGTAGTTTCCTAGTCCAACCTTTGCACCCTAATTCCTTCCTTATGGCCTCATAATTACCATTCCCCCAGCTATAACTACTGCCCCCAGCTTCATGCCTATCCCTATCCATCACTAAGGTGAACGTAACCGAATTGTGATCACTATCACCAAAATGTTCACCAACTTCCAAGCCTAACACCTGGCCTGGCTCATTGCCCAGTACCAAATCCAATGTAGCCTCACCTCTAGTTGGCCTATCTACATACTCAAAAAACCTTCCTGCACACTTTGTACAAAAACTGACCCCTCTAACAAGCTAGAGCTATAGCTATTCCAATCAATATTAGTATCGTTAAAGTCCCCCATAACAATTACTCTATTACTTTCACTCCTGTCCAGGATCGACTTTGCAATCCTTTCCTCTACCTCTCTAGAACTTTTAGGAGGTCTATAAAAGACTCCCAACAGGGTGACCTCTCCTCTCCTGTTTCTAATCTCAGCCCATACTACCTCAACAGACCAGTCCTCATCAAACTTCCTTTCTGTCACTGTGATACAGTCTTTGACTAATAATGCCACTCCTCCCCCCCTTCTACCTCCTTCTCTACTCCGACTGAAGCATTTGAACCCCGGAACCTGCAACAACCATTCCTGTCTCTGCTCTATCCATGTCTCTGAAATGGCCACAATATCGAAGTTCCAGGTACTGATCTAAGCTGCAAGTTCCTCCACCTTATTGCGAATACTTCTTGCATTAAAGCATATGCATTTCAAACCATGCCCTACTCCACCCGTACGCTGCTGTGCTTTACAGTTCTCATCTATGACCCCCCTATTCTCGTCCCTCCTAACATCCAAACTACTCAGGATCCCACTCCCCCTCTGAATCAGTTTAAAGCCCCCTGCATAGCCTTTGCAAATTTTCCCCCCAAGATATTGGTTCCCCTCTGGTTCAGGTGTAGATCATCTCTCTTGTAGAGGTCCCACCTATCCCATAATGAGTCCCAATTGTTCAGGAACCTGAACCCCTCCCTCCTGCACCATCCCCGCAGCCACGAGTTCAAACATTCCCTCTCTCTGTTCTTCTGTAAACTATCCCGTGGCACAGGCAAGAGTCCAGAGATAACCACTCTGTCTGTTTTGGCCCCAAGCTTCCATCCCAACTCCATAAATTTCTGTTTAATATCCCCTTCCCTTGTCCTACCTACATCATATGTCCCTACATGAGCTAAGGCCCCATTTGGAGTATTGTGAGCAGTTTTGGGCCCAGTCTTAAGGAAGGATGTGCTGACCTTGTAAGAGGCCCAGAGGAGGTTCACAAGGATGATGCCTGGAATGAAGAGCTTGTCGTATGAGGAATAGTTGAGGATTCTGGTCCTGTACTCATTGGAGTTTAGAAGAATAAGAAGGGGATCTTATTGAAACTTACAGGATACTGTGAGGCGTGGATAGAAAGGATGGATGGGGATAGGCTGTTTTCACTCGTAGAAAGAAACTAGAAACAGGGGGTGCAACCTCAGGCTAAAGGGACCATCCTTTAAAACAGAGATGAGGAGGAGTTTCTTCAGCCAGAGAGTGGTGAATCTGTGGAACTCTTTGCCATGGAAAGCTGTGGAGGCCAGGTCATTGAGCATCTTTAAGACAAAGGTAGATAGGTTCTTGATTAGTAAGGGGATCAGAAGTTATGGGAGAATGGGGAAGAGAAAAATATTAGCCATGGTTGAATAGTGAAGCAGACTTGATGGGCTAAGTGGCCTAATTCTGCTCTTTTGGTCTAATGGTCTTATGAGAAGGTGGTAGCTGTACTTCTTGCACCACAACCATTCACCCAAAGAGCTGGCAAGGGAATTCTAGGATTTTGGCAGTGAAGGAATGCCGATATATTTTCAAGTCAGGATGGTGAGTGTCTTGGAGGAGCACCTCCTGGTGGTGGTGTTCCCAATATCTGCTGAGCTTGTCCTTCTAGGTGGTAGAAGTTGTGGCTTTGGAAGATGCTACCTCAGGAACCATGGTGAGTTGCTGTGGTGCATCTTGGAGATGGTATACACCTTGTGTCAGTGGTGGAGGGAGTGAACTTTAAAATGGTGGATGGGGTCCCAATCGTTTGGTTGCCTCACTACAGGAAGGATGTGGAAGCTATTGAGAGGGTGCAGAGGAGATTTACAAGGATGTTGCCTGGATTGGGGGGCATGCCTTATGAAGATAAGTTGAGGGAGCTAGGTCTCTTCTCCCTGGAGAGACGAAGGTTGAGAGGCGACCTGATAGAGGTTTCTAAGATGTTGAGATGAATAGATAGGGTGGATTCTCGGAGGCTATTTCCCAGGACTGAAATGGTCTCTATGAGAGGACACAGACTTAAGGTGTTGGGGGGCAAGTACAGAGGAGATGTTAGAGGTAAGTTTTTCACTCAGAGGGTGGTGAGTGAATGGAATCGGTTGCTGTCAGTGGTGGTAGAGGCAAACTTGCTGGGGTCTTTTAAGAGACTTCTTGATGAGTACATGGGATTTAATGGGATTGGGAGTTACAGATAGTTCTGTGGCCTGGTAGGTATAGATATGATCGACACAACTTGTGGGCCAAAGGGCCTGTTTGTGCTGTAGTGTTCTATGTTCTATGTTTGGGTTGCTTTGGTCTGACTGGTGCTTGAGTATATGGAAGAGAAGGGAATGGTTTAGTTTGGAGGGACATTGCTTTTTATATTGGTCGGGGCAACATCGAAGGCCAAAGGGCCTGTTCTGTGCTGTAATGTTCTATGTTCTATGAATGTTGTTGGATAAGGAAAGGACAAAACTACTGTGTCAAAAATGGTTTCACTACACAGCAAGAGGATTTGAGTACATGGAGTCATAGGGTCATAGAGCATGGAGACAGGCCATTTTTTCCAACTTGGCCATGCTGCCGCTTTTTTTTGAAACAACTGAGCTAGTCCCAATTGCGCACAGTTTTGCCCATATCTTTACATGCCCATCTTACCCACGTAACTATCTAAACATTTTTCAAAAGACAAAATTGTGCCCACCTCTACTACCACCTCTGGCAGCTTGTTCCAGACACAAGTCCAGGAGTAGAGATGTCTTACTGCAATTAAACAGGGCCTTGGTGAGGTCACAGCTGGAACACTGGTCTCCTGATCTAAGGAAGGATGTCCTTGCTATGAAGGAAGTGCAGAGGAGGTTTACCAGACTGATTCCTGGAATGGTGTGACTGACGTATGAGGAGAGATTGTTTCGGTGAGGATTGTATTCACTGGAATTCTGAAGAATGAGGTGGGATCTCATAGAAATCTGTAAAATAGAGTCAATTTTCAATGGAGGGAGTGCAGACCAGCAGTCATAGGTAAAAGATCAGCATGTGGAATTCGTTACCACAGAAAGTGGGCCACATCATTGCAGGTGGGATTTTACGGCCTCGTGTGAGCAAAACCAGAAATTCCTGCCCGAGGTCAACGGACTTTTCTGTTGTCCACCCCTCGCCCGCTCCAATTCCATAGCGGGTGAGGGGATAGAATTCTGTCATGTAGGTTTTCAAGCAGCAGTTAGATATAGCACTTGAGGCGAAAGGGATCAAGGATATGGGGTCAGCTACAACGCTGTGGCTCTGGAGACATATGTAGACATGACCAGGTAAAGCTGGTAGATTTCCTTCCCTAAAGGATATCAATGAACCATCTGGGTTTTCCAACAATTGACAATGACTTCATGGTAGATTCTTAATTCCAAATATTTTGGTATTATGGCTAGACCATTAATCCAGAAACTCAGCTAATGTTCTGGGGACTTGGGTTCAAATCCCTCCATGGTGGAATTTGAATTTAACAATAAAAGTTCGTTGACTAATGTCCTTTAGGGTCGGAAATCTGCCATCCTTACCTGGTCTGGCCTATGAGTGACGCCAGAGCCACAGCAATGCAGTTGACTTCTCTCTGGCCTAGCAAGTCAACTTCTCTCTGGCCTAGCAAGTCACTCATAGAACATAGAACATAGAACATTACAGCACAGAACAGGCCCTTCGGCCTTCGATGTTGTGCCGACCAAAATAAAAAGCAATGCCCCTCCAAACTAAACCATTCCCTTTAGTCTCATCTTCAAGGTGAGACTTGGGATGGGCAATAAATACTGGCCATCCAGCCATCTGATATCCTGGAAATGAATTTTGAAAAATTGAATTCAAATTCTACTAACTCCAATGGTGGGATTTGAACTCGGGGTCCCAAAATATGAGCTTAATACCTGGATTAATCGTCTAGGGGTAATTCCACTAGGCCATCGCCTCCCCTTTGTGCATTAAAAATCTGTCTAACTCGGTCTTGACTAATAAATAAACCAGACTTCACTGCTCTCTGGGGCAGAGAATTCCACATAAGAACCACCCTCTGAGAGACAAAAAAAACTCCTCATGTCCATCTTAACAGGAAGACTTCCTATCCTTAAAGCATGTTTTCTTTTTTCCGGTCTCCTCAATAAAGGAGCCATCCTCAGGGTATTCACCCTATCGATTCCCCTCAGGATTATATATGTTTCAATAAAACCATTTCTCATTCCTCTGAACTCCAATGGGTATAACTTGTTCCTTTTCTTCACAAAGCAACCCCTTCAATCCAGAATGTGCCCAGTGAACCTTCTCTGAACTGCTTCTAAAATAATTATAACCTCATTCAAATCAGGAGACCAAAACCATACACAATACCCCAGATGTGGTACAGCTGCAATAAAACATTCCTATTTTTTATGTTTCCACCTCCAATGCAATAAGTAGTGGTGGTACAATGGTGAGCACTGCTGCCTCACAGCTCCAGGGATCCGCGTTCGATTCCAGCCTGTGCAAAGTTTGCATGTTCTCCCCATGTCAGCAGAGGTTTACATTGTTTGCTCTGGTTTTCTCCCAGAATCCAAAAGATGTGCTGGTTATGTGCGTTGGCCATGCTAAATTCTCCCTCAGTGCACCTGGAGTGTGGCAACAAAGGGATTTTCACAGTAACTTCATTGTAGTGTTAAGTCAGGAAGCTCCTAGGAATCAATAGATTCCTATGGGCCGTCCAACACATTGTATGGCTCACTGAGTTACGTTTGAGCTTCTGGGGATCTTCCGTGAATATCTATAAGCTATGGATGTTTATTGATATTTTATTTTTTACATCCACAGGTGATTCGGTCCGCCTTGTTGGCCAACAAGGGGCATACACACAGTAGGTTGGGCGAGGGCTGCTCTTGGATGTTGCTTTGAGAGTTGTCTAGTGCTTCACGTTGTTAGTGTACGCTTAAACTGCACCATCTGATGGGCAACATGGCAGCTCAGTGACTATCACTGGTCAGGTCTCCAACTTGTCTGTGGGAGTTTGCACATTCTCCCCGTGCTTGCGTGGGTTTTCTCCAGGTGCTCCGGTTTCCTCCCACATCCCAAAAATGTGCTTTTAGGCTAATTGGTTTAACAAATTATCCCTAAATTAGACCTCCCTTAATCTGCACACTTATAATTCTCTAAATTTGTACCCTTTTATTGTGGAGTCCAAAAGGCGTAGACAAAAGTCATAAGTAGAAGAAGGATTGGAATGACGCGCTCACTGCGTGTTAAAATGGCAGCATGGGCTTGTAGGGCCAAAGGGCCTGTTTCCTGTGCTGTGTTGTTCATTGTTATGTGAGCCTACTCGTGATACTAATAAATAAACCTTTAAAAAAATCAATACACCAGACTTTCCCCTGGTCACTAATATCCAATTAGTGGATATCCAATTGGAAAGGAAATCTGGTGTTTTTACCCAGTCTGAGATTATATGTGACTCCAGTCCCACACCAACATGGTCGCCTTTCAATTTCCCTTCACTTTCCTCTCCCCTATCGTTGAGAGCTTCAAACCCAGGCCTCCCCTGGGTGGGGGTAGCAGTGGAGAGATGTGGGGGGGAGGGTACGTGACTTGGAAATGCCCCAGGAGTGTCCGGGGATTTCCAACAACTAAAGATCGATCTCCAAGATCCATAGCCACAAATAAACCCGGCAGAGAAAGAATATTTCAGAACATTAAAAGTCAGTGTGAGTGGGAATTCTCTCAGATATCGGCGAAGACAGATGCCGGGTGGGAGAACCAATGACAAGAGCGACTTTCTCCGTTATGTAGTGTGGAATTTTGAAAAAAGAGTTGAAAGTGTGGATCCTCTGAGGTAACACTGGTGGTCTGACTCTGATTCTCCCCAATTTTGGGGTCTCCCCAAAAACTCAATTAGTTAAATGCAATTTCTCTTTCACAAAACCATGTTGACTCTGTCTGATTTTCTAAGTACCCTTTATTAAATAAAGCATGCCACACTTGCTGTTTCGTAATCTGGTTTGAACGAATGTCAAAGAACAAAGAACAAAACAGCATGGGAAACAGGCCCTTCGGCCCAACGAGCCCGCGCCGCCACTCCAATGTTCCCACCTCTACCTGTGATCCCTGTCAATGTTTATAGATGTATGGATTAAAAACCAAATGTCCCCAAAGATTAATCTGGGTTTCTACACTCCTAGTTCAGTTTGACACAGTGGTTAGCACCTCTGCCCCATTGCACCAGGGGCCCAAGTTTGATTCCTGGCTTAGGTCACTGTTTGTGTAGAGTCTGCGCATTCTCCCTGTGTCTGTGTGGGTTTCCTCCAGGTGATCTGGTTTCCTCCCACAGTCCAAAAGACTTGCTGGTTAGGCTGTGCTAAATTCACCATCCATGTGCCCCAACAGGCAATTATGGGATATTCACTTGCAGTGTTAATGTAAGCTTGCTTGTGACACAAATAACTTAAGACACTCGATGATGGGGACAGCCTCTGGTTCACCTACCCTGCCAACAACTCAGATACTCGATGTTGGAGGGGCATTATTTTTAAGGCCACTCCAGTATACTGTGAGCAAATTAGTTCACCCAGGTGCACCCCTTGCCCTCCTCACCCAGGCACTAAGCTGGCACTCCCAGTGCCCCTTGATCCACCCCATCCCTTTGCGCTACACACTGAACATTGGGAAAAATGGCCTGTCACTGATGGGGAAAAGGGAGCAATCCCAGTGCTTTCCCATTCCATGAACTGTGACTTTGGCCACCTCACGATGTATTCCATTTCAGTCACTGAATCCACCCAACACAACGGGAATGGAAAATCCCAGTCCCCAGGCACAATCTTATCCACTGCTCACGCCACTCTCCAACGAAGTTGGAAAACCTGGAGCCCAGACAAATCTCTGCAGTGGGATGGGAAAATGTCACCAGTGTGAGCTGTGGGAAAATCCCTGCCCCTGTGTTTTTGTTTAGCAGTTGTTAAAATAATGGGGATGGGGGCAATAGAACATCTGACAAAGAATTGATTTTTGATTTGATTGATTGTCACTTGTGATACCAATAAATAAACCTTAAAAAAACGTCAGTACGCTAAGCTCTCACCCAGGTCACTAATATCCAATTTGGAAAGGAACTCTCTTTCCTTACACAATCCAACGGTTTGTAGGTTAGGTGGAATAGACATGCTACATTTCCCCTCAATGTCCCAAGATATGCAGGTTCAGAGGATTAGAACATAGAACACGACAGCACAGAACAGGCCCTTCGGCCTTCGATGTTGCGCCAACCAATATAAAAAGCAATGCCCCTCCAAATTAAACCATTCCCTTCTCTTCCATATACTTATCAACTAACCTCTTAAACGCCACCAAACTTGGCGCATCCACAACTGCTGCAGGCAGGGCATTCCACTCCCGAACCACCCTTTGGGTAAAGAACCTACCTCTGACATCCGTCCTATAACTATCACCCCTTAATTTAAAGCTGTGTCCCCTCGTGCTATTATCCCCTCGATTAGACACAGTAAATGCCACTGGAAGCATCCTGTCAGCATTCACTCTCTCTGGGCACCTCAGGATGTTATCCGATTCAATAAGATTACCTCTCACTCACCAAAACTTCCAATCAGTACAGGCCAGATATCAAATCCACACAGAAAGAGAGAGGGAAAGAAATCAAATGTCTGGAGCAGCCCCAGTGGCCTAATGCTCTCTGGTACCAGGGGTTGTGGGTTCAAGCCTCACCTGGGGAGAAGCAAATTTATACTGCAAATAAATGTTTGAACACCTTGCAGAAGCATTACTGTATCCTGTGGACAGGCAGCTCTCATTTCTTGGGACAGCCATGGTGGTATAATGGTTGGCACTGCTGCCTCACAATACCAGGTTCAATTCTCAGCTTGGCTGAATGCCTGGATGGAATTTGTACATTTTCCCCATGTGGATTTCCTCCAGTTTCCTCCCACAGACCAAAGATGTGGGGGTTAGGTGCATTGATCTTGCTAAATTGCCCTTTAATGTCCAGGGATGCGTAGGTTAGAGGGATTAACAAGGTTAATGTGTGGGGTTATGGGAATAGGGCTGAGGTGGGATTGTGTTCAGTGCAGACTCAATGGGCTGAATGGTTCTGTAGTGAAGAATTCTATGATTCTAAGCATCTACGCACATAATCCGGCTGTTCCTGCACACTCTTCAGAACTGTGCAATCTATTTCACTTCTCTTTTTTATTGAAATGACTATACTTCACGATATGAAATTGCATCTGCCTCTGGCCGGCCCACTTTACACACCTATCTATATCTTGTTGCAGTTGGCTGGCATCATTCTCACTGTGCTACCTCCTAGTTTGGTATTTTTCTATTTTCTCTCCCATGTGCTTATTCCTATCCATGATTATTCTTGACCAGTACCAGGCACGTTGCTGGGATCTGGAGTCATGTGTAGGTGGATTTTCTCCCTAGCGGACATCACTGAACCAACGGAGTCTTTACGACAATCGATCATGGTTTTGTGGTATCGTTCAAATTTTAATTCCAGGTTTTTATTCAACTCAAATTTCACCTCCAGCTGCGATGGAATTCGAACCCAAGTCCCAGAGCATGATCATGACTTAGTGTATGAGTAATCCAATGAAAATATGACAATTCAACTAGGCTACCACATCTATATATGTGCGTGTATGTGTGTGTGTGTGTGTGTGTGTGTGTGTGTGTGTGTGTGTGTGTGTGTGTGTGTGTGTGTGTGTGTGTGTGTATGAGTCTGTAAAACCTCCTCTACATTGGCCCCATTAAACACTCCAAAGACAACGACAGCACAGAGTGGAATACAGAGTACGGGGTTAGATACAGCACGGGGTTAGATATAGAGTAAATCTCCCTCTACACTGTCCCCATCAAACACTCCCAGGACAGGTACAGCAGAAGTTGGATATAAAGATAAATGTCTTCTACACAACGCTGTTGTCCAAATTGTATCTTAACCTCAGTATAGCTCCATCAAAGGTGTCACTGAGTCAATTCCAATGCAAACACCAGGAATTTTAATTGCTTTTTAATTGCTTCTTATCACCACATCCCAATCACCAAAGGTTCAGTGTGGCGGATTTGTATATACAAAGAGAACAAAGAACAAAGAACAACACAGCACGGGAAACAGGCCCTTCGGCCCAACGAGCCCGCGCCGCCATCCTAACGTCTTAATGACATATAGAGACCAATATAGGGACAATTTGTTACCCAATCAGCCTAAGAGCACATTTTTGGGATGTGGGAGGAAACCGGAGCACCCGGAGAAAACCCACGCAACCACGGGGAGAACGCGCAAACTCCCGCAGACACAGGCCCAAATCCATGTGTCTGCACAGCAACAGCGATAGTCTCTGAGCTGTCATGTTGCCCATCTGATGGTCCAGTTTAAGCATACACTAACGACGTGAAGCACTAGGCCACTCCTGAAGTAACCTCCAGGAGCAGCCCTCGCACGACCTGCCGAATGCATGCACCTTGTTGGTCAACAAGGTGGACCGAACAGCCTGTGGAAACAATTAAAGTATTTAAACAGTCCTCATATATCCCTCTATCTGCAGACCGCTCATGTGGCTGTCCAAGAGACCCTTAAACAACCCTAGCGTGCCTGCTCCCACCACCTTACTCAGTAGTGCATTCCACACCCCCACTACCCTTTGTGTGAAAAAATGCCCTCTAATATTCGTCTTATACATAGCCCCCCTCACCCTAAGGCCGTGACCCCTCGTTCTATCCGAATCTAATGGTGGAAAAAGCTTACCACCATTTACTCTATCTACACCCCTCATAATCTTATATACCTCTAATAGATCCCCTCTCAGCCAACGTCTTTCAAGGGAAAACAACCCCAGTACGTTCAACCTTTCCTCGTGAGACAGCCCTTCCATACCAGGCAGCATCCTGGTAAATCTCCTCTGCACTCTCTCCAGGGACTCCACCAGGTGCCCCTGACCCAAGCTCTCAACTTCCCCTCGCCAGTAGCACGTGGGAATGAACCTTTTGGCCAGAGTCTAACAATACAAACGCTGGAGGCTGAGGGGTGAAGGAACAGTCGATTGGCATAGAGCCAAGTCACACAAGCTCACGTTCTCCCGTCCGACTGCAAGATTCCAGGAGCTCAACTTCCCGTCAGGCCGCAGACATCTCACACTGAGAATCCAACTGCAGCCGAAATCAAACAAGGGATAAAATGTGACTGCGGATGAAGAATACACAGGCCCTGAGAAGGAAGTGTAATAAATAGCCTCCAGCTCCAATGCAAAATTCTGGCCTTTTCCATTCCCAATGTTTATTTGTGAAGGGTATAGATCTCCTCTTCCTGAGCCTGGCATTTTGCTGAAACCACTTCCCCATTTAACCATTGTTTTTTTCTTAATCCTTACACGTGTAGCACAGTTAATTTGAATCATAGAATTCCTACAGTGCAGAAGGAGGCCATTCGGCCCATAGAGTTGCACCAACCACAATCCCACCAGGCCCTATCCGCATAATCTCATGTATTTGATCTGCTAATTCTCCTGACAATTCAGCAAGGCAGAATTACCCATGTTATATTTCACCAGCCGTCTATCGTCCATTGACTCAACTTGTCTAAATCACCCTGAAGCTTCACAATGTCCACCACACTATTTCCCACCAAGTTTGGTTTCATCAGCAAACTTGCAAATATTACTTTTAGTTTCCCCATCTAAATGATTGTTAATAGCTGGCACCCAAGCACTAATCACTCTGGAACTCCATTGGTCACTGCATGCCCCTTCGAAAAAGACCCATTTACCTCTTTGTTCATTCCCTGTTCGCCAATTCTCAATCTAAGCCCATATCCTCCCATAGAACATAGAACGTTACAGCGCAGAACAGGCCCTTCGGCCTTCGATGTTGCGCCGACCAATTAAGAAAAAGCAATGACCCTCTAACCTAAACCATTCCCTTTTCATCCATAAACTTATCTACTAACCTCTTAAACGCCACCAAACTTGGCGCATCTACAACTGCAGCAGGCAGGGCATTCCATACCCTTACCACTCTCTGGGTAAAGAACCTACCTCTGACATCTGTCCTATAACTACCACCCCTTAATTTAAAGCTATGTCCCCTCGTGCTAGCTTTCTCCATCCTAGGAAAAAGGCTATCACTGTCCACCCTATCTAAACCTCTAATCATCTTATATGTTTCAATAAGGTCTCCTCTTAGCCGCCTTCTTTCTAACGAAAACAACCTCAAATCCCTCAGCCTCTCTTCATAAGACCTGCCCTCCATACCAGGCAACATCCTGGTAAACCTCCTCTGTACCCTCTCCAATGCCTCCACATCTTTCTTATAATGCGGGGACCAGAACTGCACACAATACTCCAAGTGCGGCCGCACTAGAGTTTTGTACAGTTGCAACATGACGTTGCGGCTCCGAAATTCAATCCCCCTACCAATAAAAGCTAAGACTCCGTATGCCTTCTTAACAACCTTATCGACTTGATTGCCAACTTTCAGGGATCTATACACATATACACCAAGATCCCTCTGTTCATCAACACTATTAAGAGTCCTACCATTAGCCCTATACTCTACACATTTGTTATTCCTGCCAAAGTGAATTACCTCACACTTTTCCACATTAAACTCCATTTGCCACCTCTCGGCCCAGCTCTGCAACTTGTCCAAGTCTCTCTGCAAACTATAACACCCCTCTTCACTATCTACCACTCCACCGACTTTAGTGTCATCTGCAAATTTACTAATCCATCCTTCAATACCCTCATCCAGATCATTTATAAAAATTACAAACAGCAGGGGCCCCAAAACAGACCCCTGAGGTACACCACTTGTAACCGAACTCCATGATGAATATCTCCCATCAACCACCACCCTCTGTCCTCTACCTGCTAGCCAATTCCTAATCCAATTATCTAAATCACCCTCTATCTCATACATCTGCATTTTCTGCAGAAGCCTTCCATGGGGAACCTTATCGAACGCCTTCCTGAAGTCCATATATACCACATCAACCGCCTTACCCCCATCCACCTCTTTGGTCACTTTTTCAAAAAACTCAATAAGGTTAGTAAGGCACGACCTACCGTTCACAAAACCATGCTGACTAACCCCAATCAATTCATTTCTCTCTAAATGACTATAAATCCTATCCCTAATAATTCTCTCCAATACTTTGCCCACAACAGAAGTAAGACTCACCGGTCTATAATTCCCATAGAACCATAGCAAATTTATAGCTCAGAAGCAGACCTTTTGGCCCTTCTTGTCTGTGCTGAACCATTTTTTACCTAGTCCCACTGACCTGCACTTGGACTATATCCTTCCACACCTCTCTCATCCATGATCCATCCAAGTTTTTTTTTAAATATTAAAAGTGAACCCGCATTTACCACTTTATCCGGCAGCTAATTCCACATTCCCACCAGCCTCTGCGTAAAGAATCCCTCCTCAATACTCCCTTTAAACTTTTCTTCTTTCACCCTTAACCCACGCCCTGTGTTTTTTTTCCTCCTCTAGCCTCAGTGGAAAAAGCCTGCTTGCAATCATTTTATCTATACCCATCAAAATCTTATACACCTCTATCAAATCTCCCCTCATTCTTCTACGCTATCTCATGTGCTTTCATTTCGCACACTAATCTCTTGTGTGGACTTTATCAAAATTCAAATGTATTGCCTCCACATGTTCACATCTAGTTACTAATTACATCTTCAAAAAAACTCCAGTAGGTTTATCAAACAATATTCCACTTTCATAAATCCCTGGTGACTTTGTCTTGTATTGATACGGGACCTTGTGTTTCACAAATAGAAATGTAGAGTATAAAAACAGCGAGGCTATTTTTCCCTAAAGGTTCTAGTTGGACCACAACTAGACAATTACATTCAGTTGCATCCAACCAAGGCAGATGGTCATCGATTTCAGGAAGTGTAAAGGAGAACCTGCCCCTGCCTTCATTAGCCGGGACAAAGTAGAAATGATCAAAAGCTTCAAGTTTATAGCTATCCAGATCACCACCAAACTGCCCTGGTCCCCCCATGCCAAAACCATAGTTTACAAAGCCCACCAATGTCTTTACTTTCTCAGAAGACGAAGGAAATTAAGCATGTCAGCTACGATTCTCCCTAACATCTAGACACCATACATTTGGAACAATTGTGGATTCTCAGGAGATGATTTACCAAAATGGTTCCAGCAGTGATAAAGCTCAGTTTTAAGGTTATCAGATCATAGAATTCCTAAGGCATAAGGAGGCCATTTGGCCCATCGAGTCTGCACTAACACTCCAACAGAACATCTTATCTACATTCACCGTATTCATGTGACCCCTATGCATTTACCATTAAGCTACATTTCTTTGGACGCCAAGGGGCAATTTAGCATGCAAATTCATCTCACCTGCACATCTATCAACTTGTAAGAGGAAACCAGGGGACCTGGAGGAAACTCACCCAGACATGGGGAGAACATGCAAATTCCACGCACAATGTTGGGTTGTGAACGTTGGGGTTGTTCTTGGAACAAGGGAGTTTGGAGGAGGGTTGGATAATGTAGACAGGGGAAAGAATAATTTCTGTTGGTAATAGGACTAGGAGACACGGATTTAATGTTCTGGGATTCGGGGGAATGCGAAGAAGAGTTGAGTGGTAATGAACTGGAACTCGCTGTCTTGGAAGGACGATGGGGGTGGAGACAATCAATGATTGCAAATGGAATTGGATGGGCATTTGAAGGCAGTAAACTTAAGGGTTATAGGCAGGAAATGGGCCTGACTGGATTGCTCCTTGGAGGGCTAGCATGGACTTGATGGGCCTGTTGGCCTTATTCTGTTCCCAGTTCTGAATAGCTCTTTAAGATTCCACACAAGACAGAGACCTGATAATGTTTCACTCCCTGTATTTCTGAACCTGTCCACGAAGAATGACCAACATGTGAGAGTGTCCAGAATCCAAAGAATTTTGGGAAATAACAACCATTGAACCTACTATTTCCAGGGCCACTTCCTTAAATACTCCAGAATGAAGATTATCAGGACCTCTGGGTCTGTACACCTTGGAGCTTAGAAGGTTGAGAGGGAGATCTTATTGAAACCTACAGAATATTGCGAGGCCTGAATAGAGTGGACTTGGAGAGGATTTTCCACTAGTAGGAAAAATTAGAAGCAAAGGAATGGTCCTTTAAAACAGAATGAGGAATTTCATAGAGTTCCATAGAAACCCTATGGTACAGAAGGAGGCCATTCAGCCCATTGAGTCAGTACTGGCTGTAATCCCACCCAGGCCCTAATCTTGTAATGTATATCTGCTCCCCCACTCCCCCCCCCCCCCCCACCATCCCACTATGGTCAATTTAGCGTGGACAAATGTACCTCACTAGCATATCTTTGGAGTGTGGGAGAAAACCGGAGCACCCGGAAGAAACCCACGCAGGCAAGAGGAGAAACTCCACACAGACAGTGACTCGAGTCCAGAATTGAACCCGGATCCCTGACACTGTGAGGCAGCAATGCTAACCACTGTGCTACAGTGCTCCCCAAATCAATGTGCCACCATGCTGCCCATGGCCACAGTGCCACAGTGGCACAGTATAAAGCCATGGAGGAGGAATTTCTTAGCCAGAGAGTGGTGAATCTGTGGAACTCTTTGCCACAGATGCTTGTGGAGGCCAGGTCATGGAGGGTATTTGAGATAGAGATAGATAGGTTCTTGATTAATAAGGGGATTATGGGGGAAAAGGCAGGAGAATGGGGACGAAAAATTATCAGCCTTGATTGAATGGCAGAGTCGACTCAATGGGCTGAGTGGCCTCAATTCTGCTCCTATGTCTTATGTTCTAAGACCCACAACGATGATAACGGATATGAAAGCAGAAAAGGAACACTAATAGCGCAGAATTAAGAGCCCAGAGAGCAGAGAAAGCAGCAGGAGAAGGAAAGAGTGGGAAAAATGCCAAGAGAACTCAAAGACTGAAGGTCAAGGGACATTTGACTGCCTCATTTCAGTGCAAAGAAAGGGAAAATCACAGTAACCATTGTACACAGTCCAAAATCTAAGAGCGTTCACCATGGAGCCAAGAAGCTTGCACAGTTCAACAGCTCAACTATAAAAGTGGATCAGGGGAGGCAGTGGTGCAATAGTATTGTCACTGGGCTAATAATCCGGAGATCTAGAACAACAAAAAAAAACAAGATAACTTATCCAAGAGAAGCAGGGATGAAGGCTGATCCTTCAGTGGGAGATAAAGAGCAATGTAAATAATGTACTTGATAAAGTTAGAGACTGAGGGGGGGAGATGTATTGGACACTGGTTAATGTTAAACATATAACTAGGTTGTCTACATCATCAGCGATGTAAGATCACATGAAAATAAAGTAAATTGTGAGATATTTCAATGTGAATGTTCGATAGAACATTCAATCAAAGGCAAAGTGGGGGGGGGGGGGGGGGGGGGGGGGGGGGGGGGGGGCAACAAGTCACAGTGGTATTATCGCTAGACTATTAATCCAGAAACTCAGAGTTCCACAGATTCACCACTCTCGGGCTAAGAAATTCCTCCTCCATAGCTTTGTATTGTGCCGCTGTGGCAATGCTCCAATTCAGATCCTGCCAGGGTAGATGGTGCAATTTGAGTTCAATTAAACAAAATATCTGGAATGAACAATCGATGTCGATTTTTGAAAGACACATCTGCTTGGCTGATGTCCTTTAGGGAAGGAAATCTGACACTCTTACCCAGTCTGGCCTACATCTGACTCCAGAGCCACAGAAATGTGGTTGGCTCTCAATTGTCCTCCTAGGGCAACTAGGGATGGGCAATAAATGCAATAGATCCAGACAACTGGCCCGGATGGGATATCCGGACAAGCAGTCGGATCCCAAGCGGATCAGATGGCAGACGTAATCACAGACATCGTCAACCTCTATTCACAACAATCTGAGGTCCCTATCTGCTTCAAGAAGATGACCATCATCCCGGTACCAAAGAAAAACCAAGCAGCATGCCTTAATAACTATCGGCCAGTGGTCTGACATCAATCATTATGAAGAGCTTCAAAAGGTTAGTCATGGCACGATTACCACAGTTTGCCTACCACCATCCGGATGGTGGCGCGGGCTCGTTGGGCCGAAGGGCCTGTTTCCCGTGCTGTTTTGTTTTTTGTTCTTTGTTCTTTATAACACATCCACAGCAGACGCTATGTCTCTGGCCCTGCACTCAGCCCTGGAAGACCTACAAAACAATGACACTTATGTTAGACTCCTATTTATTGACTACAGCTCAGCCTTCAAAACCATTATTCCCACAAAACTCACCTCCAAACTCCTGGGGTTTGGCTTCTCCCTCTGCAACTGGATCCTGAATTTCCTAACTCACAGAGCACCATCAGTAAGGATGGGCAGCAACATCTCCTCCACGATCATCCTCGACACCGGTGCTCCACAAGGCTGTGTTCTCAGCCCCCTACTATACTCCGTATACACCTATGACTGTGTGGCCAAATTCCCCTCCAATTCAATTTTCAAGTTTTCTGACTTTACCACCGTAGTGGGTCGGATCTCAAACAGTGACGAGACAGAGTACAGGAATGAGATAGAGAATCTGGTGCGGCAACAATAATCTCTCCTTGTTAACAAAACAAAAGAGATTGTCATCAACTTCAGGAAGTGTAAAGCGGAACACATAGCTGCCTACATCAATGGGGATGAAATTGAAAGGATAGAAATCTTTTAACATGTATGGATTTCCAACAACCTGTCTTGGTTCCCCCCATATCAACACTATAGTTAAGAAAGCCAACCAAGGTCGGTGGTGTTGTGGATGGTCTGGAGGGATGTCAGAAGTTGCAGCATGACATCGACAGGATGCAAGACTGGGCGGAGAAGTGGCAGATGGACTTCAACGCGGATAAATGTGTTGTGGTCCATTTTGGCAGATCCAACGGGATGAATGAGTACACTATCAAAGGTAGGAGTCTTCGCTGTGTGGAAGAGCAGAGGGATCTTGGGGTCCGGGTCCATAAGACTCTCAAATCGGCCTCCCAGGTGGAGGATGTGGTTAAGAAAGCTTATGGTGTACTGGCCTTCATTCATCGAGGGATTGAGTTCAGGAGTCAGGAGGTAATGCTGCAGCTTTATAGGACCCTTGTCAGGCCACACTTGGAGTACTGTGCGCAGTTCTGGTCGCCTCACTATAGGAAGGACGTGGAAGCTGTTGAAAGGGTGCAGAGGAGATTTACAAGGATGTTGCCTGGATTGGGAGACATGCCTTATGAAGACAGGTTGAGGGAGCTGGGACTGTTCTCCCTGGAGAGACGAAGGTTGAGAGGCGACCTGATAGAGTTTACAAGATGTTGAGAGGAATAGATAGGGTGGACTCTCAGAGACTATTTCCCAGGGCTGAAATGGTCGCGACGAGAGGGCACAGATTTAAGGTGCAGGGAAGCAAGTACAGAGGGGATGCTAGGGGAAAGTTTTTCACTCAGAGGGTGGTGAGTGAATGGAATCGGCTGCCGTCGGTGGGGGTCGAGGCGAACTCGCTGGGGTCTTTTAAAAGACTTCTGGATGAGTATATGGGATCCAATGGGATTGGGGGTTATAGATAGGTCTATGGCTGGGTAGGTTTAGATGTGTTCGGCACAACTTGTGGGCCGAAGGGCCTGTTTGTGCTGTAGTGTTCTATGTTCTATGTTCTAACGCCTCTACTTTCTTAGAAGACTAAGGAAATTTGGCATGTCAGATACGATTCTCACCAACTTTTACAGATGCACCACAGAAAGCACTCTTTCTGGTTGTATCACAGCTTGGTATGGGCTCCTGCTCTGCCTAAGACTGCAAAGAACTATAAAAGGTTGTGAATGTAGCCCAATCCATCACACAAACCATCGAGTCCGTCTACACTTCCTGTTGCCTTGGCAAAGCAGGCACTGTAATTTAGGACCCAACACCCCAGCCATTGTCTCTTCCACCTTCTTCCTTCAGGTAAA
The DNA here is from genome assembly GCA_024679065.1 of Sphyrna mokarran. NCBI lineage: Eukaryota > Metazoa > Chordata > Chondrichthyes > Carcharhiniformes > Carcharhinidae > Sphyrna > Sphyrna mokarran. Next base: position 7,455,999 of record JAGIQG010000001.1, read on the forward strand.
AGATACAAATATCTGAGGTCATGTACCAACCAACAGATTCTTCTTAAACATTTGAATGGACCTGCCTCGCATTAAGTTGATCTTTCTCTACACCCTAGCAATGATTGTAACACCACATTCTGCACTCTCTCCTTTCCTTCTCTATGAATTTTTTTTAGTGCACAATAAACAATACTTTTTCCTGTACACTAATACATTTGACAATAATAAATCGAATCAAATCAAAGCTGTTTTTCAGACCTTTATTTTGACTCCATGGTCACACTTCAATGAAAGTTGCTATGCCTCTACTTTCTCAAGAGGGTTAGGAAAGATGGTGTGGAAATATTGGTTCCTTCTCTTCCATCCAACTGGATAAGTTGCCATGACATTGATTCAATAATTAGCCCAGGAGACTGCAGCTCAGACAATGCAGGAGTGTCTCAGAGCAAACCTCTCAGTGCCAGTCTAGATATGTACTCAGATACGGAGCTTGAACTATTGGCCTACCCACCAGGAGACATAAATGCTGGCTGATCATAGAATCTACGGTGAAGAATGAGGTCATTCGGCCCATTGAGCCTGCACTGACCCCAATCATACCCTGGCCCTATCCCCATAACCCCATGCATTTACCCTAGCTCATCTCCCTGACACTAAGCGGCAATTTGGCATGGTCAATTCATCTAAGCTACACATCTTAGACTTAGAATCCCTACAGTACAGAAAGGGGCTATTCGAATCTGCACAGACCACAATCCCATCCAGGCCCTATCCCCATATTCCTATGTATTTACCCACTAATCCTTCTAGCCTGTACATCTCAGGACACTAAGGGCAATTTTTAGCATGGCCAGTTCACCTAACCCGCACATTTCTGGACTGTGGGAGGGAACTGGAGCACCCGGAGGAAACCCATGCAGACACGAGGAGAATGTGCAAACTCCACACAGACCAGAGTCGGGAATCGAATCCAAGACCCTTGAGCTGTGAAGCAGCAGTGCTAACCACTGCACTACCATGCCACGCTAATGATACATGAGGACCCCAGTGAAAGAGAGGGGGACAGAGAGATGGAATTTCGGGAAAGACCATTGACCGAACTTCTTTATGATTAAAATAAGGAATTTTTTCCTCTTTTGCTTTTGAAATAAGAATGAATGCCAGTAAATGCTCACCAATCAGAGAGCGAGAGAATCCTACAGGGACATCCCTTACTGTGAAGGGGTTCCAGTTATTGTTCGCATGCAAAGAGACTCATGCATGAGTGCGTCGGAATCTTCAATGGCAGGATTGGAAAAAAGGAGAAATTCCCTCTGCAGTTTCCAGCCTCTGATTGCTCTGTTGGGCAAGACTTTGGTTCCAAGTTCAGCTCGGGGTCATTGGCACACCCAGCACATAAAATCCTTTCTTTATTTTGTGTGTGTGAGTGTGCACGATGTGCTGCAGTGCTTGGGAAAATGCAATCATAATAATTCAGCTTTGAGTACGTTTGCGAGGAAGTAATTGGAACAAGGTGTCTGGGTCGCTGCAGGCCCAGCCTCTCCTCGCAAACTTCTGGAATACCCAAAGAATTTTGGCAATGCCAATCTATCGGCAGCCGCGATGGAAGCTCTCCTCATGCACACAAACTGAGTTTTCACCAAGCAATCACCGCTCACAGGAAAAAAGGCAGCTTCTGGTGCTTTGGTCCACCTTGTTGTCTAACAAGGGGCATACACGCGATGGGTTGTGAGAGGGCCGCTCTTGGATTATTTTTCGAGAGTATCCTAGTGCTTCACGTCGTTAGTGTACACTTGACCTGGACCATTTGATGGGCAACACCACAGCTCAGTGACTATCGCTGTGCTGTGCAGATACATGGATTTGGGCCTGTGTCTGTGGGAGTTTGCGCATTCTCCCCGTACTTGCGTGGGTTTTCTCCGGGCGCTCCGGTTTCCTCCCACATCCCAAAGATGTGCTCTTAGGCTAATTGGCAAAACAAATTCTCCCTAAATTGTCTCAAATTTTGTTTTTAATCCATAGATCTATAAATATTGACAGGGATCACGGATAGAGGTGGGAACATCGGGGTGGCGGCGAGGACTCGTTGGGCCGAAAGGCCTGTTTCCCGTGATGTTTTGTTCTTTGTTCTTTGTTTTTAGGTGTCCAGATCACCAACAACCTGTCCTGGTCCCTCCACAATGTTGCTGTAGTTAAGAAAGCCCCACCAATGCCTCTACTTTCTCAGGAAGCTGAGGCAATTTGGCATGTTCTCTTTGACTCTCACCAACTTTTACAGATGCCGCATAGAAAGGACATAAGAACGAGGAGTAGGGGTAGGATATTTGACCCCCTGAGCCTGCTCCACCATTCAATAAGATCATGGCTGATCTCTTACCAAAAGAGAAAACACTGGAAAATCTCAGCAGGTCTGGCAGCATCGGTAAGGAGAGAAAAGAGTTGACATTTCGAGTCCAGATGATTTTTATCAAAGCTAAAAGGCATAGAAAGTGGGGGATGTTTATACTGCAGTGTGAGGGATTGAAAGATGAGTCATAGCCATAGAAACCAGGGGAAAGTCTAAGAGGTGCTAATGGGTGACCAAAGGAAGAAAAGAAGTTGTGAATGACCAAACGGCAGAGGAGCTGAAACCAGAGAGTGAACTGTGACAGATGTAGGTGTGGGGGGAGTGGGGGAAATGGGTGTGAGAGAGGTAAAGAACTGAGGTGAGGAGAAACTTCTTCACCCAGAGGGTGAAGAATGTGTAAAATTCACTCCCCCAGAAAGTAGCTTGAGGTCTAAAGATTGCACAACTTCAAAAAGGATTGAGATGTCGCTCTTGGGGTTAAAGGGATAAAGTGTTATGGGAGGAAGGATCAGGATATTGAATTTGATGATCAATCATGATCATAATGAATGGCGAAGCAGGCTCAAAGGGCCAAATGGTCTACTCCTGCTCTTATTTTCTACATTTCTATATTTGTCGGGCATCAATTGACCCTATTGGTTTAAAACATGATTATAATGCTAACACTGACCTTTATCAATCTGTCTCTTGTCATAGATCTGAAACCACAGCGCCACCAAGATCGGCTAAAAAGGCCACTTCCTGCTCCTGTCAAACTGTGCAGGAACACCTCGCCATCTCTTACCAACATCGACCGGGCATTTACTCACCCACTTGTGCCTATCTGACTGAAAGGGGCACTCCCACTCCGTGGAAGGGGGCAGAATTCAGGGGTGGGGGTTTCTGGAGGCTGGGGCACATTTACTGGCTTGATTCGTCGTGAACAGTTCCCAGTGCTGCCAGTGACTCAGCACAGAGGTCTCGACTCACTTTCCACACATTCCCTTCAATCAGCCATTCCATTCAGACCAAGGTGACCCATTGCCAAGCAGCCTCGCCTCCCCCGCCTCCATCCCCAAACCTTCCCTGAGTAAATATAGAGCACACCACAGCGTAAACCTACCCCTGCACTGATACTTATGTTGGTCTGTGCCTGGAGACCACAATGCATCGTGGGAGGGTAACAAACAGCATAGTTTTAACTGCTGACCTTGGCCAGCTCCTGAAAAAGCCATTATCAATAACAGATGGTAACAGGGTCAATGTTAGAGCACTCCAAAACCCATGTCAACTCTTGTCCAACTGCCATTAGAAATCCAAGCATTGTTGGAGGCATTGTAGAGATCCAGGTTCCAGGATTGAAGAATACTATTGACCACCATCTGGACAATCCCAGCATCCAAGAAATCATTCCTCATATCTCTACACTTCTTGATCGTAGAATCATAGGATCCCTACAGTGCAGAAGTAGGCCATTCAGCCCATTGAGTCTGCACTGATCACAATCCTACCCAGACCCTGTTCCTGAAACCCATGCATTTTACCCTGCTAATCCCCTGATGCTAAAGAACAATTTAGCATGGCCAATCAACCCAACCTGCACATCTTTGGACTGTGGGAGGAAACCAGAGCACCCAGAGGAAACCCACACAGACACAGGGAGAACATGCAGAGTCCACATCGACAGTGATCCGAGCCAGGAATCAAACCCGCATCCCTGTGAGGCAGCAGTGCTAACCACTGTACCATCGTGACAATCAAGATTATCTCCAGCTACTGATCCAACTCCCTTGTGCTCCCTGCTTACCCGTCTCTTCCAACCATTCCTTTCACACTCCACCCACTGTGAAAAGTCATTAAGTCCAATTTCAGATTCTGCTGCTGTGTTCCTATGAACGTGTCGCTGCAACAAACTCACCTCATTGTCTGCGCAAATCCAAATATATTCAAAATCACGAGAGATCTGGACAGAGTAGACGGAGAGAAACCGTTCCTACTCATGGAGGGATCAACAACGAGAGGGCACAGATTGAAAGTAATTAATGAGGAAAGCAATAATGGCATGAGGGAAGATATTTTCGCTCGGCAAGTAGTTAGGGTATGGAATAAAGAACAAATAACAGAGAACAGTACAGCTCAGGAACAGTCCCTTTGGCCCTCCAAGCTTCCCCAAATCATAATGCCTGTCTAAACTAAACTGTGTTTATGGAATCCATTCCATCCTATTCATGCTTTTATTGGTAGAGGGATTGAATTTCGGAGCCGCAACGTCATGTTGCAACTGTACAAAACTCTAGTGCGGCCGCACTTGGAGTATTGTGTGCAGTTCTGGTCCCCACATTATAAGAAAGATGTGGAGGCATTGGAGAGGGTACAGAGGAGGTTTACCAGGATGTTGCCTGGTATGGAGGGCAGGTCTTATGAGGAGAGGCTGAGGGATTTGAGGTTGTTTTCGTTAGAAAGGAGGAGGCTAAGAGGGGACCTGATCAAAAATATAAGATGATTAGAGGTTTAGATAGGGTGGACAGTGATAGCCTTTTTCCTAGGATGGAAAAGCTAGCACGAGGGGACACAGCTTTAAATAAGGGGTGATAGTTATAGGACGGATATCAGAGGCAGGTTCTTTACCCAAAGGGTGGTTAGGGAGTGGAATGCCCTGCCTGCGGCAGTTGTAGATGCGTCAAGTTTGGTGGCGTTTAAGAGGTTAGTTGATAAGTTTATGGAAGAGAAGGGAATGGTTTAGTTTGGAGGGGCATTGCTTTTTATATTGGTCGGCGCAACATCGAAGGCTGAAGGGCCTGTTCTGTGCTGTAATGTTCTATGTTCTATGTATTCATCTGGATGCCCTTTAACTGTGGCTATTGCACCTGCTCCCACCACCTCCCCAGGCAGCGTGTTCCACAGATTCATCAATCTTCTGTGCAAAAAACTTGCCTCTCACATTTCTTCTAATTTCTTCCCCACCTTAAATCTTTGTCCCCTTAGGCTTTTTACCCTAGGAAAGAGCATCTGACTATCCATTCTGTCCGTGCCACTCATAATCTTGACCTCTATCAGGTCACCCCTCAACCTCCAGTAAGAACAAACCAAGTTTATCCAAACTCTCCTCATAGTTGATGCCAAAACATTAAATCTATTCAAGTGGATATAACACTTGTGGTGAATAGAATCAAAGGTTATGGGGAGAAAACAGGATTAGGCTATTGAGTTGGACGATCAGCCATGATTGCAATGAATGGCGGAGCAGGTTCGAAGGGCCGAATGACCTCTTCCTGAACAAAGAACAAAACAGCATGGGAAACAGGCCCTTCGGCCCAACGAGCCCACGCCACCACCCCGATGTTCCCACCTCTACCCATGATCCCTGTCTATGTTTATAGATCAATGGAATAAAAACCAAATTTGAGACAATTTAGGGAGCATTTGTTTTGCCAATTAGCCTAAGAGCACATCTTTGGGATGTGGGAGGAAACTGGAGCACCCGGAGAAAATCCACGCAAGCATGGGGAGAATGCTCAAACTCCCACAGACACAGGCCCAAATCCATGTATCTGCACAGCACAGCGATAGTCACTGAGCTGTCGTGTTGCCCATCAAATGGTCCAAGTCAAGCATACACTAACAACGTGAAGCACTAGGATACTCTCGAAGAAACCAAGAGCAGCCCTCTCACGACCCATTGCGTGTATGCCCCTCGTTAGACAACAAGGTAGACCAAAGTACCTGTAGGATAAAAACAAATACATCAATATGCTGCCCCTATCTTCAATTTTTCTAAAGCTAATCCTCTCAGACCAGGCAATATCCTGGTAAACCTCTCAAAAGCATCCACATCTGTGACAACCAGAATTGTACACAATATTCTAAATAAGGACTAACTGCGGTTCTGTGCGGCTACAGAATGCTCTGCCTGGGCGTGTGGTGGAATCTACAACCAGAGAGAGCTCAGCACTTCCTTATAGAAGCATTCTGGATGGTGACTAGAGGCCACATAATTATGGCTAAAGGGCACAACCTCGAAATAAATGGGGGTCAGTTTAGAACAGAGTCCCTAAAAATACTAAGTGTAAGGTTTGAGATACCTGAAGTTGAGGAGAAACTTCTTCTCTCAGAGAGTGGTGAGTCTCTGGAATTCTCTACTCATTGAAGTGGTGGAGGCTACCTTGCTGAATATATTTAAGTCACGGGTAGATAGATTTCTGATTGATAAGGGAATTAAGGGTTATGGGGAGAAAGCGGGAAAGTGGAACTGATCCACTTCAGATCAGCCACGGTCTTATTGAATGATGGGAAGGCTAGATGGCCTACTCCTGCTCCTATTTCTTATTCAAGCTCCTACAACACTCTGAATCACGGACCTTGTGCAAGAATGTGCAAGATTACAAGCAGAAGGTAGGGCAATGGAAATAAATTGCTCATTCGGATAATTGGTACAGACACAATGGTCTCCTTTTGCACTATAAAATTTCCGTGATTCAGAGTGTTGTAGGAGCTTGAATAAGAAATAGGAGCAGGAGTAGGCCATCTAGCCTTCCCATCATTCAATAAGACCGTGGCTGATCTGAAGTGGATCAGGTCCACTTTCCCGCTTTCCCCCCATAACCCTTAATTCCCTTATCAATCAGAAATCTATCTACCCGTGACTTAAATATATTCAGCGAGGTAGCCTCCACCACTTCAATGAGTAGAGAATTCCAGAGACTCACCACTCTCTGAGAGAAGAAGTTTCTCCTCAACTTCAGGTATCTCAAACCTTACATTTAGTATTTTTAGGGACTCTGTTCTAAACTGACCCCCATTTATTTTGAGGTTGTGCCCTTTAGTCATAATTATGTGGCCTCTAGTCACCATCCAGAATGCTTCTATAAGGAAGTGCTGAGCTCTCTCTGGTTGTAGATTCCGCTGCCTCACAGCATCAGGGACCTGGGTTCGATTCCCCTAGTCACCATCTGAGGGGATACAATTCAGCTGATAGGCTGGGGAGAGGCAAACCAGGCTAAGAGCAGGAGTTTCTGCTTATCATTCGCCCTGAAACTAGAAAATCCCGCTCTAGATCAATGGATCCCTGGTCCGCTCTACATCCATCCGATTCTCCTGGTGGCCAGAATGGGAAATTTGTGCCTAAACATCATTAGCTGTGAAGTTTAAGTTTAAAGTTTCTTCATCAGTGTCACAAGTAGGCTAACATTAACACTGCAGTGAAGTTACTGTGAAAATCTCCTAGTGGCCACACTCTGGCACCTGTTCAGGTACACTGAGGGAGAATTGCGCACCTATTCAACATGACTTTCAGGCTGTGGGAGCACCCGGAGGAAACCCATGCAGACATGGGGAGGATGTGCAGACTCTGCACAGACAGTGACCCAAGCTGGGAATCGTACCTGGATCTCTGGCGCTGTGACGAAGCAGAAGAACAACGGTGCCACAGGAAGGCGAGAGAGGCCGGGTAGCTCTTCATTGATCAGCACTGATTCAATGGGCCGAAAGGCCTCTTTCTGTTAGTAAATCCATCTTTTTTTTTGAAATGATTCTATGAAATGACACTAGTCGGGCCAGACGGAATGATGACTTTCAGACGAAATGTTTAAGCTGCCCTCTCAGGTGAGCATGGATGAAAGGTCAAAGATCAACGGTCAAAGGTTCACGGATGACGAGGCGAAGGGTAAAAAGATAGATGTCTGTGTATTAAAACACAATCTCTGAACAGCTTCTCATGAAGCAGTGTTACCCTTGGGCTGCTGCCAAGGTCGAAGGATATGGAAACCAGACTTGGCTGCCATGTGTAACAACAGACACAGGATACCCCTTTGCCATTTCATCCTATAATAGCTTTTTATGTTGACAAGGGACCCCCGCTGATCTGAAATTTGCACTTGCGTTATAAGAAGAGAGAAGCTGGGAATGTTTGCAGCTTGACATCAGGCGCTAGTGAGCGAGGCCTTACAGAAAGGCTTCGGGTTCTTGGCAGCCTCTGGTCCCACTGAGGCTGTTCTTGGCAATCCTACACGGTGTTCAGAAGGTTATGATTCAGGATTCACATTCAATGCGTTTTGAAAGGGAGGTTTAGAGAAATCCAACCCCTTCCATTTTTTTTTGGTGGGGGGGGAGGTTGATGGTGGGAGGGTGGTTTGTGATGGAGGTTTAATTGGTCCAGGGAGACCCAGCCAGCATCCTCCCCCTCACGATTCCTCCTTTTCATTCGAGTTTCTCTCACTCATTGATAAATGGTTATACACGGTTTCGATGTTGTTCTTGGATTAAACCTGAGAAGACTTGCTCTGTTAACAAGTCAAGCATAGCTGGGACGGGGGTGGGGGGGTTGGGGGGGCAGCTGGATGTATCTGAGCCAGGGAGGAGGCACGGCGAGGAATAATGTCTGGGGGGGGGACCACCCTCACCCTCGGTGTTCGATCTGAAGTTGGACTGAGACTCCAAGTCCGTAACCTTCCCTATCACAGAGACCGACAATTGTTACCTCTGCAGCGTCATCCAACCGCTGCTGACGTCCCATCCTTACTTTCAGATGGCTTTCTCCGATAACGGTTTTGCGGTCATCAGTAGATTCCTAAATCTATTTTTTTTATTGAATTCAAATTCCAACGTGGTGGAACCCAGTTCCCAGAACATTTGCTGAGTTTCTGGATTAATAATCCCACTGGGCCATCCCTAAATACAGTGTGTGCCGGACATGGAATCATAGAGGTTTACAGCATGGGAACAGGCCTACCTTGTCCATGCTGCCTTGTTTTTAATCACTGAGCCAGTCCCAATTGCCCTCCTTTGGCCCATATGTCTCTATACCCATCTTGCCCATGTCTAAACGCATTTTAAAACTCAAAATTTTACCTGCCTCATCTATTATTCTAAATTCCAGTGAATATAGGCTCAGTCTACCCAATCTCTCCTCAAACGACAATCCTGCCATCTCAGGGACAGGTCTGGCAAACCTTTGCTGTACTCTTTCAATACAAATATTAGATTGAAATGGACAGTTGTTAGCACTGCTGCCTCACAGCACGTGAGTTCGATTTTCAGCTTGAGTCCCTATCTCTGCAGGATTTGCACGTTCTCCCCGTGTCTGCGTGGGTTTCCTCCGGGTGCTCCGATTTCCTCCTACAGTCTGAAAGATGTGCTGGTTAGGTGCGCTGGCCGTGCTAAATTCTCCCTCAGTGTACCTGAACAGGCACTGGAGTGTAGCGACTAAGGGATTTGCACAGATAACTGATCGCATTGTTAACGTAAGCCAACTTGTGACGCTGAGAAATAAGCAGTAAAAGTTTATCCTTTCTTTGATAAGGAGACCAAAACTGCACACAATACTCCGGGGGTGGTCTCACCAAGGCCCTGTACAGCTGCAGTAAGGCATACCATTTGCCTTTGTACTTGCTTGTTTAATTTCCCGTGATTGGTGTGCAAGGACATCCGGATCTCCTTGTACATCAACATTTCCCCATCTATCATCTCTTCAATACTGCTCTGCCATCTGCTTCTCTGTGGCCAACTTGACATTTTCTCATGTTATGTTTCATCTATCACACATTGCCACTTACTCAACTTATCTAAATCGCCTATTACATTTGGTTCCCTCATCCAAATTATATGGCGAATAAGCTGAAACCCGACTATTGATCCCTGTGGGACCCCATTAGTCAATGACAATAGTCAGAGATCTAGAGAGCACAGCCTTAAAATAAGGGAGGTGGGGTCAATTTGGATCAGAGTTGAGGAGGAACTTCTTCTCTTAGAGGGTAGTGAATCTCTGGAATTCTCTGCCCATTGAAGTGGTGGAGGCTACCTCGCTGAATATATTTAAGTCATGGGTAGATATGTTTCTGATCGATTAGGGAATTAAGGGTCAAGGGGAGCAGGTGGGAAAATGGAACTGATTCACTTCAGATCAACCATGATCTTATTGAATGGCGGGGCAGGCTCGGGGGAGGGGGGGTGCAAGATGGTCTACTCCTGCTCCTATTTCTTATGTTCTTAATGCCTTATAGAACATAGAACACTACAGCACAAACAGGCCCTTCGGCCCACAAGTTGTGCCGATCATCTCTATACTTACCAGGCCATAGAACTATCTGTACTCTGGACAATGGCCATTTATTCCTACTCTCTGTTCCCTGTCTGCTAACTAATTCTCAGTCAGTGTTAATATTACAGTGCCAATCCCATGTGCATTAATTTAACCTACAAAACAATGCTGACCCTACATTGTAGAGTTATGATTTTCTAAGTGTCCTGTGGTTACCTTTTTACTAATGGATTCTAGCAGGTTCCCAGTGAGGCTAACCGACCTACGCTTTCCTGCTTTCTCGCTCAAGATCCTCTTAAACAGAGGTGTCACCTTCGCAGTTTTCCAATCTGCTGGGAACTTTAAATAAACCAGGAAACTTTGGGAGATCACAGCCAATGCACCCATCATCATGAGAGCCACTTTCATTAAGTTTGCAGGATGCCGGGCAACACCGTTCCAGGATGGGGTGGCACAGTAGCACAGTGGTTAGCACTGCTGCTTCACAGCTCCAGGGTCCTGGGTTTGATTCCTGGCTCCAGTCAATTTCTGTACGGAATTTGTATGTTCTCCTCATGTCTGTGTGGGTTTCGCTTGGGCACTCCGGTTTCCTCCCACACTCACAAAGATGTGCAGGTTAAGTTGATTGGCCATGCTAAGTAATTGCCCCTTAGTGTCCAGGGATGTGTAGGTTAGAGGGATTAGTGGGTGTAATATGGGGGTAGGGACTGGGTGGGATTGTATTTGGTGCAGACTCAATGGGTTGAAGGGCCTCTTTCCGCACTATAGGGTTCTACGGTCTATGGTCCAGCGGATTCACAATCTTACCTGCTGTTCCTGCCAAGATCTCGCTGCAGCGAGGTCAGAGAATTTGGCGTCCAGCTTACTGCAGCGGGATGGGAAAATCCTGCCAGAGTGAACGGCCGCAAGAGTCTAGCCAAGAATTTTGTCAGCCTTTATTTCCTTTAGTTTCTTTCTCTCCAGTCATCTTGACTGTTTCAAGTTCCTCTCTTCCTTTTGCCTCTTACGATCGTAAGAGGAGAGGCCATTCAGCCCCTCTAACATGCTCATCCATTCAACAAAATCATGCTTGATCCACCTCAATGCCACTATCCTTGATGTCAGTGGTATCTAGAAATCTATCAACTTTGACCATTCTCAATGACTGAGCTTCCACAGTGTTCTGGGGTATCACCATCCTCCGAGTGAAGAAATTCCTACTCATTTCACTTTTAAATCACCTGTCCCTTAACTCTGAGACAGTCGTAGAGATCCTGTTGCCATTCACATTGGCAGCATCTCACCATCCCTGCGATTCAATGGGAAACCTCTTTGACAATGGTAAGATACAACCACGGAGAGGGAGAGAAATCCCATCAATTTCCTCCTTGTTCCAGACCCTCTCTTGTTCCTGGACTTTTTTGTGTCTTCCCCGACACAAAATACATCGTCAAAGTCTCAGCCATTTCATAGAAACTAAAGATAGGAGTAGGCTATTCGGCCTTTCCAGCCTGCTCCACCATTCAATTTGATCATGGCTGATCATCGAATTCGACATCTCAATCCCACCTTCCCTCCCATACCGCTTGATCGCTTTAGCCCAAAGAGATTTCCTTGTTTCTCATAATGAATTCCCCAATCTGGGCAGCACGGTAGCACAGAGGCTAGCACTGCTGCCTCACAGCTCCAGGGACCTGGGTTCAATTCCCAGCTTGGGTCACTGTCTGTGCGGCCTTTGCACATTCTCCTCATGTCTGCATGGGTTTCTTCTGGGTGCCCTGGTTTCCTCCCACAGTCCAAAAGATGTGCAGGTTAGGTTAATTGACCATGCTAAAAATTGCCCATTAGTTTTCCTGAGATATGTAGATTAGTGTGTAGAAATATGGGGGTGGGGGCTGGATGGGGTTGTGGTCAGTGTAGACTTGATGGGCTGAATGGCCTCTTTCTACACTGTAGGGTTTTATAATTTCTATGACTCTATGAATCTCACCCTCCAAGATAGGTAATCATTGCAACTCAGAGACTGCTTCTTTGTCTCCAACTCAGGATCAGCTTCTTCCCTGCTGCTGTCAGACTTTTGAATGGACCTACCTCGCATTAAGTTGATCTTTCTGTACACCCTAGCTATGACTGTAACACTAGCTTCTGCACTCGCTCCTTTCCTTCTCTATGAATGGCATGCTTTGTCTATATAGTGCACAAGAAACAATATTTTTCACTGTATACTAATACATGCGACAATATCAAATCAAATCAAAATTTACACAAAAAGTATAAATACCTCACACAATCTTCACAGTAAAACAATCTAAACCATTCTTTGAACACCAGCAATCTAACCAACTAGGCTCACTGTCTGGCAGGCTGCATTCTCTGATGTGTACGTTTGGTCAATTGGCCATACAAATTGCCCCTTATTGTCCAAAATGTGCAGGTTTGGTGGGTTGGCTATGCTAAATTTCCCCTCAGTGTCAAAGGATGTGAGGGTTTGGTGATATGAAGGTGATACCCTTCCTTTACCCTAAATTTAAAGCTACACTCTTAAAATATACCTTATCTTTTTTGGAGCCCACAGTGCAGAATGATGCCATTCAGCCCAACGAGTCTGCAGTACAACAACCCCAGTCTTGTAACTCCACGTATTTACCTTCCTAATCCCTCACAGACTAAGGGACAATTTAGCACGGCCAATCTGTCTAATCACCATATCTTTGGACCATGGGAAGAAATTGGACTACCTGGAGGAAACCCATGCAGACATGGGGAGAATGTGCAAACTCCATACAGACAGTGAGCCAAGCCAGGAATCGAACCCAGGTCCCTGAAGCTGTGAGATAGTAGTGCTAACTAATGTGCCACTGTGCTGACCATTCAGAGATTGATAGATTAGCGTATGTACAATAAATGGATAAGAATGAAATGGGGCATTTAAAATCCAGGTGGGTTTGGAGGATGTTTCATAGAATCAATCTATTAGTGTCACAGCTAAGGCTTACACTAACACTGCAATGAAGTTACTGTGACATTCCCTAGTTGCCACACTCCAGCGCCTGTAAAGACCAATCCACCTAACCAGCACGTCTTTCGAACTGTGGGAGGAAACTGGAGCACCCTAAGGAAACCCACGCAGGCATGAGTAACTCCACACAGCTGGGTGACCTAAGCCGGGAATTGAACCTAGGTCCCCAGCGCTGTGAGTCAGCAGTTCCTACCACTGTGCCACCGTGCTGCCCACTGCAGCTTAGGGGAATGAGTGGCCATCTTATTGAAAGATAGATCCTGAGAAAACTTGACAGAGTGAATGCTGAGAGGATGCATCTCCTCATGGGAGAGGCAAAAACCAGAGGACTCGATCTAAAAATGAGTAATCTCCCATTTTAAACGGAGATGAGGAGAAATTCTTTCTCTCAGCGATGATGAGTCTTTGGGGTTATTTTTACATTTAAATTCTTTCCCACAAACGCAATGCACTTTCCCTTTTAGCTTCTCGACCCTGAATTCACAGCAGGTCCCACATTACTGTTTACAGAGGAAATCAGAGAAGCATTCTCCCTGTGGTGTTCCGTCAACAGTCTTCCCTCAGTCGAGAGCGCATGATCATCCCCAACCACTGGCTGCTCGCATTTTGTGAGATCTTGCTGTGCACAAATCAGCTGCCACAGTCACTACATTACAAAGGGAACCCACATTCTAATCAATTACTCTCATTGATCCCATAAGTCCATCAGACATAGGAGCAAAAGTAGGCCATTCAGCCCGTTGGGTCTGCTGTACCATTCAATGACATCATGTTGGATCTGATATAACCCTCAACTCCTTCACTTCCCCAGCCTACCCCCATTAACAGGAGACTGTTAAATAAACTAAGTGCCCATGGTGTTAAGGGTAAGATCCTGGCACGGATAGAGGATTGGGTGACTGGCAGAAGGCAGAGAGTGGGGATAAAGAGGTCTTTCTCAGGATGGCAGCCGGTGACTAGTGGTGTGCCTCAGGGGTCAGTGCTGGGACTACAACTTTTCACAAAATACATTAACAATTTGAAGGAAGGAACTGAAGGCACAGTTGCTAAGTTTGCAGACGATACGAAGTAGAGGGACAGGTCATATTGAGGAAGAGGGGAACTGCAGAAGGACTTGGACAGGTTAGGAGAGTGAGTAAGGAAGTAGGAGATGGAATACAATGTGGAAAACTGTGCATTTTGGAAGGAGGAATGGAGGCATATTTTCTAAATGGGAAAATGTTTAAGAAATCAGAAACACAAAGGAACCTGAGAGTTATTGTTCAAGATTCCCTTAAGATTAATGTGCAGGTTCAGTTGGCAGTGAGGCAGGCAAATACAATGTTAGCATTCATGTTGAGAGGGCTAGAATACAAGAGATGTACTTCTGAGACATATAAGGCTCTGTTCAGACCCCATATGGAGTATTGTGGGCCCCATATCTAAGGAAGGGTGTGCTGGCCTTGGAAGGGATCAGTGGAGGTTCACAACAATGATCCTGGGAATGCAGACCTAGTTGTATGAGGATCAGTTGAGGACTTTGGGTCAGTCCTCGTTGGAGTTTAGAAGGATGGAGGGAGAATCTTATTGAAACTTACAAGATACTGCGAAGGATTTGATTTGATTTGATTTATTATTATCATATGTATTAACACACAGCAATACTTTTTGCTGTATACAGACAAAGCATACTGTTCATAGAGAAGGAAACGAGAGAATGCAGAATGCAGCCATAGCTAGGGTGTAGAGAAAGATCAACTTAATGCAAAGTAAGTCCATTCAGAAGTCTGACAGCAGCAGGGAAGAAGCTGTTCTTGAGTTGGTTGGTGCGTGGCCTCAGACTTCTGTATCTTTTTATGATTCTGAAGAGTGCAGTTGAACTGAGGGATCTGGGAATAAAGGTACAGAATTCCCTAAAAGTAGCATCATAGGCTTTTGGTACATTGGATTTTATAAATTGGAGTATCAAGTATAAAAATTGGAGTGTTATGGTAAGGTTATATAAGGGATTAGTGAAGCCGAATTTAGAGTATTAGGTACCATTTTGGTCAGCTAGTCACAGGAAGGATGTAAATAAGGTTAAAAAAGTACAGAGAAGGTTCACAAGGATGTTGCCGGGACTTGAGAAGCTGAGTTACAGAGAGAGAGAGATGGAATAGGTTAGGACTTTATTCCCTGGAGTGTCGAAGAATGAGGGGACATTTGAGAGGTGTATAAGATTTTGATGGGTGTAGATAGAGTGAATGCAAGCAGGCTTTTTCCACTGAGGCTAGAGGAGAAAAAAAAACAGAGGGCGTGGGTTAAGGGTGAAAGAAGAAAAGTTTAAAGAGAATATTAGGGGCTGATTCTTCATGCAGAGAGTGGTGGGAGTGTGGAATGAGCGGCCAGATAAAGTGGTAAATGCAAGATCACTTTAAACATTTAAGAAAAACTTGGATAGAACATAGAACATAGAAAATTACAGCGCAGAACAGGCCCTTTGGCCTTCGATGTTGTGCCGACCAATTATGAAAAAAAAGGAATGACCCTCCAAACTAAACCATTCCATTCTCTTCCATAAACTTATCAACTAACCTCTTAAACACCACCAACTTGGCGCATCTACAACTGCCGCAGGCAGGGCATTCCACTCCCGAACCACCCTTTGGGTAAAGAACCTACCTCTGATATCTGTCCTATAACAATCACCCCTTAATTTAAAGCTGTGTCCCCTCGTGCTAGCTTTCTCCATCCTAGGAAAAAGGCTATCACTGTCCATCCTATCTAAACCTCTAATCATCTTATATGTTTCGATAAGGTCTCCTCTTAGCCGTCTCCTTTCTAACGAAAACAACCTCAAATCCCTCAGCCTCTCCTCATAAGACCTGCTCTCCATACCAGGCAACATCCTGGTAAACCTCCTCTGTACCCTCTCCAATGACTCCACATCTTTCTTATAATGTGGGGACCAGAACTGCACACAATACTCCAAGTGCGGCCGCACTAGAGTTTTGTACAGTTGCAACATGACGTTGCGGCTCCGAAATTCAATCCCCTACCAATAAAAACTAAGACTCCGTATGCCTTCTTAACAACCTTATCGACTTGATTGCCAACTTTCAGGGATCTATGCACATATACACCAAGATCACTCTGTTCATCAACACTATTAAGAGTCCTACCATTAGCCCTATACTCTACACATTTATTATTTCTGCCATAGTGCATTACCTCACACTTTTCCACATTAAACTCCATTGCCACCTCTCGGCCCAGCTCTGCAACTTGTCCAAGTCCCTCTGCAAACTATAACACCCTCTTCACTATCTACCACTCCACCGACTTTAGTGTCATCTGCAAATTTACTAATCCATCCTTCAATACCCTCATCCAGATCGTTTATAAAAATTACAAACAGCAGGGGCCCCAAAACAGACCCCTGAGGTACACCACTTGTCACCGAACTCCACGATGAATATCTCCATCAACCACCACCCTCTGTCTTCTATCTGCTAGCCAATTCCTAACCCAATTAGCTAAATCACCCTCTATCCCATACATCTGCATTTTCTGCAGAAGTCTTCCATGGGCCACCTTATCAAACGCCTACTAAAGTCCATATATACCACATCAACCGCCTTACCCCCATCCACCTCCTTAGTCACTTTTTCAAAAAACTCAATGAGGTTAGTAAGGCACGACCTACCCTTCACAAAAACCATGCTGACTATCTCCAATCAATTCATTACTCTCTAAATAACTATAAATCCTATCCCTAATTATTCTCTCCAATACTTTGCCCACAACAGAAGTAAGACTCACTGGCCTATAATTCCCTGGAAGGTCTCTCTTCCCTTCTTGAACAACGGGACCACATTCGCTATCCTCCAGTCCTCCGGAACCACACCCGTAACCAACGACGACCTGAAGATCAGAGCCAGAGGCTCTGCAACGCCTCTCTTGCCTCCCAGAGAATCCTAGGGCAAATCCCGTCCGGCCCAGGGGACTTATCCAACTTCAAACCCTCGAGAATATCTCGCACATCCTCCCTATCTACTTCAATAATTTCCAGTTTGCAACCCTGTACCTCAGTGTTCTCCATAACTACATTTACATCACCCTGCGTGAATACCGAAGAGAAATATTTATTCAGTGCCTCTCCAATCTCTTCAGGCTCCATGCACAACTTCCCACTGCTGTCTATGACTGGCCCTAATCTTGCCCTAACCAATCTTCCTATTCTTAACATAACTAAAGAAAGCTTTAGCATTCTCCTTAATCCTATCAGCCAAAGTCATAGAACATAGAACATTACAGCGCAGAACAGGCCCTTCGGCCTTCGATGTTGTGCTGACCAATTATGAAAAAAGCAATGACCCTCCAAACTAAACCATTCCCTTCTCTTCCATAAACTTATCAACTAACCTCTTAAAAGCCACCAAACGTGGCGCATCTACAACTGCCGCAGGCAGGGCATTCCACTCCCTAACCACCCTCTGGTTAAAGACGTCTCGTGTCCCCTCTTAGCTCTCCTCAACTCACTCTTTAGCTCCCTCATGGCTAATCTATAGCTATCCATTGCACTAACTGAGCCATCCATGAACCCATCCATGATGGGTTCATGGATGAGAGGGAGGGATATGGTCCAAGTGCAGATCAGTGGGACCAGGCAAAAAATGGTTCAGCACAGACAAGAAGGGCCAAAAGGCCCGTTTCTGAGCTGTAATTTTCCATGGTTCGATGGTTCCCGATGGAAGAAGGTGGAAGAGAGAATGTTCGGGATGTGTGGGGTCCTTAATTATGCTGGCTGCTTTGCCAAGGCAGCAAGAAGTGTAGACAGAGGCAGTGGATGGGAGGCTGGTTTGCGTGATGGATTGGGCTGAATTCACAACCTTTTGTAGTTCCTTGCGGTCTTGGACATACAACCAGAAAGAATGCTTCCTATGGTGCATCTGTAAAGGTTGGTGAGAGTCATAGCTGACATGCCAAATTTCCTTAGTCTTCTGAGAAATTAGAGGCATTGGTGGGATTTCTTAACTATAGTGTCAGCATGGAGGGGTACCAGGACAGATTGTTGGCGATCTGGACACCTAAAAACTTGGAGCTCTTGACCTTTCTACTTCGTGCCCATTGATGTAGACAGGGGCATGTTCTCCTTTACGCTTCCTGAAGTCGATGACAATCTCCTTTGTTTTGTTGACATTGAGGGAGAGATTATTGTCGTTGCACCAGTTCACCAGATTCTCTATCTCATTCCTGTACTCTGTCTCGTCACTGTTTGATATCAGACCCGCTATGGTGGTGTCATCAGCAAACTTGAAATCGAATTGGAGGGGAATTTGGCTGTACAGTCATAAGGAATATAGTAGTGGGCTGAGAACACAGCCTTGTGGAACACCGGTGTTGAGGATGATCATGGAAGAGGTGTTGTTGCCTATCCTTACTGATCGTGGTCTGTGAGTCAGGAAGTTCAGGACCCAGTGGCAGACGGAGGAGCCGAACCCCAGGCTACGGAGTTTGGAGATGAGTTTTGTGGAAATAATAGTGTTGAAGGCTGAGCTGTAGTCAATAAATAGGAGTCTGACATAGGTGTCCTGTTATCTAGGTATTTCAGGATTGAGTACAGGGCCAGGGAGATGGCATCGGCTGTGGACCTGTTGCAGTGGTAAGCAAACTGTAATGAATCCAGATAGTCCGGGAGGCTGGAATTGGTTTGTGCCATGACTAACCTTTCAAAGCACTTCATAACAATGGATGTAAGAGTCACCAGCTGATAGTCAAAGGCACGATGCTTGGTTTTTCTTAGGTACCGGAATGATGCTCATCTTCCTGAAGAAGAAAGGGATCTTAGATTGTTGTGAAGAAAGGTTGGAGATGTCTGTGAATACCTCCGCCAGCTGATCCACGCAGGATCTGAGTGCTCATCCAGGCTAGTTGCTTTCCGTGGGTTGATCTTCGAGAAAGCTGCTCCGACATCTGCAATGGCAACCCCAGGTACAGGTTTATCCAGGACTTCCAAGATAGAGGGCGTGTTTGGAGAAGTTTGGACTGATTAGAAATAGTCAGCATGGTTTTGTCAAGGACAGGTCATGCCTTATGAGCCTAGCTGAGTTCTTCGAAAATGTGACTGAACACATTGACGAAGGAAGGGCGGTGGACGTAGTGTACATGGAATTTAGTAAGGCATTTGATAAGGTCCCCCATACAAGGCTACTGGAGAAGGTGAGAGGGCGTGGGATCCAAGGGGCTTTGGCCTCGTGGATCCAGAACTGGCTTGCCGGCAGAAGGCAGAGAGTGGTTGTGGATGGGTCTTGTTCTGCATGGAGGTCAGTAACCAGTGGAGTGCCCCAGGGATCTGTTCTAGGACCCCTGCTGTTTGTCATTTTCATAAATGACCTGGATGAGGAAGTGGAGGGATGGGTTAGCAAGTTCGCCGACGATACAAAGGTCGGTGGTGTTGTGGGTGGTCTGGAGGGATGTCAAAAGTTGCAGCGGGACATTAGACAGGATGCAAGATTGGGCGGAGAAGTGGCAGATGGACTTCAATGCGGATAAATGTGTAGTGGTCCATTTTGGCAGGAATAATGGGATGAAGGAGTACAATATAAGGAGTAGGAGTCTTAGCTGTGTTGTAGAGCAGAAGGATCTCGGGGTCCGGGTCCATAGGACTCTTAAATCGGCCTCGCAGGTGGAGGAAGTGGTCAAGAAGGCGTACGGTGTACTGACCTTCATTAATCGAGGAATAGAGTTTAGGAGTCAGGAGGTAATGATGCAGCTCTATAAGACTCTTGTCAGACCCCAGTTGGAGTATTGTGCGCAGTTCTGGTCGCATCATTATAGGAAGGATGTAGAGGCTATTGAGAGGGTTCAGAGGAGATTTACAAGGATGCTGCCTGGATTGGGAGGCAGGCCTTATGAAGATAGGTTGAGGGAGCTGGGACTCTTCACACTGGAGAGACGTAGGTTGAGAGGCGACCTGATAGAGGTTTATAAAATGTTGAAAGGAATTGTTGAAAATTGTTGCCTGGTATGGAGGGCAGGTCTTATGAAGAGAGGCTGAGGGATTTGAGGTTGTTTTCGTTAGAAAGGAGGAGGCTAAGAGGGGACCTAATCGAAACATATAAGATGATTAGAGGTTTAGATAAGGTGGACAGTGATAGCCTTTTTCCGAGGATGGAGAAAGCTAGCACGAGGGGACACATCTTTAAATTAAGGGGTGATAGTTATAGGACTGATATCAGAGGTAGGTTCTTTACCCAAAGGGTGGTTCAGGAGTGGAATGCCCTGTCTGCAGCAGTTGTAGATGCGCCACATTTGGTGGCGTTTAAGAGGTTAGTTGATAAGTATGTGGAAGAGAAGGGAATGGTTTAGTTTGGAGGGGCATTGCTTTTTATATTGGTTGGCGCAACATCGAAGGCCGAAGGGCCTGTTCTGTGCTGTAATGTTCTATGTTCTATGTTCTATGAATAGATAGGGTGGACTCTCAGAGACTATTTCCCCGAGCTGAAATGGTCACTACGAGAGGACACAGATTTAAGGTGCAGGGAAGCAAATACCAAGAAGATGTCAGGGGTAGGTTTTTCACTCAGAGGGTGGTGAGTGAATGGAACCGACTGCCGTCGGAGGTTGTGGAGGCAAACTCACTGGGATCTTTTAAAAGACTTCTGGATGAGTATACGGAAAAGAATAGGATAGAGGGTTATAGATAGGTCTGTGGATTGGTAGATGTGACCGGTGCAACTCGTGGGCCGAAGGGCCTGTTTGTGTATTGTTCTATGTTCTATGTTCTCGCTGACCCTTGCTCAAAACGGGTATAGAATCCATTGAGCTCATCAAGGAGTGCATTGGAGTTGGCAATTTTATATGCCTTCATCTTGTAGTCTTACGTCTTGCAGACCTTGCCATTGTCGGCAGAAATCAGTGTGGCTGACCTGGGACTCTAGCTTGGTCCGATACTGTCTTTTGGCATCTTTGATGATCTTCTTAAATTATATCTGGCTTTCTTGTATAGGTCAGGACTTTAGCAAGCAGTGGATATCCCCGTTCATCCATGATCTTTGGCTGGGAAACACACAGATTTGCTTCTTTGGCACACAGTCTTCTACACGCTTACTAATGAAGTCAGTTATCGTAGTGGCGTACTTGTTCAGGCTGATTGCAGAGTTTTTTAATACTGACCAATCCATTGACTCCAAGCAGCTTCGTAGGAGACCATCTGATTCCAGAG
The DNA here is from genome assembly GCA_024679065.1 of Sphyrna mokarran. Taxonomy (NCBI): domain Eukaryota; kingdom Metazoa; phylum Chordata; class Chondrichthyes; order Carcharhiniformes; family Carcharhinidae; genus Sphyrna; species Sphyrna mokarran. The sequence goes on from JAGIQG010000001.1 coordinate 7,477,525, forward strand.
ACCAACACTGCTTGACCTTTTTTTAATAGATTCTCCCACTTCAGTTTTTGGTTGTTAGCTGGGAGCACAGCCTTGTGGTTTGATTTGCCAAAGCGTGGGCGGGCGATAGAGCTGTCTGTATGTTTTATCATTGCGCAGCTGTGGTCTGGGATGTTTGAGCCTCTGGTGCAACAGGAGACGTGTTGGTGGTAACTTGGTAGTACGCTCTTGAGCTTGGCCTGATTGGAAGTTCCCCAGCCACGCTGAACAAGGCCTCGGGATTTTCCATCCCAAAGCCATTCTTGGCAGTGCAACGCACTCTTCACATCCACATAGGGTGGGATGTAAACTGCCGTCAGGGTAAGTGTGAGGTTATCCATTTTGGGAACAATAATGGTAGGAAGAATTACTATTTAAATGGCGAAAAGCTGCAGCATGCGAAGGTACAGAGGGACCTGGGAGTCCTTGTGCACGAATCGCAAAAACACAGTATGCAGGTGCAGCAGGTGATTAAGAAGGCGAATGCAATGTTGGCCTTTATAGCGAGGGGGATAGAATATAAAAGTAGGGAGGTTCTGTTGCAGCTGTATAGGGTACTGGTGAGGCCGCAGCTGGAGTACTGTGTGCAGTTTTGGTCGCCGCATTCGAGGAAGGGTATATTGGCCTTGGAGGGGGTGCAGAGAAGGTTTACGAGGCTGATACCAGAGATGAGGGCATTGGATTGTGGGAAGAGACTGAATAGGCTAGGTTTGTACTCTTTGGAGTTTAGAAGGCTGAGAAGGGATCTTACAGAGACGTATAAGATAATGAAGGGGATGGATAGGGTAGAGGTTGAGAGACTCTTCCCGCTTAACAAAGATAGCAGGACTAGAGAGCACAGCCTCAAGATTAGGGGGGGGTGCAGTTCAGATCAGAGTCACGGAGGAATTTCTTCACGCAAAGGGTGGTGAATCTTTGGAATTCTCTGCTTGATTAGGTGGTGGAGGCTTCCTTGCTGAATATGTTCAAGTCAAGAATGGATCGGTTTTTAATTGACAAGGGAATTAAGGGTTACGGGGAGAAAGCGGGAAAGTGGAACTGAATCACTACAGATCAGCCATGATCTTATTGAATGGCGGGGCAGGCTCGAGGGGTTAGATGGCCTACTCCTGCTTCTATTTCTTATGTTCTTATGATAACAGAGTGGACGTGGAGATGATGTTTCCGCTAATAGGAAAAACTAAAACCAGAGGGCACAACCTCAGGCTAAAGGGCTAACGATCCTTTAAAACAGAGGTGAGGAAGAATTTCTTCAGCCAGAGAGTGGTGAATTTGTGGAATTCTTTGCCGCAGAAGGCTGTGGAGGGCCAGGTCATTGAGTGTCTTTAAGACAGAGACAGACACGTTCTTGATTAATAAGGGATCAGGGGTCATGGGGAAAAGGCAGGAGGATGGGGATGAGAAAAATATCAGCCAAAGTTGAACTGTGGAGCAGGCTCGATGGGCTGAATGGCCGAATTCTGCTCCTGTGTCTAACGTTATATTGTCTAACCTTTGATTTCCTGACTAATGAATAAACTGTCTCTCTCTCTCTCAGCCTAACATGACAAATAATACCAGTGAAAACCAGGATGAAATCAATGTTTTTAGTGTGGAGGGTCTTGGAGTAACAAAACAAATAAGAGCAGCAAAGAGAGAGCATGAGAAGAGAATGACAGCTAATATAAAGGGGAATCCTAGTCTTCTGTAGGCATATAAATAGTGAAGGGGGTGAAAAGGAGGAGGGGAGATTAGGGGATTTACAGATTGGAAGCACAGCAGATGGTTAAGCTGCTAAACTGATACTCTGGGGCTGCCTTTATCAAAGATGGGTGCATGGAGACAGTGAGAAGAGTGATCAGAAGGAAGGTGGGGTAGGAGGAAGTAAGGAAGTGAGGGGAGGAGGAGGACGGTGTGGGGACAGGAATAGAAAGCGGCACGGTAGCACGGTGGTTAGCACTGCTGCTTCACAGCTCCAGGGTCCTGGGTCCGATTCTCGGCTCGGGTCGCTGCCTGTGTGCAGTTTGCACATTCTCCTCGTGTCTGCGTGGGTTTCCTCCAGGTACTCCGGTTTCCTCCCACAGTCCAAAAATGTGCGGGTTATGTTGATTGGATGTGCCACGAAATTGCCCCTTAGTGTCCAGAAGTTAGAGGGATTAGTTAGTGGGTATAATATATATGGGGGTAGGGCCTGGGCGGGATAGTGTTCGGTGCAGACTTGATGGGCCAAAGGGCCTCCTTCTGCACTATATGCACTCCTTTATCCCTGAAAGTAGGCAGTCAGGTCGAGAAGGTTGTTAGGAAGGCATATGGAGTCTTGGCTTTTATTGGTAGAGGGATTGAATTTCGGAGCCGCAACGTCACGTTGCAACTGTACAAAACTCTCGTGCGGCCGCACTTGGAGTATTGTGTGCAGTTCTGGTCCCCACATTATAAGAAAGATGTGGAGGCATTGGAGAGGGTACAGAGGAGGTTTACCAGGATGTTGCCTGGTCTGGAGGGCAGGTCTTATGAGGAGAGGCTGAGGGATTTGAGGTTGTTTTCGTTCGAAAGGAGGAGGCTAAGAGGGGACCTGATCGAAACATATAAGATGATTAGAGGTTTAGATAGGGTGGATAGTGATAGCCTTTTTCCTAGGATGGAAAAAGCTAGCACGAGGGGACACAGCTTTAAATTAAGGGTGATAGTTATAGGATGGATATCAGAGGTAGGTTCTTTACCCAAAGGGTGGTTCGGGAGTGGAATGCCCTGCCTGCAGCAGTTGTAGATGCGCCAAGTTTGGTGGCTTTTAAGAGGTTAGTTGATAAGTATATGGAAGAGAAGGGAATGGTTTAGTTTGGAGGGGCATTGCTTTTTATATTGGTTGGCGCAACATCGAAGGCCGAAGGGCCTGTTCTGTGTTGTAATGTTCTATGTTCTATATAGGGTTCTATTCTATCTATAGAAAGAGGAGAATTACTGGCTCGAAGGGCTGAATGGCTTTCTCCTGCTTCAATTTTCTCTGCATGTTTTTTCCTATGTCTGTTACACACTCCATTCTGAAGACAATCTGAGTTTGTGTCTGATATCTCTGGGCTGAGTGGGAAGCAGCAGGTCACGGGGGCAGGGAGCGGGGTGGGGGGGGGGGGGGGGGGGTGACCTTTCACCTTGCAGAGTTTTCGTTAGCAAAGGCACTTGCAGGATGACTAAATCCCCAGAACGGACATCAGCGGGGGTGAACACAACACAGGAGCTGTCAGCGAGGTCTGTTGTTGTAACAGTCAGGGGTTAGCAGCTCTGACAGGGAGCGGGAATGAAATTGATGTTCCTTCAAAACCCTCGGGGAGCAGTTACCGACAGAGCGATGCCAGGATCTGCTCACAGTGAAGTTCAAGATCAGGCCAAGAGTGCAAAAGGCTAGACTCCCAGTGTCTGGAGGAGTGCAAAGGCAAGCAAAAAACTCTAACAATGGTTAGCACCTGTAATGCACTTCCCCAATCCACACCATCACCAGCTAACCAGCAACTCACAAATAAACATTTACTAAAAGGGCTTCTTCGTCAGAATATGAAAGCAGCAGACAGGTTATATCTTTATTGGTGGTGTTTATACTCTTCCACATAAGCCCGCAGGGGCAGTATGGTGGCACATTGGTTAGCACCGCTCCCTCACAGCGCAAGATATCCAGGTTCAACTCCAGTCTCGGGTGACTGTGCTGAGTTTATACATTCTCCCCATTTCTGTGTGGGATTCCCATTCTCCCCATGTCCATGTGGGATTCCCATTCTCCCCATTTCCGTGTGGGATTCCCATTCTCCCCTGTCTGTGTGGGATTCCCCGTTCTTCCCGTGTTTGTGTGGGATTCTTGTTCTTCCCTGTCTGTGTGGTATTCCCATTCTCCCCATGTCCATGTGGGATTCCCGCTTTCCCCGTGTCTGTGTGGGATTTCTGCTCTCCCCACGTCTCTGTGGGATTCCCATTCTCCCCATGTCTCTGTGGGATACCTGTTCTCCCCACGTCCATGTGGGATTCCCATTTCCCCGTGTCCGTGTGGGATTTCTGTTTTTCCTTTGAATGTTGGGATTCCCGCTCTCCCTGTTTCCATGTGGGATTCCCGTTCTCCCTGTGTTTGTGTGGGATTCCTGTTCTCCTCATGTTTGTGTGGGATTCCCATTCTCCCTCTGTCTGTGTGGGATTCCTCCAACAGGTTGATTGGCCATCCTAAATTGACTTTTAGTGTCAGTGGGATTAGTAGGATAAATGTATCGTTTTTTTTTTTATTCATTCATGGGACACGTGTGTCTCTGGCTGGGCCAGCATTGATTTCCCATCCCTAGTTGTCCTTGGAGGGCAACTGAGAGTCAACTCCTTTGCTGTGGTTCTGGAGTCACATGTAGGCCAGACTGGATAAGGACGGCAGATTTCCTTCCCTAAAGGACATTAGTGAACCAGATGGGTTTCTCCGACAATCGACAATGGTTTTATGGTCATCAGTAGATTCTTAATTCCAGATTTTTTTATTGGATTCAAATTCTACCATCTGCCATGATGGGATTTAAACCCAAGTTCCCAAAACATTAGCATAGGAACAGAAATGGGGTATGGGTATAGGGTCTGGTGGGATTATTCTCTGTGCAGGCTTGATACACAGAATGGCCTCCTTCTGCACTATTGGAATTCTATGATTCTCTGAGATCCCCTGGACAGTGTGCTTGCCCCTGAACACCAGGTCAGATGTTTAGTCCCACTGCATCGCCTTCAATACAACATCACTGCAGTGGGTTGGATCTCAAACAATGTGACACAGTAAAGGAATGAGTTGGTGAACTGATGCGGCAGCAATAATCTCTCCCTCAATATCAACAAAACAATGGAGGTTGGACTTCAGGGAGTGTAAAGGAGAACATGCCCCTGTCTACATTGGAGGGGATGAAGTAGAAAGGGTCGAGAGCTTCAAGTTTTTTGATGCTCAAATCACCAACAACTTGCCCTGGTCCCCCCACGCCAACACTATAGTTAAGAAAGCCCACCAACACCTCTACTTTTTCAGAAGACTAAGGAAATTTGGCATGTCAGCTATGACTCTCACCAACATTTACAGATGCACCGTAGAAAACATTCTTTCTGGTTGTATCACAGCTTGGTCTGGCTCTTGCTCTGCCCAAGACTGCAAGAAATTACAAAAGGTCATGAATGTAGCCCAATCGATCACAATCCTGGTAGCATCCGAGTAAATCTTTTTTGCACTCATTCTAGTTTAATAAAATCCTCTCTGTAATGGGTGACCAGGACTGTATACAGTATTCCAAGTGTGGCCTTACCAATGTCTTGTACATCTTGATTTCATTTGTTTTATTATTGTCACCCATGAATTAACATATAGTGAAAAGTATTGTTTCTTGCACGCTATACAGACAAAGCATTCCGTTTATAGAGAAGAAAATGAGAGAGTGCAGCATGCGGTGTTACAGTCATAGCGAGGGTGTAGAGAAAGACCAACTTAATGCAAGGTAGGTCCATTCAAAAATCAGCAGCAGGAAAGAAGCTGTTCTTGAGTCGGACGGTATATGGCCTCAGACTTTTGTATCTTTTTCCTGACGGAAGAAGGTGGAAGAGAGAATGTCCAGGGTGCGTGGGGTCTTTAATTATGCTGGCTGCTTGGTAGTGGGAAGTATAGACAGAGTCAACGGATGGGAGGCTGGTTTGTGTGATGGATTGGGCTTCATTGAGCAAATGGGATGAAGGAGTATAATATCAAGGGTAAGACTCTTGCAGTGCTGAGGAGCAGAAGAACATCGAGATCCGGGTCCATAGAACTCTTAAATCAGCCTCGCAGGTGGAGGATGTGGTCAAGAAGGCACATGGTTTACTGGCCTTCATTCATCGAGGGATTGAGTTTAGGAGTCGGGAGGTAATGCTGCAACTTTATAAGACCCTTGTCAGACCACACTTGGAGTACTGTGTGCAGTTCTGGTCACCTCACTATAGGAAGGATGTGGAAGCTATTGAGAGGGTGCAGAGGAGATTTACAAGGATGTTGCCTGGATTGGGAGGCAGGCCTTATGAAGATAGGTTGAGGGAGCTAGGACTCTTCTCCCTGGAAAGACGTAGGTTGAGAGGCGACCTGATGGAGGTTTATAAAATGTTGAGAGAATAGATAGGGTGGATTCTTGGTAACTCGGTTGAAATGGTCGCTACGAGAGGACACAGGTTTAAGATGCTGGGGAGCAAATACGGAGGAGAAGTCAGGGATAAGTTTTTCACTCAGAGGGTGGTGAGTGAATGGAATCGGCTGCCGTCAGTGATGGTGGAGGCGAACTCGCTGGGGTCTTTTAAGAGACTTCTGGATAAGTACATGGGATTTAATGAGATTGAGAGTTATAAATAGGCCTGTATGGAAATGATCAGCACAACTTGTGGGCCGAAGGGCCTGTTTGTGCTGTAGTGTTCTATGTTCTATGTTCATTCACGACCTTCTGTAATTCCTTGCCATCTTGGGTAGAACGGGAGCCATTCCAAGCAGTGATAGAACCAGAAAGGATGCTTTCCGTGGTGTATCTGTAAACGTTGGTGAGAGTCATAGCTGAAATGCCAAATTTCCTTAGTCTTGTGACTCAGACACGGGGAGACTCCACACGAGCAGTGACCCCGAGTTGGGAATCGTGGAAGGATCCCTGGCACTGTGAGGCAGCAGTGCTAACCAGTATGACACCTCCAGGATTGGAGAGATGGAGGGATTGGTTATTGTTCCAAAGCAGGAAAAAGTGGCACTTTCTTTAAATGCGAGGGCGGAAGTTGAGGGTGATGTCTAACAAGGGGCATACACGTGATGGGTCGTGAGAGGACTGCTCTTGGATTTTTTGAGAGTATCCTAGTGCTTCACGTCGTTAGTGTACACTTGACCTGGACTATTTGATGGGCGTCACAATAGCTCGGTGACTATCGCTGTGCTGTGCAGATACATGGATTTGGGCCTGTGTCTGTGGGAGTTTGCGCATTCTCCCTGTGCTTGCGTGAGTTTTCTCCGGGTGCTCCGGTTTCCTCCCACATCCCAAAGGTGTGCTGTTAGGCTAATTGGCAAAGCAAATTCTCCCTAAATTGTCTCAAATGCATAGATCTATAAACATGGACAGGGATCACGGGTAGAGATGGGAACATCGGGGTGGCAGCACGGGCTTGTTGGGCCAAAGGGCCTGTTTCCCGTGCTGTTTTGTTCTTTGTTCTTTGATGTCACCTTAACGACAGGAACTGTGAATAATTTGACTCTCACAACGTTCGCAGACCCGGACTCAAAGCTCGACAAGCCGTTCCCACAGCAACCTCGTGGATTTGTGCAGTCGCTCCAGGCGCTGCCGCTTGAAGTTGAGCCATTACAGAGTTAATGCTTCCCCTCCGCCTCTGCGACGGAATAAAACCTGCCTTTACTATTTGGCAAATGCTTCCTCTGCTGGGGGTTGGGGGAGGGGGTGGGGGTTTGGACGGGGGAGGAGGGAGGGGTGGAGGGGAAGGGAAGGCCAGAAAGAAACACTTTCCAACCTGTCGACTAACAATGCGCAGGAATTAAATCTCACCCCTTGGGGAACAATCTGCACTGAGGCAACTGTGTGTGAAAAAAGGCTCTGTGTTTCTCACAACTCCTTTACAATTAATTAACGGAACAGAATTGATAGAGTGCAGGTGACAGGAAGCAGCTTATACTTCAATATCGAGCCTGAATGACATTTGTTGGAATCTGGCATTTTTTAACCATCAAATTATCCGCGCAAGCAGGCGATGGCTTCAGTTTCCTCGTTACTTCCCCCTTCCCCCTCCCCGAGAGAGGAAAAGCACAATGGTGCCTCAGGTCATTCAGTCGCTGAACTGGGTCACCGAGTTCGAGAGGCTAATCGCAGGATTGTTACAAAGAACAAAACAGCACGGGAAATAGGCCCTTCGGCCCAACAAGCCCGCGCCACCACCCTGATGTTCCCACCTCTACCCTTGATCCCTGTCTATGTTTATAGATCTATGGATTAAAAACCAAATTTGAGACAATTTAGGGAGAATTTGTTCTGCCAATTAGCCTAAGAGCACATCTTTGGGACGTGGGAGGAAACTGGAGCACCCGGAGAAACCCACACAAGCACAGGGAGAATGCGCAAACTCCCACCGACACAGGCCCAAATCCATGTATCTGCACAGCACAGCGATAGTCACTGAGCTGTTGTGTTGTTCATCAAATAGTCCAGGTCAAGCGTACACTAACGACGTGAAGCACTAGGATACTCTCGAAAAAAAAATCCATGAGCAGCCCTCTCACGACCCATCGCGTGTATGCCCCTCGTTAAACAGCAAGGTGGACCAAAGCACCTGTAGGATAAAAACAAATATATCAATATCATCATCTATTTACACACTTCCCAGGGACTCCCAAGGCTCATGATCCCTATTTTAAATCAGTTTTCTATACCCCTCCATTCCCATTCTGTTCATGTGCCCATCTAAGTATTTCTTAAATAACTCCAGAGTACCTGCCTCCACCACTTTACTTGGCAGCGCATTCCATACCCCCACCACCCTCTGTGTGAAAAAACTCCCTCTAGCATCCAAATTATACCTTACCCCCCTCACTCTAAGCCCGTGACCCCTCGTGCTATTTGAGCTCAGGAAGAGGCCATTCAGCCAGCTGTATATCCGTTCTGGCCTCTCTGAAATAAGTAAATAGTGGCACGGTGATTAGCACTGCTGCCTCACAGCATAAGAAACATGGGTTCAATTCCAGCCTCAGGTCACTGTCTGTGCGGAGTCTGCACATTCTCCCCATGCCTGCGTGGGTTTCCTCCAGTTGCTCCAGTCTCCTCCCACAGTGCGAAAGATGTGCTGCATTGGCCATGCTAAATTCTCCCCGTGTACCCGAACAGGCGCCAGCGTGTGACGGCGCGGGGATTTTCAGAGTAACTTCATCGCAGTGTTAATGTAAGCCTACTTTTGACACTAAACTTTAAAAAAACAGTGCAACGTGCAAGTTTCCCCGCACATGAGAATTTCCCACCTTCTCTCCACTGATCTGCTGTGTGGCACAGTTGTTGGCACTGGAGTCTCACACAGAGTCAGAGACCTGGGTTCAATTCCTGCCTCGGGTCACTGCCTGTGTGGAGTTTGCACATTCTCCGTGTTAAATTGCCTCTCAGTGTCAGGGGGACTAGCTGGGTAAATACATGGGGTAATGGGGATTGGGATTGTGATAGGGACAGACTCGATGGGCTAAATGGCCTCCTTCTGCACTGTAAGATTCTATCATTCTATATTTGCATGGGTTTCCTGCGGGTTCTCCAGCTTCCTCCCATAATATGTGGGTTAGGTTGATTGGCCATGATAAATTACCCCTAGCGTCAGGGGGATTAGATGGGTAAATGTGGGGTTACAGGGATAGGGCCTGGGTGGGATTGTTGTTGGTGCAGCGTTAATGGGCCAAATGGCCTCCTTCTGTACTTTAGAGATTCTATGATTGTCCATGGACACCGCATTACCCCTGTCACCTCTTCAAAAAACTGAGTTGAACAAGATTTGTGAAACGCGGAGAATGTGCAAACTCCGCACATTCCTGAGGCCAGAATTGAACCCGAGTCCCTGGCGCCATGAGGAGGCAGTGCTGACCACTATACCACCGTGCTGCCCAGGCACCATGCCATTGGATATGCCAGGTTACAAAACCTTTCTGGAAATCTGCTGCTGCTGCTGATGGTTCACAGAGCCCAGGAAATCTATTCTCGCTGAGCTTACTGGACAACCCAAATCCTGTCCAGGGAGAACAGCAACACTCTGCACTGTCTCTCGGCAAGATGGCGTTGATGAGCCCTCACTGCCACTCCAACAGTGCCCTAGCTGACGCTAACCAACCCAGCTGGGGAGTATTTTTAAGGTGGAGGGGGATAAATTTTTGTTAAGTAAGGAAATCTAAGGTATTGAGGGTGAATGTGGAACTCAGTGCTAACGGATGAGTCATAATCTTACGGTCTGCTCCCAAGGGGCCGAATGGCCTTCTTCGTATATCCACATGTATGTTTGTAAGGTACAACGCGGGAGGCCAGTCAAGGGAATTTGGAATAGTCGGGTCCTCAGCAAACAATGAGGAATCTGCAAGAAAATAACTGGAAAGCAATCCCATTCTCAGTAATTGTCCGCCTTTCAATTTTAATTAGAGCCACAGTCAGGCTCTGAGCTGGAAAGGCCCATCGCTGGGGGGACAGCTTCATTGTTCAGCCTCATTGGGCACAAAACTCCCAGGCGGTGAGCGCAGTTAACCCTTCACTCTCTGTGATGGAACAATCACCCAACTGCACTGAGAGAACGTGTGTGAAATTCAGGCTAACTGTGTCCAAGAACTTGTTTCACCCAGTGAGGGAGTGATTCTTCATTCATGGGGCAACAGTGTCACTGGCTAGGCCAGCATTTATTGTCCATCCCTAGTTGCCCTTGAGAAGGTGGTGGTGAGCTGCCTTCTTGAATCGCTGCAGTTCTGTGGGTTGACAATGCCGTTAGGGAGGGAATTCCAGGATTTTACCCCAAGACTGCGAAGGAACGGTGATATATTTCCAAGTCAGGATGGTGAATGGGGGTTGGGTGAACTTACAGGTGATGGTTTTCCCATGGATCTGCTTCCATTGTCTTTCTAGATGGAAATGGTCCTGGGTTTGGAAGGTACTGTCTAAGGACCTTTGGTGAATTGCTGTAGTGTATAGTGTAACTAGTACACACTGCTGGTACTGAGTGTTGGTGGTGGAGAGAGTGAATGTTTGTAGACGTGGTGATAATCAAGCGGAGCTGCTTTGCTCTGGATGGTGTTGAGATTCTTGAGTGTTATGGGAGCTGCACCCATCCAGACAAGTGGGGAGTATTCCATCACACTCCTGATTTATGCCTCATAGATAGTGGACAGGCTTTGGAGAGTTGGGAGATGAATTACTTCCGCAGTATTGGGGCTGATGGAGATTCCATCCCAACATGTTGCATCTGTTGACTTGTATGGGCATGCCAGGTATTCTGCTCTTAGCCTCCCAGTGGCCTTAGCTGGGATGGGTTTGCAGCTGCACTAGTCCAAGGGATTCAATTAGAACTGAGAGACCCAGGTACCTTCAGCCTCTTTCCAATCATTGGACCTTGGGATGTCTCAACACCAGCAAAGCAGCTTCTGCTGGCCATCTCCAAAAGGAAGAGAATAACCTCAGAACTGAGGTATTTGTAACCATCAGAATACATTTAATAGCAGAGGAATCTTTGACCTGGGGAGCAGAAGGCTGGGCCACATCACCTAATAGGGTTCATAAAGATTATGGAAGGATTCAGTTGGATAAATTCTTAGAGAAGATGTTTCTTCTTGCAGAGGATAGAAAATTCAAGAGAAACGTTTGACCCATGGACTGGTTGGGATAGGGGACTCGCTGCCATAGGGAGTGGTTGAGGTGTATTATAGGATAGAGTCATGCTGGATAACCATGTGATGGTAAAGGGGATCGAAGGATTAGGAAGAGAGTGAGGAGGAGACTTTTTTTAATCATATGTGGAACATGGGCATCGCTGGCTGGCCAGCATTTATTGCCCATCCCTAGTTGCCCTTGGAGGGCAGTTGAGAGTCAACCACATTGCTGTGGCTCTGAAGTCACACGTAGACCAGACCAGGTAAGGATGGCAGATTTCCTTCCTAAAGAACATTAGTGAACCAGATAAAGTCATGGAGTCAAAGAGATTTATAGCATGGGAACAGGCCCTCCAACCCAACTTGTACATGCTGCCCCCATTTTTGAAACCCCTAAGCTAGTCCCAATTTCCTGTATTTGGCCTATATCCCTCTGTACCCATCATATCCATGTAACTCTTTAAACACTTTTTAAAAGATAAAATTGTACCCATCTGTAACCAGATGAGTTTTTCCGACAATGGTTTCATGGTCATCAGTAGATTCTTAATTCCAGATATTTTTATTGTATTCAAATTCCACCATCTGCCATGGCGGGATTTGAACCCGGGTCCCCAGAACATTCAATGTGGTTCTAGATTATTAGTGTAGCAATAATATGCTAGGCCATCACCCCCACCCTAAATTCAAGGGTGGTGTAAGGACCAGTATGTACCAAATCATAGATCATAGAATCATTGAACGCTACTATGCAGAATGAGGTCCTTCGGCCCATCGAGTCTGCACTGAACACAATCCCACCCAGACCCTACTCCCATACCCCTACATATTACATTCACTAATCCCTCTAACCTACGCATTCCTGGGTACTAAGGGGCAATTTCTTAGTGTGGACAATCAACCTAACCTGTACATCTCTGGACTTGCATTCTAATCAGTGTTCTATAAACTGAGTGCGTGCCTTTATACACCATGTCTGTGAGCAGAACTCCCCACTCACCTGACAAAGGAATGGCGCTCCGAGCAGGGTGGCATTTGTTAAAGGGCCTGTTTCTGTGCTGTTAATACTTTGGGAAAGATTTTCCTGCCTCAGACGCTGCTGAGATTTTCCAGTTCCGTTAAAAGTCAGTGGACCTTAGGCCAGCGATTCATCTCAAAAATACTGAGTAATCCCAGCTGCTGTCTCCGGTTCATCCTTGAAGGCAAAAGGTGAGCATGTTTCTCGCCTTCTGAGAGGGAACAAAGAACAAGGATTGTTGACAATGAGGAGAGGTCAAATAAACTCGGATTGTTTCCATTGGAAAGGCTGAAGGGAGACCTGATAGAGGTCTACAAAATGATAGGGGGATAGTCAGAGGGTTTTTTCCCAGGTGGAAGTGTCAGTTACACAGGGGACACAGGTTCAAGGTGAGATGGGAAAAGGGAGATGTGCGGGAGGCAGGGGAATGTTTCATGCAAAGAGTGATGGATGCGTGGAACACACTGCCAGAGGGAATAACAAAGAACAAAGAACGAGACAGCACGGGAAACAGGCCCTTCGGCCCAACAAGCCACGCCGCCATTTTAACATTGTGAGTACCCTTCGCTACCTGTGACATTTGTCTATACCTATTGGGGAAGATTGAGGGATGCCTAATTTAGAGACAATTTGTTAATACCAATCAGTCTAAGAGCACGTTTTTAGGGTGTGGGAGGAAACTGGAGTACCCAGAGAAAACCCATGCAATCATGGGGAGAATGTGCAAACTCCCACAGACACTGGCCCAAATCTGCACAGCAAACAGTGATAGTCACTAAGCTGCCCATCAGATGGTCCAGTTTAAGCATACGCTAATGACGTGAAGCACTAGGCAACTCTCAAAGTTAAATTCAAGGACGACCCACCGCGTGTATGCCCCTTGTTGGTCAACAAGGATGTTGGAAGCTGGCACATTAATAACATTTAAGAGGCATCTGGATGGATACGTGAATAGGGAGCGAATAAAGGGAGATGGATCGAGTGAGGGCAGGATGTTTTTTAAAGTTTATTTCAGGCATCATGATTGATACAGGCTCGGAGGGCCAAAGGGCCTGTGCTGTACTTTATAACAAATCGCTCCAATGGTCAATATCGATGTTTAAACTCTCACATGAACCTAGGTCCCAGGCTAAAACCTGGGTCTTATTTTTATGTTTTGTTTAAGGACTCTTAATCTTGGGAAAATCTCACAAACCGCTCACAATGCTGATTAACAGAGATTAAACTGAGTTTCTGAGTTATTAAATGTAGTTTGTTTGCAAAGCCCTGGAGACCAAGAGCATCCTGGTGAGTCTTCTTTGCACTCTCTCCAAAGCTTCCACATCCTTCTGATAGTGTAGCGACCTTACAATCTTGAAAAGATATTCGGATGAAATATCATAACATTCAAGGATATCGGGCAAGTGTTGGAAAATGGGATTAGCGCGAATTTAGTGGCAGTTATTGTCAGTGCAGACTCGACGGGCTGAAGGGCCCTTTGTACGCTGTATGAATCTATGGCTGGAATTTTACCACCGCTATGGGAATCAGGACGGATCATGGAAAGGTCTGTTGACTTCAAGCAAGATGTTACAGTTTTGAAATGAATGAAAATCCTATGATTAAATTGTCAGATTGGGATCTTCTTCACATTTTCCCTCTGCCCAGAATGTGCTTTTGAGTGCAGTAAGTTTCACTGGGTTGTGGCAGATGAGTCGATCCTGAGGGATCTTCGCCCGCGAACCAGTGTCGATATGAGCACGTCCCAGGGGGAGAGCATCCTTGCATTTCCCTTTGATTCACCAGGCGAGCAGGATCCAGGCAAGAGCTCCCCAGAGAAGGTTGCCTTTGGAAATCTTTGTAACATTACACTGAATAGAGCGAGGGTTGGACACCTCTGGGGGATCAGAGATGTTTCACCTCTGTCTTTCATCTCAAATGCGATCAGTAACGCGAGCTCTCAAAACATATCCCCCCCCCTATTACCTTACACTCCAAAGATATCATAAGAGGCACGGCTAAACAGCTACATCCTTGTTATCTGATCAGATCTGCTCAAACTGCCCTTTGACTGGGAGAAATGGTAGGAAATGGACAATTACCAGCTGCTTTCCCTTCTCCTTTTCTTTCCCTGAATGGCTGTTGATCAAGCAATCTCCCTCCGAGGGGGAGCAGGCCTCACCGGCACACCTGGGAATTCCGAATGGTCAGCGAACATTATCTTTCTCCGTACATTTCCAATGGAACAGTGCCCTCAGCAAACAGGATCAAAGCCCCCCCCTTTCACAACCCTTCCTGCCTCTCAAGTAGCGGCATCTCGGAGGCCTCCTGTGGATCTGTCGGCCCGTTGTGTTGTGTTCAGCCCTCAGGTGAACCTGACACATTGGGTGGAGAAGCAAGGGAGTTACGGTGAGTCTTAATATCAGAGCGGCACAGACTCAGCTGGAGAATTGTGTTCAGCTCTGGGTACTGCGCAATTGGAAGAGTGGCAGAGCCCAGGACAGGGTGCAGAGGAATACAATGTAGATCAGAACAGGAACAGGCCCTTCGGCTCACAATGTTGTGCCAAACATGAGACCAAATTAAACTAATCCCCTCTGCCTGCCCTTGTTCCGAATCCCTCGATTCCTTGCATTTTCATGGTATTTTTCATTCATTCGTGGGACATGGGTGTTGGACCAACATTTATTGCCCATCCCTAGTTGCCCAAGGGCAGTTGAGAGTCAACTACATAAGAACGTAGAACCCTACAGTGCAGAAAGAGGCCCTTCGGCCTGTCGAGTCTGCACCGACTATCCAGGCCCTACTCCCATATGCCTACGTATTTTACCCGCTAATCCCTCTAACCAACACATCTCAGAATTTTAAGGGGCAATTTTAGCACGGCCAATCAACCTAACCCACACATCTTTGGACTGTGGGAGGAAACCAGAGCACCCGGAGGAAACCCAAGCAGATACAAGGAGGACATGCAAACTCCACGTAGACAGTGACCTGAACTGGGAATCAAACCCAGGTCCCTGGAACTGTGAAACAGCAGTGCTAACCACTGTGCTACCGTGCCGCATTGCTGAGGCTCTGGAGTTACATGTAGGCCAGAATGGGTAAGGATGGCAGATTTCCTTCCCTAAAAAACATTAGTGAGCCAGATTGGTTTTTCCAACAATAGTTTCAGGGTTATCAGTAGATTCTTAATTCCAGGTATTATTTTTATTGAATTCAAGTTCCACCACGGCGGGATTCAAACCGGGGTCCCCAGAACAATAGCTGAGTTTCTGGATTAATAAATTAATTAGTCCAGCAATAATACTGCAAGGCCATTGCCTCCTCTGTGCATAATAAAAACCCCTTAAACTCCCTATTGTATCTGTCTCCACCAACATCCCTGGCAGCAAGTTCTAACCACCTACAACTCTCTGTGGAAAAAAACTTGCCCCTCACATCTCCTTCGAACTTTCTCCCCTCATGCTCCCTGGTACTGGAGTTGAAAAAAAGTGGCTGAGCATGAAGAAAAGGGGATGTCTCCTCTCTCTGCAAAAACCTATCTACACTTCACCATTTTATAGATTTCTATCAGGTCTCTCCTCAGCCTCCATCACTCCAAAGAGAAAACCCGTAGTTTGTCCAGCCTCTCCTTCTAGCTCATTCCCTCTGCGCCAGGCAGCATCCTGGTAAACCTCTTCTGCGCCCTCTCCAAAGCCCCGCAATGTGGCAACTAGAATTGCACACAACACTCTAAGTGGGGCCTAACCAAAGTTTTATAAAGCTGTAACATGACATTCTGACTCTTGTACTCAATGCCCTGACCACTAAAAGTGTAGGAACCCTGCAGTGCAGAAGGAAGCCATTCAGCTCATTAAGTCTGTACTGACAACAATCCCCCCCACACTCCCCCAGGCCCTACCCCCATAATCCCACATATTTCCCCCGCTAATCCCTCAGATTACACATCCCGGGATATTAAGGGGCAACTTAGCATGGCCAATACACTTAACTCGCGCATCCTTAGACAGTGAGAGGAAACTGCAGCACCTGGCAGAAACCCACGTAGAGAAGGGGAGAATGTGCAAACTCCACACAGACAGTGACCTAAGCTGGGAATTGAACCGGATCCCTGGTACTGTGAGGCAGGAGTGCTAATAACTGTGCCACCGTGCCACTTTATTTTGATCTGGTTTGATTTGTTATTGTTATACGTATTAAATATAGCAAAGAGGATTGTTTCTTGTGCACTATACAAAGCATACCATTCATAGAGAAAGAAAGGGAAGAGTGCAGAATGCAGTGTTACAGTCAGAGCTAGGGTATGGAGAAAGATCAACTTAGTGTGAGGTAAGTCCATTCAAAAGTCTGACAGCAGCAAGGAAAAAGCTGTTCTTAAGTTGGTTGGTACGTGACCTTGATTTTTATATTTTTTTCCCAACGGATAAAGCAGAAAGAGATAATGCTCGAGGTGTGTGGGGTCCTGGCTGCTTTCCCAAGGCAGCGGGAAGTGTAGACAGAGTCAATGGATGGGAGGTTGGTTTGTGTGATGGATTGGGCTACATTCACGACCTTTTGCAGTTCCTTGCAGTCTTGGGCAGAGCAGGAGCCCATACCAAGCTGTGATACAACGAGAAAGCATGCTTTCTATGGTGCATCTGTAAAAGTTGGTGACAGTCATAGCTGGCACGCCAAATTTCCTTAGTCTTCTGAGAAAGTAGAAGTTCTCCATCTGATCTGTATCATTCTACAGCCTTTGACAACCTACGCACAATTCCACCTATCTTAATGTCATCTACAAACTTACTAACCAACTGTGTTGGGGTGAGAGACTTCAGTTTGGGAAAAGACTGGAGTAAGTGGATTCATTCACCTTCGACCAGAAGGTGATTTAACCTTCTGGTTAAAAAGGGGAGATTTAACAGAGTAACCATGAAGCATTCTCCTGGAATAAATGAGGAGAAATTCTTTCCTCCAGTAGGAATTGGGTGATAACCAGAGGCACAGGTTTCAGGCAGTTGAAAAGACACAACAGGGATCTTGGCTTCATGTCATACTATCTGTAACCCCCATGACTTGCCTGGGTTAGCAAAAAACCTCACTTACTGTGCTGTCTGGAGACAATACATATCTCTCTAACCTGTGCTCACTTCACATTGTCGGCCACTTTAAGACTTGAATAGCCAGTTAGATGTAAAGATTTGCATTTTTAATCAGTAATCTGTAAACAGTCTGTGTTGTTATATGTGCTGTTTGAGACCAGAACACCTCATTCACCTGATGCAGAGGACAGCATCGAAAGCTTGCGAGTTTGCTATCAAATAAATCGGTTGGAGTTAAACCCGGCATTGTCAGGCTTCTTACTGAGTTGAAAAAAGAACCAGAGAGCAGGAGAAATGGTTTTCTGCAGCGAGTTGTCAAGGTCACCATGCCACCGGGTGGTTGAGGAAGATTCAAGAATAACTTTTAAAAGAGAATTAGCTAAACATCTGAAGCAGGAGTGAAAATTCAGGGAGATAGGGAATGATATGGGACTGCAGATACACCATTCAAAGAGCTAGTACAGCCAAAAGTGGGCCAAAGGTTCGATTGGCAATGTGAGGAGTTGCAGTCAGCATGAGGGTACATGGAGATATACCCTCATTCCACATGAACCAACACTGTATACAGAAGTGTGCAGAGAGTGCAGCATTCTGATAGTGCAGCACTCCAACAATGCAGCACACTAATAGTGTAGTGCAGAGACAGTGCAGCACGCCAACAGTGCGGCATTCTGACATTGAGACACTCCAACAGAGCAGCATTCAAACTTCACAGTGCTCTGACTATGCAGCAGTCTGACACTGCAGCACTCCGACAGGGTGGCACTCAGTTCGAGCACTGTGCTGTCTGTGGAGCACTCTGACAGTGCAGCACAATGATAGTGAATTAGTCAGCCAGTGTGGCACTCTGACAGTGCAGGACTCAGACAGTGTGGGGGATTGGAATGGGGCATGGGGAGGGGAATGGGACACGGAGAGTGGAATGGGGTATGGGGAGGGGAATGGGGCACAAGGGAGGGAAATGGGGCATGGGGAGGGAAATGAGGCACGGGGAAGGGAATGGAACACAAGGAGGGGAATGGGGCACGGGGAGGGGAATGGGACACGTGGAGGGAAATGGGACATGGGGAGGGAAATGGGGCACGGGGAGAGGGAATGGGGCACGGGAGAGGAATGCGGCATGAGAGAGGAACGGGCACAGGGAGGGGAATGGGGCACAGGGAGGGAATGGGGCACAGGGAGAGGAATGGGGCACAGGGAGGGGAATGGGACACGGGAGAGGAATGCGGGCACAGGGAGGGGAATGGGGCACGGGGAGGAATGCGGCGGGGAGAGGAACAGGGCACAGGGAGGGAATGGGCACAGGGAGGGGAATGGGACACGGGGAGGAATGGGGCACGGGGAGGGGAATGGGCCACAGGGAGGGGATGGGCACAGGGAGGGGAATGGGACACGGGAATGGGGTACAGGGGAATGGGACCACGGGGAGAGGAATGGGGAATGGGACACGGGGAGGGGAATGGGGTAGGATGGGAAATGGGATGGGGAAGGGGAGGGTAATGGGGTATCGGGGAGGGGAATGGGGCACTGGAGGGGGAAGGTGGGGACACAGGGAGGGGAATGGGACACGGGGATGGAATGGGGTATGGGGAGGGGAATGGGGCACAGGAGGGGAATGGGGCACAGGGAGGGAATGGGGTAAAGGGAGGGATGGGACACGGGGAGGGAATGGGGGGAGGGGAATGGGGTACAGGGAGGGGAATGGGACAACGGGGGAGGGGGAATGGGATGGTGGGGAGGGAATGGGGCACGGGGAGGGAAATGGGTACAAGGAGGAATGGGGCACAGGGGGGAATGGGACAACGGGGAGGGGAATGGGGCCAGGGGGGAATGGGACCGGGGGAGAATGGACGTGGGGAGGAATGGAGTACGGGGAGGGGAATGGCGCACGGGGAGGGAATGGGGGGTACAAGGGAGGGGAATGGGGCAAGGTGGGGAATGGGGCACGGGAGGGAATGGGCATGGGGAGGGAATAGGGACAGGGGAAGTGGGGCATGGGGAGGGGAATGGGAACGGGGAGGGGAAGGCCGGGGAGGGGAATGGGGGTACGGGGAGGGGAATGGAGCATGGGGAGGGGGAGGGAAGGGGCAGGAGGGAAGGGCACCAATGGGGGGGATTGGGACAGGGAGGGAATGGGGCACAGGGAGGGGAGGGGAGGGATGGGGCACGGGGAGGAATGGGGTGGAATGGGCACGGATGGAGGGGATGGAATGGGACCGGGGAGGGGAATGGGGCACAGGGAGGGGAATGAGTGGAATGGGAAACAGGGAGGGAATGGGAACGGGGAGGGGAATAGGGCACAGGGGAATGGGTACGGGGAGGGAATGGGACACGGGGAGGGGAATGGGGTAACGGGAGGGGAATGGAGCACGGGGAGGGGAATGGGAGCATGGGGAGGGGAATGGAGGGCAGGGAGGGGAATGGGGTGCAGGGGCAGGGGAATGGGGCACAGGGAGGGAATGGGGCACGGGGAGGGAGGAATGGGACAAATACCACGGGGAGGGGAATGGGGCACAGGGAGGGGAATGGAGCGGGGATGACAGGGAATGGGGAGGGAATGGGCATGGGACAGGAGGGGAATGGGGCACGGGGGAGGGGAATGGGCAGGGGGAGGGGAATGGAGAGGGAATGGGGAATGGGGGGGGAGGGGAATGGACAAGGGAAATGGGGCACGGGGAGGGGAATTGGGCACAGGGGAGGGGAATGGGGCATAGGGAGAGGGGACGGGGAGATGGCACGGGGAGGGGAATGGGGAACGGTGGTGGCGGAATGGGCCACGGGGGAGGAATGGGACATGGGGAGGGGAATGGGAATGGACATGGGGAGGGGAAGGGGGAGGGAAGGGACATGGGGAGGGGAATGGGGCAAGGAGGGGAATGGGGCACGGGGGAATGGGGCAGGGGAGGGAATGGGGCAGGGGAGGGGAATGGGCAGGGGGAGGGGAATGGGGTGGAGGGGGGGGGAGGGGGAAATGGGGCACGGGAGGGAATGGGGCAGGGGGAGGGGAATTGGCGGGCACAAGGGAGGGAATGGGGCATAGGGAGAGGACAGGCACGGGAGGGGAATGGGGACGGGGAGGGGAAGGGCACACGGGGAGGGGAATGGGGACAGGGAGGGGAATGGGACAGGGGAAAATGGGGGGGAGGGGAATGGGACATGGGGGGGCAAGGGAGGGGATGGGGCACAGGGAGGGAGGGGACAGGGGCAGGGGGAGGGGAATGGGGCGGGGAGGGGAATGGACAGGGGAGGGGAATGGGGCAGGGAGGGAAGGGGCAGGGGGGAGGGAATGGGAACGGGGAGGAAATGGGGCGAGGGGAGGGGATTGGGCACAGGGAGGGAATGGGGCCATAGGGAGAGGACGGGACGGGGAGGGGAATGGGGCACGGGAGGGGAATGGGACATGGGGAGGGGCATGGGCACAGGGAAGGGAATGGGCAGGGGAGGAGGGGAATTGGACAGGAGGGGAATGGGGTGGGGCACAGGGAGGGGAATGGGGGGGAAATGGGGCACGGGAGAGGGGCACAGGAGAGGAAAACGGGGGAGGAACAGGGCACTGGGAGGGGAATGGGGCATGGAGGTGAATGGGACATAGGGGAGGGGAATGGGCACAGGGAGGGGAATGGGGCACAGGGAGGGGAATGGGGCACGGGGAGAGGAACAGGGCACGGGGAGGGCAATGGGACATGGGGGAGGGGAATGGGGCACGGGGAGAGGAATGGGGCACGGGGAGGGGAATGGGACATGGGGACTGGAATGGGGCATAGGGACTGGAGTGGGATGGGGAGTGGATGGTCAGTACTTATCAATTTCTGCTTATCTCTCCAACAGACACAACAGGTGTCGGGCACTGAGAAAGCCAGCTATAGATCGAGCCAAGGGGACCTCGGAGATTCCTCGTTGCCTGTAACCGGCTTGCCACGTAATCCCGTAAGATCAGCAAACTCTATGTGGCTGTCAAATCCTTCAGGGCAGATCCTGAGGAAAGGCTGCTGCTTTTCATTAGTGGGATTATTGCGGGAAGCTTGACCTCATTTAATCAAAGGGACAGTTCCATGAAGCGTCTTGCTGGGAGAGGAATTTCCCACTGATACACCCACCCGTTGCTTCTCCACTCGAACCTTCCAGGAAATGTTTAACCCCTTCACCCTTAGCCTGGCTTTGTCTGCGGAATCCCTCCACATGGGATCAGCCTTGGCAAGAAGACCCTCTCAGCGTGTGTCAATGATGGCGTGAGGAAAATGGAGATTGGCATCCCATTCCCTATCGTAGACATTCACTGCCTCCATCACTGACGTACAGTGTCGGCAACATGTACCAACTTCCAGACTCACTTCAACAACTCACCAAGGCTCTTTCCAAACCTGTCACTTCTACCACCAACCCCTCTCAAGGGCAATTAAGGATGGGTAATTAAGAATGAGAATGGAGTTTAATGTGGAAAAGTGTGAGGTAATGCACTTTGGCAGGAACAATAAATGTGTAGAGTATAGGGCTAATGGTAGGGCTCTTAATAGTGTTGAGGAACAGAAGGATCTTGGTGTATGTGTCAATAGATCCCTGAAAGTAGGCAGTCAAGTGGATAAAGTTGTTAAGAAGGCTTATGGAGTCTTAGCTTTTATTGGTAGGGGGATTGAATTTAGGAGCCGCAGCATCATGTTGCAGCTGTACAAAACTCTAGTGCGGCCGCACTTGGAGTATTGTGTGCAGTTCTGGTCGCCACATTATAAGAAAGATGTGGAGGCATTGGAGAGGGTACAGAGGAGGTTTACCAGGATGTTGCCTGGTATGGAGGGCAGGTCCTATGAAGAGAGGTTGAAGGATTTGAGGTTGTTTTCGTTAGAAAGGAGGGCTAAGGGGGGATCTTATTGAAACATATAAGATAATTAGAGGTTTGGATAGGGTGGACAGTGATAGCCTTTTTCCTAGGATGGAAAAGCTAGCACGAGGGGACACAACTTTAAATTAAGGGGTATGAGTTATAGGACGGATATCAGAGGTAGGTTCTTTACTCAAAGAGTGATTAGGGAGTGGAATGCCCTGCCTGCAGCTGTTGTGGATGCGCCAAGTTTGGTGGCGTTTAAGAGGTTAGTTGATAAGTATATGGATGAGAAGGGAATGGTTTAGTTAGGAGGGGCATTGCTTTTTATTTTGGTCGGCACAACATCGAGGGCCGAAGGGCCTGTTCTGTGCTATATTGTTCTATGTTCTATGTTCTATGTTCTATGACTTTGCCTATGATGTCCACACTGTGAGAATAAATAGTAAAAAGAACCTGTGGGTCAGTACTGCTCAGCAAAGGTCATTAACGAGAGTCAGGGGCACCTCCAGAGTGTAATTCCTTGACTGCTTGGCCAGTTTTGGGGTCATTAAAGTGTAGCCAAATGGAAATGGAATCAGGGCAAATTAGTTTATCGGGGGAAGGTTGGAGACTTCGCTTTTCTAACGGACATTGGTGACAAATTGTGACACTTTTCCGGCCTTTTTCTTTTATTCTTTTATGGGGCGGCGCGGTAGCACAGTGGTTAGCACTGCTGCTTCGCAGCTCCAGGGACCTGGGTTCGATTACCGGGTCGGTCACTGTTCTGTGTGGAGCCTGCACATTCTCCTTGTGGGTTTCCTCTGGGGGCTCCGGTTTCCTCCCACAGTCCAAAGACGTGCGGGTTAGGTTGATTGGCCGTGCTAAAATTGCCTCTTCGTGTCTGGGGATTTAGGTTAGAGGGATCAGTAGATAAATGTGTAGGGATAGGGATTGTGGTCGGTGCAGGCTCGATGGGCCAAAGCCTGTTTCTGTGCTGTAGGGTTCTATGGACGTGGGAGTCACTGCAGGTCAAGCACTTACTGCATGTCCCTAATTGCCCTTGAGCTGAGTGTCTTGCTAGGCCTTTTCAGAGGGCAGTTAAGAGTCAACCACATGCTGTGAGCCTGGAGTCACTTTTAGGCCAGACCAGATAAGGACAACAGATTTCCTTCCCCAAGAGAGCATTGGTGAAGGGTTTTTACAATAATCAGTGTTGTACCTTTACAGAGATTGAAGGTGGAACTTTGCCCTCCCGCCTGCCACAGGAAGCGTAGCAGGCAGGAGAGGACCATACCAGTGACATTGAACAGGACTTTCTGGTCTTGGGGTGAGCATGGCTGCAAAATCCTGCCCTAACTTTACATTCTGGGTTTTATGAATTGTATTTCATCAGCTGCGGGATTGGACTCCGTGTCCCCAGGGCCTGGCCCATGGAATACTAGCCCAGTTCCCGCTACACCAAATCTGGCCCATGTGCTGCACAAATCCTCCCTCACCCCAAGCCCATTCACCCTCTGTGCTCCTCACTTCAAAAATTCCCAGCTCCTTCCGCTGGTTCCTCCCTGCCTATTCCTGCAAACTCCCTATAAGCTGATGTGAAGGTTCTGCAGTGATTAACGGAATCCTCCACCCAAGGCTCCTTTTCTGGAAGAGTTAACATGCAATCGTCTCTTAGCTTTGGGTCAGGGAGGTTAATGGAGGGTGTCAGAGGGTTCAAACTGATTGTTGCAGGTTGAGCAGGCAATGTTCAACGCTTCTGACAACTTGCTGCTACTGGCACGAACTCCCGCTCGCTTGACCCACCCCCTCCAGGAAGGTCCGCGGGCCCCCCTCTGCCCCCCGCAGCGAGGTGACCTTCTGGTGCCCACCTGCAGGGTCCCTCTCGGCGGGTAGCCCAGTGAGACTTCAGTACCTCTCAAGATTGCGGCGGGTTTGTTGCGAAAGTTTTTCCCTCAGCTTCTTGCGCTTTAGCAATCTGATTAACCCGGGGTGACTGACTGAGCGAAGGGTAAGGAGACTAATTTAACTCTGCTTCATGTCAGCCACTCTAGCTGTGGAGCCTTTGACCCCTGCGGAGGTTAATTGGGATTAAGCAGACGTCCAAACGGTGAGAATATGTCAACCTGACGCTGGGGAGAATCGACAGACTTCACTGAGCAGGGAGTCCAGGGATCTTCGACCCAGACGGATGGAGGAGTACGTGCAATTCAAACACTTTAAGACTTGATTATTGCAGACGATGACATTCACCCTGCCTCTGCTCATCGACTGCTGACTCCCCTCATTCATGTCTTTTGTTAGCTTCAGACCTGACCATTCTCACACACGTTCCTGTCCAGCCTCACACCTTCCCCCCTCTGTGAACTTAGGGTTCAAATTCACTGCCCTGGTCCTAACTCCCATTGAACCCCCCCCCCTCCCCCCCCCAACAATACCCTGAACCCACTGACTCATAGCCCAGCACCAAGTACGTGCAGTTCTGATCACCCGATTATAGAATGGATATTGTTAAACTAGAGAGAGTGCAGAGCTGATTTACTAGGATGCTACTTGATGGTTTGAGTTATAATGGGCAGTGGATAGGCATATGGATAGCATTGGAATAGTTTAGGATAGAGGGTCATAAAATTGGTTACATTGGACGGCGCAACATCGAGGGCCGAAGGGCCTGTACTGCGCTGTAATGTTCTATGTTTTCGGGGGCTATTTCCCAGGGCTGAAATGATTCTCGGAGGCTATTTCCCAGGGCTGAAATGGTCGCTACGAGAGGACACAGGTTTAAGGTGCTGGGGGGCAAATACAGAGGAGATGTTAGAGGTAAGTTTTTCACTCAGAGGGTGGTGAGTGAATGGAATCGTCAGTGGTGGTAGAGGCGAACTCGCTGGAGTCTTTTAAGAGACTTCTGGATGAGTACATGGAATGTAATGGGATTGGGAGTTACAGATAGTTCTATGGTCTGGTAGGTATGGATATGATCGGCACAACTTGTGGGCCG
The DNA here is from genome assembly GCA_024679065.1 of Sphyrna mokarran. NCBI lineage: Eukaryota > Metazoa > Chordata > Chondrichthyes > Carcharhiniformes > Carcharhinidae > Sphyrna > Sphyrna mokarran. The sequence continues at coordinate 7,502,770 of JAGIQG010000001.1, forward strand.
AAATTGCCCGTTTGTGCTGCAGTGTTCTATGTTCTATGCTCTATTTCTATGTTCTATAAGGAGAAGCTGAATGGACTGGGACTTCTTCCCCTGGAGCGTACAAGGCTGAGTGGTGATTTTACTGAGGTCTATAAAATAATAAGAGGCATAGACAAGTCAATGTCTTTTCCCAAAGATATGAGAATTTATAACTGGAGGGAATAGGCTTAAAGTGAGAGAGGAGATGTACAAAAGTGTCCAGAGGGGTAATTTTTTTACACAGAGAGTGGTGAGTGTCTGGAAGGAGCTGACAGAGGTAGTAGTGGAGGTAGGTACAATTTTATCTTTTATAAAGCATCTAGACAGTTACATGGGTAAGATGGGTATGGAGGGATATGGGCCAAATGTGGGCAATGGGGACTAGCTGAATGGTTTATAAAAAAGGCCAGCATGGATAGGTGGGCTGAAGGGTCTGTTTCCATGCTGTAAACTTCGATGACTCTGTGGCCTCAAATTTAAAACTGTCCTCTTTGTTTTCAAACTCGTCCTTGTCTTTGCCCCCTCTTATCTCCTGTAGGCTGATAACCCTCCTCGAGGTATGAATGGTGCTGAACACTATGAAATCATCAGCGAAAATCCCCACTTTGACAGAGGGAAGGTCATTGACAAAGCAGCTAAAGATGGTTGGGCCTGGGACACTACCCCGAGGGACTCCTGCAGAGATGTCCTGGAGCTGAGATGATTGACCTCCAACCACCGCAACTGGAAGTGCCAGGTATAAATCCAACCAGCAGAGAATCTTCCCCCTGACTTCCACAGACTTCACTTTACTCAGATTCCTTGGTCCTACATTCAGTCAAATGCAGCCTTGATGTCAAGGGCAGTCACCCTCAGTTCACCTCTGATATTCAGCCCTTTTCTCCATGTTTGAAGCAAGGCTGTAAGGAGATGTTTGTAAGAATGGTTCCAGAGACGAGAAACTTCAGATAGATTGGAGAGTTCGGCACTGTTCTCCCTGGAGACAAGGGTAAGAGGAGATTTGATCAAGACGTTCAAAATCATGAGGGGGCCGGACGGAGAAGGTGAGGAATAACTGTTATCGCTTGTAAAAGGATCAAGAACGGAAGGGCACAGATTTAAAGTGATTTGTAAAAGAAGAAAATGTGATGTGTGAAAATGCTTTCTCACACAGCAAGAGGTTGGTGTCTAGGAGGCTCTGCCTGGAAGTGTGGAGGAGACACGTTCAATCGAGGCATTCTCGAGGGATTAGATAATTATTGAATAGAAACAATGTGCAAGGATATGGGGAAGGGGCAGGGAAATGGCACTAAGTCATGATGAGAGAGCCAGTACAGACTCAATGGGCCAAATGGCCTCCTTCCACGCTGTAACTATTTTGTGATTCTGTGATTCCTTCCCTGGTTTGGCCTGTGTGTGACTTCATATCTACAGCAATGTAGTTGACTGTTAACTGCATCTGGAGAAGGGCAATTAGGGATGGGCAATAAATGCTGGCCAGCCAGTGATATCCATGTCCCACGAATGAATAAAATAAAACACAGATTTCAAAGCCACGAGGGAGAGAAGAATTATATTCGCACAATTGAGCTCTCTGGAGAGTATAGCTTGAAAGGAGGGTGGGAGCACATTCGATAATGATTTTCCAATGGGAATCAGCTAAATCTGGAAAACAGAAAAACATTTGCAGAGTCGGAGAATTGGTGGGGTGGAGGGACATGGGATTGAGCCCTTGCAAAAGGCTGGCAAGACACATGATGGGCCAAATGGCCTTTATCTGGGCTCTAAGCCTTTATGATTAATGTGAGATTGAGGGTTAATGGAGCTTTATTCAACTGATGCCCACAGTCTTGAACTTACTTTGGGGAGTAACTAGTGTGCAATAACACACACAGATCCTGTATTAATGGGTTTTGGACTCGTTAAGAGCTTCTTAAGCCCTAATTAAAGGTGTTTATGGAAATATGCCTTCTAGCCCACATTGTGCCAATGTTTTAAGGCAGAGAGAATTGGCAAGGAGAAAAGCAACCATTTAAATACATACAGTATTCTCACTACAGTCAGTGAGGACAGAGGGAGAGGGAGGGAGAGAGGGAAACATGGTGCCAGGGAGGGAGAAATTTAGAAGGATTACTGTCATCCCATGGTGTCAGTACAATGTGTATACAGACTGGCACAGTGCCACCATCTCACCATGGGGCAGGGAGGGTTCGTGGCACAAACACAGATGGTTACGGGATCTCCAGAAACCTGGGCCTGGCACCTTCAGTGTCAGTGCTGAGGGAATGCTGCACTGTTGGGAGGTACCACCTTTCAGATCAGATGCATGAACGACAGCATTCTCAATTGGATGAGGAGGTTCCACAGAATAATTCTGAAGCAGAGTTGGGGCAGATAGCTGATTCTCATGGCCAGCATTAATGTCACCTTACAGTAGATGGTTTCTTCATTATTATCTGTGGGAATTTGCTGTGAGCAAATGTTCCTGAAGACAAAGGAGAAGAAGCAGATCATTCGGCCCATCAACCCTGCTCCAATATTCAATGAGATCATGACTGATCTTATCATAGAGTCATGGAATCCTACAGTATAGGAGGAGGCCATTTGACCCATTGAGCTGCACCGACAAACCTTTTCCTTTATCTTCACCAGACCCTATCCCTGTAACTCCATATATTTACCCCACTAATCCCCCTAACCTACACATAGAAGTTTGATGAGGACTTGTCTGTTGAGGTAGTATGGGCTGAGATTAGAAACAGGAGAGGAGAGGTCACCCTGTTGGGAGTCTTTATAGACCTCCTAAAAGTTCTAGAGAGGTTGAGGAAAGGATTGCAAAGTCAATTCTGGTCAGGAGTGAAAGTAATAGGGTAATTGTTATGGGGGACTTTAACTTTACTAATATTGATTGGAATTGCTATAGCTCTAGCTCGTTAGAGGGGTCAGTTTTCGTACAAAGTGTGCAGGAAGGTTTTTTGACTCAGTATGTAGATAGGCCAACTAGAGGTGAGGCTACATTGGATTTGGTGCTGGGCAATGAGCCAGACCAGGTGTTAGGCTTGGAAGTTAATGAACATTTTGGTGATAGTGACCACAATTCGGTTACGTTCACCTTAGTGATGGATAGGGATAGGCATGAAGCTGGGGGCAGTAGTTATAGCTGGGAGAAGGGTAATTATGAGGCCATCAGGAGAGAATTAGGGTGCATAGATTGGACTAGGAAGCTACAGGGACTGGGAACATCTGGAATGTGGAGCGTATTCAAGGAGCAGCTGCTGCGAGTCCTTGATAAGTATGTCCCTGTCAGGCGAGGAGGAAATGGTCGAGTAAGAGAACCTTGGTGTACAAAAAAAGTTGATTTGCTGGTTAAAAGGAAAAAGGAGGCTTATGTCAGGATGAGGTTTGAAGGCTCGGTTAGTGCAATGGATAGCTATAGATTAGCCAGGAGGGAACTAAAGAGTGAATTGAGGAGAGCTAAGAGAGGACACGAGAAGACTTTGGCTGATAGGATTAAGGAGCATGCTAAAGCTTTCTTTAGATATGTTAAGAATAGAAGATTGGTTAGGACAAGATTAGGGCCAGTCATAGACAGCAGTGGGAAGTTGTGCGTGGAGCCTGAAGAGATTGGAGAGGTACTGAATAAATATTTCTCTTCGGTATTCACGCAGGGTGGTGTAAATGTAGTTATGGAGAACACTGAGGTACAGGGTAGCAAACTGGAAAGTATCGAAGTAGATAGGGAGGATGTGCTAGATATTCTCGAGGGTTTGAAGTTGGATAAGTCCCCTGGGCAGGACGGGATTTACCCTAGGATTCTCTGGGAGGCAAGAGAGGCGATTGCAGAGCCTCTGGCTCTGATCTTCAGGTCGTCGTTGGTTACGGGTGTGGTTCCGGAGGACTGGAGGATAGCGAATGTAGTCCCGTTGTTCAAGAAGGGGAAGAGAGACCTTCCAGGGAATTATAGGCCAGTGAGTCTTACTTCTGTTGTGGGCAAAATATTGGAGAGAATTATTAGGGATAGGATTTATAGTTATTTAGAGAGAAATGAATTGATTGGGGATAGTCAGCATGGTTTTGTGAAGGGTAGGTCGTGCCTTAATAACCTCATTGAGTTTTTTTGAAAAAGTGACCAAAGAGGTGGATGGGGGTAAGGCGGTTGATGTGGTATATATGGACTTTAGTAAGGCGTTTGATAAGGTGGACCATGGAAGACTTCTGCAGAAAATGCAGATGTATGGGATAGAGGGTGATTTAGCTAATTGGGTTAGGAATTGGCTAGCAGAGAGAAGACAGAGGGTGGTGGTTGATGGGAGATATTCATCTTGGAGTTCGGTGACAAGTGGTGTACCTCAGGGGTCTGTTTTGGGGCCCCTGCTGTTTGTAATTTTTATAAATGATCTGGATGAGGGTATTGAAGGATGGATTAGTAAATTTGCAGATGGCACTAAAGTCGGTGGAGTGGTAGATAGTGAAGAGGGGTGTTATAGTTTGCAGAGAGACTTGGACAAGTTGCAGAGCTGGGCCGAGAGGTGGCAAATGGAGTTTAATGTGGAAACGTGTGAGGTAATGCACTATGGCAGAAATAATAAATGTGTAGAGTATAGGGCAAATGGTAGGATTCTTAGTAGTCTAGATGAACAGAGGGATCTTGGTGTGTCTGTGCATAGATCCCTGAAAGTAGGCAGTCAGGTCGAGAAGGTTGTTAGGAAGGCATATGGAGTCTTGGCTTTTATTGGTAGAGGGATTGAATTTCGGAGCCGCAACATCATGTTGCAACTGTACAAAATCTAGTGCGGCCGCACTTGGAGTATTGTGTGCAGTTCTGGTCCCCACATTATAAGAAAGATGGGGAGGCATTGGAGAGGGTACAGAGGAGGTTTACCAGGATGTTGCCTGGTATGGAGGGCAGGTTCTATGAAGAGAGGTTGAAGGATTTGAGGTTGTTTTCGTTAGAAAGGAGGCGGCTAAGAGGGGATCTTATTGAAGCATATAAGAGGATTAGAGGTTTAGATAGGGTGGACAGTGATAGCCTTTTTCCTAGGATGGAGAAAGCTAGCACGAGGGGACACAGCTTTAAATTAAGGGGTATGAGTTAAAGGACGGATATCAGAGGTAGGTTCTTTACTCAAAGAGTGATTAGGGAGTGGAATGCCCTGCCTGCAGCTGTTGTAGATGCGCCAAGTTTGGTGGCGTTTAAGAGGTTAGTTGATAAGTCTATGGAAGAGAAGGGAATGGTTTAGTTTGGAGGGGCATTGCTTTTTATATTGGTCGGCGCAACATCGAAGGCCGAAGGGCCTGTTCTGTGCTGTAATGTTCTATGTTCTATGTTCTATTGCTGCCTCACAGTGCCAGGGACCCACGTCCGATTCTTGGCTTGGTTCACTGTCTGTGCAGAGTTTGCACATTCTCCCTGTGTCTGCGTGGGTTTTGTCTGGGTGCTCCAGTTTCCGCCCACAGTCTGAAAGTCATGTTGGTTAGATATGTTAGCCATGTTAAATTCTCCCTCAGTGTACCAGAGCAGGTGTCAGAGTGTGGCAACTACAGGATTTTCACCAGTCACTTCATTGCAGTGTTACTGTAAGCCTACTTGTAACACTAATCAAGAAACTTTTCTTGATTTTATTTCAGAAACCACCTAACCTTTGGAATTTTGGAGGAAATCGGAACATCCGGAGGAAGCCCATGCAGATACGGGGAGAACATGCAGATTCCACACACACAGTGACCCAAGCCGGGAATCAAATCCGGATCTCTGGCACTGTGAGACAGCAGTATTAACAACTGTGCCTCCCATATATTCAATGAGGATACGGGGATTTGATTTGATTTGATTTGATTTGGTTTGGTTTATTATTGTCACGTGGATAAACAGACAGTGAAAAGTATTCTTTTTTGAGTGCTCTACAGACAAAGCACACAAAGCAGAAAAACGAAAGTGTGCAGAATGCATGTTACAGTAGGATAGCAGGACTAGAGGGCACAGCCTCAAAATAAGGAGAGGGCAGCTTAGATCGGAGTTGAGAGGAACTTCTTCACTCAAAGAGCGGTGAATCTCTGGAATTCTCTGCCCATTGAAATGGTGGAGGCTTCCTCACTGAATATATTTAAGTGACGGGTAGATAGATTTCTAATAGACGAGGGAATTAAGGGTTATGGGGAGAAAGTGGGAAAGTGGAACTGATCCACTTCAGATCAGCCATGATCTTATTGAATGGCAGGACAGGCTCGAGGGGCTGTACGGACGACTCCTGCTCTTATTTCTTATGATCTCAGTCACCATAGAACGAAAGTAAAAGATCAAATTTGGAGATTTGCTGGGCAAAGCTTGTAAGAAGTAGCCTCACTCCACAGCACCATCTTGGCATCTCGGGCAAGGCCAGCAGTTCTGCAAATCCCTGGTTGCCCAATGCAGCTGAGCGGCTCAAAAGACCATTTTCAAGGGCAGTTAAGAATCATTTATACTTTCACGGAGATACCCTAACTGCGGGAGGACCTGTAATAAGGGATACCGCGAGAACCGTAAGGTTTTCTTACTGGCAATCCAGCTCAGTCAGAGCCACTTTTAGTCATGTTGGCTTTATCGATTTCTTTCCAAGGCTTTCTTTTTTAGAACTGGTCTTACATTATCCCAGCGGAATTGTAATCCACAAGATTAACTTTGCCCGGTAACATAGTTACGATATTGCTGCACCTTCTTGGCTTACTCTGATACCTCGCTGAGGGAATGGTGGCCAGAACACACAGCCCTGTATCAGAGTGTAAACTGACAAGGGGTTGCCAATTCTTATCTGCACAGTTGCAAGGACACAACATTTGGGATATTGGTGTGTAGTCCTTGCCTCACTCCCCTACACCCTCCGCTATCTCACTTCATTGCATCTGTGTGAATTCAATTAAGGCACTCATACTGTTCCCAAGTCTCTCGATAAGTGAAGATGTGTGTTACACTGCAGCCGACTGTGGAAAAATACACATAAAAAAAAAGCAGCTTGGCAGAGTTTCTTGTCAATTGTTACTTCTCTCGAGAAAAAGCAGCTTTATTTTCTTTGGATGTGAGGAGTGTACGGAAAGGGTTTCTGTACTGTTCTGCAGTCAGATTTTCACAAGGGAATTTCCAAAAAGTTAGACCGAGCAAACTCTGTTTCAAATCACAGAGAACCCCAGGTTAGAAATAGGGAAGGTTGGAGAAAGAGGTTGTTGGGGGGGAAGGGGTGGCACGGTGGCAGAGTGGTTAGCGCTGCTGCCCCTCGGCGCCAGGGACTCAGGTTTGATTCCCAGCTTGGGGTCACTGTCTGTGTGGAGACTGCACATTCTCCCCATGTCTGCATGGGTTTCCTCCGGTTGCTCCGGTTTCCTCCCACAGCCCAAAGATGTGCGGGTTAGGTTCATTGGCCATGCTAAAATTGGCTCGAATGCCAGAGGGGAATTAGCGGGGTTCATATATGGTACCTGGGTGGCATTCTTGTTGCTGCAGGCTCAATGGGCCAAATGGCCTCCTTCCGCACTGTAGAGTCTGCACGGACTCTAAAGCATCTTAACTGGATCCTATCTCAGTAATCCCACATATTTACATAGAACATAGAACATAGAACATTACAGCACAGAACAGGTCCTTCGGCCTTCGATGTTGCGCCGACGAATATAAAAAGCAATGCTCCTCCAAACTAAACCATTCCCTTCTCTTCCATATACTTATCAACTAACCTCTTAAACTCCACCAAACTTGGCGCATCTACAACTGCTGCAGGCAGGGCATTCCACTCCCGAACCACCCTTTGGGTAAAGAACCTACCTCTGATATCTGTCCTATAACTATCACCCCTTAATTTAAAGCTATGTCCCCTCGTGCTAGCTATTTATGCCACTAATCCCCTTTAACCTACGTTCGGACAAATTAGGGGACAATTTAGCATAGCCAATCCACCTAACCTGCACATCTTTGGACTCTGGGAGGCAACCGGAGCACCTGGAGGAAACCACAAAGACATAGGAAAAATGTGCAGACCACGCACAGACAGTCAGATGCTCAACGCCAGAATCGAAACTGGGTCCCTGGCACTGTGTGAGGCAGCAATGCTAACAATTGTGGCACTGTGTTACCCTTTTGATAACTTCAATTAACACGCTCGCGGTTTGAAACATCTCAGAATGGGTTTAAAAAAATCTGGAGTGAAAAGCTTCCATTTTCCAAATTCTCTGCTGAAAGCTTTGGGTGGGGAACTGTTAATGTTGCACAATTTGTTTAAGATTGGATTGGATTAATTAGGGAGATGGGGATCAGAGCCAAAAAGTGTTGTGGTGTTCCTAAATGAAATGGGAGAAGCTGGAAGAAAGGAGAAGTAAAGCAGGGCAATCGGAGTGTCATGGAAATGCCACTGGGCTAGTGTAGCCCAGAGTCTGGCCCTCACCCACCCTCCTTCCCCCAGAGGCTGGTGGAATACCATTCAGTCAATAAAATCTGGGATTAGAAACTGCTGATAGTGTAATGGTGACCATTTGTCATAAAAACCCAACTGGTTCACAAATTGGAACAAAATCTGTTGCTCCGGCCAACATGCAACTCCTCAGCCTCAGCGAAAGAAACATTGAAAATAGAAGCAGGAGTAAGCCATAGAGTCATAGAGGTTTACAGCATGGGAAACAGGCCCTTTGACCCACCTTGTCCTTTTTTTTTAACCTCTAAGCTAGTCCCAGTTGTCCACATTTGGCCCATATCCTTCTTATACCCATGTAACTGTCCAAACACTTTTTAAAAGACAAAATTGTACCTGCCTTTATTGCTGTCTCTGGCAGCTTGTTCCAGACACTCACCACTCTCTGTGTGAAAAAATTGCCCGTCTGGGTACTTTTGTATTTCTCCTCTCTCACCTTAAACCTTTGCCCTCTAGTTTTATGCTCCTCTACCTTTGGGAAAAAATGTTGACTATCTAGCTGATATCCCTCATGATTTTATAGACCTTGACAAGATCACCCCTCAGCCTCCTACACTGCAGGGAAAAGAGTCCCAGTCTATCCAACCCCTCCTTATAACTCAAACTATCAAGCCCCTGGTAGCATCCTGGTAAATCTTTCCTGCACTCTTTCTTGTTTAATGGTATCCTTTCTATAATAGGGTGACCAAAACTGTACACAGTTCTATTGGACCCTTCAAGCCTGTTCCGCCATTTATTTTGATCATGGCTGATCATCAAATTCAGCATTCTGATCCCCCCTTCCCCCACTATCCCTTGAAAACTTTAGCTCTAGAACTATAGCTAATTTCTTCTTAAACCTGTTTTTTAAATTCATTCGTGGGGCATGGGCATCAGTAGCTGGCCAGCATTTATTGCCCATCCCTAGTTGCCCCTGAACCGAGCGGCTTGCTAGACCATTACAGAGGGCAGTTGAGAGTCAACCGCATTGCTGTGGATCTGGAGTCACATGTAGGCCCAGAGCAGGTAAGGCATTACTGAACCAGATGGATTTTTCCAACAATCAAAGTGGTTTGATGGTCATCAGTAGATTCTTAATTCCAGATATTTTTTATTGAATTCAAACTCCATCATCTGCCGTGGCGAGATTTGAACCTGGATTTCCAGAACATTCGCTACATTTCTCTATTAATCATCCAGCCACAATATCACTAGGCCATCGCCTCCCCAATAAAGTTTTGGCCTCAACTACTTTAGTGAATCCCAACATTCTCCATCCTCTGGGTGAAGAAATTTCTCCTCGTTTCAGTTTTAAAAGTTTGCCCTTTATTCTCAAACTATAACTCCTAGTTCTGGACTCCCTCCACCATCGGGAACATTCTTTCTGAATCTACTCTGCCTATCTCTGTTAGAGATCCCCTTCTCACTTCTAAACTCCAGTGAATATAATGCTAACCTATGCAGTCTCTCTTCATAATGTGATTGACTCTGTGGAATGTCTAAACAGGTCGGTCAGTCGAAGGGTATTTCAGGATGAGTAACATTGGCTTTACTGGTGACACCACAACCCATAAAAGGATAAGTGAAGAAAAATTGCTTTCTGCTGGTCAGCGGTGAGAGGCAAATTACTGGAAGAAGCCCAAAGGGACAATGCCCAAATTGTTATTTGGAGAGGCACGAATTAATAAAGGAAAGGAAGAATTGGAAATAGAAAGGGTCAAGAGCTTCAAGTTTCCAAGTGTTCAGATCACCAACAATCTGTCCTGAACCCCCCCCATATCAATACCAGAGTTAAGAAATTCAACCAATGCCTCTACTTTCTCAGGAGACTGTGGAAATTCGGCATGTCAGCTACGACTCTCACCAATTTTCACAGATACACCATAAAAAGCGTTTTTCCCAGTTATATCACACTTGGTATGGCTCCCGCTCTGCCCAAGACTGCAAGAAACTTCAAAGGGTTGTGAGCATAGCCTAATCCATCACTCAAACCAGCCTCTCATCCATTGACTCTGTCTACACTTCCAGCTGCCCTGGAAAAGCAGCCGGCGTAATTAAGGACCCGACGCACCCCAGACATTCTCTCTTCCATCTCCTTCCGTCGGGAAAAAGATACTAAAATCAGATAACAATCACCTCAAGAACAGTTTTCTTCCTTGCTGCTGTCAGACTTCTGAATGGACCTACCTTGCACTAAGTTGACCTTTCTCTACACCCTAGCTATGACTGTGACACTGCATTCTGCATTTTCTTGTTTCCTTGTCTATGAACAGTATGATTTGTCTGTACAGCGAGCAAGAAAGAATGCATTGCACTGTATGATAATACATATGTCGCTAGTAAATCAAATCAAATCTGTAACAACTCTGCACCCTGTTCTTTCTTTCCCCTCTATGTACTCTATGAACGGTATGCTTTGTCTGTACAGCGCGCAAGAAAGAATACTTTGCACTCTATACATCTGACAATAATAAATCAAATCAAATAAGTTTGACATCAGATGAGAAGGGCAGCACATTTTTCCCTCAGTACTGAGAGAATGAGTGTAGATTTCAGTCCTGAACCTGCGGCTCTCTGAGTGAAAGTTAAGACACTGTACCAAGTGAGTCCCAGCTGAAGCCAGGATAGTGGATCTTGGATGGGACTCAAGGCTAAGGGAGCTCGATAAAGACCATAGCAATGCTTTTGAACCCTCCCCGAGTAAAGTAACAGCATGTTGATTTTAAAAAAAATGAAGAGAAAGGTAAATATGTGGTGAGGAGCAGGATATAAGGTTAGCGAGAGAAGTTGGGGGGGGGGGGGTGGGGGGGGGTGGGGGTGAAAGAGGGAGCGATGAATGCCATGTGGAAAATAATGGTTCCTGAGACCGTGAGGCCATTGAAATGTCAGGCCCAGGAAAGAGGATTGGAGAAGAATGTATAAAAAAGGATGTAAGGTTGGCAAAAGGTTCTGTATTTTTATTCAATGTGCCCTTGGGGAGCATAAAGGAACTTTGTCAAACCTTTCCACTGAAGAAATTGCATTGGGATGAGTCCAACATACAATCGATTGCACATGTCTTCTGGAAGGAATGGGCTCTCTTCAGTGAATAGCCTTCTCTATTTACTGAACTCTGCTGCTACAAAGGCCTCAAGAGGAGGTGATTGGGCAGTCAACGTTACCCACAAAGCCTCGCTTCCTCAGGATAAAATTTCCATCCAAAGCCGCAGCCAGGTCCAGAGTTGGCACCGAGCATCGCGACATGGCGATCGGTGCCAGCTTTCCCCCCCACCACCACCACGTTCGCCTCTTCCACACCTCCCCAAGTACAGGAGGTACTCCGTTTGGCCAGAAAGCCCATGCGAAGCAGATGCTGCTCTTTCTTTTTTTCAAACTTTGCACGACGTGGGGGAGATCTGCGGGGTTACCAGGCAATCTGTTTCCCTTTATGTTGCTGTGGTGGGTCGGAGGAGAGGTTGACACAGCTGACAGGCCGAAAACCAGCCAGAGGCCGCCTCGGAGCCTTTGCACGTGTCCACCGACATTCCAGCCCATGCCTCCCGCTCGGCACTTCAAACGAAATCGGAGAATGGACAAAGGGCGGCCGCACCCCTCCAGGAATGTCCTGGAGTCTCCAGTATTTGGAGATTTATCTCCCGCACTCTTCAGGGAGAAATCTGGAGAGATCAATCAGATTTATTTTTATAAACTTGCTTTGAAACCTTTAAGTTACTGAGGCTAGCAGTGGAGTTGGAGAGGAGGTGCGGTTGAGCCATAGAGGTTTACAGCATGGAAACAGACCCTTTGGCCCAACTTGTCTATTTTGTTTAAACCACTAAGTTAATCCCACTGGTCCACATTTGGCCCATATTCCTCAATACCCATCTTACCCATGTAACAGTCTGAATGCCTTTTAAAAGGTAAAATTGTACCCGCCTCTACTAATGCTTCTGGCAGTTCATTCCAGATATTCACCACTCTCTATGTGGAAAGAATTGTCCCTCCGGACATTTTTGTATCTCTCCCCTCTCACCTTAAACCTCTGCCCTCTAGTTTTACACTCCCCTACTTTTGGGAAAAGATATTGACTCTCTAGCTGATCTGTGCCCCTCACTATTTTGTAGACCTCTATAAGATCACCCCTCAGCCTTCTACATGCCAGAGAAAAAAGTCCCAGTCTATCCAGCCTTTCTTTATAACCCAAAGCATCCATTCCCGGTAGCATCCTGGTAAATTTTTTCTGCACTCTTTCAAGTTTAGTAATACCCTTTCTATAATAGGGTGACCAGAACTATATACAGTGTTCCAAGTGTGGCCTTATCAATGTCTTGTACAACTTCAACAAGACATCCCAACTCCTGTATTCAATGTTCTGACCAATGAAACCAAGCATGCCGAATGCCTTCTTCATCACTCTGTCCACCTGTGACCCCACTTTCAAGCAGCTATGAACATGTAGCCCTAGATCTCTTTGTTCTGTGACTCTCCCCAATGCTCTACCATTAACTGAGTAAATCCTGCCCTGCCTCAATATTACAAAGCGCGTCATCTCACATTTGTCTAAATTCCATCTGCCATTCATCAGCCCACTGGCCCAATTGATCAAGATCCCATTGCAGTCCGAGATAACCTTCTTCACTGTCCACTATGCCACCAATCTTGGTGTCATCTTCAAACTTACTAACCATGCCTCCTATATTCTCATCAAAATCATTCATATAAATGACAAATAACTGGATGTGAAGTTTGGTTACAAGATGCTTTTCTATAAGAATAGAGAGTTAGAGCACTAGGCTGACTCTCTGGTCCCGTGACATTACCACTCTGCCAGTGAGATAACCTTGCCTTTTTCAGGATCCAGTGAGCCTGAGATGTTTCCATTGGATGGAGATGCCACATTGGACTGGGGTAGACACAGTAAGAAGACTCACAGCACCAGGTTAGAGTCCAATCAATTTATTTGATAGTAAACCCACAAGCTTGCCTCTGTATCATTCGCCCAACAAAGGGGCAAACCCCAAAGCTTGTGAGTTTACTATCAAATAAATTGGTTGGACTTTAACCATGTTTGTGAGACTTCTTATTGTGTTTTCATTGGAGCAGAGAAGGCTGAGGGATGACCTAATTGAGGTGTACAAGATTATGAGGGGCATGGACTCGGTGGATAAGGAGAAGCTGTTCCCCTCAGTTGAAGGGTCAGTCATGAGGGGATAGAGGTTCAAAGAGGACATGGGATTATCTGGGAGTTCAGGTGTTTCTAATGTGCCAATATGCACTCGATGGGCTGAACGGCTTTTTCTGTGCTGTGTGATTCTATGATTCTGTGAATACAGGTCCAATTACAGGACAGCCTTGTGGTACAGCGGTTAGTACTGCTGCCTCACAGCGCTAGGGACCCGGGTTCACTCCCCGACTTGGGTCACTGCCTTTGTGGAATTTGCATGTTCTTCCCATGATGCATGGATATCCTCCGGGTGCTCCCGTTTCCTCCCACGAGTCTGAAAGACGGTTAGGTGCATTGGCCATGCAAAAATTCTCCCTCGGTGCACCCCAACAGGCTCCAGAATGTTGCGATTAGGGGATTTTCAAAGTAACTTCATCGTTATCGATGAGGACCTCGACATCATTAGTCATTTTGAGGCTGATTGCAGTGTGTCCAAAGATGATTCATCAGCTAATTCGGGCACAGAATGTCCTGGTATATAGTGGACAGACTTGTGTAGACACTGTAGTTGTTGCGCTGGTGGCTCTGAACTTGCGCATCTCGCACTAAAAGTGTGCTTCAGCGAGATACCTTGCTTCATAAGCTTGGCAGACTTTGTAGATCAGGTAGGGCAATTTTTGTGCCAGCATTTCCCAGGTGACCGTGTCTATGTCAACCAACTTCAGTATGTCTTTGGCCTCCATGCAAGAATCTTCCAGCAGAGAGTTCCCCAAAAAGGAGTTGCTTGGGTATGCACTTGTCGGACAAACGGATGACATGACCTGCCCACCGGGTCTACGCTCTTGTCAGCAGTGTGTGGACTGATGGTAGACTTGCTCTAGAGAGAACTTCAATGTCTGGTACTTTGTCTTGCCATCGGATGTGTAATATTCTGCGAAGATAAGTCATGTGGAAATGATTGAGCTGTCTTGCAAGCCTTTGATACACAGTCCACGTTTCACTGGCATACAGGAGGGTAGTGAGTACTGTGGCGCTGTAGATCTTCAGTTTTGTTGCTGGGCTGATTCCTCGACTTTCCCATACAGTGGAGCGCAGCCTACCGAAAGCAGAACTTGTCTTTGCTATTCTGCAGTTAACTCCTGTATCAATAGTCAGTGCTTGGGAGAGGGTGCTGCCAAGATAAGTGAACTGGTCCACTGCATGTAGTTTCTGCCCTTTGATTGTGATTATGGTTTCTGTGTACGGTGCACGAGGAGCAGGCTGGTACATGACTTCAGGCTCTTTAATGTTGATGGTGAGTCCAAAGTTGTCACAAGCCGTGGAAAATTTGCCCATACTGACTTGTATCTCTGGCTCTGAGCCAGTAGTCATGATGTAGAGATGCCAGTGTTGGACTGGGGTAAAGACAATAAGAAGTCTGACAACGCCAGGTTTAAATCCAACCGATTTATTTGATAGTAAATTCACAAGCTTTCGTACCAGAACACCTCATTCACCTGACGAAGAGCAGAGCCTCGAAAGCTTGCGAGTTTACTATCAAATAAATCGGTTGGATTTAAACTTGGTGTTGTCAGACTTCTTTCTGAGCCGGTATACAGGGGGCAGTTATCGGCAAAAAGGAAATCTCTCAGAACAGTCGTCTTCATTTTGGTAATAGCTTGAAGTCTCCTCAGGTTGAAGACCTTCCCATCCACTCTGTACTTGAGGCTGATTCTAGAAACACTGTCCTGGAAGGCACCATTCAGCATGGCAGTAAACATCAGCCCTGTTTGACACCATCGGTGACTGGGAATGCCTCAGAGGATTCTCCATCATGGAACTGGCGTACCATCTGAATGAATTTGGCGGAGGGGCAGCCGAACTTTGACATGATCCTCCACAGGCCTTGTCAGCTTACAGTATCGAAGACTTTCGCGAGATCAGCGAAGGTTCTTGTGGCGATTAGGGGATTTTAAGTAACTTCATTGTAACATTAATGTCAGCCTACTATAACAAATACCGGGTGGGCTAAGGCCTAGTGATGTTTTCGCAAGACTATTAATCCAGAAATGATCTACTGTTCTGGGGACCTGGTTCGAATCCCAGCACGGCAGATGGTGGAATTTGAATTCAGTAAAAAAAAATCTGGAATTAAGAATCTATTGATAACCACAAAATCCCACCTGGGTTTTACTCATGTCTTTCAAGGAAGGAAATCTGCCGTCCTTATCTGGTTGGGCCTACATGTGACTCCAAAGTCTTGACAATATGGTTGACTCTCAACTGCCCTCCAAGGGTTCCTAAGGATGGGTAATAGATGCTGGCCAGCCAGTGATGCCCATATCCACGAATGAATAAAAAATATATAAATAAGCTTTAAAATATCAATGTCCCCATACTTTTATTACAAGATAACCCTCTCCCCACGGGCTGTGTAGGGAGAGAGACATCGGCAATGCACAATAATTCAGAAACAAACTCTTTGTTTTCCAGTGCTATTGATAATCTCAGAAATTCACCTCCGCCGACTATTATCATTTTTTTATCTGGAGCAGGCGTTTTACTCAGAAAGCCGCACAATGGAAAGAATGTTCTGCCTCGCAGCTGCACACACACACATACACACACAGTGTCAGTCAAGGACTCCTCACACGTGAGGCAGGAGACAGATAGCTGCTCAAAACATTAGTTACTTGCAGCAACCATTCTTACAAGGCAGCTGCCAATCCAGACATCACAAAGAGGTCTTGAGAAGAAGAACGGAGTGAAGTTTAAAGCAAATAAGTAGGCCAATCAGCCCAACTGCTCTGTGTTATCCTATTTTATCAATCCCTGTCAACAAGTCCCTCTGGATGGCAGTGCCTCAGCGCCAAGGACCCAGGTTCAATTCCACCCACAGGTCACTGTCTGTGCGGTGTCATGGTCATTGAGTCATAGAGGTTTACAGCATGGACACAGGCCCTTCGGCCCAACTTGTCGATGCTGACTTTTTTTAACCACTAAGCTAGTTCCAATTGCCTGTGTTTGGTCCATATGCCTTTATATCCATGCAACTGTCTAAATGCTTTTGAAAAAACAAAATTGTATCCGCCTTTACTATTACCTCTGGCAGCTTGTTCCAGAAACTCACCTCCCTCTGCATGAAAAAATTGCCCCTCTAGACCCTTTTGTATGCTTGGTCATGTTTAGCTTTTGTATATTTAGCTTTTAGTGGTAGAGGGATTGAATTTCAGAGCCGTGAAATCATGTTGCAGCTGTACAAAACTCTGGTGCAGCCGCACTTGGAATACTGCATACAGTTCTGGTCGCCGCATTGTAAGAAAGATTTGGAGGCATTGGAAAGGGTGCAGAGGAGGTTTACCAGGATGTGGCCTGGTATGATGGGAAGGTCTTATGAGGAAAGGCTGAGGGACTTGATTTTTGTTCAAGAGAAGAAGGTTAAGAGGTGACCTAATTGAGGCATATCAGATGATCGGAGGGTTAGTTAGGATGGAAAGAGAGAGAGGTAGGTTCTTTACTCAGAGAGTAGTAAGGGCGTGGAATGCCCTGCCTGCAGCAGTTGTGGACTCATCATCTTTGAGGACATTCAAATGGTCAATGGATAGGCATATGGATAATATGGAATAGTTTAGGTTAGAGGGTCATTAGATTTGTTCCATTGGTTGGCACAACATTGAGGGCTGAAGGGCCTGTACTGTGCTGTAATGTTCTATGTTCTATGTAAAATTGTGTCAGGGGTATTAGCAGGATAAATAGGTGAGTGATAGGACCTGTGGAGGATTGTTATCGGTGCAGACTCAATGGGCCTATGGGGAGGTGATGGCCTAGTGCTTTTATCATTAGACTATTAATCCAGAAACTCAGCTGATATTCTGGGGTCCCGGGTTCGAATCCCACCACGGCAGATAGTGGAATTTTAATTCAAATTAAAAAAAAATCTGCAATTAAGAATCTACTGATGTTCAGGAAAACCCATCTGATTCACTGATGTCCTTCAGGGAAGGAAATTTGCAGTCCTTACCTCACATGCAACTCCAGAGCCACAGCAATGTGGTTGACTCTCAACTGCCCTATGAACAAGGGCAACTAGGGATGGGTAATAAATGATGGCCCTGCCAGCGATGCGATGAACCATGGCACTGTTAAGATTCTATGATTCTATGATTCTTCCTTGTTCATTCAGCCTGTCCTCAAATATTTAAGTTCTATCCACCCCTGGCATTCCCTGTGGTCACACATTTCACATTCTAACCATTCTGTTTGACATTGGACTGGGCTGAGACACAGTAAGAAATCTCACAACATCGGGTTAAAGTCCAACAGGTTTATATGGTAGCACGAGCTTTCGGAGCACTGCCCCTTCTCACCTGATGAGTGAGCAGCTCTCTGAAAGCTTGTTCTCCCAAATAAACCTGTTGGACTTCAACCTGATGTTGCCAGACTTCCTACTCCTGGAATATTAATGTGTTTCTTCCGAATGCCTTACTGGATTTGTGATTTATATTTATGGCAGATTCTCTTTCCTGAATGGATATCCGGAAACCTGTTAGGAAGGAAGAAGTTGCTTATGTTTCTAATACTGATTCGTATTTCTACGAAACTCACCAACAAACTCTACGGCCTGGGACCTCGGCTCCTCCCTCTGTAACTGGATCCTGAACTTCCTAACTCACAGAGCACCATCAGTAAGGATCCGCAACAACACCTCCTCCACCATCATCCTCAACACCGGTGCCCCACAAGCCTGTGTTCACAGCCCCCTGCTATTCTGCCTATATACCTACGACTGGTTGTTAAGAAGGCATACGGAGTCTTAGCTTTTATTGGTAGGGGGATTGAATTTCGGAGCCGCAACGTCATGTCGCAACTGTACAAAACTCTAGTGCGGCCGCACTTGGAGTATTGTGTGCAGTTCTGGTCCCCACATTATAAGAAAGATGTGGAGGCATTGGAGAGGTACAGAGGAGGTTTACCAGGATGTTGCCTGGTATGGAGGGCAGGTCTTATGAAGAGAGGCTGAGGGATTTGAGGTTGTTTTCGTTAGAAAGAAGGCGGCTAAGAGGAGACCTTATTGAAACATATAAGATGATTAGAGGTTTAGATAGGGTGGACAGTGATAGCCTTTTTCCTAGGATGGAGAAAGCTAGCACGAGGGGACATAGCTTTAAATTAAGGGGTGGTAGTTAGAGGACATAGAACATAGAACATAGAACATTACAGCGCAGAACAGGCCCTTCAGCCTTCGATGTTGCGCTGACCGATGTTAGAGGTAGGTTCTTTACCCAGAGGGTGGTAAGGGTATGGAATGCCCTGCCTGTGGCAGTTGTAGATGCGCCAAGTTTGGTGGCATTTAAGAGGTTAGTAGATAAGTTTATGGATGAAAAGGGAATGGTTTAGGTTAGAGGGTCACTGCTTTTTCCTAATTGGTCGGTGCAACATCGAAGGCCGAAGGGCCTGTTCTGCGCTGTAATGTTCTACGTTCTATGTTCTATGACTGCGTGGGCAAATTCCCCTCCAACTCGATTTTCAACCCACCAAAATTCTCTTTGTTCCTAGTGTGCTACCATTTATTACTCCTTCCAAAGTGTATCACCTCACACTCTTCAGGGTTAAATTCCATCTGCCACTTATCTGCCTATTTGACTATTCTGTCTATATCCTCTTCTAGCTCCAGACACTCTGTCTTACTGTTAACCACCCGTCAAACCTTTGTGTCATCCGCAAATTTACTAATCTCAAAATGTTGTGCTGAACATGACTCCAAATTAAACTAATCCTTTCTGCCTTGGTCCCTCTATTCTTTGCATATTCCTGTGTTTATCTAAAAGCCCTTTGAATACCCCCTATCGTATCTACCTGCACCACCATCCCTGACAGCACATTCCAGATCCCTGTGACTCTCTGTGTAAAACAATTATCCAGACTGAATATTCCTCTTCAGGGTGGCATGTAGCACAGTGGTTAGCACTGCTGCTTCACAGCCCCAGAGTCCTGAGTTCAATTCCTGGCTCAGGTCACTGTCTGTGTGGAGTTTGCACATTCTCCTCGTGTCTGTGTGGGTTGACTCCCTCTGTCCAAAGATGTGCGGGAAAGGTTGATTGGCCAATTACCCTTTAGTGTCCAGGGTAGGATAGGTTAGAGGGATTAGTAGGTATAATATGTAGGGATATGGGGGTAGGGCCTGGCTGGGATTGTGGTCGGTGCAGACTCGATGGGCCAAAGGGCCTCTTTCTGCCCTGTATCGTTCTGTGATTCTTGCTCTTCCGTTTTCACTCTCCAGGCCAATGTACATGACTTCCCCATCCAGATGCAAATGTGCTGTCCTTTCAGGCCCCATTTGAAGAGTGATTCTCAGTCTTTTGTGGGATATGGATGTCACAGACAAGGCCAGCATTTGTTCTTAATTGCCCTTGAACTGAGAGGCTTGCAAAGCCAATTTCAGAGGGCATTTAAGAGTCAACCACATTGCTTTGTGTCTGGAATCCCATATAGAGCAGACCAGATGAGGATGACAGATCTCTAAAGAACGTGAGTGGGTTTTTAAACCAATGATAATTACTGGGACTAGCTTTCAATTCCAGCTTTTATACAACATTGAACATAGAACATTACAGCACAGAACAGGCCCTTCGGCCTTCAATGTTGCGCCGACCAATATAAAAAGCAATGCCCCTCCAAACTAAACCATTCCCTTCTCTTCCATATACTTATCAACTAACCTCTTAAACGCCACCAAACTTGGCGCATCTACAACTGCTGCAGGCAGGGCATTCCACTCCCGAACCACCCTTTGGGTAAAGAACCTACCTCTGATATCCGTCCTATAACTATCACCCCTTAATTAAAAGCTGTGTCCCCTCGTGCTAGCTTTCTCCATCCTAGGAAAAAGGCTATCACTGTCCACCCTATCTAAACCTCTAATCATCTTATATATTTCGATCAGGTCCCCTCTTAGCCTCCTCCTTTCTAACGAAAACAATCTCAAATCCCTCAGCCTCTCCTCATAAGACATGCCCTCCATACCAGGCAACATCCTGGTAAACCTCCTCTGTACCCTCTCCAATGCCTCCACATCTTTCTTATAATGTGGGGACCGAACTGCACACAATACTCCAAGTGCGGCCGCACTAGAGTTTTGTACAGTTGCAACATGACGTTGCGGCTCCGAAATTCAATCCCCCTACCAATAAAAGCTAAGAATCCATATGCCTTCTTAACAACCTTCTCGACTTGACTGCCTACTTTCAGGGATCTATGCACATACACACCAAGATCCCTCTGTTCATCTAGACTACTAAGAATCCTACCATTTGCCCTATACTCTACACATTTATTATTTCTGCCATAGTGCATTACCTCACACTTTTCCACATTAAACTCCATTTGCCACCTCTCGGCCCAGCTCTGCAACTTGTCCAAGTCCCTCTGCAAACTATAACACCCCTCTTCACTGTCTACCACTCCACTGACTTTAGTGTCATCTGCAAATTTACTAATCCATCCTTCAATACCCTCATCCAGATCATTTATAAAAATTACAAACAGCATGGGCCCCAAAACAGACCCCTGAGGTACACCACTTGTCACCGAACTCCAAGATGAATATCTCCCATCAACCGCCACCCTCTGTCTTCTATCTGCTAGCCAATTCCTAACCCAATTAGCTAAATCACCCTCTATCCCATACATCTGCATTTTCTGCAGAAGTCTTCCATGGGCCACCTTATCACACGCCTTACTAAAGTCCATATATACCACATCAACCGCCTTACCCCATCCACCTCCTTAGTCACTTTTTCAAAAAACTCAATGAGGTTAGTAAGGCACGACCTACCCTTCACAAAACCATGCTGACTATCTCCAATCAATTCATTACTCTCTAAATAACTATAAATCCTATCCCTAATTATTCTCTCCAACACTTTGCCCACCACAGAAGTAAGACTCACTGGCCTATAATTCCCTGGAAGGTCTCTCTTCCCCTTCTTGAACAACGGGACCACATTCGCTATCCTCCAGTCCTCCGGAACCACACCCGTAACCAACGACGACCTGAAGATCAGAGCCAGAGGCTCCGCAATCTCCTCTCTTGCCTCCCAGAGAATCCTAGGGTAAATCCCGTCCGGCCCAGGGGACTTATCCAACTTCAAACCCTCGAGAATATCTAGCACATCCTCCCTTTCTACTTCGATACCTTCCAGTTTGCTACCCTGTACCTCAGTGTTCCCCATAACTACATTTACATCACCCTGCGTGAATACTGAAGAGAAATATTTATTCAGTACCTCTCCAATCTCCTCAGGCTCCACGCACAACTTCCCACTGCTGTCTATGACTGGCCCTAATCTTGCCCTAACCAATCTTCTATTAACATATCTAAAGAAAGCTTTAGGATTCTCCCTAATCCTATCAGCCAAAGTCTTCTCATGTCCTCTCTTAGCTCTCCTCAATTCACTCTTTAGCTCCCTCCTGGCTAATCTATAGCTATCCATTGCACTAACCGAGCCTTCAATCCTCATCCTGACATAAGCCTCCTTTTTCCTTTTAACCAGCAAATCAACTTTTTTCGTACACCAAGGTTCTCTTACTCGACCATTTCCTCCTCGCCTGACAGGGACATACTTATCAAGGACTCGCAGCAGCTGCTCCTTGAATAAGCTCCACATTCCAGATGTTCCCAGTCCCTGTAGCTTCCTAGTCCAATCTATGCACCCTAATTCTCTCCTGATGGCCTCATAATTATCCTTCCCCCAGCTATAACTACTGCCCCAGCTTCATGCCTATCCCTATCCATCACTAAGGTGAACGTAACCGAATTGTGGTCACTATCACCAAAATGTTCACTAACTTCCAAGCCTAACACCTGGTCTGGCTCATTGCCCAGCACCTAATCCAATGTAGCCTCACCTCTAGTTGGCCTATCTACATACTGAGTCAAAAAACCTTCCTGCACACTTTGTACAAAAACTGACCCCTCTAACGAGCTAGAGCTATATCTATTCCAATCAATATTAGTAAAGTTAAAGTCTCCCATAACAATTACCCTATTACTTTCACTCCTGTCCAGGATCATCTTTGCAATCCTTTCCTCTACCTCTCTAGAACTTTTAGGAGGTCTATAAAAGACTCCCAACAGGGTGACCTCTCCTCTCCTGTTTCTAATCTCAGCCCATACTACCTCAACAGACAATTCCTCATCAAACTTCTTTTCTATCACCGTGATACAGTCTTTGACCAATAATGCCACTCCTCCCCCCCTTCTACCTCCTTCTCTACTCCGACTAAAGCATTTGAACCCTGGAACCTGCAACATCCATTCTTGTCCCTGCTCTACCCAAGTCTCTGAAATGGCCACAACATCGAAGTTCCAGGTACTGGTCCAATCTGCAAGTTCCTCCCCCTTATTGTGAATACTCCTTGCATTAAAGTATACGCATTTCAAACCATGCCCTACCCCACCCGTATGCTGCTGTGTTTTACGGCTTTCCTCTATGACCCCCTTACTCTCATCCCTCTTAGCACCCCAACTATTTAAGATCCCACCCCCCCCCGAATCAGTTTAAAGCCCCCTGCATAGCCTTAGCAAATTTTCCCCCCAAGATATTAGTTCCCCTCTGCAAACTGTATCGTCTGCAAACTTGCTGATCACTCCACTTACTCCCTCTTCCAATCATTTATATATATTACAAATAGAAGAGGTCCCAGTACTGAGCCCTGCGGCACACCACTAGTGACCGACCACCAGCTAGAGAAACACCCTTCCGCTATTACTTTCTGTCTCCTATTACCAAGCCAGTTGCTTATCCATCTAGCTACCTGTCCTTGTATCCCATTTGCCTTGACCTTCTCGACTAACCTCCCATGAGGGACTTTGTTAAACGCCTTACTAAAATCCATATAGACGACATCAACGGCTCGCCCTTCGTCCACCGTTTTCGTCACCTCCTCAAAAAATTCTACCAGATTTGTGAGGCACGACCTCCCCTTAATAAATCCATGCTGCGTATCCCTAATCATATCGCAACGCTCTAAGTGCCTATACATCCTATCTCTAAGAATCCCCTCCAACAGCTTCCCTACCACTGATGTCAAACTCACCGGCCTATAATTTTCAGGGTTATCCCTACTACCCTTTTTAAACAACGGTACAACATTAGCTATTCTCCAGTCCTCTGGGACCTCACCTGTGTCTAAGGAAGAGACAAAGATTTGCGTCAGAGGCCCAGCAATTTCACCTCGCACCTCTCTAAGCAGTCTGGGATAAATGCCATCAGGCCCTGGAGATTTATCAGTTTTAATGCTACCTAGAAGCTCTAACACTTCCTCCCTCAGTATGGATATTTCCCTCAACTGGTCCACAGCTCCCTCAGAGACAGGAGCTGTCAACAAGCCCCTCTCCTTCGTGAATATGACGCAAAGTATTCATTCAGGATCTCCGCCATTCCCTCGAGCTCTAAGCACAGTTTCCCTCCTCTGTCCCTAAGAGGTCCGATTTTTCCTCTAACCACCCTTTTATTCCTAACATAGGAATAAAAAGCCTTTGGATTTTCCTTAATCCTATCCGCCAAAATCATTTCATGCCCCCTTTTTGCCCTTCTAACTCCCTGTTTGAGCTCCCTCCTACTCTCTCTATATTCCTTCAATGCTGTCTCGGTTCCCAGCTGCTTCGACCTATCATACGCTTCTCTTTTCTTCCTAACCAAGTCCTCAATATCCCTAGTAATCCACGGCTCTCTAATCCTACCTTTCACATCTTTCCTCTTGGCCGGCACATACTTATCTTGCAACATTTTCAGTATTCCCTTGAAAGAGTCCCACATGCCTAGCGTGGACTTACCCTCAAACAACCGTTCCCAATCAGTTTCCCTAAGTTCCTGCCTAATCCGACCATAGTTAGCCTTCCCCCAATTCAGCACCCTGCCCCTAGGGCAACAAGCATTCTTTTCCATCTGAATCCTAAAGTAGACAGAATTGTGGTCACTGTTAGCCACATGTTCCCCCACTACAACATCAACCACCTGCTCTGGCTCATTACTCAGAACTAAATCCAATATAGCCCCTTCTCTAGTTGGGCTAGCCACATGCTGTGTTCCAACGATCCTTCCAGCACACATTTTACAAATTCCTGCCCATCCAAACCCCCAGCTCTAGGTACTTTCCAATCCACCCTAGGGAGATTAAAATTTCCCACTATAACGACTCTGTTCTTTCTGCACCGATCCAAAATGTCTTTACATATGCCTTCTTCAACTGCCCGTGGGCCGTTGGGTGGCCTATAATACACCCCTAGCATAGTAATGGCCCCCTTACTATTCCTCAACTCCACCCACAACGACTCCACTCCTAACTCCTCTGTATTGTCCTTCCTCTGCACTGCCATGATGCTCTCCTTAACTAACAACGCCGCTCCCCCACCTCTTCTGGACCTTCCTCTGTCACGCCTGAAACACTTATACCCAGGAATGTTCAGTTGCCACTGCTCCCCTTCCTTCAACCATGTCTCTGTCACTGCAACCACATCCAAGTTCCTCACAAACATTAAGGCCCTAAGTTCATCCGTTTTTCCCGTTACGCTCCTCACATTGAAACAGACACACTCCAGACCTCCAAGACCACTCGGAACCTCCTTCTCCCCAGTGCATCTCTTCTTGTCCAAGCTTACTCTATCTCCCACCTCGCTCTCTACTGAGAGATCGGTCTCATCCCCTCCCCCCCCTCCATATTAGTTTAAATCCTGCCGAAACACTCCAGCTAACCTCCCAGCTAAGATATTCACACCCTTCCCATTTAAGTGTTCCCCATCCCTTCTATACAGGTGTCCTTCTTTCACAAAGACTTCCCAGTTATCCATAAATGTGAAACCCTCTTCCCTACACCAGTCCTTCAGCCACACATTCAGCTGTAGGATCTCATTTCTCCTGGCTCCGCTAATACCCGCATCTGGAAGCAGCCCTGAGATCGCCACCCTCGAGGCCCTGTTCTTCAGCCTACCCCCCAACTCCCTGAACTGCCTTCTTATATCCTCCCTGCTCTTCCTTCCTACATCAAACTCTCCTACGTGAATAATCACATCCGCCTTGGCCCCCTCACCCTTCAAAATGCCCTCTACCCTGTCTGACACATCTTGTACCCCTGCTCCAAGGAGGCAAACTACCATCCTGGAGTCCTGCCTTGGACCACAGAAGCGTCTATCTATTCTTTTAATCCTCCCATCCCCCACCACTATCTCCCTTCTGGCCCCTTTCCTCCCCTTTGAGGTACTCTGGTCCTCGTGCCTTGCCTTTTTTAACCCTCCGCCCTCGATATTTTGAGGGGGCTGCCACTGGGGAAGTCTTTGGACTGTCTCCCCTCTCCTTTTCCCCCTTCCTTACAGTAATCCACCTGGAAGGGTCAGGTTTCCCCCCCTTAGGCTCCGGGTCAGCCACCTTACTTTGCCTCCCTTCCATGATTGCCTCGTTCTCCCTGACTGAAAATGCATCTTCCAACTGGCGCTCTAGTTGCTTGACCAGCGCCCTCAGACGCTGCAGCTCCAAACACTTGGCGCATACGTGGACTTTCGGGAGAGGTCTCACCTACAGGAACTCCCACATATGACACCGTACAAAGGTGAGGCATCTTCCCTTAATCCCTGCCAATGTCATGGACACCTTTGGAGGTGTGAATTCCAATGGAAAATCAGTAGCACACTGTGTCTAAGCCTGCTCCAGCCTAAGCCCTGCGAGCCAAAGCCCTTGTATCTCTCACTCTGCTTCCCTATTCACTCCCCTGCCTGCTCCTGACGCTGCCCGCTGTCTACTGCCACTTTCTTTTTATACTCCCCGGTTCCATTCCCAGCCAGCCCCAGTACTATCTACAGCAGCAAAAGGTACTCAAAAAGAGAGAGAGAAAAAAAGCAAATTGAAAAATTCACACTCAGCCACCAGCACTTCCAAACACTCTGTCCCAGAGAACAATGAGGTGGATTCACAGGTGAGTTGCTGATTTATAGTCCCCACTCCCTTCCCAGCTAGCCCCAGGCCTAACTACAGCAGCATAGTCTCCTTCTGCACTGCAGGGTTCTATGTTTCTATAATCTACGATCTTCCATACTTGGAGTCACACTCTCCTGTCTCTGATCACTGACCCAATCAAAGGATCTTATCCTAGATTGTGTGCATTGCCTCCCGGGAGAAGTCCATGTAAATTGCATAAGTGCAAAAAAGATTTACTCGGATGTTATCGGGAGTTGGTGGATTGAGTTATAAGGAGAGGCTGGATAGACTGGGACTTTTTTCTCTGGAGCGTAGGAGGCTGAGGGGTAATCTTATAGAAGTCTATAAAATAATGAGGGATATAGACAAGGTAGAGAGTCAGTATCTTTTCCCAAAGGTAGGGGAGTCTAAAACGAGAGAGCATCGGTTTGAGGTGAGAGATACAAAAGTGTCCAGAGGAGTAATTTTTTCACACAGTGTGGTGAGTGTCTGGAACAAGTTGCAGGAGATAGTAGTAATCCAATTTTATCTTTTAAAACGCATTTAGATAGTCACATGGGTATGATGGGTATAGAGGGATATGGGCCAAATGTGGGCCATATCCCACATTTGGCCCACATTTGGAAATGGGATTAATTTAGGGGTTTTAAAAAAAAAGGGGTGGCATGGATAAATTGGGCCGAAGGGCCTGTTTCCATGCTGTAAACCTCTAGGACTCTAACTTGCCCCCACACTGATGGGTCACACCGACGATAGTGTGCAGCCTCCAGCTCAATGACTCTGAACAAGCAAAATATTCACCAACCAATCACATATCTGTGATATTGCACCGTGCTTTCTCTCACAATATGATTTCTCCACTGTGGGAGCGCAGGCTGAATTGGATAGGTTAGCTTGTCGCAGTGCCGGACACTGTATGCAGGCCCTTCTTTTGCCCATTCCACTGTATGCTGCTGATGGCCTTCACATCCTGTTCTCACCTCTGAGATCTCTGCAGTGTCCTCCAGCCCTACACCACTGCAAGATCTCCAGATGCTTCCATTTCCGGCACATTGAATCCCTACTGTGCAGAAGGAAGCCATTCATCCTGTCAGGTCTATCCCGCCTCTGCAACAGCGCATTCGAACCAAGATCCAAAGTATTTACCCTAATAATCCCCAAACCCAAACATTCTGGGACACAATTTAGCATGGCCAATCCACCTGACCTGCACATCATTGGACTGTGGGAGGATACTGGAGCACCAGGAGGAAATCCATGCAGACACATGGAGAACATGCAGACTCCGCACAGACAGTGACCCAAGCTGGGAATTGAACCTGGTTCCCTGGCGCTGTGAGGCAGCAGTGCTAACCGTTGTGCCACCATGAAGTCCCAATTCCCAGTTTTAATAACTCGGCCATTTCCCTTCCGCTATTTTTTCCCCAAGTTCTGAAATTTCCTTTCTATATCTCTCTAGTTGTCTATTTCTCATTTCCTCTCTCTTTCCCCCTCTCTCTCTCTCAGCATCTTTATGACA
This sequence comes from Sphyrna mokarran, assembly GCA_024679065.1. NCBI lineage: Eukaryota > Metazoa > Chordata > Chondrichthyes > Carcharhiniformes > Carcharhinidae > Sphyrna > Sphyrna mokarran. The sequence continues at coordinate 7,530,790 of JAGIQG010000001.1, forward strand.
CATTCTTTGACCAATCCTGAGACAACCATCTCTCCTGCTGTGACCTGGCATCAAATATGATTTAATGATGTATCCATGAAGCACCTGAGACCTTCTTAACTATCTTCAAAGACACTATAAAAATGCAAGTTGTTGCAGGGCTAACAGGTTCCCGTCTCCAAACAATATTAATTGCCAGATTTAATAAATTCAACTTCCCGTAAGGAGGTTTAATCTCAGAGCCTGTGAGCTGCCAGCTCAGTACTCCAACCCACTGAGTTATCAGTAACCTGACTTTAGCTGTGAGCTGGAATTGGATGACAGAAAGTTAAAGAGATGTGATTTGACTTCATTAGCACATAGTGTGCAAGAAACAATACTGTTTCTAGAAACAATACTGTATGTTAGTACATGTGACAATAATAAATCAAATCAAAGATTTATTGTTGTCACATATATTAGTGTACAATGAAAAGTATTGTTTCTTGCACGCTGTACAGACCAAAGCATACTGTACATAGAAAAGGAAAGGAGACAGTGCAGAATGTAGTGTTACAGTCACAACCAGGGTGTAGAGAAAAATCAACTTAATGCAAGGTGGGTCCATTCAAAAGGCTGAGAGCAGCAGGGAAGAAGCTGTTCTTGAGTCGGTTGGTACGTGACCTCAGACTTTTGTATCTTTTTCCCGACGGAAGAAGGTGGAAGAGAGAATGTCCGGGGTGTGTGAAGTCCTGAATTATGCTGGCTGCTTTTCCGAGGCAGAGGGAAGCGTAGACGGAGTCAATAGTTGAGAGGCTGGTTTGTGTGATGGACTGGGCTACGTTCACAACTCTTTGTAGTTCATTGCGGTCTTGGACAGAGCAGAAGCCATACCAAGCTGTGATACAACCAGAAAGAATGCTTTCAATGATGGATTTATAGAAGTTGGTGAGAGTCGTAACGGACATGCCAAATTTCCTTAGTCTTCTGAGAAAGTAAAGGCTTTGGGCCAGGATTTTATATCCTGATCCCGGAATGCCTCTGCTCTAAGAGAGTGAAGTAGCCGTCCGCTGGGCTGGAGGGGGCACTAAAATCCTGGCCAATGGAGAAAGAGGAAAGGAGCCTGGTTTGAAAAAGCCAGCAGAAACTGAATGGGCCGAGTGGCCTCTTTCCGTGCTATATTATGCTGGGATTCTACCTGCATTCCTCCAGTTGGGCTCAATCCATTGACCAGACTCACTTGTTCCTTGTTCTTTACTCTTGCCAATAAACAATCTTGAAAAAAAAATGAAGTTTGTAGCAGCTCGAATGGTGTGCCTGATATGACATTTTGAGACTATTTTACAGACTATTCATTCCCAATAAGATACCATTCAGTTCTCACAGACTCCCCAAGGACACGCAAGCTGCCAACAGCAAGGGTACTTTGTATATCATTACCAAAAAAAGCCTTGTTTCTTGTTCTAGTCTGAAATGTTCCTGGAGTTTGTGCTGCTGCTGATCTAACAGTGGCTGGCACAAATTAAAACCATTGGCTACCACTGACCAACCTGTGTTTTTAATTATAGCCTTCACAATATTCTCCCACATTTCTCTTCCTTTTGAAATGTGAAGCAGAATTATTTTACACTTTGGTGGTCAGATCCTATCTGCAAACGGTGCGGAGACTGATACGACCTCCCCAAGGACCACTGGTGGCCAGCCTCTCTATTTAAAGGGAGCTGAGGAAAACTGTCTCTTTAACAGAAACTGATGATCACTTGCTCTTTAAGGGAAACTGATGGTGACTTTCCCTTTAAGGGGAATCGATGGTGAATTTCTCTTTAAGGGGAATCGATGGTGATTTTCTCTTTAACGGGAATCGATGGTGACTTTCCCTTTAAGGGGAATCAATGGTGACTTTCCCTTTAAGGGGAATCGATGGTGACTTTCCCTTTAAGGGGAATCGATGGTGATTTTCTCTTTAAGGGGAATCGATGGTGAATTTCTCTTTAAGGGGAATCGATGGTGATTTTCTCTTTAAGGGGAATCGATGGTGACTTTCCCTTTAAGGGGAATCGATGGTGATTTTCTCTTTAAGGGGAATCGATGGTGAATTTTTTTTTAAGGGGAATCGATGGTGATTTTCTCTTTAACGGGAATCGATGGTGACTTTCCCTTTAAGGGGAATCAATGGTGACTTTCCCTTTAAAGGGAATCGATGGTGACTTTCCCTTTAAGGGGAATCGATGGTGATTTTCTCTTTAAGGGGAATCGATGGTGAATTTCTCTTTAAGGGGAATCGATGGTGATTTTCTCTTTAAGGGGAATCGATGGTGACTTTCCCTTTAAGGGGAATCGATGGTGATTTTCTCTTTAAGGGGAATCGATGGTGAATTTCTCTTTAAGGGGAATCGATGGTGATTTTCTCTTTAAGGGGAATCGATGGTGACTTTCCCTTTAAGGGGAATCAATGGTGATTTTCTCTTTAAGGGGAATCGATGGTGACTTTCCCTTTAAGGGGAATCGATGGTGACTTTCCCTTTAAGGGGAATCGATGGTGATTTTCTCTTTAAGGGGAATCGATGGTGAATTTCTCTTTAAGGGGAATCGATGGTGATTTTCTCTTTAAGGGGAATCGATGGTGACTTTCCCTTTAAGGGGAATCGATGGTGACTTTCCCTTTAAGGGGAATCGATGGTGAATTTCTCTTTAAGGGGAATCGATGGTGGCTTTCCCTTTAAGGGGAATCGATGGTGAATTTCTCTTTAAGGGGAATCGATGGTGATTTTCCCTTTAAGGGGAATCGATGGTGACTTTCCCTTTAAGGGGAATCGATGGTGAATTTCTCTTTAAGGGGAATCGATGGTGGCTTTCCCTTTAAGGGGAATCGATGGTGAATTTCTCTTTAAGGGGAATCGATGGTGATTTTCCCTTTAAGGGGAATCGATGGTGAATTTCTCTTTAAGGGGAATCGATGGTGATTTTCTCTTTCAGGGGAATCGATGGTGAATTTCTCTTCAAGGGGAATCGATGGTGACTTTCCCTTTAAGGGGATTTGATGGTGATTTTCTCTTTAAGGGGAATCCATGATGAATTTCCCTTTAAGGAGAATAGATGGTGACTTTCCCTTTAAGGGGAATCGATGGTGGCTTTCCCTTTAAGGGGAATCGATGGTGATTTTCTCTTTAAGAGGAATCTATGGTGAATTTCCCTTTAAGGGGAAATCGATGGTGATTTTCTCTTTAAGGGGAATCGATGGTGATTTTCCCTTTAAGGGGAAATCGATGGTGAATTTCCCTTTAAAGAGAATTAAGGTGAATTTCTCTTTAAGGGGACATTGGTGAATCTCTCTCTCTCTCTCTCTCTTGATTAGAATAGATAGGAAGTTGATCAGTGTACTGGATATACTCACCAGTTAGCTTGCTTGGACATTCCATGGATTGGGAAAGTGTTGGGAATGGTTACCCTGACGTCAATGCTGGGTTCTCTTGACAATAGTGGATAATTTTAAAGCAAATTAGAAAAAAGTTGGAAACATACAATGGACTAGATATCTGGAGAAAGACCCGGTTAATGTTGAGTAACAATATCCCTCGATTCAGGGATGACGTTCACTCAGGGTCTCGGGTTTCTGTCATGGCTCTTCGTGTGAGTGAACAGGATAATTCCCGGCCCTCTGACCTTTGGTCACATGGGGCAGGATGTCCAATCAGATAGTGGGATCCAGAGAATAGCTTATGCTTCTTTTCCTTCCTTTTCTCACCAAAACACTCCAAGTCCCAGCGTCTCAATGATGAGACAGCGCTACCTCATCATTCTGACGCTGGGACTCGGAGCATGATGCAGCTTGATGGACAAGTTGTCGCCATTTTGAACGATGGATAGCAAACTCCTCCCACACATTAACATCAACGCTGCCACATTTCGATGAGAGATTCAGAGTATCTTTGAAGAATTGTCTCCCCAAAACCTCTCCACCCCACTCCCCCTGACCATTTGAGTGTTGAGAGAACAGGATCTGGTGGGGGAGATGGTTTTTGACCATCCAGTCACAGTATCCAGTCCACCGATGTTGATTTTACAGGAGCTTTGCCTGAATATTTGTAAAGCTCCCTTCAGGAAGGACACAGTGTTGATTGAACACTGAATCCAGAAGATGCTGAAGGAATATGTTGAAGGAGTTTCTCTAACACACTAATGCGTCACTGATTCCGGGTCTCAAAGGAAACATAGAAACAAAGAATAGAGAAGACTCTTCAGCCTTTGGAACCTGCTGGAGTACGGACAACAACTGTTCTGTACACAAGGCCTTTCATTGATTTGTGGAGGTCTTTGTTGTCAAGCACTCTCCGCTGTAACTTGTTGAAAGTTCTGACACGTCTGACTCAGTGCTGGAACTCCAATATAACCCTTTTCAGGAGCTCATCAGTGCTCACTACTGCCCTCTAGGGAAGGACCATTACCATTTTTACTCAGACTGGTGGCACAGTTGTTAGCACTGCTGACTCACAACATCAGAGACTTGGGTTTGATTCCCAGGTCATTATCAATGCCAAGTCTATACCTTCTCCCCGCCCCGGGTTTGCTCCAGATGCTCTGGTTTCCTAGTGCTAACCATTGTGCCACCATGGGGCCTTATTCTTAAACTATGACTCTGCGTTCTGGACTCGCCCCACTATTGGGAATATTTTTCCTGAATCTATCATGTCTAAGCCTGTTAGAATTTTATAAGCTTCTGTGAGATCCCCTCTCACTCTTCTGAACTCCAGTGAATGTAATCCTAACCCACTCAGTCTCTCCTCTTGTGACAGACCTGCTATCCCTCAGCCTGCGAAACCAGGTGTTGACAGACCTGCTGAGGGATTTTCCAGTTGTTTCCATGGGCAGGATCTTCCAGTCCCGCTGGTGGTGACATCTTACTGTGGGTTCCCTGGCAGCAGAGGGTGTGAAGGCTGGAGAACCTCATTGACAGCGGCAGGATTGGGTGTGAAGGGGTGCTGAATGGGAGGAGGTTGGCAATGGGTTGGGGAGGCACGTGGTTAAAGGTAAGAGTGGGCTAGGAGGGGGGGAGGACTCCATGCAATGAATCTCTCCATCATTCTCTGTTTTTAATTCCAAAGGATGATTGGCAGGCACTTGGCAGATGAAGCTTAACATTGAAGGTGCTACATTTTGGCTGGAGGCAGGAGGGGAGGCAATTTAAACAAAACAGTATCATTTTAAAATAGTTCCAGCGATCAATATGTCTGGGGTACACAAATCTTTGAAAGTGGCAGGTTGAGAAAACTGTTCTTAAAAAATTGGAGGCCATTCAGCCCATTGAATCTTCACTGATGCTCTGATTGAACATCTTGCTCAGGTCCACCACACAACCTCCCCCATTCCCATCCCACCCACCACCTACCCCCATGCTTTTGCCATAGCTAATCCCTCTAACCAATACATCTTAAGTCACTAAGGGCGAATTTAGCATGGCCAATCTACCTAACCTGCACCTTGTCTGGCACAACGGTTAGCACTATTGCTTCACAGCACCACAAACCCAGGCTTGGATAACTATCTGCGTGGAATCTGCATGTTCTCCCCATGTCTGCATGGGTTCCCTCCAGATGCTCCAGTTTCCTCCCACAATCCAAAGACATGCTGGTTAGGTGCATTGGCCATGCTAAATTGTCCCTTCGAATCCAGGATGCGTGGGTTGGACGGATTAGCAGGGTAAATATGTGGGGTTATGGGGATAAGGCCTACGTGCGATTGTGGTCAGTGCAGACTCATTTAGTTGAATGGCCTCCTTCTGCTCTGTAAGGTTTCTCTGATTTCATGATCTTTGGACCGTGTGAGGAAATACATGCAGACACAGGGAGAATGTGCAAACTCCATACCGACAGTGACCCGAGCCGGGAATCGAACCTGGGACCCTGGCGCTGTGAGGCAGCTACGTTGCTCAGCATTGTTGACTAGCATGGGCATGATGGGCTGGATGGCCTCCTTTTGTGCTGTAAACATCTACGAATCTACAATTTAGTCAGAGAGTACAAAAGGAAGGAGGTTCAGCCGATTTTTGATGAAATATTGCTCAGGCCTCAACAGTCACTGAGTCTAAATCCTGGAATTCCTCCTAAATAGCATTGTGGGTCAACCCATAGGACAGAGACTACAGCGATTCAAGAAGGCAGCTCACCACCACCTTCTCAAGGGGCAACTAGGGATGGGCAATAAATACTGGCCTCGCCAGCGACGCCCATATCCCACAAGTTAATAAATAAAAACTGAGCATTGTGCCCAGTTCTGGGCTCTTTAGGATGGATGTGAAGGCCTCAGAGATGATGTAGTAAAGATTGAGTGGGGTAGTGTCTCAGAGGAGGAAAGATGGAAGTGTCGGAGCACGGAAGACAAAGAGGAGCTTTGACATTGAATCCATGAATGCCTTTGAGAGATTAAGCTTAGGAGAAAGAGTTTTCATTGGCAAGAGGAATGGGAACTAAAGATACAGATTTAAGAAAAAAAAACAGAGACAGCAGAAATCACAGAATCACAGGTTTGTAACCATGCAGAAGGAGGACATTTGGCCCATCATGAGAAAACCTTAGACCTTAAGATCTAGAAACAGACTTGGGCCATTTCAACCCATCGAGTCTGCTCCAACATTCAATCATGATATGATTCTCATCCCTTCTCCTTGATCAAGAACCAATCTATCTCTGTCTTAAAGACACTCAGTGAACTGGCCTCCACAGATTCACCACCCTCTGGCTGAAGAGATTCCACATCATCTCAGTTTTAAAGAGTGTCCCTTCACTCTGAGGTTGTGCCCTCGAGTTCTAGTCTCTCCCACTAAGAATGTCCATTCTATCTCGGCCTCTCAGTATTCAGTATTCCTCTGTATGGCGAGTTGTTGTGTGTTACCTGAATGAGGGGGTCATCCGTTTCAGACTGAGATTCTCTCAGAGGGGAGTGAATCTGAGGAATTCTTTAACGCAGAGGACTGTAGAGGCTGGGTCATTAATTAGGTTCATTTCCCACTGCCTCGGAAAAGTACCCAGCATAATGAAGGACCTCACACACCCCGGACATTCTCTCTTCCAGCTTCTTCCTTTGGGAAAAAGATACAAAAGTCTGAGGTCACGTACCAACCGATACAAGAACAGTTTCTTCCCCGCTGCTGTCAGACTTTCGAATGGACTTACCTTGCATTAAGCTGATTTTTCTCTACATGCTTATCTATACTATGTACTCTCTCCTTTCCTTCTCCCTTATGTACTCTATGAACAGTATGCTTTGTCAGTAAAGCCCGCGAAAATACTTTTCATTATATCCAATGCTTTTGACAATAAATCAAATCAAATGTTCAAGAGGTGAGATAGACAAATTTTTAATCAGTAAGGGAATCGAGGGGAAGGGGGAAGAGGGAGGAAAATGGAGCTGAGGATTATCACATCAGATCAGTCACATTCTCATTGAATGGCACAGCAGACTCGATGGGCTGAATAGCCTATCTTTGCTTCTCAGTCTGAGTCTTAGTTGGGGCGTCTTGTTGAAGTTGTAGAAGACATTGGTAAGGCCACACTTGGAACATTGTGTACAGTTCTGGTCATCCTAATATAGAAAGGATATTATTAAACTAGAAAGAGAAAATTCACTCAGATGCTACCGGGACTTGATGGATTGAGTTATAAGGAGATGCTGGATAACTGGGACCTTTTTCTCTGGAGCGTAGGAGGCTGAGGGGTGATCTTATAGAGGTCTATAAAATAATGAGGGTCGCAGATCAACTTGATAGTCAATATTTTTTCCCAAAGGTAGGGGAGTCTAAAACTAGAGGGCATAGGTTTAAGTTGAGGGGAGAGAGAGATAAGGAAGAGTCCAGAGGAGCAATTTTTTCACACAGAGGGTGATGAGTGTCTGGAACAAGCTGCCAGAGGTAGTAGTAGAGGCAGGTACAATTTTGTCTTTTAAAAAGCATTTAGACAGTACAATGGGTTTAGAGGGATATTGGCCAAACGCGGACAATTGGGGCTAACTTAGGGGTTAAAAAAAGGGCAGCATGGACAAGTTGGGCCGAAAGGCCTGTTTCCTTGCTGTAAACCTCTAAGACTCTTTGACTCTATAACCATGAAAACATTGTCGATTGTCTGGTTCATGAATATCCTTTAGGGAAGGAAATCTGCCATCCTTACCCGGTCTGGCCTACATGTGACTTCAGACCCTCAGCAATGTGGTTGACTCTCAACTGCCCTCCAAGGGCAACAACTAGGGATGGGCAATAAATGCCCAAGTCCCACCAATGAATGAAAAAGTATGCCTCGGTTGAATATATGGGCCTTTGAACAGCTCACCATCTTTTACAGCTCCACTGCCCTGGCATGACAGCTCCACCCAAAAGAGTTAATCTCTAACGATGGAGCACTCACTCAGTGCAGCACTGGCAACCTCGGACTCAGGTCACTGGAGTGGAACTCAAACAAATAACATCTCGCTTAGAGATGAGTGCGCTACTGATTGATCTGAGAGTAACACACCGCAGCTGGCGGGGAGAGGCGTGGGGGAGCTGAGTGTTTAGTGTTCTCTGGCTGATAATTAAGATGGTACTATCAGTATTCCATGGGTTAGGTCACTCAACTCACACAGCCTGAACTGGCCAGAGATGAGGCTTCACTTTCCATTCTGTTTATATTTCACATTCACACAGATAGATAGGCTGGAAAATTGGGTGGAGAAATGGCAGATGGAATTTAATCCAGATAAATGAGAAGTGATGCATTTTGGAAGAAATAACATAAGGGGGAGTTATACAATAAATGGCAGAACCGTCAAGAATATAGAAACACAGAGGGACCCGGGTGTGCAAGTCCAAAAACCAAGGCATACTTTTTTATTCATTCATGGGACATGGGCGTTGCTGGCTGGCCAGCATTTATTGCCCACTTGAAGGTGGCAGCACAGGTGGAGAAGGTGGTGAAGAAGGCATATGGCATGCTTGTCTTTATAGGACGGGATATAGAGTATAAAAATTGGCGTCTAATCTTGCAGCTTTATAGAATGTTGGTTAGGCCACATTTGGAATACTGCGTACAATTCTGGTCTCCACACTACCAGGAGGAGGTGGAGGCTTTAGACAGAGTGCAGAGAAGGTTTACCAGGATGTTGCCTGGTATGGAGGGTCTTAGCTATGAGGAGAGATTGGATAGACTGGGGTTGTTCTCCCTGGAAAAACGGAGAATGAGGAGCGACCTAACAGAGGTGTATAAAATTATGAAGGGTATAGATAGAGTGAACAGTGGGAAGCTTTTTCCCAAGCTGGAGGTGGCAATCACGAGGGGTTATGGGTTCAAGGTGAGAGGGGTGAGGTATAACTCTGATATCAGAGGGACGTATTTTACACAGAGGGTGGTGGGGGCCTGGAATGCGCTGCCAAGTAGGATGATGGAGGTGGACACGCTGGGATTGTTTAAGACTTACCCGGATAGTCACATGAGCAGACTGGGAATGGAGGGATACAAACGAATGGTCTAGTTGGACCAATGTACAGGCTTGGAGGGCCGAAGGGCCTGTTTCCTGTGCTGTACTGTTCTTTGCTCTTTGTTCTATTTGAGTCAAACCAGACACTGGAATGCCCCAAGAGATTTTAGATTCACTCTGGAGACATTAGCAGTATTTTCAAAGAGAGTCTGGCTAGATGTCAGGAGAAAGGAGTCAAGTTCAGAGGTAAATGGCAGACTTAAGGCTGACTTCATGGATTTCTGAACTGGCAAAGAACGCTCAACAAGTAGGTGCAAGAGGCCATGGGGAGGATTGGCTTCTCTGTTAGGGGAACTGGAAAGGAATGTACCATTCCCAGCAGGCTAGTGGGCTGAATGGGCTCCTTTGTCCATTTTAATCTTTCCATCTAGCGAAAATGTAACCAAGAGAAGACATCCTCGACCCCGGACTCTCCCCAGCTCATTCAATGTACTGCAGGAAAGGTGGACTCCCAAGAGGTTGGAAAGAGACGAAGCCTCTTCCATGTCGTTGGGGAATATAACTGAAGTGTTGTCTCTCTTTTGTCATTTAAAAAATGCAGCAGCCAACTGACACCAAGATCCCAGAAACAGGAATGACTGAAATGGACTGATCATGTTTAGTGACACAAGGTTTAGAGAGTCAGAGAGTCACAGAGTTTTACAGCATGGAAACAGGCCCTTCAGCCCAACTTGTCCATGCTGCTCTTTTTAAACCACTAAGCTAATCCCAATTGCCTGCATTTGTCCCATATCCTTCTATACCCATCTTACCCATGTAACTTTTTAAAAGACAAAATTATCTACTACTATCTCTGGCAGCTTGTTCCAGACACTCACTACTCTCTATGTGAAGAAGTTGCCCCTTTTGTATCTCTCCCCTCTAATCTATGCCTTAACCTTAACCTTAAACCTATGCCTTCTAGTTTTAGACTCCCCTGCCTTTAGAACATAGAACATAGAATATAGATGTTAGTGTGATAGATGATACATAGATACATAGATGATAGTTAGGTGCCTTTGGGAAAAGATATTGACTATCGCGCTAATCTATGCCCCTCATTGTTTTATAGGCCTGTATAAGACTACCCAAAGCCTCTTATGCTCCAGGGAAAAATGTCCCAGTCTATCCAGCCTCTGCTTATAATTAAACCATCAAGTCCCGGTAACATCCTAGTAAGTCTTGTCTGCACTCTTTCTAGCTTAATAATATCCTTTCTATAACATCAGAATTGGACAGTGAGACAGAGGAATTAATAGAGATCAGTATTAGTAGAGTATTGGAAGCTGATGGGATTGGAGGCTGATAAATTCCCAGGGCCTGCCAATCTATATGCCAGAGTACTTAGGGCAGCACAGTGGCACAGTGGTTAGCACAGCTGCCTCACAGCACCAGGCACTTGAGTTCAATTCCCGGCTTGGGTCACTGTCTGTGTGGAGTCTGCATGTTCTCCCTGTGTCTGGGTGCTCTGGTTTACTCCCACAGACTGAAAGATGTGTTTGTTAGGTGCATTAGCCATGTAAATTCTCCCTCAGTGCACCCAAACATTCACCAGAGTGTGGCGACTAGGGAATTTTCACAGTAATTCCATTATAGAGTTAATGTAAGACTACTTGTGACTATAAACAATAAAAACAGTTCAGGAAGTGGCCTGAGAAATAGTACATGCACTTGTAATCATCTTCTATAGATCCTGGAACAATTCCTGCAGATTGGAGGGTAACTAATGTAACCTCACTATTTAAAAAGAGAGGTGGGGGAATTATAGACCAGCCAGCCTGATGTTGATAGTGGAGAAAATTCTCGAGTCCATTATCAAGGATTTTATAGCAGAGAACTTGGAAAACACTGGCAGGATCACGTAGAGTCAACATGGATTCAGCAAAGAATTAGCGAAGGGAAATCCTGTTTGACAAATCTACTGGATTTCTTCAAGAATGCCTGGGCTGACTACTGGGATGGTGGGACTGATGTATGAGGTGCGATTGTGTCAGTTGGGATCATATTCTAGGAGTTCAGAAGAATGAGGGAGGAATTTCACACAGAAACCTAACAGGATTAGACAGGGTACATGCAGGGAGGATGTTCCCGACGGTGGGGGAGTCCAGAACCAGGGAGGTTGCAGTCTGAGGGTTCAGGGTAAACCTTTTAGGACCAAAATGAGGAGAAATTTCTTCACCCAGAGAGTAGTCAGCTTGTAGAATTTACTACCTCAGAAAGCAGCTGAGGCCAAAATATTGTATATTTTCAAGAAGAAATGCGATATAGTTCTGGCACGAAGAGGATCAAAAGATATGGGAGTAGGTGGGATCAGGTTTTTCAATTGGATGATCAGCCATGTTCCTAAGCTATGGTAGAACAGGCTCGAAGGGCCAAATGGCCTCTTTCTGCTCCTGTTCTCTATGCTTCAATGCCGCTCATAAAGTTGATGAGGGGGAGCTAGTGGATGTTGCTTATTTCGGAAAGCTCTCAACCAACACAAGAGATTAGCATGTAAAATTAAAGTGCATAGGATTGAGGGGAATATATTGTGATATATGGGAAACTGTTGGCAAGCAGGAAATAAAGAGTCGCAATAAACAGGTCTTTTTCCAAATGGCAGGCAGTACTAGTGGGGTACCGTGGGGAACAGTACTGGGACCTCAGCTACCCATTATATATATTAACCAGGGAACTAAACGCAAAATCTCCAAATTTGTAGATGACACAAGACTGGGTGGGAGGGTGAGATGTGGGGAGGAAGCAGAGATCCTTCAGTGTGATTGGGACGAGTTGAGTGAGTGGGAAAATGCATCATAATATATGGATAAGTGTGAGGTTATCCACTTTGCTAGCAAAAACGGGAAGGCAGGTTATTCTCTGAGTAGCCATAGATTGAGAGAGGGTGAAGATCAGTATGCAGGTGAAGCAGGCGGTAAAGAAGGCAAATGGTTTGTTAACTTTCATAGCAAGAGATTTTGAGTACAGCAACAGGGATTGCTGCAATTATACAAGGCCTTGATGAGGCCACACTTGGAATTAGTGGGTGCAGTTTCGATCTCCTTGTCTGGGGAAGGATGTTCTTGCAATAGAAGGAGTGCAGCAAAGGTTTACCAGGCTGATTCCTCAGATGGCAGGACTGATGTATGAGGAGAGATTGAGTCAGTTAGGATTATATTCACTGGACTGAATATAATAGCACAGGCGCTGGTGAGACCACATTTGGAATATTGTGTTCAGTTCTAGTCACCTCATTATAAGAAGGATGTGGAAGCATTGGAGAGAGTGCAGAGGAGATTTACCAGGATGTTGCCTAGTTTGGAGGGTAGGTCTTATGAGGAAATGTTGAGGGAGCTGGGACTTTTCTCTTTAGAACGGAGGAGGATGAGAGGCGACTTTATCGAAGTTTATAAGATGATGAGTGAGATTGATAGAATGGACGTGCAGAGATTATGTCCTCAGGTGGATGTAGCTATTACTAGGGGGCATAACTATAAGGTTAATGGTGGGAGATAGAGGAGAGATGTCCGAGGTAGATTCTTCACTCATAATGGTCGGGGTGTGGAATGCAGTGTCTGCTGTGATAGTGGAATCAGACACTTATTGAACTTTCAAACGGTTATTGGATAGGCACATGGAGTACACCAGAATTACAGGGAGTGGGATAGCTTGACATTGGGATTGGACATAACATCGAGGGCTGAAGGGCCTGTACTGTTCTGTAATGATCTATGTTCTATGAGTTTAGAAGAGTGAGAGAGGGTTGCATAGAAACTTATAAAATTTTAACAGGGTTAAACAGAGTAGATTGAAGGCAGAATTCTCCCAATGGTGGGAGGATGGGGGGGGGGGGGGGGGGAACAGTCTGAGGAAATAGGGTAAGACACTTAGAACTGAGATGAGGAGAGATCTCTTCACCCAGGGAATAGTCAGCCTACGGAATTCTCTACCACATAAAGTATTTGAGGTTAAAACATTGATTTGATTTAGTTTTATTATTGTCACAATAAAAAGTATTATTTCTCATGTGCTATACAGACAAAGCATACCATTCATAGAGAGAGTGCAGAATGTTAGTGTTACAGTCATAGATGTAGAGAAAGATTAACCTAATGTAAGGTAGGTCCATTCAAAAGCCTGACAGGGAAGAAGCTGTTCTTGGGTCCGTTGGTATGTGACCTCAGATTTCTGTATCTTTTTCCCACTGGAAGGAGGTGAAAGAGGGAATGTCTGGGATGCATAGGGTCCTTAATTATGCTGGCTGCTTTTCCAAAGCAGCGGAAAGTGTGGACAGAGTCAATGAATGGGAGACTGGTTTACATGATGAACTCAAGAAGAAATTAGATCTTGGGGCAAAGCAGATGGAAGGATATGGGGGAAAGGTGGGATCAGGCTATTGAATTGGATGATCAACTATGATCATAATGAATGATTGAGCTGGCTCAAAGGGCTGAATGGCCTCCCCCAGCTCCAATTTGCTATGTTTCAATGTTGCACAGGCAGAAGGGTTAAATGTGGGGGAGTTGGAGGAGTTCTATATGGATGAGAAATATATGGATCCGTTGGTCTGAGTGGGCTGTTTCTCTAACTTCCTGAATTTATCTCATTGGGCAAAGAAATCAAAGGGCCAAGTGTGAGACAAGAGCCAGTTTAATCAAGTAGAACACAAAGTGAGATAATAACATAAAAACTCGGAGCAGGAGTCGGCCATCTAGCCCCTCGAGCCTGCCCCGCCTTTCAATAAGATCATGGCTGATCTTTTCATGGACTCAGCTCCACTTACCCACCCACTCACCATAACCCTTAATTCCTTTACTGTTCAAAAATTTATCTATCCTGGAAAGGGGTCCAAATAATTCTGAGCCATTCCAAACCAAGCTGCACTCTCAATAGTCTTGTTCTACCATGCCCCAGTTCCTGGTGGCAAAATTAAAAGCTGTGGTAGATTCAGAATATTAGAAGCTGGGGTAGATTCGGAATATTAGAAGCTGTGGTAGATTCGGAATATTAGACGCTGTGGTAGATTCAGAATATTAGACACTGTGATAGATTTGGAATATTAGAAGCTGTTGTAGATTCGGAATATTAGAAGCTGTGATAGATTTGGAATATTAGAAGCTGGGGTAGATTCGGAATATTAGAAGCAGGGGTAGATTCGGAATATTAGAAGCTGTGATAGATTTGGAATATTAGAAGCTGGGGTAGATTCGGAATATTAGACGCTGTGATAGATTTGGAATATTAGAAGCTGTGGTAGATTTGGAATATTAGACGCTGTGATAGATTTGGAATATTAGAAGCTGTGGTAGATTCGGAATATTAGAAGCTGTGGTAGATTCAGAATATTAGAAGCTGCGATAGATTTGGAATATTAGAAGCTGGGGTAGATTCGGAATATTAGACGTTGTGGTAGATTCAGAATATTAGACGCTGTGGTAGATTCGGAATATTAGACGCTGTGATAGATTTGGAATATTAAAAGCTGTGGTAGATTCGGAATATTAGATGCTGTGATAGATTTGGAATATTAGAAGCTGTGGTAGATTTGGAATATTAGACGCTGTGATAGATTTGGAATATTAGAAGCTGTTGTAGATTCGGAATATTAGAAGCTGTGATAGATTTGGAATATTAGAAGCTGGGGTAGATTCCGAATATTAGAAGCAGGGGTAGATTCGGAATATTAGACGCTGTGATAGATTTGGAATATTAGAAGCTGTGGTAGATTTGGAATATTAGACGCTGTGATAGATTTGGAATATTAGAAGCTGTGGTAGATTCGGAATATTAGAAGCTGTGGTAGATTCAGAATATTAGAAGCTGGGGTAGATTCGGAATATTAGACGCTGTGATAGATTTGGAATATTAGAAGCTGTGGTAGATTCGGAATATTAGAAGCTGTGGTAGATTCAGAATATTAGAAGCTGCGATAGATTTGGAATATTAGAAGCTGGGGTAGATTCGGAATATTAGACGTTGTGGTAGATTCAGAATATTAGACGCTGTGGTAGATTCGGAATATTAGACGCTGTGATAGATTTGGAAGGAATATTAGACGCTGTGATAGATTTGGAATATTAGAAGCTGTGGTAGATTCGGAATATTAGAAGCTGTGGTAGATTCAGAATATTAGAAGCTGCATAGATTTGGAATATTAGAAGCTGGGGTAGATTCGGAATATTAGACGTGTGGTAATTCAGAATATTAGACGCTGTGGTAGATTCGGAATATTAGACGCTGTGATAGATTTGGATATTAAAAGCTGTGGTAGATTCGGAATATTAGATGCTGTGATAGATTTGGAATATTAGAAGCTGTGGTAGATTTGGAATATTAGAAGCTGTGGTAGATTCGGAATATTAGACGCTGTGATAGATTTGGAATATTAAAAGCTGTGGTAGATTCGGAATATTAGACGCTGTGGTAGATTCAGAATATTAGACGCTGTGGTAGATTCGGAATATTAGACGCTGTGATAGATTTGGAATATTAAAAGCTGTGGTAGATTCGGAATATTAGACGCTGTGATAGATTTGGAATATTAGAAGCTGTGGTAGATTCAGAATATTAGACGCTGTGATATATTTGGAATATTAGAAGCTGTGGTAGATTTGGAATATTAGAAGCTGTGGTAGATTCAGAATATTAGACGCTGTGATATATTTGGAATATTAGAAGCTGTGGTAGATTTGGAATATTAGAAGCTGTGATAAATTTGGAATATTAGAAGCTGTGATAGATTCGGAATATTAGAAGCTGTGATAGTTTCAGAATATTAGAAGCTGTGGTAGATTCGGAATATTAGAAGCTGTGGTGGATTCGGAATATTAGAAGCTGTGGTAGATTCAGAATATTAGAAACTGTGGTAGATTCGGAATATTAGACGCTGTGGTAGATTCGGAATATTAGAAGCTGTGGTAGATTCGGAATATTAGAAGCTGTGATAGATTCAGAATATTAGAAGCTGTGGTAGATTCGGAATATTAGACGCTGTGGTAGATTCGGAATATTAGACGCTATGGTAGATTCAGAATATTAGAAGCTGTGGTAGATTCGGAATATTAGAAGCTGTGATAGATTTGGAATATTAGAAGCTGTGATAGATTTGGAATATTAGAAGGTATGGTAGATTCGGAATATTAGACGCTGAGGTAGATTCGGAATATTAGACATTGTGGTAGATTCAGAATATTAGAAGCTGTGATAGATTTGGAATATTAGAAGCTGTGATAGATTTGGAATATTAGAAGCTGGGGTAGATTCAGAATATTAGAAGCTGTGGTAAATTCGGAATATTCGACCCTGTGATAGATTCGGAATATTAGACGCTGTGGTCGATTCGGAATATTAGAAGCTGTGGTAGCATGCCCCTTAAAGAGGCGGCACTCAGAGGGTCAAGTAACCCATTCAGCCTACTGGACCAAAATATCCAAATCCAGAGCTGAGCATGAGTTTTCATTGCTAGTTGGCAATCTGATATTGTGAAATGCAGCAACCGTTATAAATGATTTGGATGAAAATATAACTGGTTTGCTTAGTAAGTTTGCAGATGACACAAAGGTTGGTGGATTTGCGGATAGCGATGAAGACCATCAGAGGATACAGCAGGACATATATTGGCTTCTTGGCATGTCATGTGACCCATTCAGCCAATCGGGCCACGGCGTATGAATCCTGGGGCTGAGCGCGGGTGTTCCTTGCCAGTTCGGAGTCAGGATACTTTGGCCTTTATTTCACTCAGCACATATCTCAACAAACTGTTCATTCATTAATTTACTTGGTGATTGGCCATCTTTGCAAGATACCACACAACTAATGTCTCCATTATCTCTGCAGCTACTTCCTTTCAGATCCTACGATGCAGGTCAGGGGTGTGCTTCAGGAACATGTCTGCTTTTAGTCCTGTCAAGTTTTTAAAGATATCTTCTTTAGCAATCGCGATTGTTTGGAGTTTCTCTCCCTTGCTTTCCTCAGATTCTTGGGATTTTTCTTCTTCCACAGTGAAGACAACATGAAATATCTGTTCAAAATCAGGATTTTCCAGCCGCACTCACCCCAATGCCAGAATATCCCCACCCAAGGTCAACAGAGCTTTGCATAGTTTGTGTCTCGCCTGCTACGATTCCCAGAGTAGCAGAACAGAATAATTCCGTAGTTTGTCATTTCCTTGTTCCCCATTGTTAATTCCCCAGTTTTACCATCCCTTTCATTACTTATTTCCTTTTAATATGCTTATAGAATCATAGACTCCCTACCGTGCAGGAGGTCCTATCAAGTCTGCACCAAGAACAATCCCACCCAGGCTCTGTTCCCATAACCCCACATAATTATCCCACTAATCCCTTGAACCTACACGTCCTGGGACAATAAGAGGCAATTTAACATGGCCCATCCACATCTTTGGACTGTGGGAGGACACCGGATTACCCAGAGGAAACTCATACAGATACAGGGAGAATGTGCAGACTTCGCATAGACTGTGACCCAAGACTAGAATCGAACCTAGGTGCCTGGAGCTGTGAGATGGCAGCGCTAACCATTGTACCATCATGCATGTGGCATCACGGCGGCACAGTGGTTAGCACTGCTGCCTCAAAGCGCCAGGGGTTCAATTCCAACCTCCAGTCACTGTCAGTGTGGAGTTCACACGTTCTCCCCGTGCCTGTTTCCTCCAGGTGCTCGAGTTCCTTCCCACAGTCCAAAAATGTGCAGATTAGGTGGATTGGCCATGATAAATTGCCCCTTAGTGTCGGGGGATTAGCAGGATAAATGTGTAGGGTTACAGGAATAGGGCCTGGGATGGGATTGTGGTCAGTACAGACTTGGTGGGCCGAATGACCTCCTGCTGCACTGTATTCTGTTCTATTCCTACTCAGGTCCCCTGAGGGGACATTACTCTGTGAGAAAACATTTATTAAAAGCTGTTGGTATTGCTGTTGCTATGGAAACTGCTAATGGTTTCCTTGGTGTGTCATGTGGGCCTGAGGAAAATGGGTCCCAGAGTTGGGGGTGGGTGGGAAGGGAATCCATCTGTGCTTGACTTGAATCTGACTTCAGGACTTTCTCAAGTTAGTCAGGCTCTTGGAGGAACTGCAAAAAGGAAGTATGATTCATTTGACAGAAACAAGGAACACGAGGAGTCCAACAAACAAAGATGGATGTCTTTCACTCTGGTAATGCTTCGGAAACTCCCTGGTGTTTTGAAGTAAAACATTTATTTCACGGGAAATCGAGAGCGTTCATTTAATAAAAATCTGATGTGCCAGAGAGGAAAAAAAACTCATTTATATTCAGGCTGTAATCTGTCATTCAGAAAACATTGGAATGACCCCAAGAATATGAAAATTGTCATGTGTTTTACAATTTTGTCTTTTCTCAACCAGAATAAATCTAGATTTATTAACCCCTGGCTCACTCCACAGAACGGAGCGAGGCCATTCGGCCCATTGAGGCTCTCCCAGGTACCCCCCCTTTGCCCAATAACCTGCACGTTTACATGACTAATCCATCTAACCAGAGAAACCCATTTAGACATGGGGAAGAACATGCAAACTCCATACACACTCCATACAGAGGATTATAGAGACATATAGATAGGGAGGATGTGCTAGATATTCTCGAGGGTTTGAAGTTGGATAAGTCCCCTGGGCCGGATGGGATTTACCCTAGGATTCTCTGGGAGGCAAGAGAGGAGATTGCAGAGCCTCTGGCTCTGATCTTCAGGTCGTCGTTGGCTACGGGTGTGGTTCCGGAGGACTGGAGGATAGCGAATGTGGTCCCGTTGTTCAAGAAGGGGAAGAGAGACCTTCCAGGGAATTATAGGCCAGTGAGTCTTACTTCTGTGGTGGGCAAAGTATTGGAGAGAATAATTAGGGATAGGATTTATACTTATTTAGAGAGTAATGAATTGATTGGGGATAGTCAGCATGGTTTTGTGAAGGGTAGGTCGTGCCTTACTAACCTCATTGAGTTTTTGAAAAAGTGACCAAAGAGGTGGATGGGGGTAAGGCGGTTGATGTGGTATATATGGACTTTAGTAAGGCATTGGATAAGGTGGCCCATGGAAGACTTCTGCAGAAAATGCAGATGTATGGGATAGAGGGTGATTTAGCTCATTGGGTTAGGAATTGGCTAGCAGATAGAAGACAGAGGGTGGTGGTTGATGGGAGATATTCATCTTGGAGTTCGGTGACAAGTGGTGTACCTCAGGGTCTGTTTTGGGGCCCCTGCTGTTTGTAATTTTTATAAATGATCTGGATGAGGGTATTGAAGGATGGATTAGGAAATTTGCAGATGACACTAAAGTCGGTGGAGTGGTAGATAGTGAAGAGGGGTGTTATAGTTTGCAGAGAGACTTGGACAAGTTGCAAAGCTGGGCTGAGAGGTGGCAAATGGAGTTTAATGTGGAAAAGTGGGAGGTAATGCACTATGGCAGAAATAATAAATGTGTAGAGTATAGGGCAAATGGTAGGATTCTTAGTAGTCTAGATGAACAGAGGGATCTTGGTGTGTATGTGCATCGATCCCTGAAAGTAGGCAGTCAGGTCGAGAAGGTTGTTAGGAAGGCATATGGAGTCTTGGCTTTTATTGGTAGAGGGAGTGAATTTCGGAGCCGCAACGTCATGTTGCAACTGTACAAAACTCTAGTGCGGCCGCACTTGGAGTATTGTGTGCAGTTCTGGTCCCCACATTATAAGAAAGATGTGGAAGGCATTGGAGAGGGTACAGAGGAGGTTTACCAGGATGTTGCCTGGTATGGAGGGCAGGTCTTATGAAGAGAGGCTGAGGATTTGAGGTTGTTTTCGTTAGAAAGAAGGCGGCTAAGAGGAGACCTTATTGAAACATATAAGATGATTAGCGGTTTAGATAGGGTGGACAGTGATAGCCTTTTTCCTAGGATGGAGAAAGCTAGCACGAGGGGACATAGCTTTAAATTAAGGGGTGATAGTTATAGGACGGATATCAGAGGTAGGTTCTTTACCCAAAGGGTGGTTCGGGAGTGGAATGCCCTGACTGCAGCAGTTGTAGATGCGCCAAGTTTGGTGGCGTTTAAGAGGTTAGTTGATAAGTATATGGAAGAGAAGGGAATGGTTTAGTTTGAAGGGGCATTGCTTTTTATATTGGTCGGCGCAACATCGAAGGCCGAAGGGCCTGTTCTGTGCTGTAATGTTCTATGTTCTATGTTCTATATAAGGTAATGAAGGGGATGGATAGGGTAGAGGTAGAGAGATTCTTCCCGCTTAGAAAGGATAGCAGAACTAGAGAACACAGCCTCAAAATAAGGGGAGGGGGCAGTTTAGATCGGAGTTGAGGAGGAACTTCTTCACTCAAAGGGTGGTGAATCTCTGGAATTCTCTGCCCATTGAAGTGGTGGACGCTACCTCGCTGAATATATTTAAGTCACAGGTAGATAGATTTCTGATCGACAGCGGAATTAAAGGTTATGGAGAGAAAGCAGAAAGTGGAACTGATCCATTTCAGATCAGCCATGATCTTATTGAATGACGGGGCAGGCTCAAAGGGCTATTCCTGCTCCTATTTCTTATGTTCTTAGGTAGGGTGGACAATGTGAACCTTCTCCCTCAGATGGAGATGGCTAGCATGAGGGGCCATAGCTTTAATTTGAGGGGTGATAGATACCAGACAGATGTCAGAGGTAGGTTCTTTACTCAGAGAGTAAGTGGAATGCCCTGTCTGCAACAGCATTGGATTCACCAATATTAGTAGCATTTAAATGATCATTGGATAAATATATGGATGATATTGGAATGGTGTAGGTTAGATTGGTTTCACAGGTCGGCGCAACATCGAGGGGCAAAGGGCCTGTATTGCGCTGTAATGTTCTATGTTCTATGTTAGTGACCCAAGCCGGGAATCGAACCTGGGTCCCTGGTGCTGTGAGGAAGCAGGGCAAACCACTGTGCCCATCGAGCCTTCACTGACAACAATCCCACCCAGGCCCTAACTCTATAACTGCTAATCCCCATGACACTAAGGGGCAATTTAGCACGGCCAATCCACCTAACTGACATATCTTTGGACTGTGGGAGGAAACTGGAGCACCCAGAGGAAATTCACACAGACATCGGGAGAATGTGCAAACCTCACACAGACACTGGAATTGAACCTGGGTCCCTGGCATTGTGAGGCAGCAGTGCTAACCACTGTGCCACTATGCCGTCCCTTTATGTAAGTTAATGGGGTAACTTTGAAGTGTTGTCAATTAGGAATATTGCAGCAGCCTAAGTAAGCCTCCAGTTTTTAGATGTCCAGATCACCAACAACCTGCCTTGGTCACCGCTCACGGGATCCAGGGTAAGGTAGCCTACTGGGCACAAAATTGGCTTGATGATAGGAGACAGAGAGTGGTTATAGACGTTTGTTTTTCAGAGTGGAGGCCTGTGACCAGCAGTATGCCTCAAGAATCAGTGCTGGGTCCACTGTTATTTGTCATTTATATTGATGATTTGGATGAGAGCATAGGAAGCATGGTTGCTAAGTTTGCAGATGACACCAAGGCTGATGGTATAATGGACAGTGAAGAAGGTTATCTAGGATTGCCTATGGGATTATCTATGGGATCTTGAGCAATTGGGCCAGTGGGTTGATGAATAGCAGATGGAGTTTAATTTAGATAAATGTGTTTAGATAATTTAGATAGATGCATTTTGGTAGACCGGATCAGGGCAGGACTTACCCGGTTAATGGTATGGCATTGGGGAGAGTTACAGAACAAAGAGATCTAGGGGTACAGGTTCATAACTCCTTGAAAGTGGAGTCACAGGTGGACAGAGTGGTGAAGAAGACATTTGACATGCTTGGTTTCATTGGTCAGAACATTGAATACAGGAGTTGGGACATCTTGTTTAAGTTGTACAAGAATTCTTAGGCCACACTTGTGCAATTCTGGTCACCCTATTATAGAAAGGATATTATTTAACTAGAAAGAGTGCAGAAAAGATTTACTAGGATATTAAGGGCATTTAAATGATCATTGGATAAATATATGGATGATATTGGAATGGTGTAGGTTAGATTGGTTTCACAGGTTGGCGCAACATCGTGGGCCGAAGGGCCTGTACTACGCTGTAATGTTCTATGTTCTATGTTAGTGACCCAAGCCGGGAATCGAACCTGGGTCCCTCGTGCTGTGAGGAAGCAGGGCGAACCACTGTCCCCACCGAGCCTGCACTGACAACAATCCCACCCAGGCCCTAACCCTATAACTGCTAATCCCCATGACACTAAGGGACAATTTAGCACAGCCAATCCACCTAACTCACATATCTTTGGACTGTGGGAGGAAACTGGAGCACCCAGAGGAAATTCACACAGACATCGGGAGAATGTGCAAACCTCACACAGACACTGGAATTGAACCTGGGTCCCTGGCACTGTGAGGCAGCAGTGCTGAACGCTGTGCCACTATGCCGTCCCTTTATGTAAGTTAATGGGGGAACTTTGAAGTGTTGTCAATTAGGAACATTGCAGCAGCTTAAGTAAACCTTCAGTTTTTAGGTGTCCAGATCACCAACAACCTGCCTTGGTCACCGCTCACGGGATCCAGGGTAAGGTAGCCTACTGGGCACAAAATTGGCTTGATGTTAGGAGACAGAGAGTGGTTATAGATGTTTGTTTTTCAGAGGACTTGATGGATTGAATTATAAGGAGAGGCTGGATGGACTGGGACCTATTTTCCTTGGAATGTAGGAGACTTAGGGGTGATCTTATAGAAGTCTATAAAATGATGAGGGGCATAAATAAGATAGAAAGTCAACATTTTTTCCCAAAGGTAAGGGAATGTAAAACTCGAGGGCATAGGTGAGTGTCTGGAACAAGTAATAGTAGAGCTGGGTACAGTTTTGTCTTTTAAAAACCATTTAGACAGTTAGATATGTAAAATGGGTATAGAGGGATATGGGCCAAACGCAGGCAATTGGAACTAAAAGTTGGGCTGGATGGCCTGTTTCTGTGCTGTAAACCTTGAAGACTCTATAATTTATTGAAAAGGCAGTCTCTAACAGTGCAGTGCTCCCTCAGTACTTCACTGGAGTGTCATCTTTGATCAATGTGCTCAGTTCCCTAAACCCAAAATCACTTGACTGAGAAATGAGAATGTTGCCCAATGATACCTCAGCGCAGAGATGTGCTGTTGTGGGATATCCTGTGGGAAGTTATGACCTTTTTCTTTACCTATAGAGCATCTCCCAAATCTGTATCTATCTTTCTTGTAATTCCATGCTTGAAGCTAAGATTCCACCATGTCATTGCACCAACATGGTTCTTACCAAAGTGAAGGGGGAAATCTTAAGTGACTTTGACATGGGGAACTATTTTCCTATTTCCTTCTCTTGGCCTATTAGCGTTCTCTTCTTTACAATGTCATCCAGCTGGTTGGAATTCTACTTGCCTTTTTCCCTATCCAAAATTTGCGGATAGTGCTAAAATAGGCGGAAAAGCAGGCAAGGTTTTACAGATAGATATAGATGGTTTTGGAGAATGGACGAAATGACAGATGCAGCTTAATGTGGAAACCTGTGAAGTTATCCATTTTGGCCAGAAAAAAAAAAGAAAGGCAAATGGAAAGCAAATTCAAAAAGTATCTGGGGAGAGGGATCTGGGTGACGGAGTTCATGAATCGTGGAACGTTGGTATGTAGGTGCAGCAAGTATTAAAAAAGGTAATGGAATGATGGAATCTATTGCAAAAGGAGTGGAGTATAAAAGTAGAGAAATGTAATTGTATCGAGTGTTGGTGAGACCATATCTGGAATGTCGTGCCCAGATTTGGTCTCCTTATTTGAGGAAGAATGTGGTGGCATTGGAGGCAGTTCAGAGGAGGGTCACCAACTTCATTATGGGGATGAAAGGATTGACATATGAGGAAAGGTTAAACAGTTTGGGTTTATACTTGCTGGAGTTTGAAATGGCCACAACATTGCCATTTCAGAAAATGCAGAAAATGCAGATGTACGGGATTGAGGGTGATTTAGCTAATTGGATTAGGAATTGGCTAGCAGATAGAAGACAGAGGGCGGTGGTTGATGGAAATTATTCATCGTGAAGTTCGGTTACAAGTGGTGTACCTCAGGGATCTGTTTTGGGGCCCCTGCTGTTTGTAATTTTTATAAATGATCTGGATGAGGGTATTGAAGGATGGATTAGTAAATTTGCAGATGACACCAAAGTCGGAGGAGTGGTAGATCAGAGGTAGGTTCTTTACCCAAAGGGTGGTTCGGGAGTGGAATGCCCTGCCTGCGGCAGTTGTAGATGCGCCAAGTTTGGTGGCGTTTAAGAGGTGAGTTGATAAGTTTATGGAAGAGAAGGGAATGGTTTAGTTTGGAGGGGCATTGCTTTTTTCATAATTGGTCGGCGCAACATCGAAGGCCGAAGGGCCTGTTCTGCGCTGTAATGTTCTATGTTCTATGGAGTTTAGTAGAAGAGGAGGTGATCTGATCAGGGTATATAAAATTCTACAAGAGATTGATAAAATAATGTAGACCAAATATTTCTACTTATGGGGCAATTTAGAACTAGAGGTCACAGGTATAGGTTGCGAGGCAATAGATTTAAAACTGGGTTGAGGAGGAATTATTTCTCACAGAGGGTGGTGAATTTGAGGAACTCGCTGCCCCATAGCATGGGGGGAGTCTGAATCATTAAATGGTTTCAAGAGGGAGATGGATATATTTGTGATGAGAAACGGGATAATGGGATACAGGGAGCAAGTGAGAAACGGGGTAATGGGATACGGGGAGCAGCTGAGAAACAGGATAATGGGATACAGGGAGCAGGTGAGAAACGGGATAATGGGATACGGGGAGCAGGTGAGAAACGGGATAATGGGATTCGGGGAGCAGGTGAGAAACGGGATAATGGGATACGGGGAGCAGGTGAGAAACGGGATAATGGGATACGGGGAACAGGTGAGAAACGGGATAATGGGATACGGGGAACAGGTGAGAAACGGGATAATGGGATACGGGGAACAGGTGAGAAACGGGATAATGGGATACGGGGAGCAGGTGAGAAACGGGATAATGGGATACGGGGAACAGGTGAGAAACGGGATAATGGGATACGGGGAACAGGTGAGAAACGGGATAATGGGATACGAGGAACAGGGGAAACGGGATAATGGGATACGGGAACAGGTGAGAAACGGGATAATGGGATAGGGGAACAGGTGAGAAATGGGATAATGGGATACAGGGACAGGTGAGAAACGGGATAATGGATATGGGGAACAGGTGAGAAACGGGATAATGGGATACGGGGAACAGGTGAGAAACAGGATAATGGGATATGAGGAACAGGTGAGAAATGGGATAATGGGATACGGGGAACAGGTGAGAAATGGGATAATGGGATACGGGGAACAGGTGAGAAACGGGATAATGGGATACAGGGAACAGGTGAGAAACGGGGTAATGGGATATGGGGAACAGGTGAGAAATGGGATAATGGGATACGGGGAACAGGTGAGAAACGGGATAATGGGATACGGGGAACAGGTGAGAAACAGGATAATGGGATATGAGGAACAGGTGAGAAATGGGATAATGGGATATGGGGAGCAGGTGAGAAATGGGATAATGGGATACGGGGAACAGGTGAGAAATGGGATAATGGGATACGGGGAACAGGTGAGAAACAGGATAATGGGATATGGGGAACAGGTGAGAAATGGGATAATGGGATACGGGGAACAGGTGAGAAACGGGATAATGGGATACGGGGAACAGGTGAGAAACGGGATAATGGGATATGGGGAACAGGTGAGAAACGGGATAATGGGATACGGGGAACAGGTGAGAAATGGGATAATGGGATACGGGGAACAGGTGAGAAACAGGATAATGGGATATGGGGAACAGGTGAGAAATGGGATAATGGGATATGGGGAACAGGTGAGAAATGGGATAATGGGATACGGGGAACAGGTGAGAAATGGGATAATGGGATATGGGGAACAGGTGAGAAACGGGATAATGGGATATGGGGAACAGGTGAGAAAGGATAATGGGATATGAGGAACAGGTGAGAAACGGGATAATGGGATACGGGGAACAGGTGAGAAATGGGATAATGGGATATGGGGAACAGGTGAGAAATGGGATAATGGGATACGGGGAACAGGTGAGAAACGGGATAATGGGATATGGGGAACAGGTGAGAAACGGGATAATGGGATATGAGGAACAGGTGAGAAACGGGATAATGGGATATGGGGAACAGGTGAGAAACGGGATAATGGGATATGAGGAACAGGTGAGAAACGGGATAATGGGATATGGGGAACAGGTGAGAAATGGGATAATGGGATATGGGGAACAGGTGAGAAATGGGATAATGGGATACGGGGAACAGGTGAGAAACAGGATAATGGGATATGGGGAACAGGTGGGGAGGTCAATTTGAGAACAGGGAGAGATCTACTATGATCTAATTGAATGGAGCAGCAGGTTCGAAGGGCTGGATTGCCTCTTCCTGCTCCTGATTCCTATGCTCCTATGACGGCCTCCTCTTCCGCTACTTTGCGCCCTCGGCGACAGCATCCAAAAACACAGCAGCGTCCAGGAGCTTTCAGAGGAGGAACCTGGTGAGTTGCTGCATCGTGTTAATGGTACACACGGCCTGCCACTATGAATCAGTGATCGATTGAAGTGAGTGTTCAAGGTGGTGGATGGGGTGTCTTTGTCCTGAATGGTGTGGAGTGTGATACAGGGAAGTTGCGGATGTGATGGCTGGTTGAGGAAGTTGGATTCTGCACAGCTGCATTGTATAATAATGATGCAAGTGAAGCAGTGAAGTGATGCTGATTTCTACTGGTTGAAATTACACACCAAACCAAGGTGTTTTAATTCTCCCTCATTGGCTAAAAAGTGCTACATCAGAGAGTTTCATTGAACTCTGTTGGAACATCACAGTGAGATTCACTACATTTGTTCTCTTTGTGCACAAGCAATAAAGCTAGGAAGATTTATTTTTAATTAATTTGTAGGCCATCGACGTCACTGGCTGGCCAGCATTTATTGCCCATCCCTAGTTACCTGAGGGAAGTTGAGAGTCAACCACATTGCTGTGGTTCTGGAGTCACATGTAGGCCAGACCTGGTAAGGACAGCAGATTTCTTACCGTGAAGGATATTAGTGAACCAATGGGTTTTTATGACAATTGGCAATGGTTTTACGGTCACCAGTAAATTCTTAATGCCAGATTTTTTTTTATTGAATTCAAATTCCACCATCTGCCACGGTGGGATTCGAACACAGGTCCCCAGAACATTATCCAATTTTCTGGATTACTCGTCCAAAGATAACACCACAAGGCCCCTGCCTTCCCTTGAGTACTCACCGTGCATTGTCTGGTTAATACTCGGCACAGCAAATCCAAAGCTCAGGGGCACAGCCTCGGAATAAGTGATCACTCACATTCTCCAAAGAATGAATAGTTCTTTTTATAGTTTCTCCAAAGAAAGAATTGAGGGTAGGTTGACACTGCACATGTGGGAGTCTTTCAAGGAAAAACTAAAATTTTTGCAGGATAGACACGTGCCGGTAAGGAGAAAGGATGGGAAGGGTAGTATTAGAGAACCGTGGGTTACTAGGGATGTTGAGGACTTGGTCAGGAAGAAGCGGGAGGCGTACGTTAGACCCAGGCAACTGGGGACAGAGGCAGCGCTGGAAAAATATAGAGAGTGTAGACAGGATCTTAAAAGGGGTGTCAGAAAGGCAAAAAGGGGCCACGAAATGGATTTGGCAGGTAGGATTAAGGAAAATCCTAAGGCATTTTACTCCTATGTAAGGAGCTTAAACTAGACCATCTGATGAGCAACATGACAGCTCAGAGACTATCGCTGTTGCTGTGCTGACACATGGATTTGGGCCTGTGTCTGCGGGAGTTTGCGCGTTCTCCCCGTGGTTGCGTGGGTTTCCTCCTGGTGCTCCGGTTTCCTCCCACATCCCAAAAATGTGCTCTTAGGCTGATTGGGTAACAAATTGTCCCTATATTGGTCCCTATATGGGAATCTTCAACAATAGGCATAGCCTAAGGACAAGGATATGTCATTAGGACGTTAGGACGGCGGCGTGGGCTCGTTGGGCCGAAGGGCCTGTTTCCCGTGCTGTGTTGCTCTTTGTTCTTTGTTCTTTGTTCTAATCTGAGGTCAATCAAAATTCTGCCACCCAGGGTCAGGGACAGAGAACATTAATGGGAATTGTTTATCCGTCACCAAGCAGTAATGGTCACGTGGGGCATGGAATTAATCAGGAGATTAGAGAAACATGTAGCATGGGCTATAAGGTGATCATGGGTGACTTCAATCTCATATAGACTGGGTAAATCTAATGAGGACAAATGCTGAGGAAGATGAGTTTCTGGTGTGTGTTAAGGATGGTTTTCCAGCGCAGTATGTTGAGGAATTGACTCGAGAACAGGCTATTCTAGATCTTGTAATGCATAACAACATAAGGACTAATTAAATAATTTGATTTGGTTTATTATGGTCACATGTATTAGTATACGGTAAAAAATATTGTTTCTTATGCGCTAAGCATACCGTACATAGGGAAGGAAAGGAGAAAGTGCAGAGCATATTGTTACAGTTATAGCGAGGGTGTAGAGAAAGATCAGCTTAATGCAAGGTAGGTCCAATCAAAAATCTGAGTGCAGCAGGGAAGCAGAATTTGCATGTTCTCTCCGTGTTTGCATGGGTTTCCTGCAGGTGTTCAAGTTTTGTCCCACAGCCTGAGACGTGTGCATTGGCCCAAAACAGGCACTGGGATGGGACAAATAGGAGAATTTCACAGTAACTACATTGAAGTGTTAATGAATGCGTAACTAATTAATTAACTTTAGAAGCTGGGTATCTTTTCTCCCAATGGAAGGAGATGGAGGAGATTATGTTTGGAGTACGTGGGGTCCTTGATTATGCTGTCAATGGGCTTTCTCAGTGAATGCACCTCCTCGCCGTTGGGAAAGCAAACAGCAGGGATGAGCCATTGGTAGGATTGGAAAATCCCACAAGCATGAAAAATGGCTTGGAAAATTCCGGCCATTGAGTACGTTTAAAGTAGAGAATGATGGATTTCTAAATTCTAATGAGGGGACAGATTGATGTGGCATTATATTTATCAACGTTTACTTTTCTGGGACACATTGAAAACTGGGAATGTTTAGAAAATTGTCCCCATGCAACTGTTGTCTCTATCGCTATCTCATTTAGGTTTCTTTGATATAGGCTTTCAGGTCGAGCTGATGATTAAGTCCCTTAATTTTTGCTAATTTTTTTTCTCCGCTGATATTAATTATTTTAATTTCCTTGTCTTATTTGCATTTTCTCCACCCCTGTTTCTCAAGTAAATTCAGACCCAAGAGCAGGATTTCCCAGCCTTTCTTCCTGGTGGAATCTTACTGTCCCGCTGACCTCGTGTGGTGGACTCTCCTATGGCAAGGTGGGTCAGCCTTGCAAAATACCACAGATATCAGCAGGACTGGAAAATCCTACCCATGGCCAATGGCATGCCTCCTCTCCTGTTGGAAAACATACCAAGTAGGGAGCAAAAAAAAAATCAAAGTTTTTCTTCAACCTCCCTGCCATTTCCTCATTCCCCATGAGAATTTATCATTTGTCTAAGGAGCCAACATTGCCTTTAGTCAAAATAGTCCTTTTTTACATATGGATTCAAACTCTTTAAGTTCATATTTCTATTGGACCTCTTCCCTTTTTATTAAATGTTTAATGTTTATTATTTTGGGTGACACAGTGGTTACCTCACAGCGCCAGGGACACGGGTTCAATTCCCGGCTTGGGTTACTGTTTGTGTGGAGTTTGCACATTCCCCATGTGTCTGCGTGGGTTCCCTCTATGTGCTCCGGTTTCCTCCCACAATCCAAATATGCAGGTTAAGTGGTTTGGCCATGCTAAAATTGCCCTTTAGTGTCAAGGGGAATAAGCTAGGGTGAATGTATGGGGTCAAGGGGACAAGGCGTGGGTGGGATCATGGTCGGTACAAACTCAGTGACTGAATGGCTCCCTTCTGCATTCTAGGATTCTATTAATGTCACAAGCGGGTTTACATTACTGCGATGACATTACTGTGATAATCTCCCTCCCCACTCTGTTCGGGTAAGCTGAGGGAGAATTTAGCACGGCCAATGCACCTAACCAGCACATTTTTCAGACTGTGGAAGGACACAGAAGCACTCGGAGGAAACCCATGCAGACACGGGAAGAATGGGCACTAACTTACACATCTAAGTGGCAGTTTACCATGGGCTGCAGTGGTTCAAGGAAGCAGCTCACCAGCATCTTGTTAAGATAGTTAGAGATGGGCAATAAATGCTGGTCTAGCCAATGACACCCATATTCTGTGAATGAATAAAAAAAAATCTACCTTAGACGTTCAGATAGAGTCACAACTTTTTATTTTTGTTCTACTATCTCTTTTATGAATTTTATTCACTGATGCACTCTTACTTCCTGTCCCTGATTTTACCCAAATCACAACACTATCTTAACTCTTTGCTTTAGATTTCTGGATCTTCTTCCACCTGACCCGAGTCCCACAACCCAGTGCTTTTAACTCAAAGCCCTATCCCATAGAATTCAGCCCATTGAGCCTGCATCAATTCTCCAACAGAGCATCATACCCAGGCCATACCCTGATAACCCTGCATATTTACCCCACTATTCCCCCTAACCTACATGAAGGAGCAATTTAGCATGGCCAATCAACCTAACCTGCACATATTTGGACTATGGAAGGAAACCAGGATATCCAAAGGAAAGTTATGTAGACAAAAATATGTTCCAAAGCCTCAGCAAGAAAGAAACATCTATGACTTATTAGAGAAGACAAGGATTAAATCAAAAAAAAAACTCATGATACAGAAACAGAAAATGCTTGAAAATCTCAGCAGGTCTGACAGCATCTGTGGGGGGAGAATCATGGAAGTTATTGAAAGGGCGTAGAGGAGATTTACAAGGATGTTGCCTGGATTGGGAGGCATGCCTTATGAAGCTAGGTTGAGAGAGCTCGGTCTCTTCTCCCTGGAGAGACGAACGTTGAGAGGCGATCTGATAGAGGTTTATAAGATGTTGAGAGGAATAGATAGAGTGGATTCTCGGAGGCTATTTCCCAGAGCTGAAATGATCACTACGAGAGGACACACGTTTAAGGTGCTGGGGAGCAAGTACAGAGGAGATGTTAGAGGTAAGTTTTTCACTCAGAGGGTGGTGAGTGAATGGAACCGACTGCCGTCGGAGGTTGTTGAGGCAAACTCACTGGGGTCTTTTAAAAGACTTCTGGATGAGTACATGGGATTTAATGGGATTGGGAGTTATAGATAGTTCTACGGCCTGGTAGGTATGGATATGTTCGGCACAGCTTGTGGGCCAAAGGGCCTGTTTATGCTGTAGTGTTCTATGTTCTATGTTTTGAGTCTGGATGACTCTTCATTTTTATTTCAGATTGTAGCATCTGCAGTATTTTGCTTTCATCTTTGAGTCACATGATGCTGTAAAGAAAGGCTGAAGATTAGAAACCAGCAAAGCACCACAAACTTTAGCTCCATAGCGCAGTGGTTAGAGAACTGGTCTTGTAAAACAGAGGTCATGAGTTCAATTCTCGCCTACGATTAATATTTGAGGGTGGCGCAGTAGTTAGCACTGCTGCTTCACAGTGCCAGGGATCTGGGTTCGATCTGCAGTTTGGGTCCCTGTCTATGTGGAGTCTGTACATTCTTCCCGTGTCTGCATGGGTTCCCTCCGGGTGCTCATGTTTCCTCCCACAGTCCAAAGGAAGTGCTGGTTAGATGCATTGGCCAAACTAAATTCTCAAACAGGTGCTGGGGTGTGGCAACTCGGGAATTTTCACAGTAACTTCCTTGCAGCGTTAATGTAAGCCTACTTGTGACACAAATAAATAAATAAACTTTAAACTAAATGGGGATCAACCATGATGAATGTACGAGATTACAGGTGCTCCGGTTTCCTCCCACACCCCAAAGATGTGCTCTTAGGCTGATTGGCAGAACAAATTCTCCCGAAATTGTCTCAGATTTGGTTCCAATGCATAGATCTATAAACATAGACAGGGATCATGGGTAAAAGTGGGAACATCGAGGTGGCGGTGCGGGCTCGTTGGGCCAAAGGGCCTGTTTCCCGTGCTGTTTTGTTCTTTGTTCTTTGAAAGGTCTGGGAGAAGGGAATGGGTACTCTGTCAGACAGTTGATGCAGACTCAATGGGCTGAATGGCCTCCTTCTTCACTGTAGGAATGCTATGATTCTATGCGATGCAGGTACACACACAGTCATTCTTCCCGATTCCTCCCGCTTAGAAAGGATAGCAGAACTAGAGGGCACAGCCTCAAAATAAGAGGGGGGGGTGAGGGACGGTTCAGAATAGAGTTGAGGAGGAACTTCTTCTCTCAAAGGATGGTGAATCTCTGGAATTCTCTGCTCATTGAAGTGGTGGAGGCTACCTCGTTGAATATATTTAAGTCACAGGTAAATAGATTCCTGATAGACAAAGGAATTAAAGGTTATGGGGAAAGTGGAACTGATCCACTTCAGATCAGCCATGATCTTATTGAATGGTGGGGCAGGCTCAAAGGGTTAGATGGTCTACTCCTGCTCCTATTTCTTATGTTCTTATGTTCTACCTTAAACCTGTGTCCTCTCATAGCGATCATTTCAGCTTTGGGAAACAGCTCCGAGAATCCACCCTATCTATAACTCTCAACATTTTATAAACCTCTATCAGGTCACCTCTCAACCTTCGTCTCTCTAGGGAGAAGAGGCCTAGCTCCCTTAACCTATCTTCATAAGGCATGCCTCCCAATCCAGGCAACATCCTTGTAAATCTTCTCTGCACCCTCTCAATAGCTTCCACACCCTTCCTATAGTGAGGCGACCAGAACTGCACACAGTACTCCAAGTGGGGTCTGATAAGGGTCTTATAAAGTTGCAGCATTACCGCCCGACTCCTAAACTCAATCCTTCGATTAATGAAGGCCAGTACACCATACGCCTTCTTAACCACATCCTCCACCTGCGAGGCTGATTTAAGAGTCCTATGGACTCGGACCCCAAGATCCTTCTGCTCCTCAACACTGCTAAGACTCCTATCCTTGATGTTGTATACCTTCATCCTATTGTTACTGCCAAAATGGATCACCACACATTTATCCGCATTGACGTTCATCTGCCACTTCTCTGCCCATTCTTGCATCCTATCTATGTCTTGCTGCAACTTCTGACATCCCTCCAGACCATCCACAACACCACCAACCTTCGTATCGTCAGTGAACTTACTGGCCCATCCTTCCATTCCTCAAACAGCAAGGGTCCTAAAAAAGATCACTGGGGTTTGAGAGGTGCTGCCTAAGGAACTGGCACAAAGAGAAATAAAAATACAAATTGAATCACCATTACAGAGACCTAATTACAAGGTGATTAATCCTTTATTGTGATTTATCACAAGGTGATAATTACAAGGTGATTAAGTTTATGAAATAAATATCCCAGAGTACACAACATCTAGAAAATACAGGCAGAATGGAAAAGAGGGTGGATGGCATAAGGATGGTAATGAGAAAGGATTTTGGCTCAGAAAATGAGAGGTAGAATCATTATGGATGGAAATTAGGAATATCCAAGAGTCGGTAATGCTAATGGCTGTGCTTTATGGGCTTTATATTATAATTATAATGCATTTCACTGAGCATTAAGCAAGATACAATCAGGGTTCTTAACAAAGGTAATGTCATAACAACAGAAGATTTTAATCTTCATCTGTATCAATCAACTTAGCAAAGGCAGCCTGGAGAGCGAGTTTGTAGAATGTTTTCTACAACACTACGGCACGGTAGCATGGTGGTTAACACTGCTGCTTCACAGCTCCAGGGCCTGGGTTCGATTCCCAGCTCGGGTCACTGTCTATGTGGAGTTTGCACATTCTCCTCGTGTCTGCGTGGGTTTCCTCCAGGTGGTCCGGTTTCCTCCCACAGTCCAAAGATGTGCAGGTTAGGTTGATCGACCATGCTAAATTTTCCCCTTGGTGTCCCGGGACGCGTAGGTTAGAGGGATTAGTGGGTAAAACATGTCGGGATATGGGGTAGGGCCTGGGTGGGATTGTGTTCGGTGCAGACTCGGTGGGCCAAAGGGCCTCTTTCTGCACCATAGGGTTCTATGGTTCTATGAACACTTTCCTGCAGCAATAGCCGGAATTTTCTGGCCATTCTCAGGGGCAGCATCTTTAGATATCTTGTTCAATGGGCGGTACGGTGGCACAGTGGTTAGCCCTGCTGCCTCACGGCGCCAGGGACAAGGATTCAATTCCAGCCTTGGGTGATTATCTGTGCAGAGTCTGCACTTTCTCCGGTGTCTGCGTAGATGTCCTCCACGTCCTCCGCGTTCTGCCGCAGTCCAAAGATGTGCAGGTTGGGTTGGTTGGCCATGCTAAAATTGACCTTTAGTGTCCCAAGATATATAGGTTAGGGGAGTTAGTGGGCTAACTAGGTGGGGTTATGGGGTAAATGCGGGTAAGGCTCGATTGGCCAAATGGCCTCCTTCTGCACTGTAGGAATTCTATGGCTCTATAATCTTAAATAGATAACTATTTGTCCTGAGATGTGTTTTAGATTCACCAGCCAAGGGTGACATCTTATCTCCAACTTCCCTGTACCACCATAAGGTTTCGGGATAGAATTAGGCCATTCAGCCTATCAAATCTGCTTCACCATTCATTACGATTCTCATCCCCATCCTCGTGCCTTTTCCCCGAAACCCTTGATCCCCTTATTGATCAAGAACCTATCCATCTCTGTCTTAAAGACACTCAATGACTTCCGCAGCCCTCTGAGGCAAAGAGATCCACAGATTGATCACTCTCTGAAATTTCTCCTCACCTCAGTTTTCCTTCACTCTGAGGCTGAGCCATCGCGTTCTAATCTTTCGCAGTATTAGAAAGATCCTCTCTCTTGGCCTCTCGGTATTCTGTAAGTTTTGATTAGATCCCGCTCCCCCCATCCTTCGAAACTTCATCAATGCGGACCCAGACTCCTCAACCGCCCCTTCATTCCTTCATTCACTCTCCACCCCATCCAAAGCGGCCTTCTGGATTGGCACCCCACCCACTACCTTTAACATTCACTCCATCTACCACTGAAGCACAGTGGCAGCACCATCAGTAAGGATCGTGGCAGCAACTCAGCGAGGTTCCTCCCTCAGCTCCGATACTGCCATTTGATGGGTTACTCAGAGGCTTGGATAACGAGAGCAAGAGAGAGAGCGAGAGCTCCAACACTCGGATGTACAAATGACTCACTAATTCAGTCAACGAGAAGCAATGGCCCTGATCTTTCTAACCTCCAGACACCCTGCGCCTGTAAAACCGTCAACAGAGAATGCAAACAAGTGCAGCTGTGCTCTTAATCATCCTTTTAAAATGGAGATTGGCCTCATCAACAGCAGCACTCTGCAGCTCTGAGTCATATGGAGCTGCGGAAGAGGAGGAGGGGGGAGGTGGGGGTCGGGGAGGGTGGGGGAGGCTGGTGTGGTTGTTCTTCCAACAAAGAGAGTCCAAATAAAGGTGAAGTGATTCATTCGGGAAGGAAGCGTGTGTAAGAGGCAATATAACATGAATGACACCATTATAAAGGGGTTTGCAGGAAGAGAGGGATCTGGGGGTGTGCGTACACAATACCTTGAAGGTGTCAAGACAAGTTCACTGGGCTGTTCAAAGTACACGTGGGGGGGACCCTTGGCTCGACTAATGCAGGCAGAGAGTACATTAACAAGGAGGTGATGTTAAACCCTTTGGGAGCAAAAATATTCTTAATTTTCAGTCATTTCTGAATATCAAACATTCGGAGCACGTGGAGAAGTTGGAAAGGATGTCGATTAATTCTAATGGGATGAGGACTTCAGTTAAGCACAGAGACGAGAGAAACCAGTCTCATTCTCCTCAGGGCAGGGAAGGTACGCAGCGTGGTAGCACAGCGGTTAGCAGTGCTGCCTCACCACATGAGGGGCCTGGGTTCAGTTCCCAGCTTGGGTCACTGTCTGTGCAGACTTTGCACATTCTCCCCGTGTCAGCATGGGTTTCCTTCGGGTGCTCCAGTTTCCCCCGAAAGACATTCTGATGAAGTGCATTAGCCACACTCGCCCAGTGTACCCAAACGGGCGCCAGAGTGTGGGGGTTTTCACAGTAACTTCATTGCAGTGTTAATCAGGGCAGAGAAGACTGAGGGGACAACCTAATCAGAGTGTACAGTATTATGAGGGGCACGGACAGAGTGAGTAAGAATGGCTGTTTCCCTTTAGTTGGAAGGTCAGTTACGAGGGGACAGAGGTTTAAGGTGAGGAGCAGGAAGTTTAGGGAGCATGTGAAGAAAAGTTTTTTTAACTCAGGGAGTACTGACAGTCTGAGGTGGTTCTTCCCCAGAGGGAGCACCACCAACCCCTCAGCAATCCACTCTCCCCCCACATGCAGACATGGTGTTTATCCAATCCAACCATGCCCCCACTCAGTCCGCCTCCCCTCATCACACTCCCTCACTCAGCCACCTCCCCCTCAGACCATCCCATTAAGCCCCCCACTCCCACCACACCAAATAGCCTGTGCAAATTCTGAAGTGGCCAGGTCATTTTAATATCCGTGCCCCACACCAGAAACCACCCCCCCAACCCTTGGGCATGTGGCAGAATTTTAAATCACTGCCACAGTCCGTCCTGTTGCAGGAATGTTAGAAGCTACAGGGGGAATC
This sequence comes from Sphyrna mokarran, assembly GCA_024679065.1. Lineage (NCBI taxonomy): Eukaryota > Metazoa > Chordata > Chondrichthyes > Carcharhiniformes > Carcharhinidae > Sphyrna > Sphyrna mokarran. The sequence goes on from JAGIQG010000001.1 coordinate 7,567,980, forward strand.
ATGCTGCTTTGAACTCCTCTTGACAGCGAGGAGATGTCAATGTCACCAATGTTCCAGTCTGCACAAATCTTTGTACCCAGCTTTGATTTGGAGCTGCTGTGGCTTTCCAGCAAGCTTTAGACTGTGGGAGGAAACCCACACAGAGACAGGGAGGATGTTCACACAGGGAGGGACCTGAGGCCAGATTCAGTGTTGGGTCCCTGGCACCGTGAGGCAGCAGTGCTAACTACTCTCCCCCAGGCTTTGAAAGACATGTCTCTCTGGTTGCTTTCCCACACAGGCAGTGGCGTAGTGGTATTGTCGCTGAACTCATAATTCAGAGATCCAGGGAATGTTCTGGAGACATAGAACATAGAACATAGAACAATACAGCACAGAACAGGCCCTTCGGCCTTCGATGTTGTGCCGATGAAAATAAAAAGCAATGCCCCTCCAAACTAAACCATTCTCTTCTCTTCCATATACTTATCAATTAACCTCTTAAACGCCACCAAACTTGGCGCATCTACAACAGCTGCAGGCAGGGCATTCCACTCCCTAATCACTCTTTGAGTAAAGAACCTACCTCTGATATCCGTCCTATAACTCATACCCCTTAATTTAAAGCTGTGTCCCTGGGATCAAATCCCATGATGGCAGCTGGTGAAACTTGAATTCAATCTGGCATTACTGATGACCATGAAACCACTGTGAATTATTGTAAAAACCCGTCTGGTTCACTAATGTCCTTTAGGGAAGGAAATCTGCCATCGTTACCCAGTCTGGCCTACATGTGACTCCAGAGCCACAGAAATGTGGCTGACTCTCAAACCCCCTCAGGGATGGGCAATAAATGCTGGCCAGACAGCGAAGCCCATGTCCCATGAAAGAATAAAGAAAAAGGACTCCAATTCTGGCCACATCTCGCCTGAAAATTAATTAAACACCTCAGCACTGGTCTCACTGGAAAGAGACACAATCTACAGCCCAAGAAGGCTAGCATTTCTTCACTTGTCCACCCTCAGCATTGCTCAGGAAATATGCTGTAGTTATTTTGACAGTGATTCTTGCACAAAACCCCAGTAGGAAAAGACTTTGACCCATCGCCCACAGACCTGAAACCTGACACATCGGAAAGTGCGCTGAGAATTTATTTTAAGGGCAGTCCCCCAAAGTCGAGTTCACAGCTCAGCTGCAATTAACTTGAAGTGTCGCACCTTGCAATAGACGTGAGTGGAGGGAACAATGATTATTAATGGCCATTGGCCTGGATCCAGCTGGAAGAGTTACTTTCCACTGAACACTCGGTGCAACAGACTATTGACAGGGAAACTGGTGTGCGTGTGAGCGTTTGTGTCTGTGTGTGTGTCCGTGCATGTGGGCATGTGTTTGTGTGTGTGTCCGTGCATGTGGGCATGTGTTTGTGTGTGTGTCTGTATGTGCATGTGTTTGTGCGTGCGTAGCTGTGTGTATGTGTGTGCATATGTGTGTGTGTGCGTGCATTTGTGTGTGTGTGTTTGTGTGTATGTGTGTGTACGTGTGTGCATGCATGTGTGTGTGCGCGCATGCATTTATGTGTGTGTGTGTATGTGTGTGTGTGTGCGCATGTGTGAGGGCGTGAGTGCATGAAAATTTCTGTGTGAGTTCGTAAGTGTGTATGTATGTGTGTGGGTAAGTGCGTGAAAATTTATCTGTGTGTGAGTTTGTATGTATATGTGTGTGTGTGTGTGTGTGTATTAGCAAGTTTGCAGATGATACTAAGATTGACAGAATTGCGGAGAGTGATAAAGAGTGTCAGAGAATACAGCAGGATATTGATAGGCTGGGAAATCGGTGGAGAAATGACAGATGGAATTTAATCTGTGAGGTGATGTATTTTGGTCGATCCACTTCAGATGGGAGCTGTAAAATAAATGGCAGAACCATCAGGAGCACAGACACATGGAGAGATCTGGGAGTACAGCTCGAAGAATCCTTATAAGTGGCAGCACAGGTGGAAAAGGTGGTGGACGGGACATCGAATATAAAAGTTGGCAAATTATGTTCCAATTATATAGAACATTGGTTAGGCCACATTTGGAATACTGTGTCCAATTCTGGTCACCACACTACCAGAAGGATACAGAGACTTTGGAGGGAGTACAGAAAAGATTTACAGGATGTTTCCTGGTATGGAGGATCTTCACTCTGAGCAGAGGTTGAATAAACTAGGATTGTTCTCCCTGGAAAGATGGAGGCTGAGGGGGCGATCTGATAGAAGTTTATAAAATTATGAGGGGTATAGATAGGGTGAACAGTTGGAAGCTTTTTCCCAGGCTAAATTGACAATAACAAAGGGGATACAAGTTCAAGCTAAGAGGGAAAGGTTCAGTGGAGATGTGTGAGGGAAAAGTTTTTTTACACAGATGGTGGTGGGGGTCTGGAATGCACTGCCCAGTGAGGTGGTTGAGGCAGACATATTAGTGACATTTAAGATTTATTTGAACAGATGCACGTACAGGCAGAGAACAGAGGAATATATAGGGAATAATTAGTTGATCTAGATCAGACAACATGGTCAGCACAGGCTTGGAGGGCCAAAGGACTTGTTCCTATGCTGTACTACTCTTTGTTGTTCCTTGTTTTGTGTGTGTGTGTGTGTTTGTGTGTGTGTGTGTTTGTGTGTGTGTGTGTTTGTGTGTGTGTGTGTTTGTGTTTGTGTGTGTTTGTGTTTGTGTGTGTTTGTGTGTGTGTGTGTTTGTTTGTGTGTGTGTTTGTGTGTGTATGTGTTTGTGTGTGTGTTTGTTTGTGTGTGTGTTTGTTTGTGTGTGTTTGTTTGTGTGTGTGTGTTTGTGTGTGTGTGTGTGTGTGAGAGAGACTCCATGTGCTTATGATTGTGTGTATGTGCGAGAGAGAGATTGTGTCTGTTTGAACATGTGTGCATGTGAGAACCTGTGTGTATATGAGATTGTGTATGTGATGTGTGTGTGAGATAATCCATACGTTCTGACTGTGTGTGTGTGTGTTTGTGCGTGTTTGTGCGTGTGTGTGTTTGTGTGCATGTGTGTGTGTGTGCATCTGTGTCTACGTGTTTGTGTGTGTGCATATGTTTCTGCATGTGTGTCTGTGTGCATGTATGTGTCTGTGTATGAATGCATGTGTGTGTATGAGATGTGAGTGCGTGTGTGTGTATGAGAGTGTGAGTGCATGTGCATGACTGCTGTGTGAGAGAGACTCCATGTGTTTTTATGACTGTGTGTATATGTGCAAAAGAAATTGTATGTGTGTGAACATGTATGCATGTGAGAACCTGTGTGTGTGTGTTGTGTGCGTGTTTGTGCGTGCATGTGTGTGTGTGTGTGTGTTTGTGTTTGTGTGTGTGTGTGTGTGTGCATATGTGTCTGCGTGTGTGTGTGTGTGCATGTATGTGTCTGTGTGTATGTGTCAGTGTGTGTATGAGTGTGTATGTGTGAGTATCTGTGTAAGGACTTGTGTGAACATGTGCCTCTGTTTGCTTATAACTTTCTCGAGAGCTCAGGGAGGGCACCGTGTCGGCATCATGTGTGAAGGTAAATAGGCCCTGGGTGTGCGGACAGAATGCTAGGGCACATCCTGGGCAGAGAGCCTGTGACCCCTCACAATGCAAGGCCAGAATCACTCAGAGAGGTCACTCAGAGTGTGAGGAAGACACATCCACTTTCCAGCACTCCAAACCCCAGCTGTGAGGCTGGGCTGCCAACCTTCCAGGAATGTCCTGGAGTGTTCAGGAATTAAAGATTCATCTCCAGGACACAGCTGGGAGAAAACCAAAGCAGGAGCAAACTCCCAGGGTGCTTTCAACTGCGTTTCATTTCAATTCTCCCCCCACACGTTTAGATTTGAAGATACTGGAGGCGGGACCAAAGGCTGTTTGATTGACAGTCAGAAATCATCCAATAGGATATGAGAGTCTTTTCATGTTCCAGTTGGCTGTGGGGAGTTGTCATGACGATGGATGTGTCAGGAAAGCAATGCTGGAAGTTTGAGCAGCAGGGGAAATGGAAGGTCATGGAATTGATGGAAGAGTTTGCACAAGGAATTTCCCAGAGCATTATTATAGGGTGGAAAATGATTATCTCATATTATTCTGGTCATCGGATCCTAGAATCTTACAGTGCAGAAGGAGGCCATTTGGCCCATTGGGTCTGCACTAGCCACAATCTGACCCTGCCCCATTCTGTAACCCCACACATTTACCCATGTTAGTCCCCCTGACACTAAAGGAAAATTTAGCACGGCCAATCCTCCAAACCCGCACATCACAAACCAGCACTGGTGACACGAAGATAAGTGAAAAGGCAAATTGCATGGAAGGTGCAGAAAGTCTGCAGAGGGATCTGGATAGGCTGAGCGAATGGGCAAGGATCTGGCATTTGGAGCATAATGTTAGCAAATGTGAGGTTATCCACTTTGGGAGAAATAATAGTAGGAGGGATTATTATTTAAATATTGAAAAGCTGCAGCATGCGACGGTGCAGAGGGATCTGGGGGTCCTTGTGCACGAATCGCAAAAACCCAATCTGCAGGTGCAGCAGGTGATCAAGAAGGTGAATGGAACATTGGCCTTTATAGCGAGGGGGATAGAATATAAAAGCAGGGAGGTCTTGCTGCAACTGTACAGGGCACTGGTGAGACCGCAACTGGAGTACTGTGTGCAATTTTGGTCGCTGCATTTGCGAAAGGATATATTGGCCTTGGAGGGAGTGCAGAGAAGGTTCACTATGCTGATACTGGAGATGAGGGGGTTAGCCTATGAGGAGTGATTGAATAGACTGGGTCTGTACTCGCTGGAGTTTAGAAGGCTGACGAGGAATCTTAATAAGACATATGAGATAATGAAGGGGATGGATAGGGTAAAGGTAGAGAGATTCTTCCCGCTTAGAAAGGATAGCAGAACTAGAAGGCACAGCCTCAAAATAAAGGGGGGGCAGTTTAGATCGGAGTTGAGCAGGAACTTCTTCATTCAAAGGGTGGTGAATCTCTGGAATTCTCTGCCCATTGAAGTGGTGGAGGCTTCCTCGCTGAATATGTTTAAGTCACAGGTAGATAGATTTCTGATAGACAAGGGAATTAAGGGTTATGGGGAGAAAGCGGGAAAGTGGAACTGATCCATTTCAGATCAGCCATGATCTTATTGAATGGCAGGGCAGGCTAGAGGGGCTGGATGGCTGACTCCTGCTCCTATTTCTTATATTCTTATCTGTGGACTGAGAGAGGAAATTGGAGCACTCAGATGAAACCCATGCAAACATGGAGAGAACGCGCAGACTCCACACAGATAGTGACCCAAGCCAGGAATCGAACCCGGGTCTCTTTGAGGCAGCAGTGCTAATCACTGTAATACATTGCCGCCAGGATCCTATTGTTTTAAAGATGGTTACTGGCAACATTGACCTATCAAACATTCATTCTCTGATGCGCTGTGACAGCCGTGTGTGTACCATCTACAAGACACACTACAGCGATTCACCAAGGCACTTTAGAACATAGAACATAGAACATAGAACAATACAGCACAGAACAGGCCCTTCGGCCTTCGATGTTGTGCCGACCAAAATAAAAAGCAATGCCCCTCCAAACTAAACCATTCCCTTCTCTTCCATATACTTATCAACTAACCTCTTAAACGCCACCAAACTTGGCGCATCTACAACAGCTGCAGGCAGGGCATTCCACTCCCTAATCACTCTTTGAGTAAAGAACCTACCTCTGATATCCGTCCTATAACTCATACCCCTTAATTTAAAGCTGTGTCCCCTCGTGCTAGCTTTCTCCATCCTAGGAAAAAGGCTATCACTGTCCACCCTATCTAAACCTCTAATCATCTTATATGCTTCAATAAGATCCCCTCTTAGCCGCCTCCTTTCTAACGAAAACAACCTCAAATCCTTCAACCTCTCCTCATAGGACCTGCCCTCCATACCAGGCAACATCCTGGTAAACCTCCTCTGTACCCTCTCCAATGCCTCCACATCTTTCTTATAATGTGGGGACCAGAACTGCACACAATACTCCAAGTGCGGCCGCACTAGAGTTTTGTACAGTTGCAACATGATGCTGCGGCTCCTAAATTCAATCCCCCTACCAATAAAAGCTAAGACTCCATATGCCTTCTTAACAACTTTATCCACTTGACTGCCTACTTTCAGGGATCTATTGACACATACACCAAGATCCTTCTGTTCCTCAACACTATTAAGAGCCCTACCATTAGCCCTATACTCTACACATTTATTGTTCCTGCCAAAGTGCATTACCTCACACTTTTCCACATTAAACTCCATTTGCCACCTCTCGGCCCAGCTCTGCAACTTGTCCAAGTCACTCTGTAAACTAAAACACCCCTCTTCACTATCTACCACACCACCAACTTTAGTATCATCTGCAAATTTACTGATCCATCCCTCAATACCCTCATCCAGATCATTTATAAAAATCACAAACAGCAGGGGCCCCAAAACAGACCCCTGAGGCACACCACTCGTCACCGAACTCCACGATGAATATCTCCCATCAACCACCACCCTCTGTCTTCTATCTGCCAGCCAATTCCTAATCCAATTAGCTAAATCACCCTCTATTCCACACATCTGCATTTTCTGTAGAAGTCTTCCATGGGCCACCTTATCAAACGCCTTACTAAAGTCCATATATACTACATCAACCGCCTTACCCCCATCCACCTCTTTGGTCACTTTCTCAAAAAACTCAATGAGGTTAGTAAGGCATGACCTACCCTTCACGAAACCATGCTGACTATCCCCAATCAATTCATTTCTCTCTAAATAACTATAAATCCTATCCCTAATAATTCTCTCCAATACCTTGCCCACAACAGAAGTAAGACTCACTGGCCTATAATTCCCTGGAAGGTCTCTCTTCCCCTTCTTAAACAATGGGACCACATTCGCTATCCTCCAGTCCTCCGGAACCACACCCGTAACCAACGAGGACCTGAAGATCAGAGCCAGAGGCTCTGCAATCTCCTCTCTTGCCTCCCAGAGAATCCTAGGGTAAATCCCGTCCGGCCCAGGGGACTTATCCAACTTCAAACCCTCGAGAATTTCTAACACATCCTCCCTATCTACTACAATACTCCCCAATTTGCAACCCTGTACCTCAGTGCTCTCCATAGCTACATTTCCAGCACTCTGCGTGAATACCGAAGAGAAATATTTATTCAGTGCCTCACCAATCTCTTCAGGCTCCACGCACAACTTCCCACTGCTGTCTATGACTGGCCCTAATCTTGCCCTAACCAATCTTCTATTCTTAACATATCGAAAGAAAGCTTTAGGATTCTCCTTAATCCTATCAGCCAACATCTTCTCGTGTCCCCTCTTAGCTCTCCTCAATTCACTTTTTACCTCCTTCCTGGCTAATCTATAGCTATCCATTGCACTATCTGAGCCTTCAAGCCTCATCCTGACATAAGCCTCCTTTTTCTTCTTAACCAGCAAATCAACTTTTTTCGTACACCAAGGCTCTCTTACTCGACCATTTCCTCCCTGCCTGACAGGGACATACTTATCAAGGACTCGCAGCAGCTGCTCCTTGAATAAGCACCACATTCCAGATGTTCCCAGTCCCTGTAGTTTCCTAGTCCAATCTATGCACCCTAATTCTCTCCTGATGGCCTCATAATTACCCTTCCCCCAGCTATAACTACTGCCCCCAGCTTCATGCCTATCCCTATCCATCACTAAGGTGAACGTAACCGAATTGTGGTCACTATCACCAAAATGTTCACTAACTTCCAAGCCTAACACCTGGTCAGGCTCATTGCCCAGCACCAAATCCAATGTAGCCTCACCTCTAGTTGGCCTATCTACATACTGAGTCAAAAAACCTTCCTGCACACTCTGTACGAAAACTGACCCCTCTAACGAGCTAGAGCTATAGCTATTCCAATCAATATTAGCAAAGTTAAAGTCCCCCATCACAATTACCCTACTACTTTCACTCCTAATCAGAATTGACTTCGCAATCCTTTCCTCAACCTCTCTAGAACTATTAGGAGGTCTGTAAAAGACTCCCAACAGGGTGACCTCTCCTCTCCTGTTTCTAATCTCAGCCCATACTACCTCAACAGACAAGTCCTCATCAAACTTCTTTTCTATCACCGTGATACAGTCTTTGACCAATAACGCCACTCCTCCCCCCCTTCTACCTCCTTCTCTACTCCGACTAAAGCATTTGTACCCCGGAACCTGCAACATCCATTCCTGTCCCTGCTCTACCCAAGTCTCTGAAATGGCTTTCGACAGCAACTTCCAAACCTCTACAACCTGGAAGGACAAGGGCAGCAGATCCATGGGTACAGGTTCCCCTCCAAATCACTCACCATCCTGACTTAGAAATATATCACCATTCCTTCACCGTCACTGGGTGAAAAATCAGAAACTCCCTCCCTAACAGGATGGATGCACACCACATGGACTGCAGCAGTTCAAGAAGGCAGCTCACCATCACCTTCTCAAGGGCAATTAGAGAGGGTAATAAATACTAATCTGGACCGTCACATGTGTATTGAAAAGGAAATGGAGGGAATTCTACTCCCCCCCCAACCCCCCACAACTCCATCGCCCTGCCACAGGAATCAGAGCAGACAATGGGGCGGATTACAGGGATAAGGAAGTTTTGCTGCAATTGTATACGGTGTTGGTGAAGTCACACCCGGAGTACTGTGTGGAGGTTTGGTGTCCTCATCTGAGGAAGGAGGTCCCTGCCATCGAGGGAGTACAGCAATGGTTTACCAGGCTGATTCCTGGGATGACAGGTCTGTCGTATGAGGAGGGACTGAGTGGGTTAGGATTATATTCACTGGAGTTTAGAAGGGATCTCATAGAAACTTATAAAATTCCAACAGGGTTAAACAAGGTAGATTCAGAAAGAATGTTCCTGATGGTGGGGGAATCCAGAACTAGGGGGTCATAGTTTGAGGATAAGGAACTGAAGTGTGTGGAATTCACTCCCACAGAAAGTAATTGAAGCCAAAATGTTATTTGATTTGAAGAAGAAATTCAATATAACTCTTGGGGCTAGAGGGATCAAGGGATATGGGGAGGACGGGGGTGGGGGGTGGTGGTGGGGGGAATCAGGATATTGAGTTTGATGATCAGCCACGATCAGAATGAAGGGTGGAGCAGGTTTGAAGGGCCGAGTGGCCTACTCCAGCTTCTAGTTTCTAAGTGCGTAACGGGCAGGTTGGTTAATCTCGGGCAGGGTTTTCCAGTTTCGGGACGAGCAGGGGCTATAAAACCCTGCCCAGTGTGCAGAGAGAGAGAGGACAGTCTAACGGGTTAAGTGAACAGAACGTATTCGAGATTCTTGAATGCTTAAGTGAATGACAACCTTAAAGCAGAGAAAGATGGATGGGATTGTTGGCTGATAGCCCTTGATGGTAAGCAGAGCTGTGACTGAGATTATTTTTCATGATCTGACTGTACCGGTGTAGCTGGGAGACCTTTGCCAGTTTGTGCAAGAAGGAGGTACCTGGAGCCATTCCACTATTGAATCACCATTGAGGCCCATGAGCTGGAGCCATATGGAGCGCAGATGTCCTGAGAGTCATGCGTCGGTAAGGCTGGATTGAAAAGGGGTTAGAGTGAGGCTCTTTACAAGTTCAACGGGAATATAATCATCTTAAGGGAAGCCTCAGTGCTGATATTACCATGACAACAGCTACCAATCCCTTAAGGTATCCACCGGGTTTGTTTATAGGTGAAAGGCCCAAACCCAAGACAAAAACGTTCTTTCAACACATCCCATGTTCGTCCGCCTCATTCCTAAAAACAGCCAACCATGACGTCCTCTGGCAGAGTTAGTGCCGCACAGTTAGCGAGGTCTTGAGACCTCATCAATCCAGCCAACGTAGACACATGTTCCTCCAGAACACTGTTCTGTACACAGGATACGAGGGTATCCCACGGAAAGAGGACCTTTAAACAGTGAGGTAAGCACTGAGTGCGGTAAGTGCTAGCACCTGGGATGCGGCCTAGTTGACGTTTATTTTACAAATGGTGACCGTTCCTTCATCACTGCTGGGTCAAAATGCTTCCTAACAGCACTCTGGCTGTACCTACGCCACCCGGACTATCAAGAAGATAGGCAGTCAGGGCTTTTTTTTTCCCCCGGGGTGAGGAGAGATTAAGTAAACTAGGACTGTTTTCATTGGAAAGACGGAACCTGAGGGGAGACCAGATAGAAGTCTACAAAATGATGAGAGGTATAGACAGGAGATGATCAGTGGCTTTTTCCCAGGGTGAAAGTGTCAGTTACAAAGGGGCACAGGTTCAAGGTGAGAGGGGAGTGTTTAAGGCAGATGTGTGGGGGGAATTTTTCACGCAGAGGGTGGTGGGTGCCTGGAACACGCTGCCAGAGGAGGTGGTGGAAGCATGCACATTTGCGAATTTAAGTAGAATTTGAATGGGTACATGAAAAGGGAGGGAATAGAGGAATACAGACTAAGGGCAGAAGGGTTCTTTTTATAATTTAGTTAGGGCAGTATGGTCAGCACAGGCTTGAAGGCCGAAGGGCCTGTTCCTGTGCTTTACTTTTCATTGTTCTTTAAAACAGTTCACCACCATCTTTACTACAAGTAAGTTTTACAAATAATGATTGTCTTACTAACGATACCAACATAGCCAGAATAAAAAAAATCAAATTTATATATATCGTGTATACCCAGAAAGAGAAAGAGAGAGAGAGAGATGGCAAACTGCGTTGGTGAAAGGGTTAAGTGAATAAAGAGCTCAATCCATTTCCCCCATCCATCATAGCCCTTTGTATATCCTCAACTAATTTTATCAAGCAAACCTATCCCAGACTGGATCCAGATCCTGGTTGTTGTGTGAATGTTCTGACAGCTAATCTCACATTGCAGCAGGGATTTCTGTGTAAAATAACGGAGGGGACAGTTTAGATCAGAGTTGAGGAGGAACTTCTTCACTCAGAGGGTGGTGAATCTCTGGAATTCTCTGCCCATTGAAGTGGTGGAGGCTACCTCGCTGAATATATTTAAGTCACGGGTAGATAGGGTTTCTGACAGACAAGGGAATTAAAGGTTATGGGGAGCAAGCGGGAAAATGGAACTGATCCACTTCAGATCAGCCATGATCTTATTGAATGGCGGGGCAGGCTCGAGGGGCTGGATGGCCTACTCCTGCTCCTATTTCTTATGTTCTTATGTAAAACCTCTGCTGCTCTAACAGAATCCAACCTCCGCAAGTCCTCATCTACTTTTATTAAATTACCTTTGGAATGTGAGCAAAGAAATATTTATTGTAACCCACAACAAGTTCCTCAGAAGATATTGAATATTTCACACATATCACAGAACAATATACCACACACGCACATCATAGAACAATATATCACACATCATGAAATAATATATCACACACACATCACAGAACAATATATCACACACACACATCACAGAACAATATATCACACACACACATCACAGAATATATCTCACACACATCACAGAACAATATATCACACACACACATCACAGAATATCACACACACACACATCACAGAATATATCTCACACACATCACAGAACAATATATCACACACACATCACAGAATATATCTCACACACATCACAGAACAATATATCACACACACACACATCACAGAACAATATATCACACACACATCATAGAATATATCTCACACACATCACAGAACAATATATCACACACACACACATCACAGAACAATATATCACACACACATCATAGAATATATCTCACACACATCACAGAACAATATATCACACACACACATCACAGAACAATATATCACACACACACACATCACAGAACAATATATCTCACACACACACACACATCACAGAACAATATATCACACACACATCACAGAATATATCTCACACACATCACAGGACAATATATCACACACACACACACACACACACACACACACACACACACACACACACACACACACACACACACACACACACACACACACACACACACACCACAGAATAGAACATAGAACATAGAACATAGAACAATACAGCACAGAACAGGCCCTTCGGCCTTCGATGTTGTGCCGACCAAATAAAAAGCAATGCCCCTCCAAACTAAACCATTCCCTTCTCTTCCATATACTTATCAACTAACCTCTTAAACGCCACCAAACTTGGCGCATCTACAACAGCTGCAGGCAGGGCATTCACTCCCTAATCACTCTTTGAGTAAAGAACCTACCTCTGATATCCGTCCTATAACTCATACCCCTTAATTTAAAGTTGTGTCCCCTCGTGCTAGCTTTTTCCATCCTAGGAAAAAGGCTATCACTGTCCACCCTATCCAAACCTCTAATTATCTTATATGTTTCAATAAGATCCCCCCTTAGCCGCCTCCTTTCTAACGAAAACAACCTCAAATCCTTCAACCTCTCTTCATAGGACCTGCCCTCCATACCAGGGCAGGTATGGAGGTAATAATAAATCACAGGTAAATCACAGGTAAGGCAGGTAATAATAAATCACACACACATCACGGAAGAAAATATCACACTCTAACACACCACAGAACAATATCACACACATCGTCGTACACACACACATACACACACATACACACTCGTCACAGGACAATATATCACTCACACATCACAGAATAATATATCATACAAATCACAGAAAAATATATCACTCACTCACATACAGAACAATATACCACACATCACAAAACAATATATTACACACACACAGCAGAGAATGATATATCACAAAAAAAGCACAGAATTACATACATCACACATCACAGAACAATATATCACAGACACACAGAACAATATATCACACACACAGCACAGAATATTACATCACATGCATCACAAAAAAATATTATCACATACACGTCATAGAACGTCTGGTTAAACTATCATTCTGAATAATTAGGAACGAGGGGGGTAAAGGAATCTCGGGAAAATGAACAAACTCATTGGAAGAAATACCATCATAATTCAGCTTGGCGATGACAAACGGTAACTCATGGTGACTGACATGGGGTTGAAAAGTAGTGAAGTTCTGATAAAGTTTATATATAGAAGCCAGGACAGATGGTCAACATCTTTCCAAAATCCATTATGGATGGACAGTAAATGCTGACCTTGTCAGTGTCACTCACAGCCTCAAGAAAGAATAAACATGAACAGGACACAGGAATGCTCAGGAAAGTGAAAAATCATTTAAAAGGATGGTGTCAGAGCTGTCAACTTGTAGTGACAAAGGAAGATTTCACAGATTAGGAGCTTTTCTTTGAAGAAAATTGGTTTAGACGGGTTAAAATTGGAGAGAATGGGCAGGATTTTCTGGCCATTCCCACCAGTGAGATCACTCGGTCCCACTGATGGTGCCCACTCACCCATTCCACCCACCCCCACCTCCAGCGGGTAACCCAGAAAGCTTGTCAACAGCGGCGGGACTGGAATATCCCACCGGCAGCCAATGGCAAGCCACCTCCACCACATGAGAGGGAGAGCGGGGAATCCCACTAATGGGAAGGACTATCAGCACAAGACTTTCCGGCTTCGTTCACCCTGAAACCAGAAGATCCCACCCCAGGACAATGGACCTTTCCTTGGTCCACCTCTTGCCCATACTGATTCCCCTGGTGGAACAGTAAAACTGACCCCTGCGACTTTTAAATTCAGGAGGGGCATGATGAGGAATATGGTCCAAATGTGGACGCCACTGTCACAGCAAGAGGTTAGAGCCCTCAGCGGGAAAACTCAGAATGGATGCGTGAGACTAAGGGGGCTGGAAAGAGATGCTGACAGCCTGAGAAGAGATGGAATGGGAGAAAACTCAACAGGCAGTAAAGAAGCAATTGGTATGTTGACCTTCATAGCAAGAGGATTTGAGTAGATAGGGATGTTTTTCTACAATTGTATAGGACATTGGTGAGGCCACACCAGGAATATTGGGTGCAGTTTTGGTGTCCTTATCTGAGGAAGGATGTTCTTGCTGTAGAAGGAGAACAGCAAAGGTTTGCCAGGCTGATCCCTGGGATGGCAGGTCTGTCATGTGAGGAGAGATGGTTTGGATTGTATTCATTAGATTTAGAAGAGTGAGAGAGGACCTCATAAAAACTGATAAAATTCTAACAGGGTTAGATAGGGTAGATTCAAAAAGAGTGTTCCCAATGGTGGGGGAATCCAGGACTAGGGGTCATAGTTTGAGGATAAAGGGAACTGAGGTGAGGAGAAATTTCTTCACCCAGAGAGTGGAGAATGTGTGGAATTCACTCCCACGGAAAGTAATTGTGGCCAAAATATTGTCTGATTTCAGTAAGAAATTAGAAATAGTTCTTGGAGCTAAAGGGATATGGGGAATCAGGATATTGAATTCGATGATCAACCATGATTGAAATGAATGGCAGGACAGACTCGAAGGGCCAAATGGCCTACTCCTGCTTCTAGCTTCTGTGTTTCTAAGTGGTGTACAAAGGTCATCAGAAGCAGATTGGTCCAAATAACCTAATTGTGTATTGTAAAGCTTGTGTGACTCTATGGCCGACACACTCACTGCTCTGCGGCAAATTCCTGGTAGATTTGTCAGACCCAAAGTGTACCATTTTGACCTGTTCTGTTTTTTTGCACTCAGTAAGTTCAGTTGAAATACAACAGGAAGTGTTAAAATGGGAAAAGGACAGCTGTTCATTTCTTTGCTTGAAGGAGAAACCAGAATGGGTTAGTTTGGATTCCATTCCTAAATCAACCGGTGTGGATTGGAGAGTGGGTTTCCGTTCACTGAGGAAATAATAAAAGGTGTTTTCTTTAGAACAACACTTGACTGAGTCTTCAGACCGAGCTCTGTGCAAGACACCATCTGAAGCCAGAATCAAATACTCAACGTGAAATTCTACAAACCACAAGGACTTCATGAACTGTGCCGGCAAGTTTCCACCCAGGTGCTGAGGACTAGTTAGCGCTGCTGCCTCACAGCGCCAAGGACCAGCTTCGATTCCCTGGCTTGGAACACTGTCTGTGTGTGTCTGCACGCTCCCCCCCTTGTTTGCGTAGGTTTCCTCTGGGAGCTCCAGTTTCCTCCTACAATCCGAAGGGTACTTTAGTTAGGTATGTTGGCAGCGCTACATTCTCCCTTAGTGCGCCCGGATGCATAGGTTAGAGGGATTAGCAGGGTAAATATGAGGGGTTATGGGGATGGGGCTTGGCTGGGATTGTTGTCAGTGCAGACACGATGGGCTGAATAGTCCCGTTCTACGCTGTCGGGTTTCTATGATTCTATGACTGTGAGAACTTCATTGCAGTGTTAATGTAAGCCTATCCATGACAATAATAAATAAACTGGTAAAACTTTACACTTAGGCAGAGTGAAAACCTAGATGTTATCTTCAGGGGAAGTAGTGAGAGGATTGTAGAGGAGGCAATAATTACACTAGGCAGTTTGCTACCTCAAACTAGGCAGCGAGACAGAAGTGGCAGATGGACTTCAACATGGATAAATGTGTAGTGGTCCATTTTGGCAGGTCCAGTGGAATGAAGGAGTACAATATCAAGGGTAGCAGTGTAGAGGATCAGAGGGACTTTAGGGAAATGCTCCATAGGACTCTTAAATTAGCCTCGCAGGTGGAAGATGTGGTCAAGAAGGCGTATGGTGTACTGGTCTTCATTAATAGAGGGGAAATCAGGAGATAATGCTGCAACTTTATAAGACCCTTGTCAGACCCCACTTGGAGTACTGCGCGCAGTTCTGGTTGCCTCACTATAGGAAGGATGTGGAAGCCCTTGAAAGGGTGCAGAGGAGATTTACAAGGATGTTGCCTGAATTGGGAGGCAGGCCTTATGAGGATAAGTTGAGGGAGCTCGGTCTTTTCTCCCTGGAGAGACGAAGGGTGAGAGGTGACCTGATAAGAGTTTATAAGATGTTGAGAGGAATAGATAGGGTGGATTCTCGGAGGCTATTTCCCAGGGCTGAAATGGAGAGGACACAGATTTAAGGTGCTGGGGGGCAAGTACAGAGGAGATGTTAGGGGTAAGTTTTTCACTCAGAGGGTGGTGAGTGAATGGAATCGGCTGCCTTCAGTGATGGTAGAGGCGAACTCACCGGGGTCTTTTAAGAGACGTCTGGATGAGTACATGGGATTTAATGGGATTGGGAGTTATAGATAGTTCTATGGCAGGTAGGTATGGATATGATTGGCGCAACTTGTGGGCTGAAGGGCCTGTTTGTGCCGTAGTGTTCTATGTTCTATGTTCTAAGTGTCAGTTATTCTGCCCCTGATTTTTCTGTAATATAACATCGTAGAATCCTGCAGCAAAGGAGGCCATTGGCCCCATTGAACAGCTGTTGGTTCTTACAAAGAGTTATCAGCATCATTCAGTTCCGAACCACCACAGCCTTAGTCTAAAGCAGGACATAGATAGGCTGGTAGCTTGGGCAGACAGATGGCAGATGGAATTCAATTCTGATAAATGTGAGGTGATGCATTTCAGGAGAAAGAATGTAGGGGGGAGGCATATGATAAAGGGTACAAAGAACAAAGAACAAAACAGCACGGGAAACAGGCCCTTCGGCCCAACGAACCCGCACCGCCACCTCGATGTTCCCACTTCTACTCGCGATCCCTGTCCATGTTTATAGATCTATGGATTAAAAACCAAATTTGAGACAATTTAGGGAGAATTTGATTTGCCAATTAGCCTAAGAGCACATCTTTGGGATGTGGGAGGAAACCGAAGCTCCTGGAGAAAACCCACGCAAGCACGGGGAGAATGCGCAAACTCCCACAGACACAGGCCCAAATCCATGTATCTGCACAGCACAGTTATAGTCACTGCGCTGTCGTGTTGCTCATCAGATGGTCCAGGTCAAGCATACACTAACGATGTGAAGCAGTAGGATACTCTCGAAAAAGGTACAAGAGCAGCCCTCTCACGACCCATCGTGTGTATGCCCCTCGTTAGACAACAAGGTGGACCAAAGCACCTGAAGGGTAAAAACAAATACATCAATAACATCATCTATTTACACACTTTCCAGGGATTCCCAAGTCTCATGATCCCTATTTTAAATCAGTTTTCTATATCCCTCCATTCCCATTCTGTTCATGTGCCCATCTAAGTATTTCTTAAATATCTCCAGAGTACCTGCCTCCACCACTTTACTCGGTAGCGCATTCCATACCCCCACCACCCTCTGTGTGAAAAAACTCCCTCTAGCATCCAAATTATACCTTACACCCCTCACCCTAGGCCCGTGACTCCTCGTGCTATTTGACTCCATCCTAGGAAAAAGCTTAGCCCTGTTTACTCTATCTATCCCCTTCATAATCTTGTACACCTCTATCAGATCTCCTCTAAGTCTACTTCTTTCTAAGAAAAACAGTCCCAATTTGCCTAATCTCTCCTCGTAACTCAGACCTTAATAGGTAGGCCTATTAAGAGTATAGAAACGCAGAGGGACCTGGGGGTGCAGGTGAACAAGTCTCTGAAGGTGGCAGAGCAAGTGGAGAAGGTCGTGAAAAAGCATATAGTATGTTAGCCTTTATAGGAAGGGGTATAGAGTACAAGAGCTGGCCTTTAATGTTGCAGTTGTATAAAACGCTGGTTAGACCTCATTTGGAATACTGTGTTCAGTTCTGGTCGCCTTACTACCGGAAGGACGTGGAGACTCTGGAGAGAGTGCAGAGGAGGTTTACCAGGATGCTGCCTGGTATGGAAGGTCTGAGTTACGAGGAGAGATTAGGCAAATTGGGACTGTTTTCCTTAGAAAGACGTAGACTTAGAGGAGATCTGATAGAGGTGTCCAAGATTTTGAAGGGGATAGATAGAGTAAACAGGGTTAAGCTTTTTCCGAAGGTGGACTCAACTAGCACGAGGGGTCACGGTCTTAGGGTGAGGGGGTAAGGTATAATTTGGATGCTAGAGGGAGTTTTTTCACACAGAGGGTGATGGAGGTATGGAATGTGCTGCCAAGTAAAGTGGTGGAGGCAGGTACTCTGGAATTATTTAAGAAATACTTAGATGGGCACATGAACAGAATGGGAATGGAGGGATATAGAAAACTGATTTAAAATAGGGATCATGAGCCTTGGGAGTCCCTGGGAAGTGTGTAAATAGATGATGATATTGATGTACTTGTTTTTATCCTACAGGTGCTTTGGTCCACCTTGTTGTCTAACGAGGGGCATACACGCGATGGGTCGTGAGAGGGCTGCTCTTGGATCTTTTTCGAGAGTATCCTAGTGCTTCACGTCGTTAGTGTACGCTTGACCTGGACCATCTGATGGGCAACACGACAGCTCAGTGACTATCGCTGTGCTGTGCAGATACGTGGATTTGGGCCTGTGTCTGTGGGAGTTTGCGCATTCTCCCCGTGCTTGCGTGGGTTTTCTCCGGGAGCTCTGGTTTCCTCCCACGTCCCAAAGATGTGCTCTTAGGCTAATTGGCAAACAAATTCTCCCTAAATTGTCTCAAATTTGGCTTTTAATCCATAGATCTATAAATATGGACAGAGATCGCGGGTAGAGGTGGGGACATCGGGGTGGCGGCGTGGGCTCGTTGGGCTGAAGGGCCTGTTTCCCGTGCTGTTTTGTTCTTTGTTCTTTGTTCTAAGCATACTTAAAAAAGGTGAATTTCAGAGTTGAGGCTGTCCGTATCGCCAACACAGCACCTACATGGTAACTGAAGCGAATAAGAATCAGGGAGAAAACTCTCTACTGGTTGGAGTCATATCTGGCACAAAGGAAGATGGTTATGGTGGTTGGAGGTTCATCATCTCAGTTCCAGGACATCAGTGCAGGAATTCCCTGATATACTGTCCAAGGCCCAACTACCTTCATCAATAACTCTTGCTTCATCATAAGAGCGGAAGTGGGGATGTTCACCAATGGCTGCTCAATATTGTTTGGAAAAGGCTTTCAAGCAAAGATATTTCCAGAGATCATAGTGTGCTTGCTGCTATCCTTATCTGCATCAGCTCTCGTCTATCCAGTCCATGCAACTAGCACCGACAACAATCCCACCCAGGTCCCATCCTCATAATTTACCCCATTTATCCCTCTATTCACGACTCCTCAGATACTGAAGCAGCTTGTGTCCATATGCAGCAAGA
The DNA here is from genome assembly GCA_024679065.1 of Sphyrna mokarran. Taxonomy (NCBI): domain Eukaryota; kingdom Metazoa; phylum Chordata; class Chondrichthyes; order Carcharhiniformes; family Carcharhinidae; genus Sphyrna; species Sphyrna mokarran. Next base: position 7,587,103 of record JAGIQG010000001.1, read on the forward strand.
TCTGAACAACATACCAAGATTGGGTAAACTGCGGTTCTTCTCCCTGGAAAAACAGAGAATGAGGGCAGACCTAATAGAGGTGTATAAAATTATGAAGACTATACATAGGGTGAATAGTGGGAAGCTTTTTCCCAGGTCGGAGGTGACAAACACAAGGGGTCATGAGCTCAAGGTGAGAGGGGCGAGATTTAACTCCGATATCAGAGGGACGTTTTATACACAGAGGGTGGTGGGGGCCTGGAATGCACTGGCAAATAGGGTGATGGAGGCAGACTCGCTGGGATTGTTTAAGACTTACCTGGATAGTCACACGAGCAGCCTGGGAATGGAGGGATACAAACGAATGGTCTAGTTGGACCAATGAGCGGCACAGGCTTGGAGGGCCGAAGGGCCTGCTTCCTGTGCAGTGCTGTTCTTTGCTCTTTGTTCTTGTTCAATGACTAGCCCCCACAAGGGCGAATCTAACCATTGCCTCTTAACATCCAATGGCATTACAGTCACTGATTTCCCCACTATCCTGGAGGTTACAATTGACCAGAAACTGAAGTGAAGTAGCCATATAAATACAATGGTTACATGAGCAGAGGCTGGTAGTCCTGCAGCAAATAACTCACCTCCTGACTCCCCAAAGACTGTCTCCCCAAAGGTATAAGTGGGCAGCATGATGGTTAGCACTGCTGCCTCATGCCGCCAGGGACCCAGGTTCAATTCTGGCCTCGGGTCACTGTCTATGTGGAGTTTGCACATTCTCCCCATGTCTGCATGGGTTTCCTCCAGGTGCTCCGATTTCCCCCTACAGTCCAAAGATGTGTGGGTTCCGTTGATTGGCCATGCCACATTGACCCTAATGTTAGGAGATTGGCAGGGTAAATATACGGGGTTATGGGAGTAGGATCTGGGTAGGATTGTGGTCGGTACAGACCTGATGGTTGAATGGCCTCCTTTTGCACTGTAGGGATTCTATGATTCTGTGAAGTCAGCATTGTGATAGAAACATAGAAAATAGGAGCAAGAGTAGGCCATTCAGCCCTTCAAGCCTGTTCTACCATTAAACATGATCACGGCTGACCCTTTCTCTCAATACCATACTCTGATATGCTTCCCCATAATCCTATATACCTTCAGAGTCTAGAAATCTATCTATTTCCTTCTTAAATACATTCAATGACTTGAAACCCCCAGAGCTTTCTTTGGTAGAAAATTCCACAGGTTCACCAACTTCTGAGTGAGGAACTTGTTCCACATTTCAGGACTAAATGGTCTATCCCCTATCCTATAACTGTGACCCCTTGTTCTCAAACCAGCCCCCAAGCATTTCCTTTCTCGGATAAGGAGACTAAAACTGCATACAATAATCCAGGTGTGGTCTCAACAAGGCTCTGTACAATGCAGTATGACAGCCTTACTCCTGTATTCAAATCCTCTTGCAATGAAAGCCAGCGTACCATTTACCTTTCTGACTGCATGCTGTACCTGCGCGCGTGCTGCCAGTGATTGGTGTACTAGGGCACCAGTGGAGGTAGCACGGCGACACAGTGGTTAGCGCTGCTGCCTCATAACAACAGAAACTCAGGTTCGATCCCTGGCTTGGGTCACTGCACGTTCTCCCTGCGTCTGCATGGTTTTCATCCCGGTGCTCCAGTTTCCTCCCACAATCCGAAACATGCTGGTTAGGTGCATTGGCCATGCTAAATTCCCCCTTAGTGTACCTGAACAGGCACCAGAGTGTGGCAGCTAGGGGATTTTCATAACAACTTCATTGCAGTGTTAATATTTGTGACTAATAAATAAAACAAAAATTCTCCCCGTGTACATTTCCGATCTGTCACAATTGAAGTAACGCTCTGTTTCTCTATCTGAAATGGATAACGTTATATTTACCCATGTTACACGGCATCTACCCGTTCACTCAACTTGTCTAAATCACTCTGAACCCTCTCAACATCCTCCTCACCATTCACCTTCCCATCAGATTTCATGTAATCAGTGAACTTGGAAATATTACTTTGGTTCCCTCGTCCAAATCATATTGTGAATAGCTGGGGGCAGGAGCATTGATTCCCCCAAGACCCCACTGGTCACTGCCTGCCACTCTGAAAAAGACCCATTAATTCCCACCCTATTTCCTGTCTACTAACCAATTCTCAATCCTTGCCAAAATAATAACCCCAATCCCATTTGTTTCAATTTACAAACTGACTTCTTTCGTGGGACTTTATCAAAAGCTTTCTCAAAATCCGAATATATCACATCCATTGGTTCACCCTTATCTATTCTAGTTACATCCTTAAAAAATCCCGGAAGGCTTTTCAAACATGATTTCCCTTTCATTAATACATGTTGACTTTATCTATGTCTTGTTTACAATATTCTTTATAATAGACTCCAGCACTGCCCTGCTACTGATGTGAGGCTAACCAGTTTGCATTCTCTGTTTTCTCCCTCACTCCTGTTTTAAATGGTGAGGTTACATTTGTCACTCTTCAGTCTGCTGGGACTCTTCCAGAATATTGGAAGATGACAATTAGCACATCCATTATTTCCAAGATCATTTCCGTTAATAGTGAGGGAACAGTCTCCTCCTGGCTGGATGGGTACAACTCCAATAACACTCAAGAAGCTCAACAAAGCAGCCTGCTTGATTGACACCCCAGCTGCCAAGTTAAATATCTAATCCCTCCAACACTGATGTACTGTGGCAGCCGTGTGTACCATCCACTGCAGCTACTCAGCAAGGCTCCATCGACAACATTACCACCTGGAAGACTAAGAGCAGCAGATACATGGGAACACCAGCTGCAAGTTCCTCCAAGTCACAGAGATTTACAGCATGGAAACAGGCCCTTTGACCTAACTTATTTATGCCACCTTTTTTTAAAAAACCCCTAAGCGAATCCCAATTGCCCTCATTTGGCCCATATACCTCTATACTCATCTTACCCATGTAATTATCCAAAATACTTTTTAAAAGACAAAATTGTATCCACTTCTGTTACTACCTCTGGCAGTTTGCTCCAGACACTCACTATCCTCTGTGTGAAAAAGTTGCCCTCTAGAAGTATTTCTCCCATCTCATCTTAAAGCTATGCAGTTTAATTTTACACTCCGCTACCATAGGGAAAAGATATTGACTATCTTGTTGATTTATGTCCCTCAGCCTTCTACGCTCCAGAGAAAGAAGTCCCCATCTGTCCAGCATCTCCCTATAACCATCAAGTCCCTGTAACATCCCAACTTTTGTATTCAATGTTCTGACCAATGAAACCAAGCATTTCGAATGCCTCCTTCACCCTTCTGTCCACCTGTATGTACCCCTACACCTCTTTTTTTTGTAACTTTCTCTTCACTCACCGTCCAGATTTGGAAATGTATTGCCAATCTTTCATTGTCACTGGGGCAAAATAAGGAGGCGATGGCGTAGTGGTATTATCGTGAGATTATTAATCCAGAAACACAGCCAAAGTTCTGGGCACCGGGGTTCGAATCCCGCCACGGCAGATGGTGAAATTTGAATTCAATAAAAAAAAATCTGGAATTAAGAACAAAGAATAAAGAACAAAACAGCACAGGAAACAGGCTTCGGCCCAACGAGCCCGCACCGCTACCCCGATGTTCCCACTTCTACCCGCGATCCCTGTCCATGTTTATAGATCTATGGATTAAAAACCAAATTTGAGACAATTTAGGGAGAATTTGTTTTGCCAATTAGCCTATGAGCACATCTTTGGGATGTGGGAGGAAACCGGAGCACCTGGAGAAAACCCACGCAAGCACGGGAAGAATGCGCAAACTCCCACAGACACAGGCCCAAATCCATGTATCTGCACAGCACAGCGATAGTCACTGAGCTGTCGTGTTGCTCATCAGATGGTCCAGGTCAAGCGTACACTAACAACGTGAAGCACTAGGATACTCTCGAAAAAGATCCAAGAGCAGCCCTCTCACGACCCATCGTGTGTATGTCCTCGTTAGACAACAAGGTAGACCAAAGTACGTGTAGGATAAAAACAATTACAAAAATTAAGAATTTACTGAAACCATTCTCAATTGCTGGAAAAACCCGTCTGGGTCACTAATATCCTTTAAGGAAGGAAATCTGCTGTCCTTACTCATTCTTGTTTACAGGGAGTGTTTGATGGGGATAATGTAGAGGGAACTTTACTCTGTATCTAACCCCGTGCTGTACCTGTCCTGGGAGTGTTTGATGGGGATAACGTAGAGGGAGCTTTACTCTGTATCTAACCCCGTGCTGTACCTGTCCTGGGAGTGTTTGATGGGGACAGTGTAGAGAGAATTTTACTCTGTGTCTAGCCCCGTGTTTTATCCGTCCTGGGAGTATTTAACATGTTAGTTTTTTACTGTATCTAGCCTAGTCAAGTATGAAGTGGGAAAGGACAAAGGATTAAGTGCTCCTCTGAAACAATGTGGTTTAAGTTAACCTGAAACAAGCAGTCAGCTGCACCAGTTGCAGTTTTTCCAATATTTGCGCCAATCAGCCTGTGGCAATGCCAATATCTGGCCAATTAGTGCGTAGTTATGCAGTAATTATGGTGCCCAAATGCGCTCAGGACCAACTTGAGTCTGTCCCAAATGCATTTCAAGTGGGGCCCTCCAGCTCTCAGACAGATGAGGCACTCCCCTCAATAGCTGGTGGAGAAGATATTTTATATTGTTTGACAACTCCATCCCCTGATTTCAAACATGTGCTGGCACCTGATGTGCTGCTACTGAATCTGAATGCAAACACTCTACTGGCAGACATTACCTCCATTTATTTTGCTCCTTTATTATGTTCAGTTGGGTTTGCTTCTTTGGCAGCAATGCCTGTTTTATTTTTTTTCACAATGTTTCACATTGTCTGTGAGTGTGGTCCCTGGGTGCTAGACAGTGTTAGCTGCACAGTGGCCACCAATCCTTGCTCGTGTTGCAAGGAGGAGAGGTGTGCGAGAGACTCAATGCAGTGTGGCCTGACCTCACCCTGATAACCCCGGAAACAACTCTCCAACGTAACTAGAAGCTATTGGAAGCTGTTGAAAGGAGATTTACGAGGATGTTGCCTGGATTAGGGGGCATGCCTTATGAGGATAGATTGAGGGAGCTAGGTCTCTTCTCCCTGGAGAGACGAAGGTTGAGAAACAATCCGTTTATAAGATGTTAAGAGGAATAGATAGGGTGGATTCTCGGAGGCTATTTCCCAGGGCTGAAGTGGTCGCTACGAGAGGACACAGGTTTAAGGTGCTGGGGAGCAAGTGCAAGGAGATGTTAGGGTAAGTTTTTCACTCAGAGGGTGGTGTGTGAGTGGAATCGGCTGCTGTCGGTGGTGGTAGGGGAGAGTTCGCTGGGGTCTTTTAAGATACTTCTGGATGAGTGCACAGGATTTAATGGGATTGAGGGTTATAGATAGGCCTGGTAGGTAGGGATATGATCAGCGCAACTTGTGGGCCGAAGGGCCTGATGTGCTGTAGTGTTCTATGTTCTATGTTCTATGTTCTATGTTCTATGTTCTATGTTCTATGATCTATGTTCTATGTAATACATATTCACCAAGTCTGCATTTCACATGTTTGAATCACATTCCATATTTGAGGATTCCCTGGAGCCTGTTTGGAATTCATTCAAGGGATATGGATGTCACAGGCTGGTCCATCCCTAACTGCCCTTGAGAAGGTGACAGGTGAGCTGCCTTCTTCAGTCCCTGAAATGTAGTTACTCCCACTGTGCTGTTGCGGAGAGAGTTCTAGGATTTGACGCATGTAAATCAGTCTCTCTCGCCTGTATGTACAGTGTCTGAGCCGTGTGTACAGCCACTCTCTCTTTCTCTCTTCTCTCCTGTTTGTTTATTAGTGTCACAAGTAGACTTACATTCCCAATGCAGTGAAGTTACTAGGAAAATCCCTGAGTCTCCACGCTGTAGTGCCTGTTTGGGTACACTGAGGGAGAATTTAGCATGGCCAATCCACCCTAACCAGCACGTCTTTCAGACTGTGGGAAGAAATCGGAGTACCCAGAGGAAACCCACACAAACACGGGGAGAATGTGCAAACTCCAGACAGACAGTGACCCAAACTAGGAATCGAACCCAGGTCCCAGTGCTAATCACTGTGCCACCATGCTGCCACTATGTGTATAGTCTCTCTCTCTCTCTCTCTCTCTCTCCTGTATGTATGAATCTCTATCTCCTGTATATACGAGTTTTTCTCTCTGTGTGTATAGTCTCTCTCTCTCTCCTGTATGTGTGTGTGTGTGTCTCTCTCTCTCTGTTCTGTATATACACTCTCTCTCTCTTTCTCTCTCTCTCTTTTTGTATGTGCAAATCTCTCTCTCTCTCCTGCATATACACTCTCTCTCTCTCTTTCTATCTCTGTCTGTGTGCAAATCTCTCTCTCTCGTATATACATTTTCTCTCTCTCTCTGTCTGTCTTTCTCTCTCTCTCTCTCTTTCTCTGTATGTGCAAGTTTCTCTCTCTCTCTCCTGTATATACACTCTCTCTCTCTCTCTCTCTCTCCTGTATATACACTCTCCCTCTCTCTCTCTCTCTCCTATATATACACTCTCTCTCTCCTATATATACACTCTCTCTCTCTCCTGTACATACACTCTCTCTCTCTCTCTCCTGTATATACACTTCTCTCTCTCTCTCTCCTATATATACACTCTCTCTCTCTCTCTCCTGTATATACACTCTCTCTCTCTCTCCCGTATACCACTCCTCTCTCTCTCTCCTATATATACACTCTCTCTCTCTCTCCTGTATATACACTCTCTCTCTCTCTCTCTCCCGTATACACTCTCTCTCTCTCTCTCCTATAATACACTCTCTCTCTCTCCTATATTACACTCTCTCTCTCTCTCTCCCTCTCCTGTATATACACTCTCTCTCTCTCTCTCCCGTATACACTCTCTCTCTCTCTCTCCTATATATACACTCTCTCTCTCTCTCTCCTGTATATACACTCTCTCTCTCTCTCCTCCCGTATACACTCTCTCTCTCTCTCTCTCCTGTATATACACTCTCTCTCTCTCTCCCGTATACACTCTCTCTCTCTCTCTCCTATATATACACTCTCTCTCTCTCCTATATATACACTCTCTCTCTCTCTCTCTCCTATATATACACTCTCTCTCTCTCTCTCTCCTATATATACACTCTCTCTCTCTCTCTCCTGTATATACACTCTCTCTCTCTCTCTCTCTCCTGTATACACTCTCTCTCTCTCTCTCCTGTGTGCACAGTGTACCTGTATCACAAAGAACCAGATCAACTGCTCTGAAGAGTTTGCTCTGGAACATTGCACAGTGCCATTTTTCAGTTCAGTCCTTATATTGACGCACCCAGTCAGGATGCCCTATTTCCCATGCCATCTGGTCTGACAAAGTGCCATTCTCCTTAACCACAGTTACCTTGGCAATCCCTGGCCAGGCATCCGTCAAAACTCCACTGTCCACGTTCTAACACACGGCAAGTCCCGCTCACCCAGTGTGCCAGCTGATCCATGTGGGTTCTTGGTTAAGCCACACCTCACGATAAGATAAGCAGTAAATGATCTTCCTGAGACATATAGGGGGTGATTCTCCCTGCCTCTTGCACTGCTCTGGCAGAGCAATGTGCTGGGAGATCAGCAGAGGCCGTTCAGCAGATTCCCCGCTGGGTTCCTCTGTGTGCCTTGGGGCCAGGATTTCCGGCAACGTCCATTTGGAAATGGAGCTGATTTAAATATTAAAATGACCATCTTGTCTCCCACTGACGGATCTGGGGATGAAGTTTCCGGGTGAAGCCCGGAAGGTCAACGATCGGAGTGCGGAGCTACTGTGCATACTCCACTATGACAGACCAGTGCATGTACTATAGTCCACTCAGTGGGAATAGGCCACCCCCCGCCACCCCTGGATTTTCAGCGTGATTCTCCCTGAGGTATTCAGTGATGTACAGAGTGTGTGGGAGCTTCATGTTGAAAATTCCTCTATATTCCAAATGCGGCCTAACTAAGGTTCTATAAAGCTGCAACATGACTTGCCAATTTTTAAACTCAGTACACCAGCCGATGAAGGCAAACATACCGTATGCCTTCTTAGTGTCCTTCTCCACCTGCATTGCCACTTTCAATGACCAGTGTACCTGTACACCCAGATCCCTCTGCCTTTCAATACTTTTAAGGGTTCTGCCATTGACTGTATAGTTCCTATCTATATTAAACCTTCCAAAATGCATTACCTTTGTCCGGATTAAACTCTATGTTCCATCTCTCTGCCCAAATCTCCAACTAATCTATATCCTGCTGTATCCTTTGATGGTCTTCATTGCTATTCTGAGAGGTATAGATAAGGTGAATTCTCAGAGGCTTTTACCCCAAGGCTGAAATGGTCTCTATGAGAGGACACAGGTTTAAGGTGCTGGAGAGCAGGTATACAGGAGATGTCAGGCGTAAGTTTCTCACTCAGAGGGTGGTCAGTGAATGGAGTTGGCTGCCGTCGGTGGTGGTAAAGGCGAACTCGCTGGGGTCTTTTAAGACACTTCTGCATGAGTACATGGGATTTAATGGGATTGGGAGTTACAGATAGTTCTATGGCCTGGTAGATATGGGTATGATTGGCACAACTTGTGGGCCAAAGGGCCTGTTTGTGCTGCAGTGTTTTATGTTCTACGTTCTATTCAAACCTGCTTTATCTTGTGTCACTGGATGATTAGCCCAGTGGCAATACCATTACACCACTGCCTTCTCTTCGAACGTGTGCTTAAGTCTGCAGTCAGGGATATGAACCCACAACCTTTCCATTGGGCCAAGACAGACAGTGAAGACTGGGGTGTCGGGGTTCAGAAGCATCTCTAATTGCCTCTGATTGAGGAAGTGGATATTGAGAGTGGGGATTTACAGCCTTGCTCGAGCACTGACCAGAAGTTCCCGTCTCAGGTCAACGGACGTTTCTGTTGTCCGCTTCCCGCCCGCTCTGATCTCATGGCGGGCAAAGCGATAAAATTCCGGCCTAAATATTTGTATCTTCTGGCGCCGAAGGTTACAAATGAAAACTCGCCTTCTAATCTAACCTGGACTGGTGGGACTGAATGTTATAATTAACTGGAACATTCTGTGACTGAAAAAACAAGCAAGCCATTTTAATAGGACATTGTTTCTCAGTAGTAAATGTTCCAGAGCTGGCTATCCGCTGTCATTCTGAAAACCACCCTCCACATTGCAGTGTTCTGCTCACCTCACAACCAATGTTAGAGAGATGTTCAGAGAGGTTGTAAAATGAAGCAAATGCTTCACAATGTGGGCTAATAAAGTCTCATGTGAACTTTAAACGATCTGAGTTCAGGAAATATGGATCAGGATTTTTAAAACATGAGAGAAGAGGGATCTGGCTCTGATTTATCCGACATAAGCTGCCTCGGTTAACACTAATTGGCAAATTCCTCCATCTTGCAATCAACAGGAATGCAGCAAAGCGTTGGTGGAGATGGGATTTAACTCTGTTGGCTCTGATGTGAAGATGCCTCGTTCTTCCCTGATATTTCACCCTCACACCCTCTGCTGTTTTATACCAATAGGATCTTGCTGTTTGCAAATTGGTCGCCACATATCCTGCTTTGCAACAGGAGCCACATTTTCGTGGCCATTAAGCATCTTGGCAAGTCCGAAGACAGTAAAAGGCTAACGATAAACTCAACCTTCCTCTATTTTTATGCTTCCCTTCTGTACTTTGGAAACATTGTGTGAATGAGCTAACTGTTGGATCACATTGCTTCCTAGTTAAGCAATTGCTATAGTTCAGACATCCACTCGGTGTCCTGGTCCGCCCACACCAATTTAAGAAAGCCTCCTGAGAAAGATTGATGGTCTAAGGAAATTCAAGATGTCCACTACAACTCTCACCAGTTTTTACAGCTGCAGCATAGAAAACATTCTTCCTGGTTATATCACAGCTTGATATGGCTCCTGCTCCTTGCCCAAGACCGCAATGAACCACAAAGGATATAAGCAAATTACTGCGGATGATGGAATCTGAAACCAAAAGTGAAAATGCTGGAAAATCCCAGCAGGTCTGGCAGCATCTGTAAGGACAGAAAAGAGCTGACATTTTGAGTCCAGATGACATAGAACATAGAAAAACTACAACATAAACCTTCCCCCACAAGTTGCACTGAATTTGTCCCTACCTACTAGGCATAGCTATAACCCTCTATCTTACTAAGTCCCGTGTACTCATCCAGAAGTCTTTTAAAAACCCCAGCGAGTTCGCCTCCACCACCACTGATGGTAGCCAATTCCATTCGCTCACCACTCTAAGTGAAAAACTTACCCCGACATCTCCTCTGTATCTACTCCCCAGCACCTTAAACCCGTGTCCTCTTGTGGCAGTCATTGCAGCCTTGGGAAATAGCCTCCGAGATTCCACCCTATCTATACCTCTCAACATCTTATAAACCTCTATCAGGTCACCTCTCATCCTTTGTCTCTCCAGGGAGAAAAGATTGACCTATTGTCATACTGCGTGCCACCTAATTCTTATAAATTTCCTTTGCACCCTTTCTAAGGCTTCCACATCCTTCCTTTGGCTCTTTGTCAAAGTTGCTACTAAGAAACTACAAGGGTTGTGAATGTAGCTAAGTCCATCTTGCAAACCAGTCTCCCAACCACTGACTCGGTCTACACTTCCCATGCACCCCAGATGTACTCTCTTCCACTTTACAGAACGTAAAACATTGAACAGTACAGCGTGGGAACAGGTCCTTCGGCCCATGATGAGGTACCAAACCAGAGACCAAATTAAACTAATCCCTTTTGCTTGCCCTTGGTCTATATCCGTCTATTCTTACATTCGATGTGTTTATCTAAAAGCCCCTTAAACACCCCTATCATATCTGCCTCTCCAAAACCCTTCTTCCATCAGAAAAAAGATACAAAAGTCTAAGGTCACGTCTCAGCCGACTCAAGAACAACTTCTTCCCTCCTACCATCTGACTTCTGAATGGACCTATCTTATATTAAGTTGATCTTTCCCTTCATCTTAGCAATGACTGTAACATTACATTCTCAATGCTTTCCTTTCCTTCTCCCCTATAAACTCTATGAACAGTATGCTTTGTCTACATAGCACGCAAGAAACTTTTCACTGTACATTAATACATGTGACAATAATAAATCAAATCAAAATCAAAAACTTCCACTTGTGCCCGCTTCTCAGAAAGAGGCCATTCAGCCCGTCAGTGTTGCTCCTTTGACAGAACAGTCATGCTTAGTCATAAACCCTCACATTTTAGTTGTAAGTCACTCATCCTCTACAACCCAACCAAACCCCTTTTAAATATATCAATGGAATTTGAAGTTGGCACAGTGGTGATGCCTCTGAGTTAGGCCCAAGGTCAAGAGTTCAAATCTCACCATGCAATTTAAATTCAATTCATTAATAAAATCGGGATTATAAAACTGGTCTCAGCAATGGTGATTGTGAGACTATCACTCAACTTTTAAAAAAGGCACCGATTTCATTAAAGAAGGAAATCTCCTGTATTTACCTGGTCTGGCCGATGTGTGACAACAATGACTTGGTTTGATTTATTGTTGTCACATGTATTGGGATACAGTGAGAAGTATTGCAATCCAATGTACCCAGGTTTGCCAGCTCTACCTGCATTCCATGTGATCTAACCTTCCAGAGCAGCCAATCATGTGGAATTTTATCAAAGGCCTTACTAAGTCATAGAATCCATACAACGCAGAAGAAGGCTATTTGGCCCATCAAGTCTGTACTGGCAACAATCTCACTAATCGTATCCCCGCAACTCCATGCATTCGCCCCACCAATCCCTCTAACCTACGCATCCCAGGACACCAAGTGCCATTTAGCATGGTCAATGCACCCAACCCACACATCTTTGGACTGTGGGAGGAAACTGGAGCACCCAGAGGAAACTTACACAGACACAGGCAGAATGTACAACTCTACTCAGACACTGACCCAAGCCAGGAATCGAACCAGGTCTTTGGAGCAGTGAGGCAGCAGTTCTAACCACGGTGTTGCCCATACAGACTACATCTATCATCCTGCCCTCCTCAGCCTTCCTGGTCATTTCATCAAAGAACTCGAACAAATTTGACAGGCTTGTGCATTTCCAAATGCCTGTGCATCTTATCCTACAAGAATCCTCTCCAGTAACTCACCCACCACAGATGTTAGGCTTACTGGTCTATAATTCCCAGATTTTTCTTTGCAGCCCTTCCTAAATAAGGGCCAGAACATTTGCTACCCTCTGGTACCTCCCATAGTTAACAATGATGCAAATATCTCAGTCAGGGCTCCTGCAATTTCTTCACTAACCTCACACAATGTTCTGGGATATTCTGGACTCGGTCAGGAGATTTTTCCACCTTCATACATTTTAATACATCCATCTTTTCCTCCGCTGTAAGGTGAACTGTTCCCAATATATTGCCGCTAACTTTCCCAGGTTCCCAAGTCTTCATGTCTTTCCCCGTGGTAAATGTAGAGGAAAAATATTCATTGAGAACTTCACCCCCAATCCTTATACATTCCAAGAAACTCTCCTCCATCGCATTGCTCCCAGTTTGGTGAGCCCAATCAATAGGCAGATCGAAGTCACCCATAATAACTGCTGTACATCACAGGGATGAATCAGCTTTAAAAACCATCAGTTTAGCTATCGAGTTGTGTCAAAATAGGAAGCATTTTGCACTTGAGAATACAAAGGAGGTTGGAAAGGGAAGGAATAAGATGAGGAATGGGCAAGAGGGCTGAACTCCAGAGGTGAGGTGAGAGTGCTGCCCTTCACATCAAGTGTGGCATCAAGGAGCCTGAGTGAAACTGGAGAGCAGCTAACCTGGTTCCTGGTGCAGGCATGCTGCACATGCAGGAGTGAATCATAGAATCCCTTACAGTGCAAAAGAGGCCACTTGGTCCATTGAGACTACACTGACCACAATCCCACCCAAGCTACATACAGGAAAGAGAGAAAGAGAGAGAGAGAGACTGTACCTATAGGAACAAGATAAACATTTTGCATATGAAAGAGCAACACAGTATATAAAAGAGACATAATAGGAACACCTTTCCTTATTGCAGATGGACCACTTATGTCTTGGCAGGTGACATATTGTACATTAGTAAGCAACGCTGCAGACACAGGGGAGATGAGGGGGGTGAGACCCCTAATATAAAAGGAGGGAGGCAATCTGTATACAGAAGAAGAGGTACATTTTATGAAGAAGACTATGAACCAGATAGTGAGTTTGTATTTCTGAGATATAAGAAGTCTGTCTTGTAAGAGAGTGACATCTCTCCATCTCTCCAATTAGACCTGTTACTCAGCTTTCATATGAGGTTGTAACCTTGGTGCTGTCTCTCTGTCTCTCTTGCTCTGTAGTCCTGACACTTCCAGTGAGAGGTCACTCTCTCCTCGCACCCCCACCCCTCAGCCTCGCACTATAATGATGTCCCTCCCCACCCCGCGTTACTGCGGCCACCGTAGCTCGCTGTGTTGAGACGGTTATCTCTCTCTCGTTTGGTGCTGGCTGTAATTCACGGAGAGAATCTCCCCCCCCCCCCCCCCCCCCCCCCAACCCCCCCCCAACCCCCACCTCACAATTCCCACAGGAGAACGGCAAGAATCTGATCTTCCCCAGAAGTCTGTTTTCTTTTTAAATTATGCTGGAAACATCGCAGAATATGTCAAGGGAAAAAAAAGTGCCCTGGCAATAAACCTTCTATCTGTGCTTCAGACTGTCAAAGTTTCAATTACATTTAGACTAACAATGTAAAAATAACATTTTCCCCACCTACAGCCTATTTGTTTTGTCAAATAATATAAAGCAAGGCTGGGTGACCTCTGAGCCGTGCTGTGCTAATTCATAAGTAAACCCTTCAGTGCTGTGTGTGCCATCTGTATGTCCTTTGGCTGGCCCCTTTGTAGACCCTAAAACAGCAAATTAAACTTTCTTTAAATATTTGCAAGCGATCTGCTCCAGTGAAAATAAATCTGCAAACCTGTTGTGTTTTTAGAGCACAGCTGACCACTGAGGCTCCTCTCTCTCTCTCTCTCTCTCAATCCTGTTTTTTTCCTGACACATTCAGTCTCTCCCTCTTTCTCAATCGCAATATCTCCTCTCCTGATTATCTGGACCCTTGGTATCGCTTATGAAACCGGGCTCTGTAAAACCCGAGGATTCCTCAAGACTCACCCAGGCCTTACGGCCAAGATTTGACCATCGTGAATTGGAAACATCAGTCCTTCCAACTTGCTTTTTTCTCAATGTGTTGACTACTGATAGGCAGGATAAGGGGCAAGTTATAAAATTCTAGATTCAGAAAGAATGTTCCTGATAGTGGGGGAGTCCAGAACTAGGAGGATAAGGGGTAAATAGAACATAGAACACTACAGCACAAACAGGCCCTTCGGCCCACAAGTTGCACCCATCATATCCCTACCTACCAGGCCTATCTATGACCCTCAATCCCATGTGCTCATCCTGAAGTCTCTTAAAAGACCCCAACGAATTTGCCTCCACCACCACCGACAGCAGCCGATTCCACTCACTCACCACCCTCTGAGTGAAAAACTTAGCCCTCTAAATTTTTTAGAACTGAGATGAGGTGAAATTTCTTCACCCAGGGAGTGATGAATGTGTGGAATTTGCTACCACGGAAAGTAGTTGAGACTAAAATGTCTGATTTCAACAAGAAATTAGACATCACTCTTTGGGATAAAGGGATCAAGGGATGCGGGGGGGGGGAAGGAGGGAATCAGGATATTGAATTTGATGATCAGCCATGATCAAATTGAATGACAGAGCAGGCTTGAAGGGCCGAATGGCCCACTCCTGCTTCCAGCTTCTATATTTCGATATTTCGAAGATGGCCTTTGAACAAGTTCAAAATACCAGCAAGGTTAATTGACCATCGCAGGCAAGGCAGAGAGTGAAGATGAGCAGAAGGCAGAGTGAGGTAGGCCATGAGATGGGAGAGACAGCAGCAGGAATAGACCATTCAACCTCCCAAACCTGCTCTGTAATTGAATAAGATCATGGCTGATCTGACCATGGCCTCAACTCCACTTGACTGGCTACCTCCATTTCACTCTCGACTCCCTTGTCAATCAAAAATCCAACTGGATTGGAAGGTAAAAAGGAAGAAAAGATGGAACAGGGAATTACGGGATCAGCTAACCTGGTGTCGGTGATGGAGAAAATACTGCAGTCAATGAATTGGATACAATAACTTAGAAATTCATGACATAGAGTGACAAAAAGATCAATCACATTTGAGCATTTAGATAGTTACATGGGTAAGATGGGTATAGAGGGATATGGGCTAAATACAGGCAATTAAGATTAGCTTAGGGGTTTAAAAAAAAGGGATGGCTTGGACAAGTTGTGCCAAAGGGCCTGTTTCCATGCTATAAATTTCTGAGAGGAATTTATTAGAGCTTTTTCAAAGATGTTATTGGCAGGGCATAGGCTGCTTAGGTCAAGTGGCTACAGTCTTGTATAGAACAACAGCAGTAGCAAGGCACCGATTCCTGTACAATTTGAAGTATTTCTTCATGGAGCTCTGTCTCCATGTTTTGTTCCACAGAGATATCATGGCATTGTTTTTCCCAATGCTTCTTATAATTATCTTAAGGCTTCTTAAGATGAGAACGTGGGGATTTAACAGGATTGAGTGTTATAGGTAGGCCTAGTATGTAGGGGTATGATCAGCGCAACTTGTGGGCTGAAGGGCCTGTTTGTGTTGTAGTTCGATGTTAACACTAATCCTAGAATCCTTCCATGATAAAAGCTAGTATAGAATTTGCCTTCCCAATGCTTGCTGAAGCTGCATTTTTACTCAACAATTTGCGTAACGTGACACCCCGGTTCCTCTGAAATCAAACAACTCCCACTCTTGTACCATTTATAAAACATCCTGCTTCTCTGACAAATGCCCAAAAATTTCTGTCACTATCCGGGACCTGCAGAAGGTCACATCCACTGCCTCTACAAGGCTTAGTGTCTCAGCAACCAACGTGCTTTTCACCATTCCCCTTTTTATATTTGTTTCCCACACAAGGAGGCGACAACCGCCCCCAAAAGAAAGATTGTAAAGCCTCCCACACTTGAAAACCAATCACACAAATTGGCATGAGATGCGTTGCTATGACCTGAGATTCAGGTGCCTAATATCACCCAAAAATAGGAACCTCAAAATACACTCCTACATTGTCAGTTTGGCCAACTTTTTGCTTGCTCTCCCTATATCCCAGGATCATTCATTTTTGTACTTAACTCCAGGACATCAAAGGTCTGTCTACCTAGCTAATTCAGTTGCCCAAACCTCGGAGTTCCTCTATCACCCCTATTGAGTTCCTCACAAGTCTGCGTGGGTTTCCTCCAGCTACTCCAGTTTCCTCCCACAGTCCAAAGATGTGCAGGTTAGGTTGATTGGCCATGCTAAGAAATTGCCCCTTCATGTCTAGGAATGCACAGGTTAGAAGGATTAGTGAGTAGGATATGGGGGTAGGGCCTGGGTGGGAGTGTGTTCAGTGCAGACTCGATGGGCCGAAGGGCCTCTTTCTGCCCTGTAAGGTTCTATGATTCTATGATTCTCCATCTTAGAAATCACCGCATCCTCTTGTGAAGTCCTACCGCAACTAATTTTTATTGGGTTGATGTTCTCCAAATAGATTTGCTGATGTAAAGTGACCCCTGACTGAATCTGTCCGATTTGCAACCCGCTATATTTGAAATCTCCTGAAGCCTGACTTCCAATCTGAATTCCTCCTTCAGCCCAGAGATTACAACAGCTTCAAAATCGCTACTATCCACAAACAATCATCAAGTATCATAGAGGTACCAGAAAGAGTTAATTCATAGTGTCAGTGAAATACCGCAGGATCTGCTCTCAACTAGCAACAGCCTAACTTTAACCAACCTTACCAAAAAATACCAAACTCTCGACATATCATTTAGCCCACACACACATTCATTTAACTTCCAGAGTACCCCTTCTATATTAGCTACCTCTCTGGGGGGGGAACGGACAAGAGTGTCTCTCGGAAGCTGATGTTCATGCAAAAAGAAAATTTGTAGATTTGCATTCCTATGCCTTTATAGCTAACAGAGCTAAGAAGATCTTTAAAATAACCTTTCCTACTGTAAATAAGTCCACCCTTAAATCCTGGTCTAAATTTTCTTCAAATCCCCTTGCCACAAGCCTGGCCTCTGTCTGTTAATTTCCATCCAGAAACACCTTTTCTAAATCCATCTGTGAGATGGAGGTCTTTGTCCCCTATCAAGTAAGAGAACCTTGGTGTACAAAAAAAGTTGATTTGCTGGTTAAAAGGAAAAAGGAGGCTTATGTCAGGATGAGGCTTGAAGGCTTGGTTAGTGCAATGGATAGCTATAGATTAGCCAGGAGGGAGCTAAAGAGTGAATTGAGGAGAGCTAAGAGAGGACACGAGAACATAGAACATAGAACATAGAACATAGAACATTACAGCACAGAACAGGCCCTTCGGCCTTCGATGTTGCGCCGACCAATATAAAAAGCAATGCCCCTCCAAACTAAACCATTCCCTTCTCTTCCATATACCTATCAATTAACCTCTTAAACGCCACCAAACTTGGCGCATCTACAACTGCTGCAGGCAGGGCATTCCACTCCCGAACCACCCTTTGGGTAAAGAACCTACCTCTGATATCCGTCCAATAACTATCACCCCTTAATTTAAAGCTGTGTCCCCTCGTGCTAGCTTTTTCATCCTAGGAAAAAGGCTATCACTGTCCACCCTATCTAAACCTCTAATCATCTTATATGCTTCAATAAGATCCCCTCTTAGCCAACTCCTTTCTAACGAAAACAACCTCAAATCCTTCAACCTCTCTTCATAGGACCTGCCCTCCATACCAGGCAACATCCTGGAAAACCTCCTCTGTACCCTCTCCAATGCCTCCACATCTTTCTTATAATGTGGGGACCAGAACTGCACACAATACTCCAAGTGCGGCCGCACTAGAGTTTTGTACAGTTGCAACATGACGTTGCGGCTCCGAAATTCAATCCTTCTACCAATAAAAGCCAAGACTCCATATGCCTTCTTAACAACCTTCTCGACCTGACTGCCTACTTTCAGGGATCTATGCACATACACACCAAGATCCCTCTGTTCATCTAGACTACAAAGAACCCTACCATTTGCCCTATACTCTACACATTTATTATTTCTGCCATAGTGCGTTACCTCAGACTTTGGCTGATAGGATTAAGGAGAATCCTAAAGCTTTCTTTAGATATGTTAAGAATAGAAGATTGGTTAGGACAAGATTAGGGCCAGTCATAGACAGCAGTGGGAAGTTGTGCGTGGAGCCTGAAGAGTTTGGAGAGGCACTGAATAAATATTTCTCTTCGGTATTCACGCAGTGTGATGTAAATGTAGTTATGGAAACACTGAGGTACAGGGTTGCAAACTGGAAAGTATTGAAGTAGATAGGGAGGATGTGCTAGATATTCTCGAGGGTTTGAAGTTGGATAAGTCCCCTGGGCCGGACGGGATTTACCCTAGGATTCTCTGGGAGGCAAGAGAGGAGATTGCAGAGCCTCTGGCTCTGATCTTCAGGTCGCCGTTGGTTACGGGTGTGGTTCCGGAGGACTGGAGGATAGCGAATGTGGTCCCATTGTTTAAGAAGGGGAAGAGAGACTTCCAGGGAATTATAGGCCAGTGAGTCTTACTTCTGTTGTGGGCAAGGTATTGGAGAGAATTATTAGGGATAGGATTTATAGTTATTTAGAGAGAAATGAATTGATTGGGGATAGTCAGCATGTTTTCGTGAAGGGTAGGTCATGCCTTACTAACCTCATTGAGTTTTTTGAGAAAGTGACCAAAGAGGTGGATGGGGGTAAGGCCGTTGATGTAGTATATATGGACTTTTAGTAAGGCGTTTGATAAGGTGGCCCATGGAAGACTTCTACAGAAAATGCAGATGTGTGGAATAGAGGGTGATTTAGCTAATTGGATTAGGAATTGGCTGGCAGATAGAAGACAGAGGTGGTGGTTGATGGGAGATATTCATCGTGGAGTTCGGTGACAAGTGGTGTACCTCGGGTCTGTTTTGGGGCCCCTGCTGTTTGTAATTTTTATAAATGATCTGGATGAGGGTATTGAAGGATGGATTAGTAAATTTGCAGATGACACTAAAGTCGTGGAGTGGTAGATAGTGAAGAGGGGTGTTATAGTTTGCAGAGGGACGTGGACAAGTTGCAGAGCTGGGCCGAGAGGTGGCAAATGGAGTTTAATGTGGAAAAGTGTGAGGTAATGCACTATGGCAGAAATAGTAAATGTGTAGAGTATAGGGCTAATGGTAGGATTCTTAGTAGTCTTGATGAACAGAGGGATCTTGTGTGTATGTGCACAGATCCCTGAAAGTAGGCAGTCAAGTCGAGAAGGTTGTTAAGAAGGCATATGGAGTCTTAGCTTTTATTGGTAGGGGGATTGAATTTTGGAGCCGCAACGTCATGTTGCAACTGTACAAAACTCTAGTGCGGCCGCACTGGAGTATTGTGTGCAGTTCTGGTCCCCGCATTATAAGAAAGATGTGGAGGCATTGGAGAGGGTACAGAGGAGGTTACCAGGATGTTGCCTGGTATGGAGGGCAGGTCTTATGAAGAGAGGCTGAGGGATTTGAGGTTGTTTTCGTTAGAAAGGAGGCGGCTAAGAGGAGACCTTATTGAAACATATAAGATGATTAGAGGTTTAGATAGGGTGGACAGTGATGCCTTTTTCCTAGGATGGAGAAATCTAGCATGCGGGGACACAGTTTTAAATTAAGGGGTGATAGTTATAGGACGGATATCAGAGGTAGGTTCTTTACCCAAAGGGTGGTTCGGGAGTGGAATGCCCTGCCTGCAGTGGTTGTAGATGCGCCACGTTTGGTGGCGTTTAAGAGGTTAGTTGATAAGTATATGGAAGAGAAGGGAATGGTTTAGTTTTGGAGGGGCATTGCTTTTTATATTGGTCGGCACAACATCGAAGGCCGAAGGGCCTGTTCTGTGCTGTAATGTTCTATGTTCTATGTTCTATCGGTGTATACCCCAAATCCACTCCAACTATGCAGTGCTTGCTGTTCGGCATCTTTTAACTTTTTCATCCAATTTATTGGAAGTCACCAAAGCCTGATGAGCATGTGTACTTCTACTCCGAATAGCATTCATAGCCTTATCCATATTCTGAGACCTTGTCAAGCTATAGCCCCTGTCCTGCCTCATATCTTGTTGTGTACTGCCACTGCTTGAACTTGTTTTAGGGCCACTGCTCTTTGTCATTTTTATAAATGACCTAGTCAAGGGTGTAGAAGGATGGGTTGGTAAATTTGCAGATGATACTAAAGTCAGAGGAGTTGTAGACAGTGAGGATGGATATTACAGTTTGCAGAGGGACATAGATAAGCTGCATGGCTGGGCCGAGAGGTGGCAAATGGAGTTTAATGCGGAAAAGTGTGAGGTGATTCACTTTGGAAGGAGTAACAGGATTACAGAATATTGGGCTAATGGAAACACTCTTGGTTGTGTGGATGAGCAGAGAGATCTAAGTGTACGTGTGCATAGATCCCTGAAAGTTGGCACTCAGATTGATAGGGTTGTTAAGAAGGTGTGTTAGCTTTTATTGGTAGAGGGGTTGAATTTTGGAGCTGTGAGATCATGTTGCAACTGTACAAAACTCTGGTGCAGCTGCACTTGGAGTATTGCGTACAGTTTGGGTTGCCGTGTTATAAGAAAGATGTGGAGGCATTGGAAAGGGTGCAGAGGAGGTTTACCAGGATGTTGCCTGGTATGATGGAAGGTCTTATGAGGAAAGGCTGAGGGATTTGAGATTGTTTTCGTTCAAGAGAAGAAGGTTAAGAGGTAACTCAATTAAGGCATATAAGATGACCAGAGGATTAGATAGGGTGAACAATGAGAGCCTTTTTCCTCAGATGGTTAATATGAGGGGATATATCTTTAAATTGAGGGGTGATAATTATAGGATGAATGTCAGAGGTGGGTTCTTTACTCAGAGGGTAGTAAGGTCATGGAATGCCCTGCCTGCAGCAGTTGTGGACTCGCCAACTTTAAGGGATTTTGGATAGGCATGTGGTTAACATTGGAATAGTTTAGAATTAGAGGGTCATTAGATTGGTTCAACTGGTCAGAGCAACATTAAGGGCCAAAGGGCCTGTACTGCGCTGTATTGTTCTCTATGTTCTATGATCTCTCCCTCCTTGCTGTGAGACTCTTTCAATAGTTCGCAATCTCTTCCTGTGATCACATTCACTATTGGACTTGTTGTCCTAACATACTGTGAGTTTCTGTGTTCTCCATTTCTGAACTTTTTGTCCCTGACCTATGATGATGGCCTCCCCTGTACTCTGTCCATTCAACCAATATCCTTTCCAATGGCTTTCCCTCATCTACTAATGACAATTGCATCCTTCCATTGACTGGACCCTTCAGGTAAGTATGTCATCTTTTAGTGATTTGATTTATTATTGTCACGTGTATTATCATACAGTGAAAAGTATTGTTTCTTGCACGTTTTATGGACAAAAATATGCCACTCATAGAGAAGGAAATGAGAGAATGCAGATTATAGTGCTACAGTCATAGATAGGGTGTAGAGAAAAATCAACTTAATGCAAGGTAGGTCCATTCAAAAGTCTAACAGCAGCAGGGAAGTAGCTGTTCTGGTGTCAGATGTTACGTGACCTCAGATTTTTGTATCTTTTTCAAAGAACAAAACAGCATGGAAAACAGGCCTTTCGGCCCAACAAGCCCCCACCACCACCTCGATGTTCCCACTTCTACCCATGAACTCTGTCTATAGATCTGTGTATAGATCTATGCATTGGAACCAAATTTGAGACAATTAAGGGAGAAGGAAGGAAAAAGGTGGAAGAGAGAGTGTCTGGAGTGTGTGGGATCCTTAATTATGTTGGCTGCTTTTCCCGAGGCAGAGGGAAGTTAAACAGAGTCAATAGATGGGAGGGTGGTTTGTATGATGGATTGGGCTATGTTCTTGACCTTTTGTTATTCCTTGTGGTCTTGGGCAGAATGGGAGTCATACCAAGCTGTGATACAACCAGAAAGAATGCTCTGTTTGGTGCATCTGTAAAAGTTGGTGAGAGTCGTAGCTGACATGCCAAATTTCCTTAGTCTTCTGAAAAGTAGAGATGTTGGTGGGCTTTCTTAACTATAGTGGTGGCATAGAGAGACCAGGACAGATTGTTGGTGACCGGGACACCTAAAAACTTGAACATCTCGACACTTTCTACTTTGTCCCCATTGATGTAGACAGGGGCATGTTCTCCTTTACGCTTCCTGAAGTCGATGACAATCTCCTTTGTTTTGTTGACATTGAGGGAGAGATTATTGTTGCTGCACCAGTTCACCAGATTCTCGATCTCATTCCTGTACTCTGTCTCATTATTGTTTGAGATCCGTCTACTATGGTAGCATCAGAAAACTTGAAAATCGAATTGGAGGGCAATTTGGCCTCACAGTCATAGAACATAGAACATTCCAGTGCAGAACAGGCCCTTCAGCCTTCGATGTTGCGCCGACCAATTAGGAAAAAGCAATGACCCTCTAACCTAAACCATTCCCTTTTCATCCATAAACTTATCTACTAACCTCTTAAACGCCACCAAACTTGGCGCATCTACAACTGCAGCAGGCAGGGCATTCCATACCCTTACCACCCTCTGGGTAAAGAACCTACCTCTGACATCCGTCCTATAACTACCACCCCTTAATTTAAAGCTATGTCCCCTCGTGCTAGCTTTCTCCATCCTAGGAAAAAGGCTATCACTGTCCACCCTATCTAAACCTCTAATCATCTTATATGTTTCAATAAGGTCCCCTCTTAGCCGCCTCCTTTCTAACGAAAACAACCTCAAATCCCTCAGCCTCTCTTCATAAGACCTGCCCTCCATACCAGGCAACATCCTGGTAAACCTTCTCTGTACTCTCTCCAATGCCTCCACATCTTTCTTATAATGCGGGGACCAGAACTGTACACAATACTCCAAGTGCGGCCGCACTAGAGTTTTGTACAGTTGCAACATGACGTTGCGGCTCCAAAATTCAATCCCCCTACCAATAAAAGCTAAGACTCCGTATGCTGGTCATAGGTGTATAAGGAGTTTAGTAGGGAGCTGAGAACACAGGCTTGTGGGGCACTGGTGTTGAGGATGATGGTGGAGGAGGTGTTGTTGCCTATCCTTACTGATTGTGGTCTGTGAGTTAGAAGTTCAGGATCCAGTCACAGGAAGAGATACTGAGGCCCAAGCAACAAAGTTTGGAGATGAGTTTCATGGGAAAAATGGTGTTGAAGGCTGAGCTGTAGTCAATAAATTGGAGTCTGACATAAATATCCTTGTTATCTAGCTGTTCCAGGGTTAAGTGCAGGGTCAGGGAAATTGCGTCTGTTGTGGACCTGTTACAGCAGTAGGCAAACTGTAGTGGATCCAGGCAATCTGGGAAGCTGGAATTGATTTGTACCAAGACTAACCTTTCAAAGCTCTTCATAATGAAGGATATCAAACCATTGGCTGATAGTCATTAAGGCACGCTGCTGGTTATTCTTAGGTACCAGGATGATAGTCATCTTCTTGAAGCAGATAGAGACCTCAGATTTTGTACCAATGTTTGGAAGTTATCCTTTTGGAAAAATGGTGGTTCTAGTTCATCAGAAGTATTGTGTTCCTGTACAGGTACCCTGTTTATTTCAGCTCACTGGTCCTCATAATTCTGTAACACATGAGTATCAGATGGTTCCTTATCATATTCATCCAGTCTTTCCAAATTCACAAGTTTGTAATCTCTACCCGTTATCCTTGATGAGTGTATCTTAACAGTCTGATTACCATGCTGGAAAACAATTGTTTTACCATCTACGCCTATAACCTTTCCTGGGCCTTTCCATTCATTAAAACTGTTTCCCATACTGTGCTACATCTCCTTGCTGAAAGACAGTGTTTGACGGCCGCACCTTGTGTATTAAAGCTCTGCAAATTCTTTCAGAAACCTCTGCTTCCAAAGATGTTCTTCCACTGATATGCAATGTATTTGAATGCCCAGCAAAGGCAGAGGTAATTGTACTCCCTTCCCAAGCTGTAGGCTGATCATTCAGCATGGATGAAATTTTAGGATTTCCATCAAATACTAATTGGTACGAACTATAGCTCCCAACCATCAGCTAAGGCTGAATTTAACTTGCAATTTGGTGTAAACTTTACGGAGCTATTATCTATTACTGCATGGTCCCTCTCACACACCCCACCACTAAATATACTTTCCACAGCTGTATTCATGACTACAATATTCATGTTTTTACACATATCCCTAAACTCATCATTAACAAATTCCACCCCCCCATTGCCTGTAAGGAACTTTGCTGATGACATCATTCCTGTTCTTACCCATTATGGACTCGCCAACTTTAAAGGTGTTCAAATGGTCAGTGGATAGGCATATGGATAACATTGGAATAGTTTAGGTTAGAGGGTCATTAGATTGGTTCCACTGGTTGGCGCAACATCGAGGGCTGAAGGGCCTGTACTGCGCTGTAATGTTCTATGTTCTATTTATCCATGATCCAATGATCTTTACTATGTGCAATGGTTGATTGACCAAATCTGGTCACTAAATCAACAAAGTGCAAAATGAATATATTGTTTGCTTTATCCCAAATCTTAAAATTCATGGCCACAATGTCATTAAAATCTCTGGCCAAAGATAGTCTTTCTGTCCTTCCTACAAACCTCACACCGATCACTGACCTGGTTTATCAGTTTAGTATCGTCTTCAACACTTAAGGTTTATCAAAAGGATGACTTATTAAATGTGCATGAAGCCTGGTGATATTTTGATAGCTTTTGGAAATCAGAGGCTATTTCTATCGACGAATATGTGATGGAATTTAATAGACTGTATCTCAAGCTGCAAAAACACAGGCTGGAAATTCTCCAGTCCGTGTTGGCATTTAAGTTGCTGGACTGTGCTAAAGTTATAAATATGCCGTAGTCCTCTTTTGACAGGGATTAAATTTAAAGACAAGGATAGCTTATATGATCAAATGTCAGAAACTCTAAAAAGTTTTTTAGGGAAACATTCGATCCCTGCAGCTTTTCTGACACAAAAGGGTCAGTCAGTGATAAAACAGACATAGTGGTGATATTGTTAACAGGATGGTGAGATCGTACAGGCACAAGTTAGCTACAGGAACATGGCAGAAGATTGGGACACAGAAAATACGAGGACGGAAATCCCCTTTAATGTCTACAACAAGAGGAAGTATATAGAAACTGGTAATAGAAAAATGAATTCAGAAATGCCCAGGATATGATTAATTGGCGCTTTCAGTGCAACTTTAAATTTTGTTATGCTTTCAACTGAGCAAAACGATCAGAGTGTTTGAAGCTACACATGACATGGAAGAGTAGGAAGAGGAAAAAGATAGTGACCAGAATGAGTGCATTGTCTTAATAATGAGAAGTTTTACTCCTGTAATGAACATTATGGTTGCAGAGTCCTTTAACTGTGCTGTACTGGACAGTAGCTGCACATCTAGCCTATGTGAAATTGACTGCTTAGAATGTCACCTTTAAATGCATAAAGATTAATAAATTATACAGAACTTCCTCCAAGTCCAATTGTTCCAACTCCAATTCAGAAAATACTTTGCATCTAATTTTACTTCCATGTGGTAAAGGAAGAGCCAAGGCCATTCCTTCACAGAAACCCTACAGAAGGAGACCATTTGGTCTATTGAATCTGCACTGACAACAACACTACCAACTTGTTTCCTTTCTTCCAAAGCAGTTATCATAACACACATTGTAACTTCACTTCTCCATTGTTCACCAGATTCAGAGAATAATGGTGGATCGACACTTTCATTCTGGGTTCAGCCATTTTGTTGCCTCCTACTCACTCCTTCGTTGATGCACTCGTTCTGCACTGTATATTCTTTGAGTCTATGAAAAGGGAGGGGAGAGGAGCTCTTCTTCAATCCAACCAGCTGCATTTCAATGCAGGCTTCGAGGATACCTTTGGGTCTGGCGGGCCTGTGTCGGAAGGTCAGCAGGGAGCACACAGAAGAAAATCCACATCGGTAATTGGCCAACAAGGGGCAATTTGACACAGATTGCCACTCTGATGGCACTGTGACCCCTTCGTTCTTCTGACCAAAATGAATCTTTTCACATACCCTTGGCATTAAACTTCATCAACTTTCACCCAATTTTCGGACGAAGGGTGCATCTTCGCTGACCTCTTGTTGGAAACAGACACAAAATGCATTGGGAAAGTCTGCACTGGGATTTACCTGCCTTCACCCTGTAGCCTGTTATGTCTTAAGTGAGGTCAGAGTAAGAAAGAAAGCAATAAAGTCCATATCAGTATTATGATTCGTGTATGTGAATGTATGGAGTGTATTTAACAAGATTGGAGAGCCATCGGTCGGAGTTTGACTGTCCCCTCCCCTACCACAAAACAGAGCGGGCGAGGAACAGACAATGGAAAGGTCCATCAAACTTGGATGGGATTTTATTGTTTCCTGATGAGCGAGGCCGTAAAACCCTGCCCAGGGGGTCACGTGCAGTACAAGAAAGATCCTGCAGCCCATCGAGTCTGCACCAACAATATCCACCACTAAAACAGGGCTAATCCCATTTTCCAGCACTTATCCAATATCCATAACTGTTACAAGTGATCATCCAAATACTATTTTAATTTGGTTGAATTTATTATTGTCACATGGGATACAGTGAAGAGTTTTGTCCCTTGCACATTACACAGATAAAGCATACCATTCATAGAGTACACAGGAGAGGAGAGGGTGCAGATTGTGCTGTCACAGTCATTGCTAGGGTGTAGAGAAAGATCAACTCAATGCAAGGTAGGTCATTCAAAAATATGACAGCAGCAGAGAAGAAGCTGTTCTTGACTCGATTAGTAACGTGACTTTAGATTTTTGCACATTTTTCCTGATGGAAGAAGCTGGAAGAGAGAGCATGCGTGGTGTCCTGAATTATGCTGGCTGCTTTTCTGTGGCAGTGGGAAGTGTAGACAGAGTCAATGGATGGGAGGCTGGTTGAGTGATGGACTGAGCTTCATTCACAAACTTTTGTAGTTTCTTACAGTCTTAAAGATTATGAGGTTCCCAGCCTCCATTGGCAGTGCATTCCAGATTCTCATCATCTCTGGGTGATTTTTTTTTAAAGAAAACAATCTAAGCCTATCCAGTTTTGCCTTTTCACTCAAATGCTCCATTCCAAATAATATCCTGGTGAATCTCCTCTGTATCTCCTCTAGTGCAATCACATCCTTCTTATAGTGAGGTGGCCTCAACTACACACAGAATTCCAGCTATGGTCTAAAGTTACGTACAGTTCCAGCATAATCTCCTTGTTCATATACTTGATACCATAACTAAAAAAGGCAAATGCCTTTTTTAAGAGCATAAGAACATAAGAAATAGGAGCAGGAGTTGGCCATCCAGCCCCTCGAGCCTGCCTCGCCATTCAATAAGATCATGGCTGATCTGAAGTGGATCAGTTCCACTTTCCTGCTTTCTCCCCATAACCTTTAATTCCCTTGTCTATCTAGATTCAGAAATCTATCTACCCGTGACTTAAATATATTCAGCGAGGTAGCCTCCACCACTTCAATGGGCAGAGAATTCCAGAGACTCACCACCCTCTGAGTGAAGAAGTTCCTCCTCAACTCTGTTCTAAACTACCCCCCCGCGCCCTTATTTTGAGGCTGTGCCCTCTAGTTCTGCTATCCTTTCTAAGCAGGAAGAATCTCTCTACCTCTACCCTATCTAGCCCCTTCATTATCTTGTAAGTTTCTATAAGATCCGCCCTTAGCATTCTAAACTCTAATGAGTACAGGCCCAGTCTATTCAATCTCTCCTCATAGGCTAACCCCCTTATCTCCGGTATCAGCCTAGTGAACCTTCTCAGTACTCCCTCCAAGGCCAATATATCCTTTCGCAAATGTGGTGACCAAAACTGCACACAGTACTCCAGTTGCGGCCTCACCAGTGCCCTGTACAAACAAAGAACAAAGAACAAAACAGCACGGGAAACAGGCCCTTTGGCCCAACGAGCCCACACCGGCACCCCAATGTTCCCATCTCTACCTGCGATCCCTGTCCATGTTTATAGATCTATGGATTAAAAACCAAATTTGAGACAATTTAGGGAGAATGTTTTGCCAATTAGCCTAAAAGCACATCTTTGGGATATGGGAGGAAACCGGAGCTCCCGGAGAAAACCCACGCAAGCACGGGGAGAATGCGCAAACTCCCACAGACACAGGCTCAAATCCATGTATCTGCACAGCACAGCGATAGTCACTGAGTTGCAGAAGTTACAGTTGCAGAAGACCTTTTGTTTTATATTCTATCCCTCTCACGATAAAGGCCAGCATTCCATTCACCTTCTTGATCACATTCTGCGCCTGTAGACTGAGGTTTTTGTAGTTTCTTGCAGTATAACTCCCCTGTTCACCTGTTCTGCCACCTTCAGAGATCTGTGAATAAGTACCCAAGATCCACCTGTTCCTCTGCAGTTACTGGTGTTTTGTCATTTGTCTTGTTACTCCTTCACAAATGCGTCACCTTACATTTATCAAAGTTCAATACCATCTGCCACTGCTCTGCTCACCGGACTAACTCACCTACATCTACCTATAACCTTCAACCTTCTTCTTCACTAGTAATCCACCCTATCAAGCTTGGTGCCATCTGCAAACTTGCTTAACCATTACAGGTACAGATTACCATGTGGAAATACGATGTTGTAGCTGTAACAGAGAGTCTGGAATCAAAAGAGGGTAGGACTTGGGGAGAAATATTTCTGGATTTGGTTGTGAAGAGGACATTGGTTCGGGAGTGGAATGCCCTGCCTGCAGCGGTTGTAGATGCGCCAAGTTTGGTGGCGTTTAAGAGGTTAGTTGATAAGTATATGGAAGAGAAGGGAATGGTTTAGTTTGGAGGGGCATTGCTTTTTTATATTGGTCGGCGCAACATCGAAGGCCGAAGGGCCTGTTCTGTGCTGTAATGTTCTATGTTCTATGTTCTATTACAAAGCTACAAAAAGATACAAATAGGTTAGGTGAGTGAGCGAGGAACTGGCAAATGGAGTATAATGTGGAGAGTGTGAGGATGTCCACTTTAGCAGGAAGGGTGAAAAAGAAGCATTTTATCTAAATGGTGAGAGTGCTCTGAGGTGCAGAGGGATCTGGGTGTCCCAGTGCATGATGTAGAATCCCCACAGTGCAGAAGAAGGTCGTTTGGCCCATCAAATCTGTACTACCACAATCCCTCACCAAAAACAGGCTCTATCCTCTTAACCCCATTTATTTATCTTGCTAGTCCCGTTCACATTAGGAGGCAAATTTAGTACGGCCAATCAATCTAACCAGCTCATCTCTTGGAGTATGGGAGGAAACCGGAGGAAACTCACGCAGACACAGGGAGAATATGCAAACATTACATAGACAGTGACACAAGACTGGAATTGAACCTGGCACTGTGAGGCAGCAGTGCTAACCACTGTGCCACTGTGCCATCCTTAGAGGATTTGGCGATGACAGGTTAGGTCAGTGGGCAAAGATCTGCAAACAGAATAGAATGTGGGAAAGTGTGAGATTGTCCACTTTAGCAGGAAGAATAAAAAAAGAAACAATTTATCTGAAAGAAAGAGAACTCTGAGGCACAGAGGGATCTGGGTGTCTGAGTGCATAGCTTGCAAAAGGTTAAATGCAGGTGCAGCAAGTAATGAGGAAAGCTAACAGAATGTTATTGGTTATTGCAAGTAGAATTGAATATAAAAGTAGGGAGGTTATGCTTCAGTTGTACAGGCATTGATGAGACCACATCTAGAGTACCGCGTACAGATTTCATTTTCTTATTTAAGGAAAGATGTAAATGTGTTGGAAGCAGTTAGGAGAAAGTTTACTGGACTGATACCAGGAAAGATTGGAGAGACCAGGCTTGCATCTGCTGAGTTTAGAAAAGTAAGAGGCAACTTGCTTGATTGAACCCTCAGGGGTAGTGAGAGGGTATACGTGCAGAGAATGTTTCCCTTTGTGGAGAATCCAGGACTTGGGATCACTGTTTAAAAACATGAAGAAAGATTTTCCCTCAGAATATTGCAAGACTTTGGAGTGCTCTCCTTCATTGAGGCAGAATCTTTGGATATCTTGAAGGCAAAAGTAGATAACTTCTCTTGCTTATCAAGAATCTATCAGGATAGGCAGGAATTTCAATTAAAGTTAAATTTAAGTCAAGCATGATCCTATTGAAAGGCAGAGCAGGCACAAGGGGCACAACAAAGCACAAAGAACAGTACAGCACAGAAACATAGAACATAGAACATTACAGCGCAGTACAGGCCCTTCGGCCCTCGATGTTGCTCTGGCCAGTGGACCCTCTAACCTAAACTATTCTAATATCATCCATATGCCTATCCACCGAACATTTGAATGCCCCCAAAGTAGGCGAGTCCACAACTGAAACAGGCCCTTCAGTCCTTCAAATCCTTCACTGATCATGATGCCTGCCTAAATTGAAACCAAATGCATTTATGGAGTTTGTATTTTTCCAGTTCCATCCTATTCAAGTATTTGTCTAGTTGCCCCTTAAATGCTGCTATCGTACCTGCTCCCACCACCTCCCCAGGCAATGCATTCCACACATTCACTATCCTTCGTGTAAAAAAACTTGCCTCGCAGATCTCCTCTAAACTTTTCCCCATGCATCTTAAATCTCTGTCTCCTACCACTTGAGTTTTCTACCCTAGGAAAGAGCATCTGTCTATCCACTCTGTCTGCTTCACTCATAATCTTGTCAACCTCTATCAGGTCACCCCTCAATCTCTGCCGTTCCAGTGAGAACAAACCAAGTTTATCCAACCTCTCCTCATAGCTAATACCTTCCAGACCAGGCAACATCCTGCGGTCACTGCACTCTGTCCAAAGCATCCACATCCTTCTGGTAATGTGGCAACCAGAATTGTACACAGCATTCTAAATGAGGCCTAACTAAGGTTCTATAAAGCTACAACATGACCTGTCAATTTTTATCCTCAGTGCCCCAGTTGATGAAGACAAGAATGCCGTATGCCTTCCTGATTACCTTATCCACTTGCGTTGTCACTTTCTGTGATCAGTGGACGTGTACGCCCACATATCTCTGTGACTTATTGACGCTCCTAATTTGTATACAAGGTGCTCAGAAAAGATAGGAAGAAAAAGGAAAGGATGACAGTATCGGTTAAGTAGAGCATTGCATATTTGAGAAAGAGGGGTCGGGGCAAAATGTATTTGGCTGGAGCTAAGGCACAGTGGCACAGTGGTTAACACTGCTGTCTCACAGCACCAGTGGACCCGGGTTTAATTCCTGGCTTGGGTCATTGTCTGTGTGGAGTTTGCACGTCTCCCTGTGTCAGTATGGGGTTCCTTCAGGTGCTGTGGTTTTCTCTCATAGTCTGTAAGACAGGCAGGTTAAATGCATTGGCCATGCTAAATTCCTCCTCTGTGTACCCAAACAGGTGAAGGAATGTAGGGGATTTCCACAGTAGCATGGCATGTCAGCCTACTTGTGACTAATAAATTAACTTTTATTAATTGCTCAGTGTGGCCACTAACTAGCATGAAGGATGGAGAGGCTCAAGCTTGCAATGAAATTACAGAGAGGTGCAGAAATTACAGTGTACTTAAAATGGGGGACTTTAATTACCTCGGGAAGGTGAGAGAGGAAATTATGAAGGCAAGACCATCATTTTTCAGTTTTCCTTCGAATCAGGGGTGGAACCAAAGAATCTAGCAGCATCGATGTAACCTGAGAATTACTAACATCAACCCTTGTTCAAAAAGTCGCAAAGATACACCCAGCAACTGCAGTCCACTCCAATTAACTTCTGCGGTGGGGAAACCTCTTGGAACAATAACTTGGGACAAAATTCACAGTGAGGTGGACAAATATGGGTTAATTCAGGAAAACTAGTGTGAGCTTCTTACGAAGAAAATGGTGTTCAACAAACTTGGTAGTAGAGGGGGTTGATGAGAGCAACGCTGTTGATGTGGTGTACCCGGGTTTCCAAAAGGGATTTGATACAGTGCTGAACAACAAGACTTGTGAGAAAAATTATTGTTCATGGAATAAAAGGGACATTAGCAACAGGGAATAGCAGGAAGCGGAAATGGCTGAGGATTGTCTTTCAGGCTGGAAGAAGGTTTGTAGTGCTGCTCCCCACAGATCAGTGTTAGAATCGTAGAATTGTAAAATCATATAGCGCAGAAGAAGCCCTTTGGCCCATCGAGGTTGGACTAACATCTTAGAAACAACTGAACTCCCATCTAATCCCATCTGCCAGCACTTGGCCCGTAGCCCTGAGTGCTATGACATACACAGTGCTCTTCTAACACTTTTTAAATGATGTGAGGCATCCTGCCTCCACCACCCTCTCAGGCAGTGCATTCCAGACAGTCACCACCCTCCAGATAAAAATCTTTTTTGTTACATCTTCCTATAAACCTTCTGCCCCCTCACCATGAACCTGTGTCCCCTTGTAACTGAGGCTTCAACTAGGGGGAATATCTGCTCCTTGTCCACTCTATCCATGCCCCTCATAATCTTGTAAACCTTGATCATGTCACCCTTCAGCCTTCTCTGCTCTAATGAAAACAATCCAAGCCTATCCAATCTCTCCTCACAGCTTAAATGTTCCATCCCAGGCAGCATCCTGGTGAATCCCCTCCGCACCCCCTCCAGTGTGTTCACGTATTTCCGGTAATGTGGCTATCAGACCTGCACGCAGTACTCCAGCTGTGGCCTCACCAAAGTTCTATACAACTCCAGCATGACTTCCATACCATTGTAATCTATGCCTCAACTGAAGATGCATAGAGTGCGGTTGATAGAGGGGAATTGGTGGATGTAGTGTTTTTAGGTTTCCAGAAGGCGTTTGATAAGTTGACTTATAAAAGGTTGCTGCAAAAGATTAAGGTACACAGAGTTGGGGGTAAAATATTAACGTGGATTGAGGATTGGCTATCTAACAGGAAGCAGAGAGTTGGAATAAATGGGTGCTTTTCTGGTTGGCAGTCGGTGACCAGCTGCAGGGATCGGCGCTGGGGCCTCAACTGTTTACCATACACAGAAGATAGAACATAGAACATAGAACATAGAACAATACAGCACAGAACAGGCCCTTCGGCCTTCGATGTTGTGCCGACCAAAATAAAAGCAATGCCCCTCCAAACTAAACCATTCCCTTCTCTTCCATATACTTATCAATTAACCTCTTAAACGCCACCAAACTTGGTGCATCTACAACAGCTGCAGTCAGGGCATTCCACTCCCTAATCACTCTTTGAGTAAAGAACCTACCTCTGATATCCGTCCTATAACGCATACCCCTTAATTTAAAGTTGTGTCCCCTCGTGCTAGCTTTCTCCATCCTAGGAAAAAGGCTATCACTGTCCACCCTATCCAAACCTCTAATTATCTTATATGCTTCAATAAGATCCCCCCTTAGCCGCCTCCTTTCTAACGAAAACCACCTCAAATCCTTCCACCTCTCTTCATAGGACCTGCCCTCCATACCAGGCAACATCCTAGTAAACCTCCTCTGTACCCTCTCCAATGCCTCCACATCTTTCTTATAATGTGGCGACCAGAACTGCACACAATACTCCCAAGTGCGGCCGCACTAGAGTTTTGTACAGCTGCAACATGATGCTGCGGCTCCTAAATTCAATCCCCCTACCAATAAAAGCTAAGACTCCATATGCCTTCTTAACAACTTTATCCACCTGACTGCCTACTTTCAGTGATCTATTGACACATACACCAAGATCCTTCTGTTCCTCAACACTATTAAGAGCCCTACCATTAGCCCTATACTCTACACATTTATTGTTCCTGCCAAAGTGCATTACCTCACACAGATCTGGAGAAGGGGACCGAGTGTAGGGGAACAAAGTTTGTGGATGACACAAAGATGAGTGGGAAAGCAAATTGCGTGGAGGACACAGAGAATCTGCAGAGAGATTTGGATAGACTAATTGAATGAGAGAGGATTGAGTATAACGTTGGTAAGTGTGAGGTTATCCGCTTTGGAAGGAATAATAGTAAAATGGACTATTATTTAAAGGGTGAAAAGTTACAACATGCTACAGTGCAGAGGGACCTGGGGGTCCTTGTGCATGAATCACAAAAACTCAGGTTGCAGGTACAGCAGGTGATCAAGAAGGTGAATGGGATGTTGGCCTTTATCGTGAGAGGGAGATAGAATATAAAAGCAGGGAGGTCTTGCTGGAACCGTACAGGGCACTGGTGAGGCCGCAACTGGAGTACTGTGTGCAGTTTTGGCCCCCTTATTTGTGAAAGGTTTTATTGGCTGAAAGGAGTGCAGAGAAGGTTCACCAGGCTGATACCAGCGATGAGGGGGTTAGCTTATGAGGAGAGATTGAGTAGATTGGATTGTACTCTTTGGAGTTTAGAAGGCTGAGGGGAGATCTCATAGAGATATATAAGAAAATGAAGAGCTAGACAGAGTAGAAGCAGAGAGATTATTTCCACTTAGAAAGGAAACTAGAACTAGGGGGCACAGCCTCAAAATACGGGAGAGTCAATTTACAACAGAGTTGAGGAGGAACTTCTTCTCTCAGAGGCTGGTGAATCTTTGGAATTCCCTGCCCATTGAAGCAGTGGAGGCTATCTCGTTAAGTTACAAGTAGATAGATTTCTGACCAATAAGGGAATTAAGGGTTATGAGGAACGGGTGGGTAAGTGGAACTGACCCACTATCAGATCAATAATGATCTTATTGAATGGCGGGGCAGGCTCGAGGGGCTAGATGACCTACTCCTGCTCCTATTTCTTATATTCTTATGTTATGTTCTTTTGTTCTAAAGGCAAGTGTCCCATATGCAGATAGAATTTAATCCAGATAAATGCGAGGTGATGCATTTTGGAAGAAGTAATGTAGGGGGGGAGGTATACAATAAATGGCAGAACCATTGAGAGTATAGACACACAGAGAAACCTAGGTGTGCAAGTCCACAAATCCTTGAATGTGGCAGCGCAGGTGGAGAAGGTGGTGAAGAAGGCATATGGTGTGCTTGCCTTTATAGGACAGAGTATAAAAGCTGGAATCTGATGTTACAGCTGTACAGAATGTTGGTTAGGCCACATTTGGAGTACTGTGTCAGTTCTGGTCTCCGCACTACCAGAAGGATATGGAGGCTTTAGAGAGAGTACAGAGGAGGTTTACCAGGATGTTTTTTCTGGTATGGAGGGTCTTAGCTATGAGGAGAGATTGGGTAAAGTGGAGTTGTTCTCCCTGGAAAGATGGAGAATGAGGGGAGACCTAATAGAAGTGTATAAAATTATGAAGGGCATAGATAGGGTGAACAGCGGGAAGCTTTTTCCCAGGTCGGAGGTGACAATCAATATCAGAGGGATGTTTTTTACACAGAGGGTGGTGGGGGCCTGGAATGCGCTGCCAAGTAGGGTTGTAGAGGCGGACACATTGGGATTGTTTAAGACTTATCTGGATAGTCACATGAGCAGCCCAGGAATGGAGGGATACAAACGAATGGTCTAGTTGGACCAACGAGCGGCACAGGCTTGGAGGGGCCGAAGGGCCTGTTTCCTGTGCTGTACTGTTCATTATACCTTTTTCGCCACCCTACTAACAAGGCCTTCCATCTTCAGTAATCTGTGGACAAACACAGCAATGTCCCAGAACATCCTGGCATCCTAACATTCATTGAGTACTTTCTTGTCAAATTACTCCTTCCAAAGTGCATCATCTCACACTTTTCAAATTCCATCTGCCACTTATCTGCACATTTGACCATTCCATCTATATCTTCTTATAGCACAAGACACTCCACTTTACTCTCAACCACCCAGCCAAACTTACTAATTCTATCCCCACAGAGTCATCTGTTGGGACCCTCGCTTACTTTCAGTGACCGGTGCACAAGGACACCACGGTCCCCCTACACACTCCCCTCTCCCAATTTACAGCCATTCAGGTAAGAATCTGCCTTCTTGTTTTTGCTTCCAAAGTGAATAACCTCACATTTATCCAAATTATACTGCATCTGCCATTGATCACTCATTCTGTCTAGGTCGTTCCGAAAGCTCTCTGCATCCTCAGAGTTCACCCTCCCACTCAACTTGATATCATCTGCAAATTTTGAGATGTGATTATATTGGGACTTTCAAAAAGTATTTGACAAAGTCCCACATAAGAGATTATTGTGCAAGGTTAAAGCGCATGGGATTGGAGGAAGTGTATTGAGCTGGATAGAAAACTGGTTGGCAGAGAGGAAACAAAGAGTAGGAATGAATGGGTGCTTTTCAAATTGGCAGGCAGTAATTAGTGGGGTGCCACAGAATTGGTGCTGAGACCCCAGCTATTGACAATATATATTAATGATTTGGACGCAGGAACAAAATGTAACGTGTCAAAATTTGCAGATGAATCAAGTTGAGTGGGAGGGTGAACTGTGAGGATGCAGAGAGCTTTCAGAATGACCTAGACAGAATGAGTGATCAATGGCAGATGCAGTATAATTTGGATAAATGTGAGGTTATTCACTTTGGAAGCAAAAACAAGAAGGCAGATTCCTACCTGAATGGCTGTAAATTGGAGAAGGGGGTGTGTAGAGGGACCTGGGTGTCCTTGTGCACCAGTCACTGAAAGTAAGCGAGGGTCCCAACAGATGACTAAGTGGGAGTAGAATTAGTAAGTTTGTGGATGTCACAAAGATTGGCTGGGAAGTGTCTTGTGTTATAAGAAGATACAGATGAAATGGTCAAATGTGCATATAAGTATCAGGTGGAATGTGAAAAGTGTAAGAAGATACACTTTGGAAGGAGTAATTTGACAAGAAAGTACTCAAAAAATTCCAACAAATTTGTGAAGCATGATTTTCTCGTCATAAATCCATGCTGACTCTGTCTGATCCTGCCACTGCTTTCTAAATACTCTGCTATGAAGTCCTTGAAAATGGATTTGAGAATTTTCTCCACTACCGATGTTAAGCTTACTGGTTTATCATTCTCTGTTTTCTCTCTACCTCCCTTTTTGAATATTGGAGTGACATTCGCCAACCTCCAAACTGCACAGACTGTTCCAGAGTCTATAGAATCCTGGGAGATGACCACCAATGCATCCACTGTTTCTAGATCCAGTGCGTTGGATGAAGAGTATCAGGACCTGGGGATTTATCTGCCTTTGAAGAGTCAAGGAGGGACAGGTTTAAGGTGTGAGGGGCAAAGTTTAAAGGAGATGTATGAAGCAAGATTTTTTAACACGGAGGGTGGTGGATGTATGAAACTCGATGCCGAGGGAGGTAGTGGAAGCAGATACGATGATGGCTTTTAAGGAGCATCTTGTGGAAATAGAGGGATATGGTTCCCAGAAGGGCAGGGAGTTTTAGTTCAGTCAGGCATTATGGTTAGAACAAAGAACAAAGAACAAAACAGCACGGGAAACAGGCTCTTTGGCCCAACGAGCCCGCGCTGCCACCCTGATGTTCCCACCTCTACCCGTGATCCCTGTCCATGTTTATAGATCTATGCATTAAAAACCAAATTTGAGACAATTTAGGGAGAATTTGTTTTGCCAATCAGCCTAAGAGCACATCTTTGGGATGTGGGAGGAAACCGGAGCGCCCCGAGAAAACCCACGCAAGCACGGGGAGAACGCGCAAACTCCCACAGACACAGGCCCAAATCCATGTATCGGCACAGCACAGCGATAGTCACTGAGCTGTCGCGTTGCCCATCAAATGGTCCAGGTCAAGCGTACACTAATGACGTGAAGCAGTAGGATACTCTCAAAAAAAATCCCAGAGCGGCCCTCTCACGACCCATTGCGTGTATGCCCCTTCGAAGAGCCTGTTCTTCTTTTCTTTGTTCTTTGCTCTCTCTCAATCTCTCTGTGTCTCTGAGTCCTTATCTTTCTCCCTTTGTCTACCGTTCTCTCCATCTCTCCAGCCTCTCTATCTCCCAGTCTCTATCACCCTCTTTCTGTCTGTGCCCCAGATTTCAACTCTCCTGAATTTGACAGCATCCACAGCGATGTCAAGCCAAGTTGGAAAGAAAGAAAAACAGTGACAGGGAGTAAAGGAGAGCTTGTTGTTCTATCAGTTTGCTTTGTGCACTGTGCCTCTGGCTCGGTTCCACGGAATGTTTCCTTTGTCACAGATTTCTTTCCCCCCCCCCTCCCCCTTACTTAAATATTTCCCTCCTTTGTTTGCTTTGAATATTCTGAATGAAAGGCATTTGCAAAACATGATTTCTTAACGAAATAAAGCCTTAAAGCTGCTTAATCCAGGTCATTATGTTAAAAAAAAGATCCAGCTCCAGCCAAGGCTGACTTTCGGAAAGGTCATTCATTCCAACAGAGTTCGCCAGGAGGGCAATCCAGTCATCACGGAAGCTTTCTGTGAGAGAGGAATGAAATATATACTGTGTGTTTGCTGGTGTGAATTGAGTGGGGGGGTGGGGGGGGGGGGGGGGGGGGGGGGGGGGGGGCCCTGAGCTCGAGTGGGGTGGAGGGGGTTCGGCGGTGTTACGGTGGGAGTGGGTCGGTGAGGCTATCTTTCTGCTGACTAGGCCCGAGAGGCCTTGGTTGGGAACCAACAACATGTTTGTCGGGGGGGGGGTGAGGGTGGGGGACTCGTGTCACAGGGAGTTGGCCAGACGTCAAAGAATAACGAACAATGCAGCACAGGAAATAGGCCCTTCGGTCCTCCAAACCTGCACCTCCAACTAGGCCATTCGTCTGTACCTCTCCATTCCCATTGAACCCTACAGTGCAGAAAGAGGCCCTTTGGCGCATTGAGGCTGCACCGATTGCAAGCCCACCCAGGCCCTACACCCATAACGTATATGTTTTACGCGCTAACCCCTCTAACCTAGGCATCTCAGGACGCTAAGGGGCAATTTTAGCATAGCCAATCAACCTAACCCGCACATCTTTGGGCTGTGGGAGGAAACCGGAGCACCCGGAGGAAACCCACGCAGACACGAGGAGAATGTGCAAGCTCCACACAGACAGTGACCCGAGCCAGGAATCGAACCCAGGTCCCTGAAGCTGAGAAGCAGCAGTGCTAACCACTGTGGTATTGCGCCGCCCCAGTTTTCTCATGTGACTATCCGGGTAAGTCTTAATGAGGGGTGTTGGTTGCCATGGGAACTGGACATGTAGAAGTGGCCAGGCAGTCGGTAGCAGTCAAAGAAGGCAAGGAGAGTGTGAATCTCGGTGTTACCATGTCAACCAGCAACACAACACACCCGCCCAAAACCAGCGAAACATCTGTTTGCATTCTTTGCCTTCATCACATCAGCAGTGAGCTACATTCCCAATTATCCCAGCTCACCGGCCTTAACCACCTCACTCGCTGCAGCTGGATCGGTCTGGAAAATATCTCCTCTATAAAAGTCCGATTCAGATGTGAGGGTGGGTGAGGGGGTGAGTTTCTGCGTTCAAACTCTGCCCAAAGTGGTTTGTTTCGTGGCAGCCATGTTACATTTTGTTGTATCTCATCTGTGTGCAGATCCATAAGAGTTGGGTGAGATCCTAAATAAATATTTCTCACCAGTATTTACAAGTTGAGAAAAGCATGAATGTTAGGGAACTTGGGGAAATAAATAGTGATATCTTGAGGAATCTACATATTACAGAGAAGGAGGTGCTGGAAGTCTTAAAGCACATCAAGATAGATAAATCCTGAATCTGAAGCAGTTTATCCCTGGATGTTGTGGGAGGATAGGGAGGAAATTACAGGTCCCCTAGCAGAGATATTTGAAGCATCAGTAGTCACAGGGGAGATACCTGAAGATTGGAGGGTGGCAAATGTTATGCTTTTGTTGAAAAAGGGCTGCAGGGAAAAGTCTGGAAACGACAGGCCAGTGAGCCTCACAATGTGTAAATTGTCAGAAGATATTCTGAGAGGCTGGATCTAGAGACATTCAGGGAAACAAGGACTGATTAGGGACAGTCAGCATGGCTTTGTGAGTGAAAAATTATTTCTCATGAATTTGACTGAGTTTTTTGAAGGGGTAACCAAGAAGGTAGATGAGGGCAGTGCAATTGATATTGTCTTCATGGGCTTTTGCAAGGCCTTTGAGAAGGTATCACTTCGTAGGTTCTTGCATAAATCTCATGGGATCCAGCATGAGGTAGCCAAATGGACATCAAATTGGCTTGATGACAGAAGTCTCCGGAGTCTTCAACATGTCATCGATGACGATGAACATCTCGCTAGGGCCATCCCCACCCCCCCACTTCTTGCTTTCAGACAACCGCACAACCTTAAACAGATCATTGTTCGCAGCAAACTACCCAACCTTCAGGAGAACGGTGACCACAATACCACACAACCCTGCCACAGCAACCTCTGCAAGACATGCCGGATCATAGACATGGGCGACATCATCAAAGGTGAGGATACCATTCACCAGGTATACGGTACATACTCTTGCAACTCGGCCAACGTTGTCTACCTAATACATTGTAAGAAAGGATGTCCCGAAGCATGTATATTGGGGAGACCATGCAGACACTACGACAGCAGATGAATGAGCATCGCTCAACAATCACCAGGCAAAACAGTTCTCTTCCTGTGGGCAAACACTTCAGCAGTCATGGGCATTCGGCCTCCGACCTGCGGGTAAATGTTCTTCAAGGGGGCCTTCGTGACACATGACAGTGCAGAGTTGCTGAGCAGAGACTGATAGCCAAGTTCCGCACACGAGGACGGTCTTAACAAGGATCTTGGCTTCATGTCACACTATCTGTAACCCCCGTAACTTGCCTGGATTAGCAAAAAACCTCACTTACTGTGCTGTCTGGAGAAAATACACAATTCTCTAACCAATGCTCAGGATTCCCTTCACACACATTGTTAGCCACTTTAACACTTGAATAGCAGGTTAGATGTAAGGATTCGCATTCTAATCAGCAATCTGTACTGTCTGTGTGGATATGAGTGCCTCTGCAGATCAGAACACTGCATTTGCCTGACGAAGGCACAACATAGTGTCGAAAGCTCGCAGATTTACTATCAAATAAATTGGTTGGATTTAAAATTGGTGTTGCAAAACTTTACTGAGTTTACCCCAGTCCAACGCCGGCATCTCTACATCTTGATGACAGAAGCCAGAGGATGGTTGTAGGGGGTTGTTTTTCAAACTGGAGGCCTTTGCCCAGTGGTGTGCCTCAGGGATCAGTACTGGGTCCTCATTTATTTGTCATTTATATTAATGATTTGGATGAGAATATAGGAGGCGTGGTTAGTAAGTTTACACCAGATAACACCAAGATTGGTGGCACAGTGAACAGTGAAGAAGGTTATCTGGGATTGCAATGAGATCTTGATCAATTGGAGAAGTGTCTGATGAATGACCGATAACAATAATTTCATGGTCATCATTAGACTTTTAGTTTCAGATTATTAGATAAATGCGAGGTGATGCATTTTGGTAGATCGAACCAGGGCAGGGCTTACTCAGTTAATGGTAGGTCGTTGGGGAGAGTTAAAGAACAAAGAGATCTAGGGGTACAGCTTAATGGGTTGAGTTATAAGGAGACGCTGGATAGACTGGGACTTTTTTCCCTTGGAGAGTAGGAGGCTAAGGGTGATCTTACAGAGATCTATGAAATAGTGAGGGGCACAGATCAGCTAGATAGTCAAAATCTTTTCCCAAAGGTAGGAGAGTCTAAAACTAGAGGGCATAGGTCTAAGGGGAGAGGGGAGAGATACAAAAGGGTCCAGAGGGACATTTTTTTCACGCAGAGGGTGGTGAGTGTCTGGAATGAGCTGCCAGAGTAGTAGTAGAGGTGGGGTATAATTTTGTCTTTTAAAACACATTTAGGCAGTTACATGGTTAAGATGATGATAGAGGGATATGGACCAAATGCAGGAAATTGGGATTTGCACAGTGGTAAAACTGAGCAATTTGGACAAGTCGGACCAAAGGGCCAGTTTCCATACTGTAAACCATTATGATTCTCAGTGACCCTTCCTCACCAAGAACCTGTTCACTGAACTCAGTTTGGTTTCCACTAGAGTCATTCAATAATGAAATTTGAATTCCATTAAAATCTAGAATTTAGAGCCTAATGTTGTCCGTGAAACCACTGTCGATTGTTGTAGAAACCCATCTGGTTCGCTCAAGTCCTTTAGGGAAGGAAATCTGCCGCCCTTACCCAGTCTGGCCTACATGAGACTCCAGATCCACGGCAATGTGATTGACCTATAAATGACCTCTGAAATAGCCTAGCCACTCGGCAATTAGGGGTGGGCAATAAGTACTGTCAGT
Source organism: Sphyrna mokarran (assembly GCA_024679065.1). Lineage (NCBI taxonomy): Eukaryota > Metazoa > Chordata > Chondrichthyes > Carcharhiniformes > Carcharhinidae > Sphyrna > Sphyrna mokarran. The sequence goes on from JAGIQG010000001.1 coordinate 7,629,492, forward strand.
GGCATCCACATCTCAACAATTCAGCTCCTGACCTCTTTGCAGTCTTGACCTGAACATTGTGAGTGTGACAACCCTTGACAAGAATATTTGACTACATGTGGCACAAGCAAAACTGGAGTCAATGGGAATCAGAGGGAAATCTCTCCACTGGTTGGAGTCATAATTGGTGTAAAAGAAGATGATTGTGGTGGTCAGAGGTCAATCATCCCAGTTCCTGGACGTCATTGGAGGAGTTCCTCATGTTAGTGTCCAAGGCCCAATCATCTTCAACTGTTTCATCAACGACCTTCCTTCCATCATAAAGGTCAATAGTGAGGACGGTCGCCGATAATTCACAGTGTTCAGCACCATTTGCGACTCCTCAGATAGTGAAGCAGTTCCGGTCTAAATGCAGCAAGACCTGGACAATATCCAGGCTTGGCTGACAAGTGGCCAGTCACTTGTCAGACCCTCACCTGCACCGATCCTGCGGCAGGTGAGGTGGTAGAGTTCCAGCCAATGAGCGGGAGGAGCTTGCTTCCCATCGTTCAAAATGGTGGCAACTCATCCATCAAGTTGCGTCGCGCTTCGAGTCCCAGCGTCTGAATGAGGCGGAGCGGCGGCCGAGAAGGAAAGAAAAGGAAGCAAATCCTGCTCTCTGGATCCCACTGTCACATTGGACATCCTGCCCCCATGTGACCAAAGGTCAGGAGGTCGGGATCATCCTGTCCACTCACATGAAGACCCGAGACCCTGAGGGAACATTATCCCTGAATGACATTTCATGGACTGCAGCAGTTCACCAGCGTAGCACCTACTCCTTAAGGGCAATTAAGGGTGGGCTGGCCTAGTTAGCAACACCCACATCCCATAAATGAACAAAACAAATGTCTGAGTTAGAAGGAGAGGCTGGATAGACTGGGACATTGTTCCCTTGGGCATCGGAGGCTTGGGGTGATCTTATAGAAGTCTACAAAATAATGAGGGCATAGATCAGCTAGATAGTCAATACCTTTTCCCAAAAGTAAGGAGGGCTCAAACTGGAGGGCATGGGTTTAAGGTGAGAGGGGAGAGATACAAAAAGATCCGAGGGGCAATTCCTTTCATTGAGCGTTTGGAATGAGCTGCAGAGGCAGTAGTACAGGCAGGTACAAATTTGTCTTTTAAGAAGCATTTAGACAATTACATGGTAAGGTGTGCATAGAGGAATATTGCCAAGGTATTGAGTTTAAAAATTGGCAGGTTGTATTACACCTTTATGAAATCTTAGTTAGGCCACATTTGAAATATAGTGTTCAATTCTGGTCGCCACACTACCAGAAGGATGTGAAGGCTTTGGAGAGGGTACGGAAAAGATTTATCAGTATGTTGCCTGGTATGGAGGGCAGTAACTATGAGGAGAGGTTGGAGAAACTTGATTTGTTCTCACTGGAGTGACAGAGATGGAGGGAAGACCTGATAGAAGTTTACAATTTTATGAGAGGCACGGACAGAGTGGATAGTCAGAAGCTTTTCCCCAGGGTGGAAGAGTCAATTGTGAGGGGGCAGAGATTTAAGATGCGAGGGGGGAAGGTTTAAAAGAGATGTACGAGGCGGATTTTATACACATGAAGTGGTGGGTGCCTGGAATTCGTTGCCGGGGAGGGAGTGGAAGCAGATACAGTAGCGACTTTTAAGGGGCGTCTTGCCAAGTGTACGAATAGGATGGAAATAGACTGATATGGTCCCAAAAGGGTAGGGGGTTTTAATTAAGTTGGGCAATATGGTCAGTGCAGGCTTGGGGGGGCCAAAGGGCCTGTTCCTGTGCTGTAATTTTCTTTGTTCTTTGATCTTTAATATGGGCTAAACGTGGGCAATTGGGACTAGCTTAACGATTAAAAGCTAAACGGCATGGATAAGTTGGGCTGAAGGGCCTGTTTCCCTGCTGTAAACTTCTATGACCCTGTGACTAAATGTGAAAGCTGAGCCCTGTCCCTCCTCTCTGGGTGATGTGGAAGTTTCCATGGCCACTGTTTTAAAGAAAAGGGAGCTGGGAATTCTTTGCTGGCGTCCTGGGGCCAATATTTATCCATGAATGTATGACTCAGTCATTATGTCACATTGTGGGCTGTGGGAACTTGTCGAATGCGAACTGGCTGGCTCATTTCCCTGCATTACCACAGTGCTTACATTTCAAACCTAACAGCATTGGCTTGGAGATGTCTGGAGGAAAAGAAAGGTGCTATGAAAATGCAGTTGCCTTCTTCTCTTTGATGATGGCAAGGTAAAATGTGTGGAGTGTGGTTCACACTGTAATGCACCCTATGGACACTAGAGGGTAGTGCCAAACAACTCCAGAGAGATTCCACATCTCCACAGGGGGACTCCAGAGCCAAAGCTAACGATAAAGTTCTTTTCTCTTTGATTCTGGGCTTCTCTGAATGCCCTGCGATACTTTGGTAAGGCACCCAGTCATGTTCGCAGGCATAGCTGTGACAGATAAAGAGTGCAGTGAAGGTCTACCAGGAATTCCTGGAATGGCAAGTCCATCTTATGAGGAGAGCCTATGGTTGGAATTTTACTGGCTTGCCTGCCACGGGAATTGGAGCAGGCTGGAGGCAGATCTTGGGAAAGTCCGGTGGGGTTTGACGGTTTGGGGAAGAGTGAGGCTATAAGATCCCGTCCTACGTTGGTTAGGGTTATATTCACTGGAGTTTAGAAGAGTAAGATGGGATCTCATAGAAACTTATAAAATTCTAACAGGGTTAGACAGGGTAGATTCAGAAAGAATGTTCCCGATGGTGGGGAAAATCCAGAACTCGAGGTTATAGTTTGAGGCTAAGGGGTAAACCTTTTAGAACTGAGGTGAGGAGAAATTTCTTCACTCTGTGGACGGTGAATGTAATGGAATTCACTGCCACAGAGGCTAGTTGAAGCCAAAATATTGTCTGATTTCAAGAAGGAATTAAATAAAGCTCTTGGGGCTAAAGGGATAGAGGGATATTGGAGGGTGTGGAGGGGGCAGATATTGAATTCGATGATCAGCAATGGTCAAAATTAATGGTGGAGGTAGGCTCGTGGGGCTGAATGGCCTACTTCTGCTTTGAGTTTCTATGTTGTCAAAAAAAAACCTATCTGGTTCACTTGAGGGAAGGAAATCTGCTGACCTTACCTGGTCTGGCCAACATGTGACTCCAGAACCACAGCAATGTGGTTGATTCTTAACTGCCCTCAGAAGTGCCCTAGCGAGCCATTCGGTTCAAAGGTGACTAGGGATGGGGTCAAAATGTTGGTGAACCAATGACACCCTTGTCTTTGATTTATTTTTGTCACACGTATGAGTATAGAATGTGCGCTATACAGGAGAAGCATACCATAGACAAGGAAAGGAGACAGTGCAGAATGTAGTGTTACAGTCATAGCTAAGGTGTAGAGAGAGATCCACCTAATGTGAGGTAGGTCCATTCAAATGTCTGACAGCAGCAGGGAAGAAGCAGTTCTTGAGTCGGTTGGTGTGTAACCTCAGAGTTTTGTATCTTTTTCTTAACGAGGAAGGTGGAAAAGAGAATGTCCTGGGTATGTGGGGTCCTTAATTATGTCAGCTGCTTTTCCAAGGCACCAGGAAATGTAGACAGAGCCAACGGATGGGAGGCTGGTTCGTGTGATGCTTCCGATGTGGCATCTGTAGAAGTTGGTGAGAGCATAGCTGACATGCCAAATTTTCTTAGTCTTCTGAGAAAGTGGATGCGTTGGTGGGTTTTCTTAACTCGAGCAAAACAGTGCCACAAATGAATAAAAAATGTACAATAATATTTACATTTAATGCTCTGCAGCAGTTTGAGAAGGCAGCTCAACACCAACCTCAAAGGCAAGTAGGGATGGGCAATAGATGCTGGTCTGGCAAGTGAGTCCCACATCCTGAGAATGAATTTTAAAGAAACATGCTATTCCTTCTCCCCTCCTCCCATCTCTGTCTTTACAAAATATGATGGTTTTATGACCATTTCTCCAGATCTTGTTCTTTTCCAATGCAAAGGAGCGGTAGTTTCAGCTGCTTTGGGCTGAGTGGGTTGGTTTGGGATTGTCGTATTTAGTGTTTCAATTATTTGAGTTTCAGCATCAGGTTTGCTCAAGTGTACAGTAGGAGGTTCACCCCGAGGAATGAGAAGGGTTCTTCTGCTCTGTCTGACTATGCCTTCTGCACCATGCACCAGACAAAACCAGCGCTGATCCTATTCCTTAAGACAACGACAGTTCCCCAAAGGTTAGGGTAGCATGGTGGCACAGTGGGCGGAGCAGTACCACAGTGGTTAGCACTGCTGCCTCATAACAACATGAGCCTGAGTTCAACTCCTGGGTCACTGTCTGTGTAGAGTCTGTATGTTGTCTCCATGTCTGCGTGGGTTTCCTCCGGGAGCTCCGGTTTCCTCCCACAGTCCAAAGATGTGCCCATTAGGTGTATTGGCCATGCTAAATTTTCTCTTGGAGACTAGCTAGGGTAAATGCACGGAGTTACAGAGATGGGGTCTTTGTGGAATTGTGTCAGTGCAAACTCGGTGGGCTGAATGGTCTCTTTCTGCTCTGTAAGATTCTGTAATAATCTATCCTATGATAATCAGGAGTAGGCCATTTGGCCCATTGAGTTTTCTCTGTCATTCAATGAGATCATGATTGATCTGATATGATAACTCTCAAATCCACTTTCCCACATTATCCCCATAACCCTTGAATCTCTTACTGATTAAATATCTGCCTATCTCAGCCTTGAATATACTTAATGACCCAACCTCTACAATAAAGAATTCTACAGATACAGTCCCCTATGAGAGAAGAAACTCCTCCTCACGTCTGTCTTCAATGGACAGCCCCTTACTCTGAAGTTATTCCCTCCCACAAGGGCCTCTCAGCATCGGCTCTGTCGAGCCTCCTGAGAATTCGATCTCGGTAAGGTCACCTCTCGTTCTTCTAAACTCCACTGAGTAGGGGCCCAAACTACTCAATCTCTCCTCACAAGGAAACACCTCCATATTCCTGATCGATCAAGTGAACCTTCTTTGGACTACCTCCAATGCCAGTATATCTTTCCCTAGATAAGGGGACCAAAACTCTTCACATTATTCCAGATCTGGTCTAACTGATGCCTTGTGTAGTTCTAGCAAAACTTCCTATTCTTATCCTTCATTTTTTTTTTAAATAAAAGCCAACATTCCATTTGTCATGGACTCAGCTCCGTTTACCTGTAAACCATAACCCAAATTCCTTTGCCATGGACTTGTGGTACAGTGAAGTGCTGAGGTGTAGCCCATGAATAACCTTACGATGCTCCACTTCTCCAGCTTCCACCTTAAAGAAGCCATTCCCTATGGACAAGCCCAGGATCTACTCTGAAGAGGAGGATCGCAACAGACACCTCCAGATGATAAAAGATGCCCTCATCAGAACAGGATATGGTGCTCGACTCATCGATCAACAGTTCCGACGCGCCACAGCAAAAAACCGCACCAACCTCCTCAGAAGACAAACATGGGACACAATAGACAGAGTACCCTCCATCATGCAGTGCTTCCCCGGACGGAGAAACTATGATATCTTCTCCGGAGCCTTCAACATGTCATTGACGAAGACGAACATCTCGCTAAGGCCATCCCCATACCCCTACTTCTTGCCTTCAAACAACCGCACAACCTCAAACAGGTCATTGTCCGCAGCAAACTACCCAGCCTTCAGGAGAACAATGATCACGAGACTACACAATCCTGCCACAGCAACCTCTAAGATGTGCCAGATCATCGATATGCATGCCATCACACATGAGGACACTGTCCACCAGGTAGACGGTACCTGGGAACAGAAGGATCTTGGTGTATGTGTCAATAGATCCCTGAAAGTAGGCAGTCAAGTGGATAAAGTTGTTAAGAAGGCATATGGAGTCTTAGCTTTTATTGGCAGGGGGATTGAATTTAGGAGCCGCAGCATCATGTTGCAACTGTACAAAACTCTAGTGCGGCCGCACTTGGAGTATTGTGTGCAGTTCTGGTCCCCACATTATAAGAAAGATGTGAGGCATTGGAGAGGGTACAGAGGAGGTTTACCAGGATGTTGCCTGGTATGGAGGGCAGGTCTTATGAAGAGAGGCTGAGGGATTTGAGGTTGTTTTCGTTAGAAAGGAGTCGGCTAAGAGGGGACCTTATCGAAACATATAAGATGATTAGAGGTTTAGATAGGGTGACAGTGATAGCCTTTTTCCTAGGATGGAGAAAGCTAGCACGAGGGGACACAGCTTTAAATTAAGGGGTATGAGTTATAGGACGGATATCAGAGGTAGGTTCTTTACTCAAAGAGTGATTAGGGAGTGGAATGCCCTGCCTGCAGCTGTTGTAGATGCGCCAAGTTTGGTGGCGTTCAAGAGGTTAATTGATAAGTATATGGAAGAGAAGGGAATGGTTTAGTTTGGAGGGGCATTGCTTTTTATTTTGGTCGGCACAACATCGAAGGCCGAAGGGCCTGTTCTGTGCTGTAATGTTCTATGTTCTATGTTCTACTCTTGTGACTCAGCCAGTAGTGTCTATCTCATAAGCTGCAGGAAAGAATATTCTGAGGCGTGATACATTGGTGAGACCATGCAGACATTGCGACAGCGGACACTACATAACAATCACCAGGCAGAAGTGTTCCCTTCCTGTTGGAGAACACTTCAGCATTCAGCTTCTGATTTTCGGGTAAGCTTTCTCCAAAGTAGCCTTCATGATACACTACATGTCGCTGAGCAGAGACTAATATCCAAGTTCCGCATGCATAAGGATGGTCGCAACAAGGATTTTAGGTTCATGTCACACTATCTGTAACCTCTACTATTTGTCCTGGGCTTGTAACATCCTACTAACTGGCTAGAGACAATTCACACCTCTTTAACCTGTGACTAGCCCTCTCTCCACTCACATTGTCTGTACCTGTAAAGACTTGATTGCCTGTTAAAACTTGCATTCCAAACATTGTCTTGCAATTGAGTCTGTGTCTATTTATGCCCTGTTTGTAAACCCAACTCTCCACTCACCTGGTGACAGAGAAGCACTCTGAAACCTTATGATACCAAATAAACTAATCTGGTGCTGTGAGACTTCTTACTGTGCCCACCCCAGTCCAACGCTGGCATCTCCACATTATCCTTTATAATAAACTCTGACATTTTCCCAATGATCGATGTTAACTGGTCTCTATTTGTTTGTGTTATCAGAAACCACCTGGAGCGGGGTGCCATGGATTACAAAGATAACTTTCAATGATCTAACAACTGACTTTATGGTCATTGTGCTTCTTTTATTCATTCGTGGGACTTGGGCATCACTGGCTGGCCAGCATTTATTACCCATCCCTAGTTGCCCGAGGACAGTTAAGAGTCAACCACATTGCTGTGGCGCTGGAGTCACATGTAGGCCAGATCGGGTAAAGGGTGGCAGATTTCCTTCCCTAAAGGGAACCAGATGGGATTTTCCCAACAATGGTTTCATGGTTGCCAGTAGATTCTTATTCCGATATTTTTATTGAATTCAAATCCCACCATCTGCCATGGCGGGATTTGAACCCAGGACCCCAGAGCATTAACTGGATTAATATTCTAGCGATAATATCACTAGGCCATCGCCTTCCCTGTGTAAATTCTTCACTTCAGGCATTGTCAGATGCTGCAAAGTCTCGGGTGCTGAGGTAACGCTGCAGAGTAAAGGCGTGAGGTAGAATCTGCCATATCGGGTGATGGTAGCAGTCAGCAACATAGATTTCAAAGAACAAAGAACAAAACAGCACAGGAAACAGGCCCTTCGGCCCAATGAGCCCGTGCTGCCACCTCGACGTTCCCACTTCTACCCATGATCCCTGTCCATGTTTATAGATCTATGGATTAAAAACCAAATTTGAGACAGTTTAGGGAGAATTTGTTTTGCCAATTAGCGTAAGAGCACATCTTTGGGATGTGGGAGGAAACCGGAGAAAACCCACACAAGCACGGGGAGAATGCGCAATCTCCCACAGGCACAGACCCAAATCCATGTATCTGCACAGCACAGCGATAGTCACTGAGCTGTCGTGGTCCAGGTCAAGCATACACTAACGACATGAAGCACTAGGATACTCTTGAAAAAAATCCAAGAGCAGCCCTCTCACGACCCATCGCGTGTATGCCCCTCGTTAGACAAGGCGGACTGAAGTACCTGTAGGATAAAACAAATACGTCAAATATCATTGACAATTTACACACTTCCCAGGGAACTCCCAAGGCTCATGATCCTTATTTTAAAATCAGTTTTCTATACCCCTCCATCCCCATTTTGTTCATGTGCCCATCTAGGTATCTAGAACATAGAACATAGAACATAGAACAATACAGCACAGAACAGGCCCTTCGGCCTTCGATGTTGTGCCGACCAAAATAAAAAGCAATGCCCCTCCTAACTTAACCATTCCCTTCTCATCCATATACTTATCAACTAACCTCTTAAACGCCACCAAACTTGGCGCATCTACAACAGCTGCAGGCAGGGCATTCCACTCCCTAATCACTCTTTGAGTAAAGAACCTACCTCTGATACCTCTGATCTCTTAAATAACTCCAGAGTACCTGCCTCCACCACTTTACTTGGCAACGCATTCCATAAAAAAACTCCCTCTAGCATCCAAATTATACCTCCCCCCCTCACCCTAAGCCTGTGACCCCTCGTGCTATTTAAGTCCATCTTCGGAAAAAGCTTAACCCTGTTTACTCTATCTATATCCCTCATAATCTTGTACACCTCTATCAGATCTCCTCTAAGTCTACGTCTTTCTCAGAAAAACAGTCCCAATTTGCCTAATCTCTCCTCGTAACTCAGACCTTCCATACCAGGAAGCATCCCGGTAAACCTCCTCTGCACTCTCTCCAGAGTCTCCACGTCCTTCCCGTAGTAAGGCAACCAGAACTGTACACAGTATTCCAAAAGAGGTCTAACCAATGTTTTATACAACTGCAATATTAAACACCAGCTCTTGTACTCTATACCCCTTCCTATAAAGGCTAACATACTATATGCTTTCTTCACAACCTTCTCCACTTGCTGTGCCACCTTCAGAGACTTGTGCACCTGCACCCCCAGATCCCTCTGCGTTTCTGTACTCTTAATAGGTCTACCCTTTATCATATACCTCCCCACTACATTCTTTCTCCCAAAATGCATCACCTCACGTTTATCAGGATTGAATTCCATCTGCCATCTGTCTGCCCAAGCTACCAGCCTATCTATGTCCTGCTGCATTGCCTGACAATGCTCCTCCCTATCCGCAAGTCCAGTCATCTTTATATCGTCTGCAAACTTGCTGATCACTCCACTTACTCCCTCTTCCAAGTCATTTATATATATTACAAATAGAAGAGGTCCCAGTACCGAGCCCTGCGGCACACCACTAGTGACCGACCTCCAGCTAGAGAAACACCCTTCCACTATTACCCTCTGTCTCCTATTACCAAGCCAGTTACTTATCCATCTAGCTACTTGTCCTTGTGTCCCATTAGTCTTGACCTTTTCAACTAACCTCCCATGAGGGACTTTGTCAAATGCCTTACTGAAATCCATATAGACAACAACAGCTTGCCCTTTGTCAACCATTTTCATCACCTCCTCAAAAAATTCTACCAGATTTGTAAGGCATGATCTCCCCTTGACAAACCCTTCTGCGTATCCCTAATCAGATCGCAATGCCATAAGTGTCATAACATTCTATCTCTAAGAATCCCCTCCAACCCTCCAAACCCCCAGCTCTAAGTACCTTCCAATCGACTCCAAGGAGATTAAAATCTCCCACTACAACGACTCTGTTCCTTCTGCACTTATCCAAAATGTCTTTACATATTCCTTCTTCAACTACCTGTGGGCTGTTGGGTGGCCTATAATACACCCCTAGCATAATAATTGCCCCCTTCCTATTCTTCAACTCTACCCACAGCAACTCCACTCCTAACTCCTCTATATTGTCCTCCCTCTGCACCGCAGTGATGTTCTCCTTAACTAACAACGCCACTCCCCCACCTCTTTTGGACCCTCCTCTGTCACATCTGAAACACTTATACCCAGGAATGTTCAGTTGCCACTGCTCCCCTTCCTTTAACCATGTCTCCATCACTACAGCCACATCCAAGTTCCTTGCAAATGTTAAGGCCCTAAGTTCATTCGTTTTTCCTGTTACGCTCCTCACATTGAAACAGACACACTCCAGACCTCCAAGCCCACTCGGAACCTCCTTCTCCCTAGTGTATTTCCTCTCATCTAAGCTTACTCTATCTCCCATCTCACTCCCTACCGAGCTATCGGCCTCTTCCCCTCCATATTAGTTTAAATCCTGCCGAAACACTCCAGCTAACCTCCCAGCTAAGATATTCACACCCTTCCCATTCAAGTGTTCCCCATCCCTTCTATACATAGAACATAGAACATAGAACATAGAACAATACAGCACAGAACAGGCCCTTCGGCCCTCGATGTTGTGCCGACCAAAATAAAAAGCAATGCCCCTCCTAACTAAACCATTCCCTTCTCATCCATATACTTATCAACTAACCTCTTAAACGCCACCAAACTTGGCGCATCTACAACAGCTGCAGGCAGGGCATTCCACTCCCTAATCACTCTTTGAGTAAAGAACCTACCTCTGATATCCGTCCTATAACTCATACCCCTTAATTTAAAGTTGTGTCCTCTCGTGCTAGCTTTTTCCATCCTAGGAAAAAGGCTATCACTGTCCACCCTATCCAAACCTCTAATTATCTTATATGTTTCAATAAGATCCCCCCTTAGCCGCCTCCTTTCTAACGAAAACAGCCTCAAATCCTTCAACCTCTCTTCATAGGACCTGCCCTCCATACCAGGCAACATCCTAGTAAACCTCCTCTGTACCCTCTCCAATGCCTCCACATCTTTCTTATAATGTGGCGACCAGAACTGCACACAATACTCCAAGTGCGGCCGCACTAGAGTTTTGTACAGCTGCAACATGATGCTGCGGCTCCTAAATTCAATCCCCCTACCAATAAAAGCTAAGACTCCATATGCCTTCTTAACAACTTTATCCACTTGACTGCCTACTTTCAGGGATCTATTGACACATACACCAAGATCCTTCTGTTCCTCAACACTATTAAGAGCCCTACCATTAGCCCTATACTCTACACATTTATTGTTCCTGCCAAAGTGCATTACCTCACACTTTTCCACATTAAACTCCATTTGCCACCTCTCGGCCCAGCTCTGCAACTTGTCCAAGTCACTCTGTAAACTAAAACACCCCTCTTCACTATCTACCACACCACCAACTTTAGTATCATCTGCAAATTTACTGATCCATCCCTCAATACCCTCATCCAGATCATTTATAAAAATTACAAACAGCAGGGGCCCCAAAACAGACCCCTGAGGCACACCACTCGTCACCGAACTCCACGAAGAATATCTCCCATCAACCACCACCCTCTGTCTTCTATCTGCCAGCCAATTCCTAATCCAATTAGCTAAATCACCCTCTATTCCACACATCTGCATTTTCTGTAGAAGTCTTCCATGGGCCACCTTATCAAACGCCTTACTAAAGTCCATATATACTACATCAACCGCCTTACCCCCATCCACCTCTCTGGTCACTTTCTCAAAAAACTCAATGAGGTTAGTAAGGCATGACCTACCCTTCACGAAACCATGCTGACTATCCCCAATCAATTCATTTCTCTCTAAATAACTATAAATCCTATCCCTAATAATTCTCTCCAATACCTTGCCCACCACAGAAGTAAGACTCACTGGCCTATAATTCCCAGGAAGGTCTCTCTTCCCCTTCTTAAACAATGGGACCACATTCGCCATCCTCCAGTCCTCCGGAACCACACCCGTAACCAACGAGGACCTGAAGATCAGAGCCAGAGGCTCTGCAATCTCCTCTCTTGCCTCCCAGAGAGGTGCCCTTCTTTCACAAAGAATTCCCAGTTGTCCACAAATATGAAACCCTCTTCCCTACACCAATCCTTCAGCCACAGATTCAGCTGTAGGATCTCCGCTGTTACCTGGCCCTGGTCACAGCCCTGAGATCGCTACCCTCGAGGCCCTGCTCTTCAGCCTACCCCCCAACTCCCTGAACTACCTTCTTATATCCTCCCTGCTCTTCCTTCCTATTTCCTTCTCTCCTATGTGGACCCACATCCACCTGGGTCCCCTCACCCTTCAAAATGCCCTCTACCCTGTCAGACACATCTTGCACCCCTGGGAGGCAAACTACCATCCTGGAGTCCCGCCTTGGACCACAGAAGCGTCTATCTATTCCTTTAAACCTCACATCCCCCACCACTATCTCCCTTCTGGCCCCTTCCCTCCCCTTGGCATAAATAAGTTTTTGTTTGATTGTCAATCAGTGATGAATGGGGTTCTACAGGGTGTTACAACCCCAACTGTTCACATTGTATATTAATGATTTGGAAGAGGGAACTAAATGTATTATCTCCAAATTTGCTGTTGGTACAAAGTTGGGTGGGAGGGTGGCAGAGATGCTTCAGCGTAATTTAGACAGGCTGAGTGTGTGGACTCTTGCATGGCAAATGCAGTATAATGTGGATAAATATGAGGTTATTCAGTTTTGTAGCAATAATAGGAAGACAGATTATTACTTAAATGGATGTCAATTGAGAGAGGTGGATATTCAATGAGATGTTGGAAGTCTTGTGCATCAGTTTCTGAAAGAACAAAGAACAAAACAGCACGGGAAACAGGCCCTTCGGCCCAACGAGCCCACACCGCCACCCCGATGTTCCCACCTCTACCCGTGATCCCTGTCTATGTTTATAGATCTATGTATTAAAAATCAAATTTGAGACAATTTAGGGAGAATTTGTTCTGCCAATCAGCCTAAGAGCACATCTTTGGGATGTGGGAGGAAACCGGAGCTCCCGGAGAAAACCCACGCAAGCACAGGGAGAATGCGCAAACTCCCACAGACACAGGCCCAAGTCCATGTATCTGCACAGCACAGCAAAAGTAAGCATTCAGCAGGCAGCAAAGGAAGAAAGATGGTATGTTGGCCTTCATAGCGAAAGGATTTGAGTATAGCAATGGGAATCCTTTGCTGCAATTGTGAAGGGTGTTGGTGAGGCCACACCTGGAGTATTGTGTGCAGGTTTGGTGTCTTTATCTGAGGAAGGATGTCCTTGCTATAGAGTGAGTACAGTGAAGGTTTACCAGGCTGATTCCTGGGATGGCAGGCCTGTTACATGAGGAGTGACTAAGTTGGTAGAATTGTGTCCATTGGATTATAGAGGAGTTGGAGGGAATGTCATAGAAAATTAAAAAAGAATGTTCCCAATGGTGAGAGAGTCCAGAACTAAGGACCATAGTTTGAGGAGAAGGGGTAAACCTTTTAGGACTGAGGTGAAGAGAAATTTCTTCATCCAGAGGATGGCAAATGTATGGAATTCACTCCCACAGAATGTAGTTGATGCTAAAACGTTATATGACATCAAGAAGAAATTAGATATAGCTCTTGTGGCTAAGGGCATCAAGGGATATGGGGGGAAGGGGGAATTAGGATATTGAATTTGATGATCAACCATGATCAAAATGAATGGCAGAGCAGGCTCGAAGGGCCAAATGGCCTACTTTGCTTCTATTTTCTATGTTTCTATGAATTCCAGATACCAGACATCCAAAAGATGTTCTCTTTTATCCTTCTACCTTTAAATCTATGTCTCCTGGTAATTGGCCCCTCAGCTGGAGGAATCAAGTTTTTCCTATCTGCTCTCCCAATAACTCTCAGAACTTTGTACACCTCAGTTAGGACCCACTTGCTTTCTCTCTTCTGAGGGAAACAACCCAAGCCTACCCAATCTCTCCTCATACCTGCAATTTTCAAACTCTGGCAGCCTTCTTGCAAATTTCCTCTGTATTCACTCCAGAGAAATGATCTTCTTCCTGAACAGAACTGTACACAAAATCCCAGCTGTGGCCTAACCAGAATTTTACACAATTCCATTATTACTGTTTCTTTATTCAATTCCTCGTCAGTAAAGTATTTAATATGTTTTACATAGAACATAGAACAATACAGCACAGAACAGGCCCTTCGGCCTTCGATGTTGTGCCGACCAAAATAAAAAGCAATGCCCCTCCTAACTAAACCATTCCCTTCTCATCCATATACTTATCAACTAACCTCTTAAACGCCACCAAACTTGGCGCATCTACAACAGCTGCAGGCAGGGCATTCCACTCCCTAATCACTCTTTGAGTAAAGAACCTACCTCTGATATCCGTCCTATAACTCATACCCCTTAATTTAAAGCTGTGTCCCCTCGTGCTAGCTTTCTCCATCCTAGGAAAAAGGCTATCACTGTCCACCCTATCTAAACCTCTAATCATCTTATATGCTTCAATAAGATCCCCTCTTAGCCGCCTCCTTTCTAACGAAAACAACCTCAAATCCTTCAACCTCTCTTCATAGGACCTGCCCTCCATACCAGGCAACATCCTGGTAAACCTCCTCTGTACCCTCTCCAATGCCTCCACATCTTTCTTATAATGTGGCGACCAGAACTGCACACAATACTCCAAGTGCGGCCGCACTAGAGTTTTGTACAGTTGCAACATGATGCTGCGGCTCCTAAATTCAATCCCCCTACCAATAAAAGCTAAGACTCCATATGCCTTCTTAACAACTTTATCCACTTGACTGCCTACTTTCAGGGATCTATTGACACATACACCAAGATCCTTCTGTTCCTCAACACTATTAAGAGCCCTACCATTAGCCCTTTTGGGGTTTTCTAGACCACCTTGTCCAACCGTCCTGACATCTTCAAGAATTTGTGGGCATCTCTCACTTCCTCAACTCCTCTCAATATTTTCCCATTTATCGAGTATTCCCTCGCTTTGTTTGTGTTCTCCAAGGTCATTACCTGACAATTTTCCAGATTGAATTCCATCAGTTGATGGGCAACATGACAGCTCAGTGACTATCATTGTTGCTGTGCAGATACAGGGATTTGGGTTGGTATCTGTGGGAGTTTGCGCATTCTCCCTGTGCTTGTGTGAGTTTTCTCCGGGTGCTCCGGTTTCCTCCCACATCCCAAAGATGTGCTCTTAGGCTGATTGGTGAAACAAATTGTCCTTAAATTGTCTCCCTAATCTGGTTTCCAATGTGGATTTCCATAAACATTTTTTTTTTATTATTATTAAGCAACACAGCACGGGAAACAGGCCCTTCGGCCCAACGAGCCCGCGCCGCCGTCATACCAAATACTTTATCCTATTTTAATATTCCTATATAATAATATATATATTATTCCTAATATGGAAAATTTTCACCATAGGGACAATTTGTTACCCAATCAGCCTAAGAGCGAATTTTTGGGTTGTGGGAGGAAACCGGAGTGCCCGGAGAAAACCCACGCAACCACGGGGAGAACGCGCAAACTCCCGCAGACACCGGCCCAATTCCAAGTGTCTGCACAGCCACATCGATAGTCTCTGAGCTGTCATGGTGCCCTTCAGGTGGTCCACATAAAGCACTCATATACGACATGAGGTACCAGGCAACCCATGAATCAACATCCAAGAGCTGTACCCGCACCACCTGCCGAATGCGTGCTCAAATTATGGACCGAATTACCTGTGGAAAAAAGCCGTAGTTAAACAGTCCTAATATATCCCTCTATCTGCATACCGCTCATGTGGCTGTCCAAGAGACCCTTAAACAGCCCCAGCGTGCCTGCTCCCACCACCTTACTCGGCAGTGCATTCCACACCCCCACTACCCTTTGTGTGAAAAACTGCCCTCTAATATTCGTCCTATACATAGCCCCCCTCACCCTATGGCCATGACCCCTCGTCCTATCCATTTCTAAAGGTGGAAAAAGTTTACCTCCATTTACTCTATCTATACCCCTTATAATCTTATACACCTCTATGAGATCCCCTCTAAGCCGACGTCTTTCAAGGGAAAACAACCCCAGTCTATCTAATCGTTCCTCATAGGACGTAGTCAAGGGTCATGGATGGAAGTGGGAACTCACACTGTTAAAATGGCGGTGCGGGCTCGTTGGGCCGAAGGGCCTGTTTCCTGTGCTGTGTTGTGTGTAGTTCTTTGTTATTTGCTTTTTGTCTGCCATCTCAGAACTGTCTCCAATAATTTGCCCACCACCAGAATCAGACTGACTGCTTCATAGTTTTCTGGCCTATTCCTTACACCCTTTTTAAATAATAACGCAGACCTCCCAATTCTCTGGTATCTCACCTGTATCTAGTGAGGGTTGGAGTGACATGGTGGCACAGTGGTTAGCACCGCACTAGGTCCCCTACAGCCAAAAACAGTGGGATGTATAATAGGGGGCAAAGAAATGGCTGAGCAACTGAATACATACTTTGGTTCTGCCTTCGCAAGAGAGGACACGAATCAGATGCCAGAAATGTTGGAGAATGCAAGATTCCCTGAGAGGGAAGAACTGAGGGAGATCAATATTAGTAAAGAAATGGTGCTGGGAAAGTTGATGAGATTGAATGCAGATAAATCCCCAGGGCCGGATAATCTGCACTGAAGGAAGTGGCTCCAGAAATAGTGGATGCATTGATGGTCATCTTTTAGGATTCTATAGACTCTGGAACAGTCCGTGCAGATTAGAAGGTAGCGAATGTCACTCCAATATTCAAAAAGAAATGTAGCTAGAAAACAGGGAATAATAGATCTGTAAGTTTAGTATTAGTAGTGGAAAAAATTTTTGAATACATTATCAACGACTTTATGGTGGAGCATTTAGAAAGCAGTGGCAGGATCAGACAGAGTTAGCATGGATTAATGAAGAGGAAATCACGCTTGACAGATCTGTTGGAATTCTTTGAAGCTACAACTAGTAGAGTTGACAAGAGGGAGCCAGTCGATGTAATATACTTGGACTTTCAGAAAGTGTTTGACAAAGTCCTGTTTAAGAGATTATTATGCAAGATTAAAGTGCATGGGATTGGGGGGGAGTGTATTGAGATGGATAGAAACCTGATTGGCAGAGAGGAAACAAAGAGTAGGAATGAACGGTATTTTTCAAATTGGCAGACAGTGACTAGTGGGATGCCACAGGGATCGGTGCTGGGACCCCAGCTATTCACAATATATAGTAATGATTTGGATGCGGGAACAAAATGTAACATCTCAAAGTTTGCAGATGATATCAAGTTGGATGGAAGGGTGAACTGTGACAAGGATGCAGAGATCCTTCAGAATGAGCTGGACAGGCTGGGTGAGTGGGCCAATTAATGGTGGATGCAGTATAATATGTGAGGTTATTTATTTTGGAAGTAAAAACAAGAAGGCAGATTATCAACTGAATGGCTGTAAATTGGGAGAGGGAAATGTGCAGTGGGACCTGGGTGTCCTTGTGCACCAGTTGCTGAAGGTAAGCATACAGGTGCAGTAGGTGGTAAAGAAGGCAAATGGCTTTGAAGCTTTGAGTATAGGAGCAGGGATGTGTTGTTGCAACTATACAGGGTGAGGCCACACTTGGAGTACTGTGTGCAGTTTTGGGTCCTGTTTTCTGAGGGAGGATGTTTTTGCTGTCGAGGGAGTACAACGATGGGTTTATGAGGCTGATCTAGGGATGGCGGGACTATATGAGGAGAGATTAACTAGGTTAGGATTGTATTCGCTGGAATTCTGATGAATAAGGCGAGATCTCAGAGAGATTTATAAAATTCTAACAGGGCTATCAAGGTAAGTACAGGAAGGGTGTTCCTGACGGAGGGGGAGTGGTGGAGTCCAGAATCAGGGGTCACAGTTCAAGGATTCTGTGTCGACCATTTAGGAGAGAGATGAGGAGATATTTTTTTCACCCAAAAAGTGGTGAGTTTGTGAAATTCATTACCATAGTTGATGACAAAAGCATTGAATGTATTCAAGAAGCATCTAGATATGGGACTTGGGGGAATGGGATCAAAGGTTACGGGAAAAAGCAGGATTAGGCTATTGAGTTGGATGATCAGCCATGATCGTAATGAACGGCAGAGCAGGCTCGAAGGGCCAAATGCCCTCCTCCCGCTCCTACCTTCTATGTTTCTATGGACCCATGTTCGATTCCCAGCTTGGGTTGCTGTCTGTGTTGAGTTCGCCCGTGTCTGCGTAGGTTTCCTCCGGGTGCTCTGGTTTCCTCCCACAGTCCAAAAGACGTGCTGGTTAGATACATTAGCCATGCTAAATTCTATCTCAGTGTATCTGAACAGGTGCCAGAGTGTGACAACTGGGAGATTTTCACAGTAACTCCATTGCAGTGTTACTGTAAGCCTACTTGTGACACTAATAAATAGACTTTAACTTTAAAACAGTTCTCAGAGCCTCCATTCTTTCCCCCCTGGCTTGTTTCAACACAGTAAGAATTTAGCAACAACAGCCAGTGATCTAATCCATCTGGTACTGGTGACTCACCCACCTTCAGTAATGTCAGTCCCTCCAGTGATTCCTCACTCACTCTGTTTATTCTGTCTAATATTTCACACTTCTCTTTCAACTAGAATGCCTGAATCATCCCTCTCCTTGTGAACAAAAAAGACAAAATGCTCATTGAGAACCCTGCCCACACATTTTTATATTTGATTGTGGGATGTGGGTGTTGCTGGTTGGGCCAATATTTATTCTCCATCCTCGAGGGCATTTAACAGCAACTGCGGGGTCACTTGTAGGCCAGACCAGGTAAGGATTGCAGATTTCCTTCCCTAAAGCAACTCGGGGATTTTCACAGTAACTTCAATGCAGTGTTCATAGATCATGGAATCTTACAGTGCAGAAGGAGGCCATTCAACCCATCGAGTCTGCGCCAACTGAAATCCCACCCACACCCTATCCGCATGGTCCTATGCACTTACCCTAGCTAGTCCTCCTGACACTAAGGGGTAAGATATGGGGAGAATGTGCAAACTCCACGCCGACAGTGACCCGAACTGGGAATCAAACCCGACTAGGGGATTTTCACAGTAACTTTATTGCAGTGTTCATAGATCATAGAACATAGAACATACAACATTACAGGCGCAGAACAGGCCCTTCAGCCTTTGATGTTGCGCCGACCAATTAAGAAAAAGCAATGACCCTCTAACCTAAACCATTCCCTTTTCATCCATAAACTTATCTACTAACCTCTTAAACATCACCAAACTTAAGAGGTTAGTATAGATTCTAATGTTACAGAAGAAGGCCACTCAGCCCCTCAAGTCTGCACTGACTGCAATCCCACCCACACCCTATCCCCATAATCCCATATATTTACCCTAGCAAGTCCCCCTGACACTAAGAACATAGAACATTACAGTGCAGTACAGGCCCTTCGACCCTCGATGTTGCGCCAACCAATGGAACCAATTTTATGACTCTCTAACCTAAACTATTCCAATATTATCCATATGCCTATCCAATGACCATTTGAATGCCCTTAAACTTGACGAGTGCACAGCTGCTGCAGGCAGGGCACTAAGGGGTAAGATATGGGGAGAATGTACAAACTCCATGCAGACAGTCTGCACCTGCTACAATCCCACCCACACCCTATCTCCAAAACTCCATGCCCGAGCAAGTTCCCCTGACACCAAGAGGCAAGACATAGGGAGAATGTGCAAACTCCACACAGACATTGACCCAAGCCAGGAATCAAAGCCGGGTGCCTGGCACTGTGAGGCAACAGTGCCAACCACTGTGCCACCGTACCACTCTTTACCACATTAATGTGAACGTCAGCCTACTTGTGGCGTGAATAAATAAACTATAAACTGTCAGAACTGCTGAGGTTTTCCAGCATTTTCTGGTTTTGTTTCCAATTCCAGCATTCACGGCATTTTGCCTTTTCCATCGTGTTTAACTCATTGCCAGTTCTCTTCAAGTAATGCCTTTCCTGAGAACAGATGAACAAAAGCCTGCTCAAAGAAATATGTTTTAAGAAAGATCTTTAAGGATGGGAAAGAGAGAGAGAGAGAAAGAGAGAGAGAGAGAGAGAGAAAGAAGGAGAGAGAGAGAAAGAAAGAGAGAGAGAGAGAAAGAGAGAGAGAAAGAGAAAGAGAGAGAGAGGGAGAGAGAGAGAGAGAGAGAGAGAGGGAGAGGAGAGAGAGGGAGAGAGGAGAGAGAGAGAGGAGAGGAGAGAGAGAGAGAGGGAGAGAGAGAGAGAAAAAGAGAGAGAGAGAAAGAGAGAGAGAGAAAGAGAGAGAAAGAGATATTTCGGAAAGAGATTCCAGATCTTAAGGCCGAGGCAGCTGAAGGTACGCGAAGCAGTTGAAGTACAAAGAACATAGAACACAGAACACAGGTTTTGTCAAGGGCAGGTCATGCCTTACGAGTCTAGTTGAGTTCTTCGAAAATGTGACTGAACACATTGACGAAGGAAGGGCAGTGGACATGGTGTACATGGACTTTAGTAAGGCGTTTGATAAGGTCCCACATGCAAGGCTTCTGGAGAAGGTGAGAGGGCATGGGATCCAAGGGGTTTTTGGCCACGTGGATCCAGAACTGCAGAAGGCAAGAGTGGTTGTGGATGGGTCTTGTTCTGCATGGAGGTCGGTAACCAGTGGAGTGCCCCAGGGATCTGTTCTGGGACCCCTGCTGTTTGTCATTTTCATAAATGACCTGGATGAGGAAGTGGAGGGATGGGTTAGTAAGTTCGCCGATGATACAAAGGTCGGTGGTGTTGTGGATGGTCTGGATGGATGCCAAAAGTTGCAGCGGGACATAGACAGGATACAAGACTGGGCAGAGAAGTGGCAGATGGACTTCAACGCAGATAAATGTGTAGTCGTCCATTTTAGCAGGAATAATGGGATG
Source organism: Sphyrna mokarran (assembly GCA_024679065.1). Taxonomy (NCBI): domain Eukaryota; kingdom Metazoa; phylum Chordata; class Chondrichthyes; order Carcharhiniformes; family Carcharhinidae; genus Sphyrna; species Sphyrna mokarran. Next base: position 7,650,288 of record JAGIQG010000001.1, read on the forward strand.
AAGGAGTACAATTTAAGGGGTAGGAGTCTTAGCTATGTTGTAGAGCAGAAGGATCTCGGGGTCCGGGTCCATAGGAGTCTTAAATCGGCCTCGCAGGTGGAGGAAGTGGTCAAAAAGGCGTACGGTGTACTGGCCTCCATTAATTGAGGAATAGAGTTTAGGAGTCAGGAGGTAATGATGCAGCTCTATAAGACTCTTGTCAGACCCCAGTTGGAGTATTGTGCGCAGTTCTGGTCGCCTCATTATAGGAAGGATGTAGAGGCTATTGAGAAAGTTCAGAGGAGATTTACAAGGATGCTGCCTGGATTGGGAGGCAGGCCTTATGAAGATAGAACAAAGAACAAAGAACAAAGAACAAAAACAGCACGGGAAACAGGCCCTTCGGCCCAACGAGCCCACGCCGTCACCCCGATGTTCCCACCTCTACCCGTGATCCCTGTCTATGTTTATAGATCTATGGATTAAAAACCAAATTTGAGACAATTTAGGGAGAATTTGTTTTGCCAATTAGCCTAAGAGCACATCTTTGGGATGTGGGAGGAAACCGGAGCTCCCGGAGAAAACCCACGCAAGCACGGGGAGAATGCGTAAACTCCCACAGACACAGGCCCAAATCCATGTATCTGCACAGCACAGCGATAGTCACTGAGCTGTCGTGTTGCCCATCAAATGGTCCAGGTCAAGCGTACACTAACGACGTGAAGCAATAGGATACTCTCAAAAAAGATCCAAGAGCAGTCCTCTCACGACCCATCGCGTGTATGCCCCTCGTTAGACAACAAGGTGGACCAAAGCACCTGTAGGATAAAAACAAGTACATCAATATCATCATCTATTTACACACTTCCCAGGGACTCCCAAGGCTCATGATCCCTATTTTAAATCAGTTTTCTATACCCCTCCATTCCCATTCTGTTCATGTGCCCAACTAAGTATTTCTTAAATAACTCCAGAGTACCTGCCTCCACCACTTTACTTGGCAGCGCATTCCATACCCCCACCACCCTCTGTGTGAAAAAACTCCCTCTCGCATCCAAATTATACCTTACTCCCCTCACCCTAAGCCTGTGACCCCTCGTGCTATTTGAGTCCATCCTAGGAAAAAGCTTAACCCTGTTTACTCTATCTATCCCCTTCAAAATCTTGTACACCTCTATCAGATCTCCTCTAAGTCTACATGTTTCTAAGGAAAACAGTCCCAATTTGCCTAACCTCTCCTCATAACTCAGACCTTCCATACCAGGCAGCATCCTGGTAAACCTCCTCTGCACTCTTTCCAGTGTCTCCACGTCCTTCCGGTAGTAAGGCAACCAGAACTGGACACAGTATTCCAAATGAGATCTAACCAGCGTTTTATACAACTGCAACATTAAAGGCCAGCCCTTGTACCTAATTAATAGGTTGAGGGAGCTGGGACTCTTCTCACTGGAGATATTTATAAAATGTTGAGAAGAATAGATAGGGTGGGCTCTCAGAGACTATTTCCCCGAGCTGAAATGGTCACTACGAGAGGACACAGATTTAAGGTGCAGGGAAGCACCTTAAGGATTAGGATAGGGGGTTATAGATAGGTCTGTGGATTGGTAGATGTGATCGGTGCAACTTGGGGGCTGAAGGGCCTGTTTGTGCTGTATTGTTCTACATTCTATGTTCTATGCTCTAACACTACAGCACAAACAGGCCCTTCAGCCCACAAGTTGCGCCAATCATATCCATACCTACCAGGCCTATCTATTAAACTCTATCCCATTAAATCCCATGTACTCATCCAGAAGTTTCTTAAAAGACCCCAGCGAGTTCGCATCCACTACCACCAATGGCAGCCACCCACAATCCTCTCAGTGAAAAACCAACCCCTGACATCCCCTCTGTACCTACTCCCCAGCACCTTAAACCTGTATTCTCTCGTAGCAACCATTTCAGCCCTGGGAAATAGCCTCCGAGAATCCACCTTATCTATACAAAGAACAAAGAACATCACAGCACGGGAAACAGGCCCTTCGGCCCAATGAGCCTCCGCCGCCATTTTAACATTGTGAGTTCTCTCTTCCACCATGATCCTTGTCTACGCTTATGGCATTCCACATTGGAAACCAGATTGAAGAGAGATTAATTTAGGGACAATTTGTTACACCAATCAGCCTAAGAGCACATATTTTCTTTGGGGTATGGAAAGAAACCAGAGCATCCGGAAAAAACCCTCTCAACATCTTATAAACCTCTATGAGGTCGCCTCTCAACCTTCGTCTCTCCAGGGAGAAAAGACCAAGTTCTCTCAACCTATCCTCATAAGGCATGCCTCCCAATCCAGGCAACATCCTGGTAAATTTCTCTAAAGATGCAGAAGGAGGCCAATCGGCCAATCGAGCCTGCGTTGGCAACAATCCCACCAGGGCCCTCTCCCCACAACCTCATGTATTTATCTTTCTAATCCCCCAACACTTAGGGGCAATAATGGCCAATCCATCTAATTGGGACTGTGGGAGGAAACCGGAGATCAGGAGGAAACCCACGCACACACGGGTGGAGAACATGCAAACTCCACACAGGCAGCTGACAACAAGCGTGGGTCCCTGGCACTGTGAGGCAGCAGTGCTAACCACTGTGCGACCTTGCCACCCTGCGCCACCGTGTGTAGAATGAGGGGTGGTGGTGTAGGCAGATAGGGGTGTTTAAGGAACTTTTAGATAATCACATGAATGTGCAAGTGATAGAGGGATGTGGACCAAGGGCAAGGCGGAAGGGAAGGCGTCATGTTCGGCACAACATTGTGGGCTGAAAGGCCTGTTCCTGTGCTGTACTGCTCTAAACTGTACTGACAAGACCAGGAGAATGTTCGTGACCTTGGGTCCGGCACAAATTTCACTCAGAATCCCAGCAAAGTGCAGCTGTTTTCAGTCACTCAGTGGGAACCGCGCAGTGAGCCTGAATTGAGGCCCTGCCTGCCTGGCTACTGCCAGGCACCGGTGCATGATGGGACACATTAGCTTCACAGAATCTTCATCCCAAATTGGTTACCCTAGCAACAGTGGCGGTACGGCGAATTAGAGCTTCTGATTTATTGAGCGGCGTTGCTGCAACTCAAGAGTTTGTGATTAGGTTAGATTTTCAGATCCAAGTCCAGATATTGAAGAATGAAAAGTCTGTTAATTATGACATATCGCTTCTGAAAGCCAATTCCAACTGATTCATGGAGAGCCTCTCTTTCCATGACCCCTGGTCCTAGGAGGAAGTGAAGAATTATTCTTGTAACTTGGCATCACTATCCTTCAGTTTGAATTGAATGTGAGGTAATATCCCAGTTTGGGAATAATCTGAGATTTATTTGCCCACCACATCCTCCCCACACCACCCCCCCCCGCTCCTTGCCGACTGCCGCTCCCCACCCCCACGCCCCCAAAATTACCTTGGGGAGCCATAAAGCAGAACTGATGTATTCCTCGGTGTCCACACGAATGGATTGCTTCCACTGCTAATGTTTATAAATTGAGACTTTGTGGATTGACTTTATGCATTCAATTCGATTATCTTGGGAGAAAGTAAGACAGAGAGAGCAACATGATGCCATAAAGACCTTGTCGACTCCCAGAGAATTACCTCATTCAAGTTTCCGCGGGACCGCGGGCACTAATCCAATCTTTCCAACCCGTACAGATTGTGTGAGAGCAGCATACAAAGCGGGATTTTCCAGGCGCATTGCCCCAGAATCAGAAAATGCCATCCAAAGACAATGGACCTTTGCATGATCTGCACCTCCCCACCCCACTGCCCCCCATCCCCCTCCAACCCCAACCACCCCCCTCCTCACCCCCCACCACTACGGTTCCCGCAGTAGGAAAATTCCACCCCTTGTCGTTAAAATCTTGTCTTGCAAATCATAGAATCCCGATAGTGCAGAAGGAAGCCATTCGGTCAATCAAGTCTGCACCGAGCACAATCCCACCCAGGCCCTTATTCCCATAACTCCACATATTTATCCTGCTAATCCCCCCAACACTAAGGGTCAATTTAGAATGGCCAATCAATTGGACCCGCACGTCTACGGGCTGTGGAAGGAAACCGGAGCATTCGGAGAAAACCCACGCAGACATGGGGAGAACGTGCAGACTCCATACAGACAGTTACCTGAGGCTGGAATTGAATCTGGGTCCCTGGCACTGTGAGGCAGCAGTGCTAACCACTGTGCCACCATGTCACCTCGAAATGAGGCTGTTGACAGGAAAACCTTTGTCATATGAGGAATGGTTAAGGACTCGGGGTCTGTACTTGTTGGAGTTTAGAAGGATGATGGTGGATTTTATTGAAACTTAAAGGATGCTGCAAGGCCTGGATAGATTGGACATGGTGAGGATGTTTCCACTAGTAGGAAAATCAGAGGGCACAACCTCAGGCTAAAGGGACGATCCTTTAAAACAGAGATCAGGAGGGATTTCTTCAACCAGAGAGTGGGGAATCTCAGAATCACAGAGGTTTATAGCCTTCTTGACTACCTTCTCCACCTGCATTGCTACTTTCAGTGACCTGTGTACCTGTACACCCAGATCCCTTTACCCATCAATACTCTGAAGGGTTCTGCCATTTACTGCATAGTTCCTAATCTGTATTAGATCTTCCAAAATGCATTATTTCACATTTATCTGGATTAAATTCCGTCTGCCATCTCTCCAGCCGATCTATATCCTGCTGCATCCTCTGATGCTTCTCATCGCTATCCGCAAATCCACCAACTTTTGTGTCTTCCGCAAACTTACTAATCAATCCAGTTACATTTTCCTCCAAATCATTTACGTACATTACAAACATCAAAGGTCCCGGCAGTGATCCCTGAGGAACACCACTAGTCACAGTTCTCCATTCGGAAACATGCCCTTCCACTGCTACCCTCTGCCTTCTATGACTGAGCCAGTTTTGTATCCACTTTGCCAGCTCACCTCTGATCCCGTGCAACTATGGGGAAAATGCAGGAGAATGAGGATGAGAAAAATCTCAGCCGTGATCGAACAGCAGAGCTGACTCGATGGGCCGAGTAGCCTAATTCTGCTCTGATGCCTGATGGTCTAAATTAATCTCATGGATGTTAAGCTGATCACTTAAGAAATTCGCATCCCGTATTTTAGTCACAAAATGCAGTCGAGAGGATGCTATAATTGACCAAAGAACAAAACAGCACGGGAAACAGGCCCTTCAGCCCAACGAGCCCACGCCGCCACCCCGATGTTCCCACCTCTACCCGTGATCCCTGTCCATCTTTATAGATCTATGGATTAAAAACCAAATTTGAGACAATTTAGGGAGAATTTGTTTTGCCAATTAGCCTAAGAGCACATCTTTGGGATGTGGGAGGAAACAGGAGCACCTGGAGAAAACCCACTCTAGCACGGAGAGAATGCGCAAACTCCCACAGACACAGGCCCAAATCCATGTATCTGCACAGCACAGCGATAGTCACTGAGCTGTCGTGTTGCCCATCAAATGGTCCAGGTCAAGCGTACACTAATGAGGTGAAACACTAGGATACCCTCGAAAAAAAAAATCCATGAGCAGCCCTCTCACGACCCATCGCGTGTATGCCCCTCGTTAGACAACAAGGTGGACCAAAGCACCTGTAGGATAAAAACAAGTACATCAATATCATCATCTATTTATACACTTCCCAGGGACTCCCAAGGGTCATGATCCCTATTTTAAATCAGTTTTCTATACCCCTCCGTTCCCATTCTGCCCATGTGCCCATCTAAGTATTTCTTAAATAACACCAGAGTACCTGCCTCCACCACTTTACTTGGTAGCGCATTCCATACCCCCACCACCCTCTGTGTGAAAAAACTCCCTCTAGCATCCAAATTATACCTTACCCTCCTCACCCTAAGCCTATGACCTCTCGTGCTATTCGAGTCCATCCTAGGAAAGAGCTTTACCCTGTTTACTCTATCTTCCCTTCAAAATCTTGTACACCTCTATTAGATCTCCTCTAAGTCTACGTCTATCTAAGGAAAGCAGTCCCAATTTGCCTAACCTCTCCTCATAACTCAGACCTTCCATACCAGGCAGCATCCTGGTAAACCTCCTCTGCACTCTCTCTAGAGTCTCCACGTCCTTCCGGTAGTAAGGCGACCAGAACTGGACGCAGTATTCCAAATGAGGTCTAACCAGCGTTTTATACAACTGCAACATTAAAGGCCAGCTCTTGTACTCTATACCCCTTCCTATAAAGGCTAGCATACTATATGCTTTCTTCACAACCTTCTCCACTTGCTCTGCCACCTTCAGAGACTTGTTCACCTGCACCCCCAGGTCCCTCTGCATTTCTATATTCTTAATAGGTCTACCCTTTATCATATACCTACCCCCTGCATATTTTCTCCCGAAATGCATCACCTCACATTTATCAGGATTGACCATTGGGTAAAAGACCAAAAACAATTCAGAAATTGCACAATTCTATCCTCCCCTCCTCTCCTTCATCTGCGAGGACTGAATAATAAAGTCATAGGCTGGGTTTTCCCCTCCATCCTGCAACTTGAGTCATATCAGTTGGGACACAGATCACTCAAAGACCCATTGTACTCAATCGGATTTCCAGGCATTGGGGCAAGTGTGGTTGGAAAATGCCGCCCATAGTCACTGTTATGAGTGTTGGGGTGTAGCCCCTTCAAGGGAATGGGTCAGATGACCCTGACTGTCATGCGATCTGCCGGGGAACCGCCCTGAGACGGCAGTGGTCCTTTGGAGTGTGGAGTAAGGCCTGCGTTCCCTAATGCCTATCTGTGGAGTGAGTTCTTGAGGATACTCCTCATTAGTAAAGAATTTAACAATCACAATGAGTCTGAGGAAGTCATTCAGCCCGTAGAGGACTTGTTCCAGTGGCTCCCAGTCCCTTAGTTTCCAACTTAGGCCTCTTAGGAGGGGTCATTTACTGCTTATTCTTTCATGAGATATGACCATCCCTGATTGAGTCAGCATTTATTGCCCATCCCTAATTGCCCTTCAACACCAGAGGACATTCAACAGTCAACCACATTGCTGTGGGTCTGGAGTCACGTGTAGACCAGACTGGGGAAGGATGGCAGATTTCCTTCTTTCAAGGACATAGAACATAGAACACTATAGCACAAACATGCCCTTCGGCCCACAAATTGCGCCGATCACATCTATACCTACCAAACCACAGACCTATCTATAACCCCCTATCCCATTAGTCCCCATATACTCATCCAGAAGTCTTTTAAAAGACCCCAGTGAGTTTGCCTCTACCACCTCCGACGGCAGCCGATTCCATTCACTCACCACCCTCTGAGTGAAAAACTTACCCCTAACATCCCCTCTGTATTTACTTCCCTGCACCTTAAATCTGTGTCCTCTCGTAGTGACCATTTCAGCTCGGGGAAATAGTCTCTGAGAGTCCACCCTATCTATTCCTCTCAACATTTTATAAACCTCTATCAGGTCACCTTTCAACCTACGACTCTCCAGTGAGAAGAGTCCCAGCTCCCTCAACCTATCTTCATAAGGCCTGCCTCCCAATCCAGGCAGCATCCTTGTAAATCTCCTCTGCACTCTTTCAATAGTCTCTACATCCTTCCTATAGTGAGGCGACCAGAACTGCGCACAATACTCCAAGTGGGGTCTGACAAGGGTCTTATAGAGCTGCATCATTACCTCCTGACTCCTAAACTCTATTCCTCGATTAATGAAGGCCAGTACACTGTACGCCTTCTTGACCACTTCCTCCACTGCGAGGCCGATTTAAGACTCCTATGGACCCGGACCCCAAGATCCTTCTGCTCTACAACACAGCTAAGACTCCTACCCCTTATATTGTACTCCTTCATCCCACTATTCTTGCCAAAATGGACCACTACACATTTATCCACGTTGAAGTCCATCTGCCACTTCTCCATCCAGTCTTGCATCCTGTCTATGTCCCGCTGCAACTTTTGACATCCCTCCAGCCCATCGACAACACCACCGACCTTTGTATCGTCGGTGAACTTACTAACCATTCCCTCCACTTCCTCATCCAGGTCATTTATGAAAATGACAAACAGCAGGGGTCCCAGAACAGATCCCTGGGGTACTCCACTGGTGACCGACTTCCATACAGAAAAAGACCCATCCACAACCACTCTCTGCCTTCTGCCGGCAAGCCAGTTCTGGATCCACAAGGCCAAAGCCCCTTGGATCCCATGCCCTCTCACCTTCTCAGGAAGCCTCGCATGGGGGACCTTATCAAACGCCTTACTAAAGTAGACATGACTAAATCAGATGTGTTCTTTTTTCAAACAACAATCAACAACGATTTCATGAATACCATTAAGCTTCTAATTCCACATTTTTATTGAATTCACGTTTACTGATGAACCCTGGGACTCTGGATTAATGGTTACTAGTCTAATTTGTGGTATTTCCCACAAATCAGTTCCACAGTCTTATGGGATGATGGTGTTATAATCTTTCTGGAAGGAGACTGATTGGATTTTGTTTTCCATTCATTGTAACCCAGCTGAGAGAGCGCTGCTGAGAAGTCTTGGGGTAGTAGGTCTGTCACATGAGGGGAGAGTAAAGTTAGGATTATATTCACTGGAGTTTCTCATAAAAACTGGCAAAATTCTAACAGGGTTAGACAAAATAATTTCAGATTCAGTCTGGTAAACCTTCACTACACTCCCTCTATAACAAGGACATCCTTCTTCAGATAAGGACACCAAAACTACACACAATGTTCCTCACCAACACCCTGTACAATTGCAGCAAAACATCCCTATCCGATACTCAAATCCTCTTGCTATGAAGGCCAACGCATTATGTGCCTTCTTTGCTGTACCTGCGCGCTTACTTTCAGTGACTGATGCACGTTGAGTATCCACCTCTCTCAATTTAAATAATTCAATAAATAAATATTAAATAATAATTTGTCTTCCAATGATTGCCTCCAATTTGATGTAAAAGTTTGCGATACGCTATGCAAAGGTCTCCTCCGACCATCACAGATAGTTAGCATTGGAAATGAGGAAAAATTCAGAATCAAATCACTTCAGATTGGAAGCTTTGCCAGGTTTTCCAGACCTGATGGAAGGGAGGAATCGGTTTCAAAACCTATTTGCTGCCAATTTGGAGAATAAAAAAGTATTTTATGGTTTAAAACTTTGTATGGTGGAATTTACCCCAAATAGCAAATTTATGCCCCAGATCGGTGTTCAATGTTTGTTTTTCTTTCATTCTTTCCCAGGACGTGGTGCTGCTGGCTCATCCAGCATTTAATGTCCATTCCTAATTGCCCTTGTGGTAAGCTGCCTTCTTAAAGGGGTGGCACGGTAGCACAGTGGTTAGCACTGCTACCTCACAGTGCCAGGGACCCGGGTTCGAATCCTGGCTTAGAACACTGTCTGTGTGAAGTTTGCACATTCTCCCCGTGTCTGCATGGATTTCCTCCAGGTGCTCCGGTTTCCTCCCACAGTCCAAAGATGTGCGGCTTACGTGGATTGGCCGAGCTAAATTGCCCCTTAGTGTCAGGGAGACTAGCTAGGATAAGATTATAGGAATAGGGCTTGGATGGGATCGTGGTTGGCGCAGACTTGATGGACTGAATGGCCTCCTTCTGCACTGTTGGGTCCTATGGTTCAATGAAAGACTGCCATCCGCGCAGGGTAGGTACACCCACAGTGCTGTCAGGGAGGGAGTTGAGGATTTTGACCCAGTGACAGTGAAGGAACAGCCAATATATTTCCAAGTCAAGATGGTGAGTGGCTTGGAGGGCAATTTCCAGTTGGTGGTGATCCCAGGCATCTGCTGCCCTGGTCTTTCTAGATGGTAGAAGTTTAGCTGCTGGCAAAGGCTTTTGAATGAGTTGCTGTGACATATCTCAGCCGTGGTATACACAATGTGCATCAGAGTTGGAGGCAGTAATGGTGAAGGTTTTGGAGTGGATGTCAATTAAAACAGGAGTGTTTTGTCCTTGATGGTGTTGAACTTCTTGATGTTGGAGCTGCACCCCTCCAGACAAATGGGGAGTATTCCATACATAGAACAGTACAGCACAGTACAGGCCCTTCGGCCCTCGATGTTGTGCCAAACTATGTCCGAACCCAAGATCAAGCTATCCCACTCCCGATCATTCTGGTGTGCTCCATGTGCCTATCCAATAACTGCATGAAAGTTCTTAAAGTGTCTGACTCCACTATCAGAGCAAGGAAGTCTATTCCACACGCCGACCACTCCGAGTGAAGAATCTACCTCGGACATCCCTCCTACATCTCCCACCATGTAACAGCTACATCCACCCAAGGGAATAGTCTCTGAACATCCATTCTATCAATTTCCCTTCATCATCTTATAAACCTCTGTTAAGTCACCTCTCATTCTCCTCTGCTCTAAAGAGAAAAGCCCCAGTTCCCTCAACCTTTCCTCATAAGACCTATCCTCCAAAACAGGCAGCATCCTGGTGAATCTCCTCTGCACTCTGCTTCCTTATCCTTCTTATAGTGAGGTGACCAGAACTGAACACAATATCCCAAATGTGGTCTCACCAAGGTTCTGTACAGTTGCAGAATAATCCCACTGCTCTTAAACTCAAACCCACTGATAATAAACACTCAGACGCTACAGGCCTTCATCACCACTCGATCTCACACTCTTGACTTGGGCCTTGTAGGCGGTGGGCTGGCTTTGGGGAGTCAGGAGGTGAGTTACTCACTGCAGAATTGATCTCAATCACAGTCAATATAAGAGTATATTTTATCACGTGTATTAGAAGCATGCGGGAACGTTTGACAAGACCATGTGCATCGGAGTCAAGATCAGTCATGATTTTCCTGAATGGAACTGCCTGGTCTCTTCCTTCTCCCATTAACCAATGTTCTTTGGGTCTGACCTCTGACCCCTGCTGCACTGACAGGCTAATGGTTCACCTTCTTCTTGCTTCACAGCAAAGTGATTGTGCTCATTTCCGTAGAGGGGCTTAAGAAGCTAGAATTAATCTCCTTAGAAGCTAAGGTGAGATTTAAACCAGATTGCACAGATAATTAGGCATTGGAAGGGCAAACATATCTGAGTACCATGGAATAGAACACCTACTGGAGTTATTTAAGAGATACTTATGTGGGCACATGAACAGAAAGGGGATGAAGGGATATAGAAGACTGATTTAAAATAGGGATCATGAGTCTTGGGAGTTCCCTGGGAATTGCGTAAATTGTGAATGATATTGACGTATTTGTTTTATCCTACAGGCACTTCGGTCTGCCTTGTTGTCTAATGAGGGGCATACACGTGATGGATCACGAGAGGGCTGCTCTTCGATTTTTTTTGAGAGTATCCTAGTGCTTCACGTCGTTAGTGTATGCTTGACTTGGACCATTTGATGGGCAACATGATAGCTCAGTGACTATCCCTGTGCTGGGCAGATACGTGGATTTTTTTATTATCCTAACTGATTTAGTCATCCTTCATATGACAGACCTGCCGTCCAAAGATCAGCCTGGTAAACCTTCACTGTACTCCCTCTATAGCAAGGACATCCTTCCTCAGATAAGGATATCTGAACTGCACACAATATTCCAGATAGATACTTGGGCCCTGATTTTACCATTTTGATTCTAAGTCCTGATTCTGGGCACAGTGCAGATCCCATTCAAAAATCCCCTTTCAGACACTCCCATATGCTCTCAGCCATCTCCAATCCGATTCGCGCTGTAGGGCCAGGTTTAGCACTGCTGGAACGATCGGAGTTCTGAACTGCGCAGGTGCAGTTAGAAAGAAATTGGAGGTTCAGAGTCAGATCGCTCCTGAGCCAGAGAAAGCAGGGAAAGCAGCCTGGAGCAAAAAGTGGGAGTGAGGGTGTTCCTCAGTGAGTAGGGGATGGGCAGGGGGGGGTTAGGTAAGATGTATCTTAGGGGGCAGATGGCTTTCCGCTGTAGGGAGCAGGGGTGTCCACTGCCACTCTGCGGGCAATCAATGGGGGGGAGGGGGTGGCGATCGGTCTGGGTAGTAGGGTTTTAGATAAAGTGGGGGGAGGGCTGTGGTGTGTGTGTGGGTAATGGGGCAGAGGATAAGGGAGACTGGCGAGGGGGGACAAAACATATCACAAGCCTTATCACCCCTCCCCCCCCTCCACTACCCAGACCAGTTGCCACACTTCTGAGCCCCTCATCACTACGATCACCGCAAGAGTGGCAGCAGATCCCCTTGCACCAGAGATCCATCTCACCCAACTCCCTTCTCCTCCCCCATCTGAGTCCCAAAAAATATTTTACTGACCTCACCCCCTCTCCCCCCTCCCCCAACAGACAGCAACTGACCTCACCCACCTCTCCCCCCTCCCGACCAGACAAGGATCTGACCTCCTCCCCTCTCCCCCGTCCCCACCAGACAGCGATCTGACCTCACTCCCCTCTCCCCGTCCCACCAGACAGCGATCTGAACTCACTCCCCTCTTCCCCCCTCCCCACCAGACAAGCGATCTGACCTCACTCCTCTCCCCCCTCCCCACCAGACCAGCGATCTGACCTCACTCCCCTCTCCCCCCTCCCCACCAGGACAGAAGAAATCTGACCTCACTCCCCTCTCCCCCTTCCCACCTCCTGACAGAGATCTGACCTCACTCCCCTCTCCCCCTCCACAACCAGACCAGAGATATGACTCATCCCCTCTCCCACCTCCACCACCAGACAGCGATCTGAACCTCCCACTCCCCTCCCCCCTCCCCCACCAGACAGTGATCTGACCTCACTCCCCCTCCCCCTCCCTCCCCCCCCACCAGACAGCGATCTGACCTCACTCACCCTCTCCCCCCTCCCCACCAGACAGCTATCTGATTCACTCCCCTCTCCCCACCAGACAGCGATCTGACCTCACTCCCCCTCTCCCCCCTCCACCAGACAGCTATCTGACTTACTCCCCTCTCCCCACCAGACAGAGATCTGACCTCACTCCCCTCTCCTCCCTCCCCACCAGACAGAGATCTGACCTCACTCCCCTCCCCCCCTCCCCACCAGTTTGAGATCTGACCTTACTCCCCTCTCCCTCCCCACCAGAGATCTATCTGACCTCACTCCCCTCCTCCATTCCCCAACCTGAGAATGATCTGATCCGCCTCCCCTACCACTGATCTGGGTCAGAGAGCCATTGGAAACAACGATCGCCCTCTTCAGAGACCCGACTCACACTTTTATTTAGCAGGTCCGTAACAGAGGGGTCCCAGATTGGGGAACATGGCAGTAAAGGTGGAAATGCTGATAGAGTTGAACGGGCAGTTCATTAATTCAATTTAAATACACTCAAATGCATTTAAATTGTTGTCGCGGCCAATTTGAACGATTTTCCGCGCCATTCACAATCTGCTCAGACCCGGATGCAGATCATAATAAAGACATCACATTCAATTTTACCACAATTTCGCACCCAAAAACAGGCGCAAATTGTTGGTATCAGTAGGCCCTTGGAGTCAAATTGCCTGTGAAGAATCTTGGAATGTTTTCACTGTATTAAAGGCATCATTTAAATGCGTGTTGTTGTTGCTGGTATATAATAAAAACCTGATAAAACAGGTTGTGGAGTTACTTTGTTCGAGCAGTTGAAGTTCCGCTCTCAATGCCCACCGCTAAACGCTTACCATTCCTGCTTCCCTGCAACACAGGGGTGCAAGGTTATTCCAGACTTCATGTGGTTTGTAATTAATTCAAGGAAGGGGCACTTGAGAAACTTTCTAGGAAGTGAACGAAGCTCTCTGTGGAACGTTGGCATGAATTCCATTCGGATGATCGTATCCTACAAGGGTTGGGGGTGGGGGGGGACGCCCATTTCCGAAGAGTCCGACCACATTTGAAGCAGATCTTGTACAGTCCAAGAGGCTGCGTATATTTCAGGAAGGGAAAGAATTCTCTGGATAAACAGGCGGTGGGGGAAACGTGGGGTTTTTGTTTCTCCGGTGTGTACATTGGATGGGGCGGCGGAGCAGTGAAACCAGAGACACGGCAATCCAGGGCATGTTATTTGGAAACGACCCCAGTGGCTTCTGTCAGCACAGGAGGCGGATGTGTTTGGGGAAAAAGCCGTCAGACCGTCTGTGACCTCGTGTACCCTGAGTTCCAGACACACACACAAACATAGAAGCAGGAGGAGGCCATTCAGCCCTTTGAGCCTACCCTGGCATTCATTTTGATCACCAAATTCAATATCCCGACTCACCCCCCGCCCCCACCTCATATCCCTTGATCCCTTTAGCTCCCAGATCGAAATCTAATTTCTTCTTGAAATCAGACAGCGTATTGGCCTCAGCTATGTTCTGTGGTAGTGAATTGCACTCATTCTGGGTGAAGAAATTTCTCCTCACCTCAGTTCTAAAAGATGTGCGGGTTAGGTTGATTGGCTATGCTAAATTGACCCTAGTGTCAGGGAGATTAGTAGGGTAAATGTGTGAATTTGCAGGAAGAGGGGCTGGGTGGGATGGTGGTCAGTGCAGACTCAATGGGCCGAATGGTCTCCTTCTGGAATATAGCGATTCTGTAATGGTTTATCCTCAAACTATGACCCCTACTTCTAGACTGCCCCACCAATGGGAATGTTCTTTCTGCATCTACTCTCTCTAACCTTGTTGGAATTTTATAATTTTCAATCAGATCCCCTCTCACTCATGTAAACTCCAGTGAATATAATTCTCACCAATTTAATCTCTCCCCATTTGATAGACCTGCCATCCTGGGAATCAGTCTGGTAAATCTTCATTGTACTCCTTCTATAACAAAGATATGCATCCACAGATAAGGACACTATAAGAAGACAATACTCCAGGTGTGGTCTCACCAATGTTCTATACAACTGCAGCAAAACATCCCTATCCCTAAACTCAAAATCCTCTTGCTATGAAGGCCAACACACCATTTGCCTTCTTTACTGCCTGCTGTACCTGCTTCCAGCTACTGATGCATGAGGACTTCAGGTCCTGTTGAGTATCCACCTCTCTCAATTTACACCCATTCAAATAATAATTTGTCTTCCTATTATTGCTACCAAAGTGCATAACCTCACATTTATCTACATTATATTGCATCTGCCATGTACATGCCCACACATGCAGCCTGTCCAAATTACACTGAAGCATCTCTGCATCCTCCCCACAGCTCACCCTCCCACCCAGCTTTGTATCTTCAAATTTGGAGATAGTACATTCAGTCCCTTCTTCCAAAATCATTAATATATAATCTCAACAGTTGGGATCCAAGCACAGATCCCACTGTCACTGACTGCCAATCAGAAAAAGATCCATTTATGCCCCCTCTTTGCTTCCTATCTGCTACCCAGTTTTCTATCTATCTCAAGACATTACCTGCAATCCTATGTGCTTTAACTTTTACATAGTGTTCTGTTATGTGAGACCTTGTCGAAAGCCTTCTGAAAGTCTAAATAAACCACATCCACTCGTCAATTCTACTGTTCCATCCACAAAGAATTCCATCCTGCTTCTACTCCACTTCTGAAGAAAGGTCAGGAATCTTTTCATTGGGAAGGTGCCCAATTCTCCTTCCTATTCAAGGCTGCAATTAGTTCTTCGTCCTTCGTTGGCTTGGGCAGATAGCGGTGAGCCACTTCCTCAGGCAGTATTTTTTAATTTTTATTCATTTGCTGAATGTGAGTATCGATGATTAGGCAGCACCTACTTCCGTGGAACAGAAAGGATTGCTCGGGTCTTTCAGAGAACAGGTAAAGGCCAATCAGTTGTTGTGGGGACAGGAGTCACACGCAGGCTCACACTGGGTAAAAATAGTCAGACAATAGCAAGGGGATTTTACAGTAACTTCATTGCAGTGTTAACGTAAGCCTACTTGTGACACTAGTAAATAAACAAACTCAAAGAAAGAATGTTGGCAGCAAGGTGGCACAGTGGTTAGCACTAAAACCTCACTGTGGCAGGCACCCAGGTTCAAATCCCAGCTTGGGTCACTCTCTGTGTGGAGTCTGCATGTTCTCCCCGTGTCTGTGTGAGTTTCCTCCGGGTGCTCTGGTTTCCTCTCACACGCCAAAGATGCGCGGGTTAGTTGGATTGGTCGTGCTAAATTGTCCCTTAGTGTACAAAGATGGGTAGGTTAGATGGATTGGCAGGGAACAGAAGCACAGGGGTGATAGGGATTGGGAGAAGGGGAGGGCCTGAGTGGGATGCTCTTCCAAAGAGTGGGTGCAGACCTGATGGGCTAAAAGGCCTCCTTCTGCACTGTAGGGATTCTATGGTTCTGTTCTCTACAACAGGATCAGTACATGATTGAAAGTTCTCCTTGGAAGTATTTGTAAATCTGTTCAACTTTTGATGCAGGTGGGATTCTACAATCCTGATCTCCATTCTGTAAGAAGGATGCACAAACTCTGGAAAAGGAAGTGAAGAACAAGGATAAGGCAGGAAAAATAGAACATAGAACATTACAGCGCAGTACAGGCCCTTCGGCCCTTGATGTTGCGCCAACCAATGTACCAATTTTATGACCCTCTATCCTAAACTATTCAATGCTGTCCATATGCCTATCCACTGACCATTTGATCGCCCTTAAATTTGACAAGTCCACAACTGCTGCAGGCAAGGCATTCCACGCCTTTACTACCCTCTGAGTAAAGAACCACCTCTAGCATCTGTCCTATAACTATCACCCCTTAATTTAAAGCTATGTCCCCTTGAGCTATCCATCTCCATCCGAGGAAAAAGGCTCTCACTATCCACCAATGCTCATTCAATCAGGCGGCGGATGAAGAGTTTGACCTCAATTTCTCAAGATGAAAGGTAGATTTTACATCAAATCTGCAGCTTAGAGACTCTGCTTCAGAGCCAGGAACTCTGCATTTGCATCCCATCACAAAGGTTGATGGCCAAGGAAGATGTATTCATAACACTGCCAAACCAGTTTAGTGCCAATCTGCAAAACCTTCCCAGTACACGCCGGTGGAGACGGTAAGAGTGAGAGAGATTCCAGATCACAATGTGATGGAAAGGATATTGGAGCCTCTCCCATCACCATCCATAGCTCCAGGCTACAACACACATGGAAAAACGCGTGTGTTGCCACAGCAACTCAGACTCTGAGTGAATCATCTTCACTCAAGTGGGCCATCCTCACCGCCCCTAGTACTGGTCACCCCACAGGTGAAAACCTCTTCTGTTGAGCTGCAAACTCCAATCTTTACCTGTCGGCTAGGAAAAAGGTTTGCACTTGGGCGGCACAATAGCACAGTGGTTAGCAGTGCTGCTTCACTGCTCCAGAGATCCGGGTTCGATTCCCGGCTTAGATCACTGTCTGTGCAGAGTTTACACATTCTCCTTGTGTCTGCGTGGGTTTCCTCCAGGTGTTCCAGTTTCCTCCCACAGTCCAAAGATGTGCAGGTTACGTTGATTGGCCATGCTAAAAAGAAATTGCCCCTTAGGGTCCTGACATGCATAGATTAACGGGATTAACAGGTAAATATATAAGGGATATGGGGCCTGGGTGAGATTGTGTTCGGTGCAAACTCTTATGGGCCGAATGTCCTTCTTCTGCACTGTAGAATTTCTATGATGTGTGGATAGCTGGATTGGCCATGCTAAATTGCCCCTTAGTCTCAGGGGGATTAGTTAGGGTAAATGCATGGAGATAGGGTGGGATTGTGTTTGGTGGGGACTCAATGGGCTGAATGGCTTCCTTCTGCACAGTAGGATTCTATTTTGTTCAGCATCATTATTCATAGAACAGCTCAGGAAAGTAACATAGCAGCAATTACTTTCACTGACAGCCACCGTTATTGAACAGAATGACGATAGAAAGCAGAGAAAATCGAACGCTTCCTATCAGATTATATTTACAGTTGACACACAGTTAGATCAGCAACTTCTTCACATCTCTGCAAGATCAAGTGTCATTGTTAAAAGGTTTAATGTCAGGAATTATCAGGCTCTGATCTTATTGACAAATGAAACTTGCTGCCTTTGTCTTCGAGCTGATGAGGTCACCAACTGGCTCTGAGTCATTGCTCCTGAACCTTATCTCACCACTTAGCTCAGACAGCACAATGTGACGGGGGAGAAGTCACGTCTCTGTCTCCAACCCACAGCTATTGGCAGATGGTGTGGGGCACTGCGTTGGCGACACGGGTCCCTGAACACTGTAGAATTTCACAAGGGGCCACCACTGCAAGTGAATCAGAATTGATACACCAGGTTAAAAATTCATGCTTAATCCTGCATTGAAGAACTAATCCTTAAAGGAAAGTACAAATATTGCATCACAAAGCAAGAGGATCCCTCAGATCAGAGAACCATACAACAACACAGCACAGAAACAGGCCCTTTGGCCCCTCTTGTCTGTGCTGAACCATTTTTCTGCCTAGTCCCACTGACCTGCGCTTGGACCATTTCCCTCCACACCCCTCTCATCCATGAACCGGTTTTCCTTAAATGTTAAAAGTGATCCGCATTCACCACTTCATCTGAGAGCTCATTCCACATTCCCACCACTCTGTGCAAAGAATCCCCCCCCCCCCATTTTCCTTTTAAACTTTTCCCCCTTCACCCTTAACCCATGTCTTCTTCAAAGTTACTTAAAAGTCCTTCGAATACTTTTGAACTGTAATCAGTGCTGGTATGTAGACAGCCAATTTGTGCATAGCAAGCTCCCATAACACACACACAAATACATCAATTAAGTTTGAAGTTTATTTATTACTCACAAGCAGGCTTACATTAACATTGCAATGAAGTTACTGTGAAAATCCTCTCGCTGCCACACCCCAATAGACAGAGAGAGAATTTAGTATGGCCAATGCACCTAACCAGCACGTCTTTCGGACTGTGGGAGGAAACCAAAGCACTCGGAGAAAACCCATGCAGATGTGAGGAGAACATCCAGACTCTGCACAGAGAGTGAATTAAGTGGGAAATTGAAGCTGGGTTCCTGGTGCTGTGAAGTAGCAGTGCTAACCATCGTGCCACTGAACATTCATACACACACGCCTCTACTTTCGCAGGAAGCTAAGGAAATTTGGCTTGCCCATTCCAACACTCACCAACTTTTACAGATGCGCTACACAAAATATTTTTTCTGATTGTATCACAGCTTGGTCTGGCTCCTGCTCTGCCAAGACCACAAGGAACTACAAAAGGTCGTGAATGTAGCCCAATCCATTATTCAAACCAGCCTTCCATCCATTGAATCTGTCTACACTTCCCGCTGCCTCAGAAAAGCAGCCAGCATAATCAAGGACCCCTGGAAATTCTCTCTTCCACTTTCTTCCATTAGGAAAATAATACAAAATTCTGAGGTCACATACCAACCAATTCAAAACAGCTTCTTCTCTGCTGCTGTTAGACTTTTGAATGGGAATACCTCGCATTAAGTTGATTTTCTCTTCACCCTGTGACTGTAACACTACATTCTGCACCCTCCCCTTTCCTTCTCCATGTACAGTATACTTTATTGTATAGAATGCAAGAAATAATACTTTTCACTATATATTAATACACGTGACAATAATAAATCAAATCAAATACACATAAGCACACAAATACATACGCATATACATTCTCACATACACGTACACAATGAAACACAGTCATACATACATACATACCACATACTTTTATACACATGGACAAACGCACACACGTATAGACACATGCAAACACACCCAAACAAATGCACAAAACAGAAACACTTTCACACATACACAGCACAGATATACTTACATTGACACAGTGGTACACTGTCTTACGCACACACAGACATATAAACAGATACACACATGGATACAGGCCCAGCTAAATACCTGAAACCTAGATTTCAAACAGGCCTGAATGTTTGGATTTGTTTGGATAACCCTCGGACTGTGAAAGTACCCCTTTGTATATGGTCCTGGGTCACCTTTGTAAGAGGTCAGGTGCCAATTTTAAAGAGGCTGGATGCCCTTTGGAGGAGTAAGATATAAACTCTTTGTAACGTGGACTATCACAGCATTCTCAAACTGTGAAATAACTGTCAAAGATGTCAAAGAATTTAATTCTGCTGAGCTTTAAATTTAAAAAGGTGATGGGTTTCAATCAACAATATTTCACTCTTTCTATCAACATAAATTTGAGGATTATCATTCTTGGATTTTTGCGGGATAACTGAATTTGCAACCTAATATTATCACAGCGAAGTGCCTGTTAAGTGAGAAGTTTGATTGATAGTTGCAAGTGGTTGTAAGTTAAAACGTTTGTTTTCTTAAAAGATTATTTGAAGTAATTGCAGTGTTTTGAATGTTTTATTCAAAATGAGTATTTTGTTGAAGTAACAGCATCAGCAATTGACACATAACTTTCTTTGAGGTCAGCATTCCTCCTGGGGTCTTCCCATGTCGCTATAAAGAACAAAGAACAAAACAGCACAGGAAACAGGCCCTTCAGCCCAACAAGCCCACGCCACCACCTCGATGTTCCCACTTCTATAAAGGTGAGATGGCAGTCAGAGGATTACGAGAAAGGGTGATGGGTGGCGGAGGAGGGGGAGGCACTTTTTTGGCATAAAGTTCCATTAAATTGGTGTTGTATCTATAAAGGAATGATAGCTTGGCTTCGGAGCATGAGGAGCTAAAGGAGTGGGTTGAAGGGCACAGGATAGAAAATGAGGGAATAAGGACAAATGTGAAGTAATGCATTTTGGAAGGTCCAATGCATGTAGGAATTGTACAGTAAATGATAGAACTCCCTAGGGATATTGACAGGCAGAGAGATTTGGGCGTACATGTCCATCGATCACTGAAAATAGCAACGTAGGCGGGTGGGGTAGTCATAAAGGTATACAGCATGTTTGCCTTCATCAGTCGGGGCATTGAGTATAAAAATTGATGGTTCACGCTGTAGCTGTATAGAACTTAAGGCTTCATTTGGAATATTGTGTATAATTCTGTTCACCACAATACCGGAAGGATGTGGATGCTTCGGAGAGGGTCTGGAAGTGGTTTGCCAGGATGGAGGGTCTGGAGGGTATTAGCTATGAAGAGAGGTTGGATAAACTTGGTTTGTTCTCACCGGAATGACAGAGGTTGAGGGGTGACCTGATAGAGGTTTACAAGATTATAAATGGCACGGACAGAGTGGACAGTCAGATGCTCTTTCCTAGGGTAGAAAAGTGAAGCGTAGGTTTAAGATGCATGAGGAACAGTTCAGAGGGGGTGTGCAAGGCAAGTTTTTTTTTTACACAAAGAGTGGTGAATGTCTGGAGTGCACTGCCTGGTGATATGGAGAGCAAGTACAATAGCGGCATTTAAGGGGCAGCTGGACCAATACGTGAATAGATCGGGAATGGAAGGATACGGACTCTGTAGAATCATAGAATCCTATAGTGCAGAAAGAGGCCCTTCAGCCCATAAGTCTGCACTAACTGCAATCCCATCCCCATATCCTCACATATATTTTACCCACTAATCCCTGTAACGGCCAATCAATGTAACCCGCACATCTTTGGACTGTGGGAGGAAAGCGGAGCACACGGAGGAAACCCACACAGACATGGGGAGAATGTGCGCACTCCACAGTGACCCAAGCCGGGAATCGAATCCCGATCCCTGGAGCTGTTGAAGCAGCAGTGCTAACCACTGTACTACTGTACCACCTAGTAAGTGCATACGGTTTTAGTTGTGGCAGACATCATAATCGGTGCAGGCTTGGAGGGCCAAAGGCACTTCACCAGGGGCAATTAGGGATGGGCAATACATGATAGCATAGCCCAACGACGTTCACACCCTGGAAGATAAGTAAATAAAAAAAACAAAGTGCAAAAGTATTGGCCGGAACTCTGCCACCTCACTCGCCACGGAATTGGAGCTGGCAAGGATCTGACAATCCCCATTGGCCTCAGGCAGAAATCGTCCAAACGAGGCTGTAAAATGCCACCCATTCTCAATGAGAGATTGAATAGACTGGCCCTGTATTCATTAGAGTTTAGAAGGCTGAGGGGGGATCTTATAGAGACTTACAAGATAATGAATGGGATGGATAGGGTAGAGGTAGACAGGTTCTTCCTGCTTAGAAAGAGGGGGGCAGTTTAAATTGGAGTTGAGGACGAACTTCTTCACTCAAAGGGTGGTGAATCTCTGGAATTCTCTGCCCATTGAAGTGGTGGAAGCTTCCTCGCTGAATATATTTAAGTCACGGGTAGATAGGTTTCTGATAGACAAGGGAATTAAGAGTTATGGGGAGAAAGCGGGAAAGTGGAACTGATCCACTTCAGATCAGCCATGATCTTATTGAATGTCGAGGCAGGTTCGAGGGGCTGGATGGCCTACTCCTGCTCCTATTTCTTATGTTTTTATTCTGTCAAGATTTTAGACATCTGGTGCTCGTGGAAAGCGCTATGAAAATGCAAGTCTTTCCTTTCTGCCTCTCAGTTCCCCTTTGAAAATTCCTGTTGAATATGCTGGCATCTCCCATTCTGTCAGTACATTCCAGATCACTATAACCTGCTGTGTAAAAATATAATTCCCCACATCTCCAACTTTTTTCTCATTTCATTAACTGAAGCAAAATGAGTCAAAAAAATTTGGATTTGGAAGTCAATCAATTGCAAATGGCAGAGCTCCCTCGCATTTACTCTGACCCCTTCCATCAAGTAAGAAAAATATGTGGTCCAGTGTTTGCAGATCGTATGAGGTTGGGTTGATCAAGAAGGAGGATATTTGTCCACCTCCTTCCTCCAATGTCAGCCCTGAGCGAGGAAGTTCCTTGAACATCCGCCAGCTATGAGGTAGGGATTTTTTTTTTTGCAAAGCTGTGTGCCTTGTCCAACTGCCAAGCTAATGACCTTTGGATGAACTTGATGTGAACACCATTGGAGTCCAAGAAAGAAGGTTATGTATCTGGGGTGAGTTCCAGGCAAATTCCCCTCGAGTTGGAGATGAATGGAAGTGGGAGGTGGAAAGAGAGAGAGGAAAAAAACTGAGAAAATAATGAACCAAAGTCCAATTCACTCAGATTCTCAAGTACAAGAGAATAATAAGTACAAGAATGTAGGATTATCAAAGGTTCTGATTTTCTATCTTTCCTCTTGGTACCCAACCCTGTCATGGTGGGAAGATACCTTCTAATAGATCTTTGTGTGGGGGCATCATTGTGAGACTTAGCTGACTCGTAAATAACTGTATGTGCATCTGCATGGGGCTGAGTTACCATGTGGTAATTAAGGCATACAAGATGATCAGAGGGTTAGATAGGATGGACAGTGAGAGCCTTTTTCCTCGTATGGAGATGGCTAACATGAGGGGACATAGCTTTAAATTAAGGGGTGGTAATTATAGGACAGATGCTAGAGATGGGTTCTTTACTCAGAGGGTAGTAAGGGCGTGGAATGCCCTGCCTGCAGCAGTTGTGGACTTGCCAACATTAAGGACGTTCAAATGGTCAGTGGATAGGCATATGGATAATATTGGAATAGTTTAGGTTAGAGGGTCATTAGATTGGTTCCGCTGGTCAGCGCAACATTGAGGGCCGTAATGTGCTGTAATGTTCTATGAGTGAGTCCCTGTCTATGGCTGTACATGTGTAGATGTGGAGCAGCACAGTGGCACAGTGGTTAACATTGCTGCCTCACAGCACCAGGGGCCTGGATTCAATTCCGGGCTTGGGTCACTGTCTGTACAGACCCTGCACATTTTCCCCATGTCTGCGTGGGTTTCCTCCAGGTTCTCTGGTTTCTTCCCACAGTCCAAAAGAAGTGCTGGTTAGGTGCATTGGCAATGCTAAATTCTCCCTCAGTGTACCCAAACAGACATCAGAGTGTGGCAACTAGGGGGTTTTCACAGTAACTTCACTGCATTGTTAACATATGACACTAATAAATAAACATGACGGAATGTGTGTGAATGTATGATTGCCCGTGTGTGTTTGTCTGAGAGTGTACATACCTGCCTCTGAGTGTGTTTGTGTCTGTGAGAGTGTGCGTTTGGGTGCATTTCTGCAAGAATGTGAATGTATTTGTGTGTGTATGTGTAAGTGTATATGTGCACAAGCATGTGCTTGAGTGTGTAAGGTTGAGTGTGTACACATCTGCATGTGTGTTCATGTGTTCATACAAGTGTAAAAATGTGCATGCGTGCATGTGCGTGAGTTTGTATGTGTGTGTTTGTGTCACAGCCTGAGTTTGTGTGTGAGTGCATACCACTGTGTATGTGTGAAAACGTCTATCACTGCGTGTGTCTGACACAGATGCAATGCAAGATATGGTAACGCAAAGGAAGAGGAGGATGTGTTGAAAAGGCACTGGGACGAAATGAGATGCATCCAAGGAGTGAGGGGATGGGGCACAGTAAGAAGTCTCACAATACCAGGTTAAAGTTCAAGAAGTTTATTTGGAATCACAAGGTTACAGAGTGCTGCTCCTTCATCAGGTGAGTGTTTCAAACACAGTACATATATAAGCAAAGACACAATTGCAAGATAATTACAGAGTAGAATGTGAAGAATGGTTGGAATGTGAGTCTTTACAGGTACAGTCAACGTGAGTGGAGAGAGGATTAAGCACAAGTTAAAGAGGTGTGAATTGTCTCAAGCCAGAGCTGTTCATAGGATTTTGCAAAAGCAGGCAGTATGATGGGAGTTACAAGTAATGTGCAAGGATATTGAAGGAAGTGAGAATGGAAATTGCTGGGGTTTTGCTATGTGGGAAATCATGTTTAACTACCTCGCTTTGAGATGGTAACAGAAGGATCGGTGAGGGTAATGCTGTTGATGGGGTAGACACAGTAAGAATATAACAAAAAATCTACAATAAATGTGTAGAGTATAGGGCTAATGGTAGGGCTCTTAATAGTGTTGAGGAACAGAAGGATCTTGGTGTATGTGTCAATAGATCCCTGAAAGTAGGCAGTCAAGTGGATAAAGTTGTTAGGAAGGCATATGGAGTCTTAGCTTTTATTGGTAGGGGGATTGAATTTAGGAGCCGCAGCATCATGTTGCAGCTGTACAAAACTCTAGTGCGGCCGCACTTGGAGTATTGTGTGCAGTTCTGGTCCCCACATTATAAGAAAGATGTGGAGGCATTGGAGAGGGTACAGAGGAGGTTTACCAGGATGTTGCCTGGTATGGAGGGCAGGTCCTATGAAGAGAGGTTGAAGGATTTGAGGTTGTTTTCGTTAGAAAGGAGGCGGCTAAGAGGGGATCTTATTGAAACATATAAGATGATTAGAGGTTTAGATAGGGTGGACAGTGATAGCCTTTTTCCTAGGATGGAGAAAGCTAGCACGAGGGGACACAGCTTTAAATTAAGGGGTATGAGTTATAGGACGGATATCAGAGGTAGGTTCTTTACTCAAAGAGTGATTAGGGAGTGGAATGCCCTGCCTGCAGCTGTTGTAGATGCGCCAAGTTTGGTGGCGTTTAAGAGGTTAGTTGATAAGTATATGGATGAGAAGGGAATGGTTTAGTTAGGAGGGGCATTGCTTTTTATTTTGGTCGGCACAACATCGAAGGCCGAAGGGCCTGTTCTGTGCTGTATTGTTCTATTAAAAAGAATTAACATTACATCATGAGGAACGGTTGAAGACTCTGGCTCTGTACTGGTTGAAGTTTAGAAGAATGAAGGGGATCTTACTGAAACTTACAGGATGCTGCAAGGCCCTGGATAGAGTGGACATGGAGAGGATGTTTCCATTGTAGGATAAACTAGAACCAAAGGGCACAACCTCAGGCTAAAGGGACGATCCTTTAAAACAAGATGAGGAGGATTTTCTGCAGAGAGCGGTGAATCTGTGCACCTCTTTGCCGCAGAAGGCTGTGGAGGCCAGGTCATTGAGTGTCTCTAAGACAGAGATAGATAGGTTCTAGGGCAGTTTAGAACAGAGTTGAGGAGGAACTTCTTCTCTCAGAGGGTGATGAATCTCTGGAATTCCCTGCCCATTGAAGTGGTGGAGGCTACCTCACTGAATATATTTAAGTGACGGGTAGATAGATTTCTGATAGACAAGGGAATTAAGGGTTATGGGGAGAAAGTGGAACTGATCCACTTCAGATCAGCCATGATCTTATTGAATGCAGGGCAGGCTCAAAGGGCTAGATGGTCTATTCCTGCTTCTATTTCTTATGTCCTTCTGATTAATAAGAGGATCAGGGGTTATGGGGAAAAGGCAGAAGAATGGAGATGAGAAAAATATCAGCCATGATTGAATGGTCTCAATGGGCCTAATTCTGCTCCTGTGTCTTCTGGTTTTATGATCTAACTTTTATCAATTAAAATACCTGACATAATAGCATTTTTAATAGCTATCCATCTCTATTCTTCAAATTTGACAGTAGCATCCATAGACATAAATCTCTTCTTAAAAAAAGGTAGGCACCAAAAATAAGTAAACTCATGAATGTGAGATTTCCAGCTTTTGTTACATCTGTGGACAGAGCTCCAGACAGCAGTTTTCAGGAAAGAATATTCTCAAACAGCAGAACTTCAGAGAAATGAATCTAATCTTTTGCAGTTCCCAGTCTCCAGACTTGCAGAGACTTAGAGCCACTCCTTCTTTTCACAAAAAGTAACTGAGTTTGATTCCTCTGTGTAAGCCTAGCTCCACCCACTCACCTGATATTAATTAACCCAATCAAGAGGGTGTTGGCTATGAGGAGAGGTTGACTAAGAGATGGAGGCTGAGGGGAGACCTAATAGATGGCTCCAAAATTATGGTGAGGACAAGGTGGACCTTCAGAGGCTTTTCCCCCAGGATGGCAGGGTCAAATACGGGGGGACACAGGTTCAAGATGAGTGGGGAAGTTTAAGGGAGATGTGTGAGGGATGTTTTTCATACAGAGAGTGGTGAGTGCCTGGGAAGTGCTGCCAAAGGGGATGGTGGAAGCAAAACATTAACAAACATTTAACAGATATCTGGGTGGTTAAGGAATAGGGAGGGCAGACTTTTTGTTTAGTTTACTTGTGGCATCATGATCAGCACAAGCTTGGAGGGCTGAAGGGCCTGTTCGTGTGCTATACTTTTCATTGTGTTTTGTTCTTTGCTGTATGTCTTGGCAATATGTACAATACTGGTTAGGGTGCATTGGGCATGTTAAATTTTCCCTCAGTGTACCCGGTGCCAGAGTGCAGTGACTAGAGGATTTTCACAGTAACTTCATTGCAGTGTGAATATAAGCCTATTTGTGACATTAATAAATAAACTTTACCCTAGAATCTATCTAATTAGAGGCGGGTACAGTTTTGTCTTTTTAAAAAAGCATTTAAACAGTTACAGTAGATTAATAAAAGGGGTAGCATGGACAAGTTGGGCCAAAGGGCCTGTTTCTATGCTATAAGCCTCCATGACTCTATAACTCTGTGACACTTGTCAGTCCAAGCCTCCCAGAGTCCAAAAGATGTGCTGGTTAGGTGAATTGGGCATGCTAAATTCTCCCTTACACCTGTACCCGAACAGGTGTCAGAATGTGACGACGAAGGATTTTCACAGTAACTTCATTGTACTATTAATGCAAGCTGACTTGTGGCAGGAATAAATAAACTAATAAATAAACTGGCACTTCCATATTCCATCTTTCCTCTTCCTCCTAAGATCGTGAAAGAAAATAATTAAATTCCTTCTTTCTGTTCGCCCACATTCTTTCCTTCTCCATCTTCTGCTGTGCCTCTGTGTTCCACACACTTCAAACATTCTCTCTTCACCCGCCAAGAGAAAGAAACAAAAGTCTGAGGTCACATACCAACCGACTGAAGAACAGCTTCTTCCCTGCTACCGTCAGACTTTTGAATGGACCTATCTTATATTAAGTTGATCTTTCTTTACACCCTAGCTATGACTATAACACTACATTCTGCACTCTCTTGTTGCGCGCAAGAAACAATACTTTTCTTTGTATGTTAATACATGTGACAATAATAAATCAAATCAAATCAAATCTTCTATGGCCGAGGCAGTTCTGGATACACGTTGCCAGCTCACGTCTATCCCATGCGATTTCACCTTCTGCACCAGTCTGCCATGAGGGACCTTGTCAAAGGCCTCACTGCAGTCCATGTAGACAACATCCACTGCCCTACCCTCATCAATCATGTTCGTCACTTCCTCAAGAAACTTGATCAAGTTCGAGAAACACGACCTCCCCATCACAAAATCATATTGTCTCTCACTAATATGTCTACCTATTTCCAAGTGGGAATAAATCTTGTCTCAAAGAATCTTCTCCAATAATTTCCCTACCTCTCACATAAAGCTCACCGGACTGTAATTACCCGGATTATTCTTGCTACCTTTCTCAAACAAAGGAACAATCTTGGTTATTCTCCAGTCCTCTGGGACCTCCCCTGTAGCCAGTCAGGATACAAAGATTTCTCTCAAGGCCTCAGCAATTTCCTCGCTTGCTTCTATCAGTATTTCGGGGTATATCCCATCAGACCCTGGAGACGTGTCTACCTTAATGATTCTCAAGAACCCCAATACCTCCTCCTTTTTGATCTCGACATGATTCAAACTATTTACCCATCCTTTCCCAGACTCATCATCCACCAGCTCCTTCTCTTTGGTGACTTTTCATGACCCCTTTTAGCCCTCCTTACTTAAGTTTTTTCCACTTTCCTGGTACTCCACACTTGCTCCCTGTGTTCCCAACCTCCTAGCGTTGACACATGCTTCCTTTTCCTCTTTCACCAGGTTCACAATATCTCTCATTATCCAAGATTCCCAAAACTTCCCACACTTATCCGTTATCCCAACAGGAACGTGTTGGTCCTGAACCCCTATCAACTTACACTTGAAAGCCTCCCACAGGCCAGATGTTGATTTGCTCTCAAAAATTTGCCCCCATCTCCAGTTACTGCCTAATATTGTTGTAATTAGCCTTCCCCTAATTTAGCTTGAAGCAGACACATCTTTATCCATTAGTACCTTAAAGCTGACTGAATTATAGTCACTGAATTGTGTCCTCCTTCTGCTCCTACCTTCAATGTTTCTGTGTGTCCTCAGATTTTTGTATCTTTTTCCCGATGGAAGAATGTGGATGAGAGTATGTTCAGGGCGCACAGGATCCTTGATGAAGCTGCCTGCTTTTCCAAGGCAGTGGGAAGTGTAGACAGTGTCAATTGCTTGTTTGAGTGAAGGACTGGGCTTCATTCAAAATCCTTTGTAATTTCTTGCAGTCTTTGGCAGAGCAGGAGCCATACCAAGATCTGCCAACTAGAAAGAATGCTTTCTATGGTGCATCTGTAAAAGTCGTAGCAAACATGAGGACAATGTGCAAACTCTGCACCAACAGTGATCCAAGACGGGAATCGAACTCAGGTTCATGGCACTGTGAGGCAGCAGGGCTAACCCACTGTGCCGCTGTGCCAATATTGACAGGTTTGAATATCAATGCAGCTTTCTTTAGCTTTGTCCTACAATCCTACAAAGAGCATTGCACCTGCATTTTTGATATGTAGAGGGAGCTTTACTCTATATCTAACCCCGTGCTGTACCTGTCCTGGGAGTGTTTGCTGAGCAGAGACTGATAGCCAAGTTCCGCACACATGAGGACGGTCTTAACAGGGATCTTGGCTTCATGTCACACTATCTGTAACCCCCGTAACTTGCCTGGATTAGCAAAAAACCTCACTTACTGTGCTGTCTGGAGAAAATACACAATTCTCTAACCAATGCTCAGGATTCCCTTCACACACATTGTTAGCCACTTTAACACTTGAATAGCAGGTTAGATGTAAGGATTCGCATTCTAATCAGCAATCTGTAACTGTCTGTGTGGATATGAGTGCCTCTACAGATCAGAACACTGCATTTGCCTGACGAAGGCACAACATAGTGTTGAAAGCTCACGGATTTACTATCAAATAAATTGGTTGGATTTAAAATTGGTGTTGCAAAACTTTACTGAGTTTACCCCAGTCCAACGCCGGCATCTCTACATCGTGTTTGATGGAGACAATATAGAGGGAGCTTTACTCTGTATCTAACCCCGTGCTGTACCTGTCCTGGGAGTGTTTGATGGGGACAGTGTAGAGGGAGCTTTACTTTGTATCTAACCCGTGCTGTACCTGTCCTGGGAGTGTTTGATGGGGACAGTGTAGAGGGAGCTTTACTCTATATTTAACCCCATTTTGTGTCTGTCCTGGAAGTGTTTGATGGGGGTACAATGTAGAGGGAGCTTTACTCTGTATCTAACCCCGTGCTGTACCTGTCCTGGGAGTGTTTGATGGGGGGACAGTGTAGAGGGAGCTTTACTCTGTATCTAACCCCGTGCTTTACCTATCCTGGGAGCATTTGATGGGGACAGTGTAGAGGAAGCTTTACTCTGTATCTAACTCCCTGCTGACGGAACAGACTTGCTTTTCACACTATTCGATTGAAATTCAAGGTGTTATATTTCCTCTCATGATCTGAGACGTTGATAAGCACAGAATTCACACTAAAACCCAAGCACAAACAAATTGAATTGCAAAGCTGGAGGGGACAGAATGAATAGAAGGGGATGATAAATGGCTGTGTATGTCATGCTCTGGGGTAAATGTGGCTTGGAGATATTCCCAGTGTGGCATTTTATCTGTGTGGAGGGCTATCGTGTTGTTCTGTACCTCTGACCGCCACACCAATGCACTCCTTTACCCCTTTATGTCTCCTCCGACAGCTGCTGCATTTCCTTCGATGAACTTTAGTTGGCCTGTTTTGAGTGTCTGAACTCAGGTGAAACCATCCTTGTAGATCCCAGTTTCACAATGATTTCTGTCACACCTGCACTTATTCCAGCACAAGAGCCCATTTTGACATGCTCACGCTGCCTCAGTCCTTTACTGGTGAGGTGAAACTGTGCGTGCCAAAACAAAGCATGCACATTCAGAAAAGAGCGGTGGGTCTCCAGAGGTTAGACAAAGCTGGATCTGTGCAAAGCAGCTCTGCTTCTTTCAAAAGAGGAATTCCAATCACAGCTTGAATCTCAGAGCAACCAAGTGTCAAAGCCCATGAACGCTATGGTCCAGTTATAGCGATGTTGGATGGTCGTGTTAACTGCATCAGTTCCAATCCCACCATTGCAATTCAACTGACGTAAAGCTTTAAATTATCTGTGGTAAAGCTCCTTGCAAACACGTCACTGTGTTAAGAACCAGGAGCAGGAGTAGGCCATCTGGCCCCTCGAGCCTGCTCCACCATTCAATAAGATCATGGCTGATCTTTTTGTGGACTCAGGCTCCCCTTACCCACCCTCTCACTACAACTCTTAATTCCTTTACTGTTCAAAAATGTGTCTAAATATGCCTTAAAAACATTCAATGAGGGAGCCTCAACTGCTTCACTGGGCAGGAATTCCACAGATTCACAATCCTTTGGGTAAAGAAGTTCCTCCTCAACTCAGTCCTAAATCTGTTCACCCTTATTTTGAGGGCATGCCCCCTAGTTCTGGTTTCACCCGCCACTGGAAACAACTTCCCTGCTTCTATCTTATCTATTCCCTTCATAGTCTTACAATTTTCTCTTGGATCTCCCACCATTCTTCTAAATTCCAATAAATATAGCCCCAGTCTACTCAGTCTCTCCTCATAAACCAACCTTCTCAATTCCGGAGTCAACCTAGTGAATCTCCTCTGCACCCCCTCCAGTGCCAGTAGATCCTTTCTCAAGTAAGGAGACCAAAACTGTACACAGTAACTCCAGGTGTGGCCTCACCAGCACCTTATACAGCTGCAACATAACCTCACTGTTTTTAAACTCCATCCCTCTAACAATGAAGGACAAAATTCCATTTGCCTTCTTAGTTACCTTCTTAATTCTTAATTTGCCTTCTTAATTACCAAACCAACTCTTCCAGATTACTGCACAACGACACCCAGGTCCCTCTACACAGCAACATGCTGCAATTTTTTTACCATTTGAATAATAGTTCATTTTGCTGTAGGGCAAGGATAGATAAATGTTTGAACTGTGAAGGAATTAAGGGTTATGGTGAATGGCTGGGTAAGTGGAGCTGAGTCCACAAAAAGATCAACCATGATACTGATGTATTTCTCTTCTATCCTACAGGTACTTCGGTCCGCCTTGTTGTCCAACAAGGGGCATACACGCGGTGGGTCGTGAGAGGGCTGCTCTTGGATTTTTCGCATCACGTCATAACGTTAAACTGGACCAGTTGATGGGCAACATGACAGTTCAGTGACTATCACTGTTGCTGTGCAGATACAGGGATTTGGGCCTGTGTCTGTGGGAGCTTGCGCATTCTCCCTGTGCTTGCGTGGGTTTTCTCTGGGTGCTCCGGTTTCCTCCCACATCCCAAAGGTGTGCTCTTAGGCTGACTGGCGAAACAAATTGTCTCTGAATTGTCTCCCCAATTTGGTTCCAATGCAGATTTCCATAAACATAGACAAAGGTCATGAGTGGAAGTGGGAACATTAAAATGGCAACGCAGGCTCGTTGGGCTGAAGGACCTGTTTCCCATGCTGTGTTGTTCTTTGTTCTTTGTATTGAGTGGCAGAGCAGGCTCGGAGGGTCAGATGGCCTACTCCTGCTCCTAGTTCTTATGTTCTTAGCAGCTAAGATGGCAAATGGTACATGGACCTTTACTGCAAGAGGACTTAAGTACAGGAGCAAGGATGTTTTACTAAAGCTGTATATGACCTTGGTGAGACCACACCTGGAATATTATGTGTAGATTTGGCATCTTCATCCAAAAAAGGAAAGATTGCCATAGAGGGAGAATATCAAAACACAATCCTGCATCCCAGACCAATTCCTGGGATGCAGGATTGTGGTACAAGGAGAGATTGGATCAACTAGGCCTGTATTCACTGGAATTTCTCAGAATGAGAGGGGATCTAATTGAAACACATAAAACTCTGACTGCATTGCACAGATTGGAGGGAGGGAAGTTGTTTCCTTTCGCTGGAGGGTCTCAAACAAGGGGTCATAGTTTCAGGATATGGGGTAGGCCAAGTAGGATTGAGATGAGGGAATTCTTCACTCAGAGAGCGGTGTACCCTGTGGAAGGTTGTAGAGGCCAAATCGCTGAATATATTAAAGAAGAAATTGGACTTATAGGTTCTAAAGGTATCAGAGGATAAGGGAGTGTGGCATTGAGATAGAGGATTAGCCATGATCATGATGAATGTCAGAGCAGGCTAGAAGGGCTGAATGGCCTCCTGCTGCTCCCAGTTTCTATGTTTGTTTGTCAGCGGGTGGTCGAGGCCAGGCCTGGTTCCGGAGCAAGAGCCATGGAGAG
Source organism: Sphyrna mokarran (assembly GCA_024679065.1). Taxonomy (NCBI): domain Eukaryota; kingdom Metazoa; phylum Chordata; class Chondrichthyes; order Carcharhiniformes; family Carcharhinidae; genus Sphyrna; species Sphyrna mokarran. Next base: position 7,683,454 of record JAGIQG010000001.1, read on the forward strand.
ATTTGAAAACAAGGAGATTTTAAATCAAAGCAAAACGTGCTAAGGATCATTACACAGCCTCAGATAAACAACTGAGATTCATTCGATACTCTCCCAACCCATAACTGTACATTTATAGCAGCACCACAGGAATAAAAGGAGGAGGGGAACATAATAAGTGTAGACAGCATAACTCTCCCTTTAAATCCCTCTCCTCCTGTAAGGTGCTCCTCAAAACCCTATCATTTTGACTCAGATCAACTCACAACATTCTGACTCAGACACAAGGGTATAAATCATTGAACCAAGCCTGACACCCACAAAATCAAAGAATTTCATCAAATTGGCTGAACCATTTGTTGATTAAATTTGAAACTAGGCTAAAAGTTTCTTTATGAGTGTCACAAGTAGGCTTACATTAACACTGCAATGAAGTTACTGTGAAAATCCCCTAGTCGCCACACTCCGGTACCTGTTTGGGTACACTGCGGGAGAATTTAGCATCCAACTAACCAGCACGTCTTTCAGACTGTGGGAGGAAACCAGAGCACTTGGAGGAAACCCACGCAGACACGGGGAGAATGTGTAGACTCTGCGCAGACAGTGACCCAAGCCAGGAATCGAACCGGGTCCCTGGCGCTTTGAGGCAGCAATGCTAATCACCGAAGGGCTGAAGTCTGGATTTGGGTGCAGATTTAACATTTATAAAGACTGAGGTCTCATTTTAGAAAGGGGATCAGGGACTAATTGATTTTCCTTCTGAACTTGCCTCAAAACTGGAAGATGCCGCCTCATTTGGAAAGGATATAATTGATGAGAAATGATTCAGGGAACTCAACTCATTCCTGGTTTGGGGAGGTTATCTTGTGAAGAGATTGGGTCTACTCCCATTGGAGTTTGGAAGAATAAGAGGTGATCTTATTGAAAAATATTCACCCTGTCAAATCCTGAGAGGATTTAATAGGGTAACCTCCCAGAGGGAGCCTCTGCATGTCAGAGAGACTACAACATGGAAACCAGTTTAAGAATAAGTGATCTTCCTTTTAAGGTGAGTTTGTAACTTTTGTCCCTCAGATAGTCATTAAAGAACAAAGAAAAGTATGGCACAGGAACAGGAATTTCGAAGAATCTTCTTTCTTCAGCCTTCCAAGCCTGTGCCGATCATGATGTATGAACTAAAAAATCCTCAGGCCCTTAGTGAGTCCATAGAACATAGAACATAGAACATTACAGCACAGAACAGGCCCTTCGGCCTTCGATGTTGCGCCGACCAATATAAAAAGCAATGCCCCTCCAATCTAAACCATTCCCTTCTCTTCCATATACTTATCAACTAACCTCTTAAACGCCACCAAACTTGGCGCAGCTACAACCGCTGCAGGCAGGGCATTCCACTCCCGAACCACCCTTTGGGTAAAGAACCTGCCTCTGATATCCGTCCTATAACTATCACCCCTTAATTTAAAGCTGTGTCCCCTCGTGCTAGCTTTTTCCATCCTAGAAAAAAGGCTATCACTATCCACCCTATCTAAACCTCTAATCATCTTATATGATGATTGTCCATGTCCATCTATTCCCTCCCTATTCCTGTATCCATCCAGATCCCTCTTAAATCTTGTTAATATGCCTCCTTCCACCATCTCCTCTGGCAGGGCGTTCCAGGCATCCACCACCTCTGTGTGAAAATCTTCCCCTCTGTCACATCTCCCTTAAACTTTCCCCTCTCACCTTGAACCTGTGTCCCCTTGTAATTGACTCTTCCACCCTGGGAAAAAAAGCCTCTGACTATCCACTCTGTCCAAGCCTCTCATTTTGTAGCCCTCTATCCTCAAATTCCGTCTTTCCAGCGAAAACAATCCCAGTTTATTCAACCTCTCCTCGTAGCTGACACCCTCAGGACCAGCGCTAACCACCGTAGCACCACGCCACCCACTGAACCATCGTGCCACCCATCACGCCACTCCGCAGCTCACTCTGCCATGGCACCACCCATTGTGTCACCACCCCACTCATTGCACCAATGCGCCTCCCATTGTACACTGTGCCATCCACTGTGCCACCACACTGCCCAAGAAGAAGAAACATTTATTTCTTTGTTTCACAAGCTATTAAAAATTGAGGCTAGGTGGGTAAGGGCCTCACTTGGGGAATGGGTACGTTTCCAACCCGTGTCTGCGCCCATCCAAATATGACGTTGCATCTGAGTCGGGGTGACCGGGTTCCGGGGCAATCCCATTCTGCCAACTTTACATTCCGTTCACTTCAGAGCCCACCTTGGTGGGGACCCAATATTCTGCCCTAGCTTGCAATTGAGGATTTATTCATTGCGTTTATATTCTTATCTCTGGCCTGTTCTCGCCTTTCGATCCATTGCCCTTTCAGCTAGGGTTCCCATTCCCTGACCCTCACTATTTCTTACATCCATCAATAGAAACTAGGAGCAGGAGTGTACTATTTGGCCCTTTGAATATCATCATTCAATGTGATCATAACTGATCCTCCAAGTGACTCTTGCTTCCACATCCTCCCTTTGGTCCTCAATACTGTTTGAGCCAGAAATCCAACTCATTTTCCACTCAATAATTCCTCCTCCATCATCAAATCCTAACAGCACAGAAGAAAGCCATTCAGCCCATCAAGCCTGCACCAACAACAATCCCATCCTTGCCCTATCCCCGCAACCCAATGTATTTAGCCTGACACTAAGGGGCAATTTAGCACGGTCAATGTACCTGACCTGCACACTTTTGGATATGGAGGAAACCGGAGCACCCGGAGGAAACCCACGCAGAAATAGGGAGAACATGCAAACTCCATATACCCGGAGGAAACCCACACAGAAATAGGGAGAACATACAGTCACCCAAGGTTACAATTGAACACCTGGGCGGCACGGTAGCACAGTGGTTAACACTGCTGCTTCACAGCTCCAGGAACCTGGGTTTAATTTCTCAGCTTGATCACTGTCTGTGTGGAGTTTGCACATTCTCCTCATGTCTGCAGGGTTTCCCCTAGGTGCTCCGGTTTCTTCCCACAGTCCAAAGATGTGCAGGTTAGGTTGATTGACCATGCTAAGAAATTGCCCCTTACTGTTCTGAGATGTGTAGGTTAGAGGGATTAGTGGGTAAAATATGTAGGGATATGGGAGTAGAACCTGACTGGGATTGTGGTCAATGCAGACTCAATGGGCTGAATGGCCTCTTTCTGCACTGTAGGATTTCTATGAAATTTCTTCTATGAACACCTTATTTTGATTCATTTGTGGGACATGGGCATCACTGGCTGGCCAGCATTTATTGCCCATCCCTAGTTGTCCTTGTTCACAGGGAGGGCAGTTGAGAATCAATCACATTGTTGTGTCTCTGAAGTCACATGTAGGCCAGACCAGATAAGGATAGCAGATTTCCTTCCCGAAAGAACGGTAGTGAACCAGATGGGTTTTCCTACAATCGACAATGATTTCATGGTCATCAGAAGATACTTTTTTCTTTTACTGAATTCAAATTCTACCATCTGCCATGGATTCAAACCTGAGTATCCAGAATTTGAGCTAAGTTTCTGGATGAATAAGTGAGCAATAATGCCAGTAGACCATTGCCTCCCTGTTGCCAGGGCACGTAACCATGATTCAGCGAAAGGATTTGCAAGGAGAGCAAACAAGATTTGCATATACTCAACTTGTCACGGGTCAGTTGGAAGTCACACACTCCAGGCCATATTTTGTGACAATATCTGTTTCATCGACACATCCAATTTGATCATATCTTTCAACCTGTAAGAATGTTGTCAAGATGCAAAAATCTAATTTTTTTTTATCTTTCACGTTTGCCAGGAAGTTGTACTACATTTTTTGATAAGACATGAGTTCAGCTCCAGCTAATTGAGGGCATTGAACTTTCAGAAGGAGGCGTTGGAGGAGATTTGACTGGAATAGTAACAGGGATGAGGGGTTACAGTTATTGGACAGGACTCCCCTCAGAGGCAGTGGTACAGTGGTATTGTCACTGGACTAGTAATCCAAAGACCCAATGTAATGATCTGGGTTCAAATCCCAACGTGTCACATCATGAAATTGAGATTCAATAATTTTTTTTTGGAATTGAACATCTAATGATGACCATGAAACTATTGTTGTTTCATGAAACTTTGGGGCCCAGGTTCAAATCCCACCATGCCAGACTGTAGTCAATAAAAATCTGGATTTAAGAGTCTAATAATTTTTTTAAAGTTTATTTATTAGTGTCACAAGTAGGCTTACATTAACAGTGCAATGAAATTACTGTGAAAATCCCCCAGTCGCCACATTCTGTGCAGGTACACTGAGGGAGAATTTAGTACAGTCAATGTACCTCTTTCAGGTTGTGGAAGGAAAGCGAAGCACCTGGAGGAAACCCACGCAGACATGGGGAGAATGGACAGAATCCACACAGGCATTGACCCGAGCTGAGAATCGATCCTGGGTCTTTGGCACTGTGAGACAGCAGAGTAACCACTGTGCCACCTTGCCGCACCCCAGCCATGCAATGATTGGTGTAAAAACCCATCTGGTTCACTAAAGCCCTCTCAGAAGGAAATCTGCTATCCTTAACCCAGTCTGACCTAGTTGTGAGTCCAGAGCCACAGCAACGTGATTGAGGCTTCAATATTCTCTGGGAGGGGCAATAAAGCCTGGCCCAGCGACGCCTACATCCCTCGAACGAATATTAAAAAAAGGGGATTTGATGGAGAAGTTTGAAATTATGAAGGGTTTAGATGGAGTAAATGAAGAGAAAGTGTTTCCAATGACAAAGAGATTGCTTTGATTTGATTTATTCTTGTCACGTGTATTAACATAGAGTGAAAAGTATTGTTTCTTGCGCACTATACAGACAAAACATACCATTCATCGAGAAGGAAACAAGAGTAGAATGTAGTGTTACAGTCATAGCTGGGCTGTAGAGAAAGATCGTGTGAAGTAAATCCATTCAAAAGCCTGACAGCAGCAGGGAAGAAGCTGTTCTTGAGTCAGTTGGTACGTGACCTCAGACTTTTGTATCTTTTTCCTGATGGAAGAAGGTGGAAGAGAGAATGTCCAGGGTGCACGGGGTCCTTAATTATACTGGCTACTTTGCTGAGGCAATGGAAGTGCAGACAGAGTCAATGGATGGGAGACTGGTGTGCGTGATGGACTGGGTTACGTTCACAATCTTTTGGAGTTTCTTGTGGTCTTTGGCAGAGCAGGAGATAGACCAAGCGGTGATACAACCAGAAAGGATGCATTCTATAGTGTACCTGTAAAAGTTGGTGAGAGTCATAGCTGACATGCCAAATTCCCTTAGTCTTCTGAAAAAGTAGAAGCATTGGTGGCTTTTCAGAACTATAGTGTTCACATGGGGGGGACCAGGACATGTTGTTGGTGATCTAGACTCCTACAAACCTGAAGCTCTCGATCCTTTCCACTTCATCCCTGTTGATGTAGACAGGGGCATGTTCTCCTTTATGCTTCCTGAAGTTGATGACAACATTCTTTGTCTCGTTGACATTGAGGGAAAGATTATTGTCACTGCACCAGTTCACCAGATTCTCTATCTCATTCCTGTACTTTGCCTCGTTCTTGTTTGAGATCCGACCCAGCTGTGATGTCACCAGCAAACTTGAAAATCGAATTGGAGGGGAATTTGGCTCAATCATAGGTGTATAAGAAGTATAGTAGGGGGCTGAGAACACAGCCTTGTGGGGTACTGGCCTTGTGGATGATGGTGTAAGAGGGCAATTGGGCAAGCAGCTGGGATATGGAATGCACGGCTGAATGGGTTACAGATATAGATTCAATAGCAGCCTTCAAATGGGAATTGGCTCAATACTTTAAGGAGAATTAAACTGCTATGAGGAAAGAGAAGGACTCATTGGATTTCTCTGCTGAAGATTAGATGGGCTGAATGGCTTCTTTCTGTACTGTCCTGGTCTCTGATTCATTAAGCCCTTTTTCTCTTACTGTGAGGATTGAGGTTTATATCAATACTGATTCTAATGATCATGTTCGAGAAACTTCTCAAACTGTGAACAACCACTCACCTGATGAAGGAACAGCACTCTGAAAGCTCGTGAACCTGTTGGACTTTAACCTGTGAGACCTCTTACACGGTGGCAAAGTGGTAAGCATTGTTGTCTCACATCAACAGGGAGCTGGGTTCAATTCCTAGCTTGAGTCACTGCCTGTGCAGAGTCCGCATGTTCTCCCAGTGTCTGCGTGGGTTTCCTCTGCGTGCTCCTGTTTCCTCCCACACTCTGAAAGACGTGCTGGTTAGGTGCATTGGCCGTGGTAAATTTTCCCTCAAGTGTACCAAACAGGTGCCGGAATGTGACGACTAGATTTTCACAGTAAGTTCATCGCAGTGTTAACGTAAGCCTGCTTGTGATACTAATAAATAAACTTTAAACTCGACAAATTCCAACACGGGGAACATCTTTCACCAACACTGCTCTGATACTGGTGAGAAATGAGAGAACGGGGAACTGCGAAGGGAAGGTGTGCCCTGGGTGAGCGAGAGACTGGGATGAGAAGCCATGAGGGTTGGATAGTCTCCTCATGTGTCTGCTGCTCTTGTCCATCTAAGTGGCTGTGTTCCTGGGCAGTGCTGTCCACAGAGGCCAAGAGGGTTGCTGCAGTGAATCTTGTAGGATACAGAGACTGATGTGAGTTGGTGGTGGAGAGAGTGAATGTTTGAGGAAGTGGATGGGATGAGGGCATCTCTCTGCACCTCATCCAGGCAAGTGGAGAGCACTGATCATACTCCTGTCTTCTGCTTTACAGATGAAAGACACTATCTAAGTACAAGTGTTGGACAGGCTCTGGGGAGTCAGATAGTAAATTCCCAGCCTCTGATCTGCCTTGTAACCATGGCAGTTATGGGAGTTTCTGACCAACAGCAGAAATATTTGCTCCAGCAAAAAAAAGTCAACAAAAAAAAAACTAACATGAGTTGAACTGATAAAGTGGGCTGGGATTTTATGTTTGTAAATCGGACCAGCTGCTATCCCACACATCCAGGGGTCAGGTCATGAACCCAATACTCCAATTTTCCAGAATGCACTTGGCAGCCTGGCCGCCATTTTGAAAAAAGAGTCATTAAAGGGCAGTGAGGGAGATTTCACTTTTTCATCATCTGAGGTTTAAAAGCGGGAAGGAAGGGAGAATTCTCCTTTGGGTGGGGAAGAACCCTGTGCACATCACTGGCCCTGCCCAAGATGGCACCCACCTTTTGTACTCTCTCCTACCTCTCTTCTCCACGGTGCCCAATCTCTCTCTGCCCAGAACTCCCTGACCCCGGGATCCATCACTTCCTTCAGTCCTGCAGTGCCCATTGCTGAGTTCTGGTGTTGCCTGGCACTATAACTGGCTGGCAGCGTTCAAGAACAAAGGATAGTACAGCACAGGAACAGGCCCTTCGGCTCTCCGAGCCTGCACCGCTCATGTGCCCAACTAGACCATTCGTTTGTAAAGAGTGGGAGTTCCTCCACTGAGGGGCAGAAGTCCGACTCTCTACTTCTGCAGGACTTCTACAGTGCAAACTGCACTCCAGCTGCGTCACAACCAACTACTCTAACGATGGGGCAGGATCGGGAGGGGGGTATGTGGAATCCAGTCCACTATTTTTCACGATCAGAGGGGTGCCATAGAGTCATCAAGTCATTGAGTTTTATTACAAGGAAAGCCCATTATATACGTAAGTCCAGTTCTAGACACCGCACTTAAGGAAGGATGTCAAACCTTGAGAGGATGCAGAAGGGTAAAATGGCAACAAGGTTGAGGGAGCCTGTGGCATAGTGGCATCGTCACTGGACAATAATCCAGGGACTCCTCTGGTCAACCTAAGTTCGAATCCCACCATAGCAAAGAACAAAGAACAAAACAGCATGGGAAACAGGCCCTTCGGCCCAACGAGCCCGCGCCGCCATCCCGAAGTTCCCACCTCTACCCGCGATCCCTGTCCATGTTTATAGATCTATGGATTAAAAACCAAATTTGAGACAATTTAGGGAGAATTTGTTTTGCCAATTAGCCTAAGAGCACATCTTTGGGATGTGGGAGGAAACCGGAGCTCCCGGAGAAAACCCACGCAAGCACGGGGAGAATGCGCAAACTCCCACAGACACAGGCCCAAATCCATGTATCTGCACAGCACAGCGATAGTCACTGAGCTGTCGTGTTGCCCATCAAATGGTCCAGGTCAAGCGTACACTAACGACGTGAAGCACTAGGATACTCTCAAAAAAATCCAAGAGCAGCCCTCTCACGACCCATCGCGTGTATGCCCCTCGTTAGACAACAAGGTGGACCAAAGCACCTGTAGGATAAAAACAAGTACATCAATATCATCATCCATTTACACACTTCCCAGGGACTCCCAAGGCTCATGATCCCTATTTTAAATCAGTTTTCTATACCCCTCCATTCCCATTCTGTTCATGTGCCCATCTAAATATTTCTTAAATAATTCCAGACTACCTGCTTCCACCACTTTACTTGGCAGTGGAATTTAAATAAAAAGGAACTTCGTATTAAAAGTGAAAGCAGACTGGTTACAGACACACCATACAAAGCATCCTTTCTAGTTGCATCACAGCTTGGTATGGCTCCTGCTCTGACCAAGACCATAAGAAGCTACAAGGGCCCTGAAAGAAACTCTGTCTATCACGCAAACCAGCCTCCCACCCATTGGCTTTTTGTACACTTCCCATTGCCTTGGAAAAGCAGCCAGCATAATCAACGACTCCATGCACCCCGGACATTCTCTCTTCCACCTTCTTCTATCGGGAAAAGATACACAAGCCTGAGGTCACGTACCAACCAACTCAAGAAGAGCTTCTTCCCTGCTGCCATCAGACTTTTGAATGGACCTACCTCACATTAAGTTGATCTTTCTCTACACCCTAGCTAAGAGTGTAACACTACATTCTGCAATCTCTCCTTTCCTTCTCTCCTATATACTCTATGTACGGTATGTTTTGTCTATATAGCGCAAAAGAAACAATACTTTTCACTATATGTTAATACATGTGAAATAAGAAATCAAATCAAATCAAACCTTTCCTAGCCTGCAGGATCTTGATCAGCTGGGGAAGTGGGCTGAGAAATGGCAAATGGAGTTTTCAGTACAGATAAATGTGAAGTTTTGCACTTTGGAAAGCCAAATCGAGATAGGACTTTCATGGTGAATAGTCGGATCTTAGAAAATATCATGGAACAGAGGGACGTTGGAGTTCAGATACACAGTTCTCTAAAGGTGGAGTCCAGTATAGGTCAGTGAAGAAGGTTTTTGACATTCTGACCTTCAGTCAGGGCAGTGAGTTCAGAAGTTGGGAAGTTATGTTGCAGTTGTCTGGGACATTGATGAGGCCACACCTGGAGTATTGTGTTCAGTTTTGCTATAGGAAAGATGTTACTTAACTGGAGAGAGTGCAGAAGAGATTTATAAGGATGTTGCTAGGATTCAAGGGACTGTGTTATAGGGAGAGATTGGACAGGCTAGGACTTTTCTCTTTGGAGTTTTGGAGATTGAGGGGTGATCTTATTGAGGTGTACAAGATCGTGGGAGACATGATAGGGTGAGTGCACTCTGCCTTTTTTCCCAGGGCTGGAGAATCAAGAATTAGAGAGCATAAGTTTAAATTAAGCTGAGGAGATTTTCACAGTAACTCAGTATTAATGTAAACCTACTTGTGACTAATATATAAATAAACTTTAAGTTAAGAGGGGAGAGAATTAATGGGAACCCAAGAAGCAGCGATTTTACGGAGGGTAGTACGTGTGTGGAATGAGCTGCCTGAGGAAGTGGGTGAGGTAGGGACATTGACAACATTTAAAAGGCATTTGGACAGGAAAGGTTTAGTGGGATATGGGTCAGATGCAGGCAAATGGGGTTAGCTTAGATTGGTCAGCATGGACCAGGGCCGTAGATTCTAGGATTGTACAACTTTCGGCGCCGGGAACTCTTCCATCCTTATGGGATGCTGGATTTGCCCTCAGTGTGACATCTCATCCTCAAGTGGGCCTCTCTGTCAGTGTAGCGCTTCCTCAGTGCATCGTGAGCACAGCCCAACCCTCTAGCGTGGGATTTGAACCCATGACCTTCTGACACCACAGGCCATGATGGATTGGCCATTGAGCCACAAGGCAGGGCAGTGTGCTAAACGCACTTGAGCCAGCAGGAAATGTGGTCAAGCCATTTCAGGATTTATTTACATTTCCTCCCTAACATCTCGGCTCGAAATTTTTTCTGGAATCTCTTGCCCACACCACATCCTTCCTCACAACCCACACTGAGGAAGCACTGCTCATGGGAAAGGCAGGAACTATTTGAATGGGAAGTGAATGACTCATCTTTCTAGACCCTGGGTCTACTCCAGTTCAAGCTTCCCTTTTCCCTCTCCCCCTCTGTCTCTCTCTCTCTCCAGTTTGACTCTAATGGCCCTGATGGATTGGATTGATGTCCCAAATCTCAATCCCTTCAAGATGAGACACTCACAACAAAATCTTTTTCTTCCTCGTAATAGTTGCTCATGACGTTAGTGGTGAGCTTGAACCAATTCCACTTAACTGAGCATCTTCCTGGGACACTTGAGAGTGTGCTGCTTTGCTGTGGGGGCTGGAGTCACACATAGGCCCACGCTGAGTAAGATTGGCAGATTCCCTTCCTGAAAAGACATAAGCAAACCAGCTGGGGGGGGGTTTGCCACATCTGACTGAGACAGCTTTTTATTGTTTAGATCGACGTCTTTCTGGGAATTCAATTTTTCCAAACGCCACAGTGGGATTTGGACTCACTGAATTATTAGTTTAGTTACAAGGTCACTCAGTGCAACACCGAGATCACTCAGCAGGAACGGGGAGAGGTGTCACACCCAGACCACAGCAAGTTCAGGCTGTAGCTTCTCTCCCTGACAGGAACCAGTTGGAATTTCTTACAGTAGCTTCCCTGATTATTCCCTGGTCCCAATCCCAATGCATCACCAGATTAATTGAAACCACTTTTGCAAACTTCCATGGTGGGATTTGAACTCTTGATCTCTATGGTGAGTAGCTCACACTATATCAGACCACTGAGTTAATGAAACATCATTATTTAGTGCACTCTATGTGGTTCCAGTTGAAGGGCAATTCCTCACAGGGAGAACACACATGACCTTTCCACGGCGGCACAGTGGTTAACATTGCGCCACAGAGATCCAGGTTCGATTCCCAACTTGGGTCACTGTCGGTGCAAAGTCTGCACCTTCTCCCCGTGCCTGCGTGAGTTTCATCCAGGTTCCCTGGTTTCCTCCCAAAGTCCCAAAGACATGCTGATAAGGGTGCGTTGGCTAAATCCTCCTTCAGTGTATCCAGAGAGGATTTTCACAGTAACTTCATTGCAGCGTTAATGTAAGACTACTTGTCACTCCAGTAAAGAAACCAAACTAAGCGATGGATTGCACATTCAACCCTGACACACTCCTTCTTTACATTGGGAATTCTTTAGAGCAGAGAAGGCTGAGGGGGGACCCGATTGAGATTTACAGATCTATGAGGGACATAGATAGGATAGATAGGAAGAAATGTCTACCCTTAGTAGAGAGCCAATAACCAGGGATTTAAGTTAAGGTATTGGAGATTTAGAGGGGATTTGAGGAAGGGCTTTTTCAGCCAGAGGGTACATAGAACATAGAACATAGAACAATACAGCACAAACAGGCCCTTCGGCCCATGAGTTGCGCCGATCACATCTACCAATCCACAGACCTATCTATAACCCCCTATCCTATTCCTTTCCATATACTCATCCAGAAGTCTCTTAAAAGACCCCAGTGAGTTTGCCTCAACAACCTCCGACGGCAGTCGGTTCCATTCACTCACCACCCTCTGAGTGAAAAACCTACCCCTGAACATCTCCTTTGTATTTGCTTCCCTGCACCTTAAATCTGTGTCCTCTCGTAGTGACCATTTCAGCTCGGGGAAATAGTCTCTGAGAGTCCACCCTATCTATTTCTCTCAACATATTATAAACCTCTAAGAGGTTGCCTCTCAACCTACATCTCTCCAGTGAGAAGAGTCCCAGCTCCCTCAACCTATCTTCATAAGGCCTGCCTCCCAATCCAGGCAGCATCCGTGTAAATCTCCTCTGAACCCTCTCAATAGCCTCTACATCCTTCCTATAATGAGGCGACCAGAACTGCGCACAATACTCCAACTGGGGTCTGACAAGAGTCTTATAGAGCTGCATCATTACCTCCTGACTCCTAAACTCTATTCCTCGATTAATGAAGGCCAGTATACTGTACGCCTTCTTGACCACTTCCTCCACCTGCGAGGCCGATTTAAGAGTCCTATGGACCCGGACCCCAAGATCCTTCTGCTCTACAACACAGCTAAGACTCCTACCCCTTATATTGTACTGCTTCATCCCATTATTTCTGCCAAAATGGACCACTACACATTTATCTGCGTTGAAGTCCATCTGCCACTTGTCCGCCCAGTCTTGCATCCATGGGAAGCTGGAGCTCATTGCCTGAAAGGGTGGGAGAGGCGGAAACCCTCATAAAATTTAAGAAGCGTTTAGATAAACACTTGAAACACCACAGCAAACAAGGCTATGGACCAAGTTCCGGAAAATGGGATTAGAATATAAATCGATGCTTCATGGCTGGTGCAGACATAATCTCTTTCTCTTTCTGTGCTAGAAAACTCTATGGGAATTTTCCAGCCCCGCCCATCACCATGCAAGCTCGGCTGACCTCGGGCAGGAATTTCCAGTCTTGGGGCTGAGCGCAGCCAGAAAAATCCCACCCTGAGACTTGGTGACCCTGTGACACCCTTCATTGAAAAATAGTAGAAAGGATTCCACCATTGATGGCCAGCACCGACTTGATGGGTCGAAGGGCCATTTCCTGTGCTCTTAAACTCGGTGACTCTATGACAGAGGTGTCAGCTCAAACCCTGTCCTTGGGTCCTGAGTAGAGCTGAACACACAATATCTGCCTAATGGTAGCTTTACATTCAGAAATACATCCAAATCTTTCAGAGTGGACATTAAAACCCATCTCCCTCCTCCTGTCTGAGTTATGAGGAGAGGTTAGGCAAATTGGGACTGTTTTCCTTAGAAAGACATATACTTAGAGGAGATCTAATAGAGGTGTACAAGATTATGAGGGGTATAGGTAGAGCAAACAGGGTTAAGCTTTTTCCTAGGATGGACTCAAATAGCACGAGGGTGACGGGGGTAAGGTATTATTTGGATGCTAGAGGGAGTTTTTTCACACAGAGGGTGGTGGGGGTATGGAATACGCTGCCAAGTAAAGTGGTGGAGGCAGGCATTCTGGAGTTATTTAAGAGATACTTAGATGGGCAAATGAACAGAATGGGAATGGAGGGGTATAGAAAACTGATTTAAAATAGGGATCATGAGCCTTGGGAATCCCTGGGAAGTGTGTAAATAGATGATGATATTGATGTACTTGTTTTTATCCTACAGATGCTTTGGTCCACCTTGTTGTCTAACGAGAGGCATACACGCGATGGGTCGTGAGAGGGCTGCTCTTGGATCTTTTTCGAGAGTATCCCAGTGCTTCACCATCGTTAGTGTACGCTTGACCTGGACCATTTGATGGGCAACACGACAGCTCAGTAACTATCGCTGTGCTGTGCAGATACATGGATTTGGGCCTGTGTCTGTGGGAGTTTGCACATTCTCCCCGTGCTTGCGTGGGTTTTCTCTGGGTGCTCTGGTTTCCTCCCACATCCCAAAGATGCGCTCTTAGGCTGATTGGCAAAACAAATTCTCCCTAAATTGTCTCAAATTTGTTTTTTAATCCATAGATCTATAAACATAGACAGGGATTGCGGGTAGAGGTGGGAACATCGGAGTGGCGGTGTGGGCTCGTTGGGCCGAAGGGCCTGTTTCCCGTGCTGTTTTGTTCTTTGTTCTTTGTTCCCCCCAGCTCCCTCACCCCACCCCCTAACCCAACCCCACCCCACCCCACCCCCCCTCCTCCCCAACCCCACCCCTCTCCCAACTCCACCCCTCTCCCCAACCCCACCCACCCCCCTCCTCCCCACCCCCCCCTTCCCCCACCCCCCACCTCCCTCCTCCCCACCCCCCCACCCCCCCCACCCCCCACACCCCCTCCCCCCAACCCCCCCTCCCCACCCCCTCCCCCCACCCCTCCACCCCCCCACCCCACCCCCTCCCCCCCTCTACCACCCACCCCTCTCCCACCCTCCCCACCCCCCTCCCCCCCACCCCCAACCCCTCCCCTCACCCCCTCTCCCCCACACCCCCTCTCCCCCACCCCACTCCTCTCCCCCACCCCCCTCTCCCCCCCCCCCCCTCCCACCCCACCTCCCCCCCCACCCCCCCCCCCCCCCCCCCCCCACTCCCCCCCCCCCCCCCCCCCCTCCCCCCCACCCCCTCCCCCCCTCCCCCCACCCCCTCTCCCCCACCCCCTCTCCCCCCTCCCCACCCCCTCTCCCCCCCCACCCTCTCCCACCCCCTCTGCCCCACACCCACTCCTCCCCCCTTCCCCCACCCCTCTCCCCCACCCCCCTCCTCCCCCTTTCCCCCACCCCCTTCTCCCCCACCCACCCACCCCCCTCCCCCCCCCCCCCTCTCCCCCCCTCCCCCACCCCACCCCACCCCATCCCCATCGTTTCCCACATTGCGGTGAATACAATTGGCCATTGGCTGCAATGTCCTTTGGGTGGTGTGATGACTTCAGCCAGGCTAATGAGGTTGGCATGCTAAAGTATGAACTATCTGATGAGTCCTACACAAGTGGCTGAGTGGTTAAGGCAATGGATTAGTAATGCATTGTGCTTTACATGCATGGGTTTGAATCCCATTTCAGGCTGTTCCTCCTCCTTTTGGGGAGCTGCCTTTTTAATTTGTCCCTAAGTTAATTTGAGTTAGTTTATTTGTTTGGTATGCAACCTGATGAGTCCTCGTTGATGGTTGAATCAGGGAGCCTCATGCTCCCTATTTAAAACAGATGTGTCAGCATCTCAGCCTGCATTCAACAGGGTGCAACAGGACAGCTGGTTGTGTACTGATGTGTGGTGTAAGTAAAGTAACCTGGGGACAGGACTTTTGCCCCTGTGGAGTTACAGATGGTCCCGAGGTTGTGAGGGCAACTCTGTTGATGCAAGCCTTTCTTTTTCTTCAAAGCCGCTCTTTACCGAGTCAGTCACAAGGAGATCATTTGATCCCTCACACCTCTGACTATCCAATTTACTCCCACACGCCAGCTTTCTCACTCCAATGGTATTATCATTGGGGCTAGTATTCCAGAAACCCAGCATAATGCTCTGGGGACCCACCATGCCTGACTATAGTGAATAAAAACCTGGAATTAGAAGATTAATAATGCAATGATTGGTGTAAAACCTATGATTCACTAATGTTCTTTTGAGAAGGAAATCTGCTGTCCTTACCCGGTCTGGCCTATATGTGACTCAGAGCCACAGCAATGTGGTTGACTCTGAAATGCCAGCAAGCCTCTCAGTTCAAGTGCAATTAGGGACGGGCAATGAATACAGGCCTAGCCAGCAACACCCATATCCCTTGAATGAGTAAAAGAAATGAGTCCTTTTTAAATCATTCTGTGAGTACAAGTTCCAGGTATTGGAAGAAAGCATCGCCACAAACAAATGCTGTTGTCACAACCAAGTGTGACAGAAGTTCACTCCAGGGCAATTCGATTCAATCGGCAGAATTCTACCGTGCCACCTCCCACAGAATGGGTTGTGGGGGGAGGGCAGACAAAATTAATGTCCGTTGACCTCCGTCGGGTTTCCTTGTCTCCGTTTGAGTGAAGCTGTAAAATCCCGTGTTTTTCTCAAAATGCCCTCAGCAGTGGCATCTGTTCCTCGATTCGAGGGTGAAGGTAGACTAATAGACTCTTCAGATTTGATTCCAGCTTGGGTCACTGTCTGTGTGAAAACCGCATATTCTCCCCATGTCGGCAGAGGTTTCCTCCCACATTCCGAAAGACGTGCTGGTTAGGAGCATTGGCCATGCTAAATTCTCCCTCAGTGTACACGCTGGAGTGTGGCAACCAAAGAATTTTCACAGTAACTTCATTGCATTACTTGTGACAACTAAATAAAATACACTTTTAAAGTTTATTTATTAGCGTCACATGTAAGTTTATATTAACACTGAAGTTAATGAAGTTACTGTGAAAATCCCCCTGCCGCCACACTCTGGTGCCTGTTCAGGTACACTGAGGGAGAATTTAGCACGGCCAATGCACCTAACCAAAATATCTTTCAGACTTTGAGAGGAAATTGGAGCACCCAGAGGAAACCCATACAGATATAGGGAGAATGTGCAAACTCCACACAGACAGTGACCCAATTCGGGAATCGAATCCAAGCCCCTGGCGCTGTGAGGTAGCAGTGCTAACACTGTGCCGCTGTGCTGTGCCCCCCGACCACTGCCTCGGAAAAGCGGTCAGCATAATTAAGGGCCCCATGCACCCCGGACATTCTCTCTTCCTCCTTCTTCCGACGGGAAAAAGATACAAAAGTCTGAGGACACTTCCCACCTTACTCAAGAACAGCTTCTTCCCCTCTGCTGTCAGATCTTTGAATGGATCTACCTCGCACTAAGTTGCTCTTTCGCTACACCCTAGCTATGACTGTAACGCTACAATCTGCGCTCTCTCCATTCCTTCTTTACGAACGATATGCTTTGTTCATATGGCACGCAAGAAACAATATTTTTCACTGTGTGTTAATACATGTGACAGCAATAAATCAAAATCCAGTATCTTTAATCTGCACTTCAGTACAAGAGAACTGTTGCTCAGTGGTTAGCACTGATACTTCACAGCACAAGGGACCTGGGTTTGATTCCCCTTCTTGGGTCACTGTCTATGCATAGTCTGCACAATCTCTCCTTGTTTATGTGGGTTTGCTCTGGTTTCCTCCCACAGTCTGAGCCTAAGTGCATTAACCCAAACAGAAGCCCAAGTGTGGTGACTGAAGGGATTTCATTGTAATTCTGTTGTGGTGTTAATATAAGCCTTACTTGTGACTAATAAGTAAACTTTACATTACGGTTGTGGTCACACAGGGGGCAGAGGCTGCATACACTCATTGAGTATTAACGCAAGACATTTAAACAGAAAGGTCATCCTAACCACAAGTCTGTCCTGTTGCCTTTTCCCGTCCCTCCCCTCTTTGCTAATCTGCATAAACACGCCTCTTTTCTTCAGTTGTCATATTCAAGAGTGTTCAACAGGTGGAGCTCTGACCTTACACACCAAACGGTGATAGCAGAATGCAGATAAAATTGGCAATTATTAATTTTCCCTTGCCTTCCTCCTGCAGTTTGTATCCCACCTCCACTCCCCACCCCCAACCCCCCAAAGCATCGACTGTTCTCCAGGGAAGGAAACCTGCTACCCTTATTGCCCAGTCTGGATAGATCAGCAGGGGGAGAAACTCTACCAATTATTGTGGAACACCAAATATTGTGTGCAGTTCACAGAATCGTAGAAACAGTGCAGAAAGAGGCCCTTTGGCCCATCAAATCTGCACCAAACACAATCCCGCCCAGTCCCTGGTCACCTCACTATAAAAAGGGTGTGGAAGCATCGGAGAGAGTTCAGAGGAGATTTACCAGGACGCTGCCTGGTTTGGAGGGTAGGTCTTACGAGGAAAGGTTGAGGGAGCTGGGGCTTTTCTCTTTGGAGCGAGAAGGATGAGAGGCAACTTAATAGAGGTTTATAAGATGATGAGGGGGATAGATAGAGTGGACGTTCAGAGAATATGTCCTCAGGTGGATGTAGCTGTTACTAGCTGTTATAAGGTGGGGGATATAGGAGGGATGTCCAAGGTAGATTCTTCACTCAGAGAGTGGTTGGGGTGTGGAATGGACTGCCTGCTGTGATAGTGGAATAGGACACTTTAGGAACTTTCAAGCGGTTATTGGATAGGCACATGGAGCACTCCAGAATTACAGGGAGTGGGATAGCTTGATCTTGGGATTGGACATAGCTCGGCACAACATTGAGGGCCGAAAGGTCTGTCCTGTGCAGTAATGTTCTATGTTCTATTAGCAGCAAGCTCAAGAACCAGACAGCGCCAAGTTAATGTGATCGGCAAAATACCCCAAGGTGCCATGAGGAAGCATGCAATATCTGGAAAGGACTACCTGGGAGTGTGGCAGAGGTAAATTCCATCATGGCATTCAGAGCGAAATCGGAGAAGTCATTTTTTTAGTCTAGTTAGGGCATCATGGATCAGCACAGGCTTGGAGGGGCGAAAGGCCTGTTCCTGTGCTGTATTTTTCTTTGTTCCTTCTTTGTTTTTCACAGGATCGGTGTTACTGGGAAAGAGCGGGAGAGTGGAGTGAGCTGGGTTGCACTTGCAGAGAGCCAGTGGGGTAGACAAGTTCATAGAAGTCCATGGTTCATGGAACCCCTACAGTGCAGAAGGAGGCCATTTGGCCCATCGATTCTGCACTAGCCACAATCCCATCCAGGCCCTATTCCCGTAACCCCACATATTTATCCTGCTAATCCCCCTGGGTCAATTTAGCATTGCCAGTCAACCTACCCCACTCATCTTGGGGTATGGGAAGAAACCGGAGCACCCAGAGGAAACCCTGGGTTTGAAATATGCAAACTCCACACAGACATTAACGTGAGGCCAGAATTGAACCCGGGTCCCTGGCACTGTGAAGCAGCAGTGCTAACTACTGTGCCACCGTGCCACCCCTCAATGGGGCAAATGTCATATGAAGAGAGACTAAGTCAGCTGGGATTATATTCACTGGAGTTTCGAAGAGCAATAGGGGATTTCTTATAAAATTCAAATGGAAATATTCCCAATGGTGGGGGAATTCCAGAACTCGGGGTTATAGTTTGAGGATAAGGAGGAGCTCTTTTAGAACTGAGATGAGGAGAAATTTCATCACTCAGAGGGTGGTGAATGTGTGGAATTCACTCCCACAGAATGTAGTTGAGGCCAAAATGTTGTGTGAGGAATTCGGTATAGCTCTTGGGGCTAAAGGGATCAGGGAATGGTGGGCTGCCTGGAATGAACTGCCTGGAATGATGGTGGAGGCAGGATGCCTCACATCCTTTACAAGCTACCTGAATGAGTACTTGGCATGCCATAACATTCAAGGTTATTGGGTCAGTGCTGGCAAGTCGGGTAAAGTGGGCAGGTCAGGGTATCCTGGCACAGTCGATGGGCTGAAGGTTCTCTTCTGCACTGCAGTGTTGTGTGATTCTGTGATAATAGGGGAGAGGAGTGATCAGGATATTGAATTTGATGATTAGCCATGATCATAATGAATGGCAGAGCAGGTTCAAAGGGCTGAATGGCCGATTACCTGCTTCTTGTATCTAAGTTTCTAAATGGCCTCTTTCTACATAAGAAATAGGAGCAGGAGTCGGCCATCCAGCCCCTCGAGCCTGCCCCGCCATTCAATAAGATCATGGCTGATCTGAAGTGGATCAGTTCCACTTTCCCGCTTTCTCCCCATAACCCTTAATTCCCTTATCGATCAGAAATCTATCTACCCGTGACTTAAATAGATTCAGTGAGGTAGCCTCCACCACTTCAATGGGCAGAGAATTCCAGAGATTCACTACCCTCTGAGAAAAGAAGTTCCTCCTCAACTCTGTTCTAAATTGACCCCTCCTTATTTTGAGGCCGTGCCCTCTAGTTCTGGTTTCCTTTCTAAGCGGAAAGAATCTCTACCCCTAACCTGTCTAGCCCCTTCATTATCTTGTATGTCTCTATAAGATTCCCTCCTCAGTCTTCTAAACTCCAACGAGTACAGGCCCAATCTACTCAATCTCTCCTCATAAGCTAACGCCCTCATCTCTGGTATCATCCTGGTGAACCTTCTCTGTACTCCCTCCAAGGCCAATATATCCTTTCACAAATAAGGGGACCAAAACTGCACACAGTACTCCAGTTGCGGCCTCACCAGTGCCTTGTCCAGTTGCAGCAATATTCTTGATAGACGGAAGTCTTGTAAGATGATGGTTTGTGCTGTGGTGGTTACTCTGTTAAGCAGGGCCTGGCGTAGTTCAGAAGCTTCACTCTGACATGTCAGTCTCTGAGAGAGAGAGAGGGCTAAGGAGTTGCTTTTATATTCTATCCACCTCATGATAAAGGCCAAGTGTGCTGCTCCCATTCTAACATTCTATTGTCTTGGGGCTCCAATCCCCAGACCGATGTGATGGATTCTGATTAACTGACCTCTCAGTGTCCAAGCACGCACTCAGTTACATCAGACCTCTTCAGACAATAAGGCTGTGGGTTTAAGGAGAATGTACCACCACCACATTTTCAACATAACAAAGTGGCAGCTTTGTCAGCCACAAAGTGGATGGGGAGTACATGCATTGCTCATTGAGATACATAGGGTGAAATCTTAGCAAAAAAAATGTCAGTATTGTTCCCAGTGAGAAAGTCAGTGTGTTTCTCTCTAGAGAAACCAGCCAGTTTTCTCTCAAGATCTTCCCATATACTCTGCCAACTAAAATCAAGAGGATAAAACAATATATTTGATTTGATTTAATTTATTATTGTTATATGTATTAATATACAGTGAAAAGTATTATTTCTTGCATGCTATACAGACAAAGCATATCATTCATAGAGAAAGAAATGAGACAATGCAGAATGTAGTGTTACAGTCATAGCTAGGGTGTAGGGAAAGATCGGCTTAATGCACAGTAAGTCCATTCAAAAGTCTGACAGCAGCAGGGAAGAAGCTTGATTGGTACATGACTTTTGTATCTTTTTCCCGACAGAAGAAGGTAGAAGAGAGAATGTCCAGGGTGCACAGGGTGCTTGATTACACTGGTTGTTTTTCCAAGGCAGTGGGAAGTGTAGATAAAGGGGGCTGGTTGCGTGACGGATTGGGCTACATTCACAGCTCTTTGTAATTTTTTTTGGATCCCGTGCAGAATAGGAACCCATTATCAAGCTGTATGCTTTTTTTTGTAGTGCATCTGTAAAAGTTCATGAGAGTTGTAGCTGTCATACCAAATTTCCTGAGTCCATATAGATGAATATTGGAATGCCATTGGAGAGCACAAGCAAAGATATGTACAGCTGGCCATCAAGACGGCCCAGAGAAAGCAGAAGCCAGAGAATCGGGCAACTCCTTAGCCCCCTATCTCTCTCAGAGACTGACACGTCAGAGTGAAGCTTCTGAACTATGCCAGGCCCTGCTTAACACAGAGTAACCACCATAGCACAAACCATCATCTTACAAGACGGAAGTCTACCAGAGAATATTATTATTCTCACAATGGGATGATGCCTTTATCTTCAAGGTGATCAAATACAAAGGAACTAAAGTTATTCAAGAGTTGTGCAGAGATCTGGAAAGATATGTTGGTCTCACAGGGATGCAGATTCATCAGAATTATCCCAAATTTAAACTATGAGGTCAGGTTGTGTGGAACAGACTTGTCTTCTCTGACTATAGAAGCTGAAGGCATAATATAATTGAGGTGTTAAAGATAATTAAAGGATTGTCAGAATGAACTTTCTGAAAGCTTTTGATAAAATCCCACATAAAGAGTTTAGTGTGCAAAATTAAAGTGCATGGGATTAGAGGTAATATATTGGTATGGATTGAGAATTGGTAACAGACAGGAAACAGAGAGTAGGAATAAAAGGGTCATTTTCGAATTGGCAGGCAGTGACTAGTTGTGGTCCAGCAGGAGGGGTCAGTGCTTACACCCCAGCTATTCACACTATACATCAATAGTTTGGATTAAGGAACTGAAAGTAATATTTCCAACTTTGCTGATGACACAAAACTTGGTGGGAAGGTTGTGTGGTGAGAAGGATTTAAGAGGCCTCAAGGGATTTAGGCTGGTTGAGTGAGTAGGCAAATACATGGCAAGATAACATTTTGGACAAGGAAACAGACTGGCAGAGTATTTTTCACATGGTGGCAGATTGGGAAGTGTGTGTATACGGAAGGATTCCATCATCCTAGTCCCTGAAAGCAAGCATGCTGGTTCAGCAAGCAGTTAAGAAGACAATGGCATGTTGGCCTTCATTGTGAAGGATCATCATTTTTAATCCAAGTTTTCACCAAAGGGATATTCCAGTTTTGGGAAAAAGGTATGAAACACAGGCAAAGACCTGAAAGGACAAAATGTTAAACCAACACCAATCCCACCCATCAGAAATGTTGATCACCTCATTGCCAACTCCAAGAAGGCAATGACATCCAGCAGCCTGATGTGATCAAGGGGATGATAGAGCCCCTAGGAATGCACTTTACACATCATACAATATAGAACATAGAACATTACAGTGCAGTACAGGCCCTTCGGCCCTTAATGTTGCGCCAACCTGTGAAAACCAATCTAGAGCCAATTTAACCGACACTATTCCAATATCATCCACATGTTTATCCAATGACCATTTAAATGCCAAGTTCATATCCAAGTTCCGCACACATGAGGACAGTCTTAACAGGGATCTTGGCTCCATCTCACACTATCTGTAACCCCTGTGACTTGCCTGGGTTAGCAAAAAACCTCACTTACTGTGCTGTCTGGAGACAATATACATCTCTCTAACCTGTGCTCAGTGCTCCTTTCACTCACATTGTTAGCCACTTTAAGACTTGAAAAGCAGGTTAGGTGTAAAGATTTGCATTCTAATCAGTAATCTGTAAACAGTCTGTGCTGTTATGTGTGCTGTTGGAGAACACCCCATTCGCCTGACGAAGGCCAGAGGGTCGAAAGCTTGTGAGTTTACTATCAAATAAATCGGTTGGATTTAAACCTGGTGTTGTCAGACTTCTTACTGTGAAACATGGTCCTATTCTATCCTCGTCTCTGCCCCTGCTCTCACAGAGCCAGAATGAGCACCCTTACTCCAGCATGACCAGGCTCCCCACGCTTCCATTCCATGGGGTCTAACCCAATTACATGGCCCACAAAGGATTACCACAGGTACCTCAGGGCAAGATCCGACTCCCTCTCTCTCTAACTCTCTCCTTCCATCTACAGCCAGGACCAAGGAATGGGTACGGGCCTCAGGATTTTGACCCAAGAGGACACAGGGGATGAAAAGTTCATCTAATCCCTGCAGACTGTTCAGCCCAACACGATGTGAACAGCCACCCCCGCATCTGCCAACAAAACCTTTGGTATTTTTGGGGATTTAACTATCATGACTAAGGGAGTGCAGGGGGATTTAGTTCAGTGAAGCCAAGGGTTAGTAATCTGTTTTTCATTAGCTACATAAGGACTGTTCGCATTGTTTATGTCGTATGTAGGCTGACATTAACACTGCAATGAAGTTACTGTGAGAATCCCTCTAGTCCTACTCAGCGCTGTTCGGATGGAGTGTGGGAGAAAACCGGAGCACCCGAAGGAAACCCATGCACAAGGAGAATGTGCAATCTCCCACACAGACCGAGACCCAAGCCGGGAATCGAACCCAGGACCCTGGAGCTGTGAAGCAGCAGTGCTAACCACTGTGCCACTGTGCCATCCACAATGACTTCCTCCCACAGTCCGAAAGACGTTCTGATTAGGTGCATTGGGCATGCTAAATTCTCCCTCAGTGTACCCGAACAGGCGCCGAGGGGATTTTCACAGTAACTTCATTCCAGTGTTACTGTAAGCCTACTTGAGACACTAATAAATAAACTTTAACTCAAACAGAAATTTGAAACTCTGTCCCCCAAGAAACTATTAATATTGAGAATCAGTTGAACATGGTTTCGCACAGGCTTTCAGATGGAACGGCTAAACAGGCAGGTTCCTCGAGCCTCAGGGGATTGAATAGCCTCCTTTGGTCCCTTGGGGGAGTGAACCGCCTCCTCTCGTTCTCCAAGGCTTGAGGGAGTGAAATCTTCCCCTGGTTCCTCTGTCCCTAACTGAGAGGAGGTATTCCAACAGAGTAGCGTTCCTTCAATACTGCACTGAAATGTCAGCCTGGATTATGGATTCAAGATCTGGAGTGGGGCTTGTTTTGAATGGAAGTTTAGAGTAAATTGGAAGTCTATTTACCATGAGGAATTCTTCCTTCAATTCAAACAGGCAGTTTATTTTTTCATGTCACTCTCAATATTACATAACCCGTTGGGTTTGCTGATCACTTGCAGATTTGTGTAGGAGGCTGGTTTTTCCAACTTTTGGAGTACTATGCGTTCTGGCCTGCTCGGAGTTGGAACAGAGCCCAAATGAGGCATGTTTGAATACTGTGCTTCTTTATGGTTGAGAGACAGGTCAAAGAGGCTCGATCAAAGAGTAGAGACCCTCAGTTCTTCCTCCCAAAGATACCTGAGGAGAGGAAAGGCCTCCGGTGTACTGTCAGAGACCAGGTACGTTGTGGTCTCCTCTTCTGGGCCCCCATGTTGATCCAGTCAGGACTTGTCTTTCAGTAGGGAGTCAACCAGCTTGTCGATAGGTCTTCCTTCAGCAAACTGAAGAGAGATGAAATCTGAGGAACACAGGTTGGCGGAGGTGGCTCAATCATTTTTTCCACCTAGATCAATCCTGAACTCGCAGAACTCCATCGGAACATAAGAAATAGGAGCAGGAGTCGGCCATCCAGCCCCTCGAGCCCGCCCCGCCATTCAATAAGATCATGGCTGATCTGAAGTGGATCAGTTCCACTTTCCCACTTTTTCCCCATAACCCTTAATCCCCTTGTCTATCAGAAACCTATCTACCCGTGACTTAAATATATTCAATGAGGTAGCCTCCACCACTTCAACGGGCAGAGAATTCTAGAGATTCACCCCCTTTTGAGAGAAGAAGTTCCTCCTCAACTCTGTTCTAAATTACGCCCCCTTACTTTGAGGCTGTGCCCTCTGCTATCCTTTCTAAGTGGGAAGAATCTCTCTACCTCTACCCTATTGAGCCCCTTCATTATCTTATATGTCTCTATAACATCCCCCCCTCAGCCTTTTAAATTCCAATGAGTACAGACCCAGTCTATTCAATCTCTTCTCATAAGCTAACCCCCTCATCTCTGGTATCAGCCTGGTGAATCTTTTCTGTACTCCCTCCAAGGCTAATATATCCTTTTGCAAATGCGGTGACCAAAACTGCACACGTATTCCAGTTGCAGCCTCACCAGTGCCTTGTACAGTTGCAGCAAGACCTCCCTGCTTTTATATTCTATCCCTCGCTATAAAGGCCAACATTCCATTCGCCTTCTTGGAATACAGGGACAATGGAGGATACAGAACAAGATTGACCATTATGGCCTATCAGACTTGTAGTTTTTCTCCATTCACCCTCCCCATTCTTTACAATCCAAACACTCCCTAAACCATCCAAATTCCAGGGAATACAATCTGGGTTCTGTAAACTTTGTACTTGTAAAGAGGTTTGGGGACTGTAAACGTGAGTCAGTTCTTGTAGAATCTTCAGCCTAGGTGCGGTAGCTTATCAAAGAACAAAGCACAAAGAAAATTACTGCACAGGAACAAGCTCTTGGACCCTCCAAGGCTGCAATGACCATGCTGCTCGACTGAACTAAAACCCCCAACCTTGCGTACACTATATTCCTCTCTTCCCATCCTATTCATGCATTTGTCAAGATGCCTCTTAAAACTCACTGCTGTATCTCCTTCCACTACTTCCCTAACAGTGAGTTCCAGCACTCACCACCCTCAGTATAAAACACAGATCAGTGTGATGGAGGTTCAGCAAGAAAGCTACGATTAAATGAGGATATCCAGTACTTGTGTCTGACCCTAACTCACACATGATGTGGAGATGCTGGCATTGGACTTGGGTGAACACAG
This sequence comes from Sphyrna mokarran, assembly GCA_024679065.1. Lineage (NCBI taxonomy): Eukaryota > Metazoa > Chordata > Chondrichthyes > Carcharhiniformes > Carcharhinidae > Sphyrna > Sphyrna mokarran. The sequence continues at coordinate 7,709,208 of JAGIQG010000001.1, forward strand.
TAAGCAGTCTCACAACACCAGGTTAAAGTCCAACAGGTTTACTTGATAGCAAATACTGCAAGCTTTCGCAATGCTGTTCTTTCGTCAGGTGAATGGAGGGTTCTGATGAGAAACTGACCTTTACATGCCCTGTTTCTGATCAGAATTCTCCATTCACCTGATGATGGAACAGCGTGTTCCGAAAGCTTGCGGCGTTTACTATCAAATAAACCTGTTGGACTTTTGTGAGATTTTTTACTGTCCTAACTCACTCATAACCAGGAGGGGGGAGTTTTCTGTCACTCTGCCACGGGAATCGTAGTGGGCTGGGGGGAACGGGGAGCGGGGGGGGAGGGGGGGGGGGGAGTGGACGATGTAAAGGTCCATGGACCTCGGGTGGGATTCTCCAGTTTTGTAGCGAGCGTGGCTGGAGAATTCCTCCCGACGTTCCGTGAGCTTTCTGTGCGGGAAGAGTGGAGTGTCTTTTTTCTTGTCAGTCTCATAAGTTTTACCTTCAGACCTTCTTCTGGGTGATTTCCTCAATAATACTTTGCATTTATACCCACAAAGCAGAAGGACATGGTGGGTGGTGAGTCTAGACTGAGTTACGTTGATATTCTAGGGGGGTGGGCAGGGGGACAGGGTTTGGTGTTTTGAACAAAGACATGAAATTAGGCAAGTCCTTGGGTCTTGAAGGGATCCGTCCGAGAACACTGAAGGAGTTGAGGGAGGACATTTATGGGAGCCTTGTTCGAAATCTTTGCTTCCTCTTTAGTCACAAGAGAGATCCCAGACAACTGGATCAAAGCCAAAGTTTGTTTGGTTGTTGGGAAGGCTGTACAACCACAGCTACACTTCTTAGGATAGAGGAGTCTTGTGGTGCAAGCCTCACTGACTCTGAGCCTGAAGTTCCAGGTTCAAGACCCAACGCAGGACTTGGTAGCCAAGGGGTTTCGGCGCTCTGTGAATCATTCCAACACGCACCAATAGCAGGCGGTAAGAGTGGGAAAGATTCCTGGTCATCCACATGGTGGAGAGAAATTGGACCCTTGTTCGTCACTATCCACAGTTCCAGATAACTGCACGCATGTGAAAATCACATTGCCACAGCAACTCAAGCTCCCAGAGTAAAGAGTAACAGCAAAAACGATTTACTAGGATGCTACCAGGACTTAATGGATTGAGTTATACAGAGATGCTGGATAGACTGGGACATTTTTCTCAGAGTGCAGAAGGCTGAGGGGTGATCTTACAGAGGTCTATACAATAACGAGGGGCATAGACAAGGTGGATAGTCAATATCTTTTCCCAAAGTAGGGGAGTGCAAAACTAGTTTTAATGTGAGAGGGGAGAGATATAAAAGGGTCCAAAGGGGCAATTTCTTCACACAGAGGGTAGGTGAGTGTCTGGAACAAGCTGCCAGAGGCATTAGAACGTAAAACGTAGAACATTACAGCACAGTACAGGCCCTTCAGCCCTCGGTGTTGCGCCGACCAGTGGAACCAATCTAATGACCCTCTAACCTGAACTATTCCAATGTTATCCATATGCCTATCCATTGACCATCTGAATGCCCTTAAAGTTGGCGAGTCCACAATTGCTGCAGGCAGGGCATTCCAAGCCCTTACTACGCTCTGAGTAGTAATGGAGGCGGATATAACTCTGTCTTTTAAAAAAGCAGTTACATGAGTGAGATGGTTTCAGAGGAAATGGGTCAAATATGGGCAATTGGGACTAGCTTAAGGGTTTAAAAAAAGGGCAGCTTGGTCAATTGAGCCTGTTTCCTTGCCGTAAACCTCTATGACTCTATGATCACCATCACCACTTCTTCCAATAGGAAAGCAAACCACAAGAGTTCCACAGGACCTCCACCCAGTATCCAGACCCAGAATTAACAGGCTCCACTTGCGAGAACTGTGCTGTTGGGAATGAAACACAACTCATAGAGTCTAGAGTTGTAGAGTCATAGGAAAGGATTTTCCGGCCTCGCTCATCCCCAAACCATTCAATCCCATCCAAGTCAACGCACCTTTCTACAGTTCACCTCTCACCCATTCCGATGCCCGCAGTGGACAGGATGATAGAATTCCGGCCATACAGTGCAGAAAATGCCCTTTGGCCCATCGAGTCTGCACCAACAATAACTACCACAAAAGTCACGCTAACCCCATTTTCCTGCACTGGTCCCAGATCTTTGAATGTCGTGATACTTCAAGTTGTTGTCCAACTATTTGTTAAAGGTTGTAAGATTTCCAGCCTCCACTCCCTTCCCAGACAGCGCATTCCAGATTCCCACCACCTTCTGAGGAAAAAAGCTTTTTCTCAAATCCCCTCTGCATTTCCTAAAACTATGCCCCCTCGTGATTGACCTTCGACCAAGGGGAAAAGCAGCTCCCAACTCACTCCTCTGAGGCAGAAGGAAATATTACATCAAAACCAATGGTCACTTTGACCAATTGACCTTCATTGGACAGCAAGCCAGTAACTTCCCAAGATAATCTGGACTGGGAACTCAAACTCTTCACCTCTGACCCACAGGTAGGAATGTTGGCAGGAAGACTCAGACATGTAAAACTAAAATAAAATAATTGTGGCAAGGGTGACTCCTCCCTGAAATATTAAGTGCTATCCAGGGCAAACTTGCCACTCGGAATGTTGTTTGATAATTACCTATAATTCAAAACCTGACAGAGGCAGGTAATGCTCATGTTGGACATAATGCATGAAACATCATTCTTAATTCAAAGTAAAATGAAATCTTTGCCATTCTTTCACACCTCCTTTAAGTAAGCAATAGATTTCCTTTCAGTTTTCCTGTGAATGTTGTTCCCATCGAAGTGCATTCAATCCATGTGTCCCTCGATGTTAAACTACCTGCCTGTGGGGATTGTCACAGTAAGAAGTCTCACAACACCAGGTTGAAGTCCAACACGTTTATTTGATAGTAAACCCACTAGCTTTCGGGGTTTGCCCCTTCCAAGAAGTGGTGTGAGACTTCATACTGTGTTTACCCCAGTCCAACACCGGCATCTCCACATCATGTAGGGATTGTAACATTGCAGGCACAAGATGCCCCAATGTTTGTTACATTGCTTCCTGTCTTATAACAAAGTTGGGACCATCTGAGAGTGTTTTAATAGGTCAGCAAATCAGCTCAATGGTTAGTGAGCAGTCACATCTTGAGGCCATAATGTTTGGGGAGACTAATGTTATAGAAACAGGGGCAGGCAGAGGTCCCAGTTGTGTTGGGTTAAAAAAGAGTTTTGAGGAACAGACTTTAAGTAGAGAGGGCAAAGGTATCCCTTTGGAGCAATGGACTGCCTGACACATCCATGGATCTGGAAGTGTGGTAGTAAGTTAATGTAAAGTGCACTTGGGAATCCAGGGGAAGGTATTCTAGTGGAATAGTTGAAGCCATCGAAGTGGGGAGTGATTTTTGGAGAGAATTCCAAGGCAAAGATGGAGATTTTATAGAATCTATTTAGGGGATGTGGGTTTTGCTGGCCAGACCCCACATTTATTGCCCATCTCTAACTGCCCTTGAGAAAGTGGTGCCGTGTACCAGAGGCTGTACATATTTATGAATGTGAAGATCCCATCAGAAACATTGTCAAACCACAGACAGTATCTGATGGTAAGTGTGGAGGTCCCATCAGAAACGCTGGAAGCACAGACAGTGCATGGAGTCCGAAGAATAGGACAAGTGTTAAATGAATATTTTTCATCAGTATTCACACAGGAAAAAGACAATATTGTCAAGGAGAATACTGAGATACAGGCCATTAGACTAGACAGGATTGAGGTTCATAAGGAAGACGTGTTAGCAATTCTGGAAAATGTGAAAATAGATAAGTCCTCTGGGCCAGATGGGATTTATCCTAGGATTTATCCTTGGAGTCTAGGGACGAGATTGCAGAGCCTTTGGCTTTGACCATTATGTTGTCATTGTCTACAGGAACAATGCCAGAGGACTGGACGACAGCAAATGTTGTCCCCTTTATCAAGAAGGAGAGTAGAGACAACATTGGTAATTATAGACAGTGAGCCTCACTTTTGTTGTGGGCAAATCTTTGGAAAGGATTATAAGAGGTAGGATTTAATAATCATCTAGAAAAGAATAATTTGATTAAGGATAGTCAACACGGTTTTGTGAAGGGAGATCGTGCCTCACAAACCTTATTGAGTTCTTTGAAAAGGTGACCAAAGAGGTGGATGAGGGTAAAGCAGTTGATGTGGTGTATATAGATTTCAGTAAAGCATTTGATAAAGTTCCCCATGGTAAGCTATTCCAGAAAATACAGAGGCATGGGATTGAGGGTGATTTAGCAGTTTGGATCAGAAATTGGCTAGCTGATAGAAGACAGAGGATGATGGTTGATGGGAAATGTTCATTCTGGAGTTCAGTTACTAGTGGTGTACCGCAAGGACCTGTTTTAGGGCCACTGCTGTTTGTCATTTTTATAAATGACCTGCATGAGGGTGTAGAAGGATGGGTTAGTGAATTTGCAGGCGACACTAAAGTCGGTAAAGATGTGGACAGTGCAGAAGGATGTTGCAGGTTATAGAGGGACATAGATAAGCTGGGTTGAGAGGTGGCAAATGGAGTTTAATGCGGAAAAGTGTGAAGTGATTCACTTTGGAAGGAGTATCAGGTATACAGAGTACTGGACTAATGGTAAGATACTTTGTTGGGTGGTTGAGCAGAGAGATCTCAGTATCCATATGCATAGATCCCTGAAAGTTGGCACCCATGTTGTTAGGAAGGCGTACGGTGTGTTAGCTTTTATTGGTTGAGGGACTGAGTTTCGGAGCAATGCGGTCACATTGCAGCTGTACAAAACTCTGGTGCGGCCGCACTTGGACTGTTGTGTACAGTTCTGATCGTTGCATTATAGGAAGGATGTGGAAGCATTAGAAAGTTGCAGAGGAAATCTACCTGGATGTTGCCTGGTATGGTGGGAAGGTCCACGAGAGACTGTTTTCGTTAGACAGAAAAACGTTAAGAGGTGACTTAATAGAGGCATACAAGTTGGTCAGAGAATTAGATAGGGTGGATAAATGGGAACCTTCTTCCTCGGATGGGATAACTAGCACAAGAGGACATAACTTTAAACTGAGGGGTTTTAGATATAGGACGGGTGTCAAAGGCAGGTTCTTTACTCAGAGAGTAGTAAGGGCATGGAATGCCCCACCTGCGACAGTACTGGATTCGTCAATAGTAAATGCATTTAAATGGTGATTGAATAAACATATGGATAACATAGAACATAGAACATTACAGCACAGAACAGGCCCTTCGGCCTTCGATGTTGTGCCGACCAAAATAAAAAGCAATGCCCCTCCAAACTAAACCATTCCCTTCTCTTCCATATACTTATCAATTAACCTCTTAAACGCCACCAAACTTGGCGCATCTACGACAGCTGCAGGCAGGGCATTCCACTCCCTAATCACTCTTTGAGTAAAGAACCTACCTCTGATATCCGTCCTATAACTCATACCCCTTAATTTAAAGCTGTGTCCCCTCGTGCTAGCTTTCTCCATCCTAGGAAAAAGGCTATCGCTGTCCATTGGACACTCTGTATCTAACATAACATTGGAATAGCGCAGGTTAGATGAGCTTTAGATTTCTCAAGTTGACACAACATCAAGGGCCGAAGAGCTTGTACTGCACTATAACATTTTACATTCTATGTATCTGATGGTGAGTGTGGAGGTCCCATCAGAAACATTGGGAGCACAGAGTGTATCTGGTGATGGTGAGTGTGGATGTCCTATCAGAAATATTGGAAGCACAGAGTGTACCTGATGGTGAACAGAACTGTTAGATGCTCAGCATAACTTCACTGCAGCTATTGTAAATTCACTGCATAACTCCAAGCTCCTGCTGCCAACAGCATGCAAACATCCAGGGTGCAATAGCGTGACTGCAGTGTGAGTCACTACATGCTGACCTGATGGTTCTTGGAATTACTGGAATTACAGAACCGACACATTCCCCCTGCCAGTTTCCACTTGGAGAGGAGCAGGTATTTCTGTGGGAAAATCAGTCTCCAATTAGTTTATTTTAGCTTTACCTTATTTATTATACCAATCTCTCTGTGACTACTGCTCGCAGTCATGAGCTGAAAGCACTGAGTACTCGGTATCTAACCCCGTGCTGTCCCTGTCCTGGGAGTGTTTGATGGAGACAGTGTAGAGGGGGCTTTACACTGTATCTAACCCCGTGCTGTCCCTGTCCTGGGAGTGTTTGATGGGCGACAGTGTAGAGGGAGCTTTACTCTGTATCTAACCCCGTGCTGTCCCTGTCCTGGGAGTGTTTGATGGGGACAGCGTAGAGGGAGCTTTACTCTGTATCTAACCCCGTGCTGTACCTGTCGTGGGAATGTTTGATGGGGACAGTGTAGAGGGAGCTTTACTCTGTATCTAACTCCGTGCTGTACCTGTCCTGGGAGAGTTTGATGGGGGACAGTGTAGAGGGAGCTTTACACTGTATCTAACCCCGTGCTGTACCTGTCCTGGGAGTGTTTGATGGGGACAGTGTAGAAGGAGCTTTACTCTGTATCTAACCCCACGCTGTACCTATCCTGGGTGTGTTTGATAGGGACAGCCTAGAGGGAGCTTTACTCTGTATCTAACCCCGTGCTGTACCTGTCCTGGGAGTGTTTGATGGGGGGACAGTGTAGAGGGAGCTTTACTCTGTATCTAACTCCGTGCTGTACCTGTCCTGGGAGTGTTTGATGGGGACAGTGTAGAGGGAGCTTTACTCTGTATCTAACCCCGTGCTGTACCTGTCCTGGGAGTGTTTGATGGGGACAGTAAATAGGGAGCTTTACTCTGTATTGAACAACTCATGAAGGAGAAAGTCATCAACTTCAGGAAGCGTAATGGAGGATATGCCCCTGACTGCATCAATAGTGATGAAGTGGAAATTGTTCAAGAGTTTCAAGTTTCTAGGTGTCCAAATCACCAACAACATGCCCCAGTCCCTCCATGCCAATGCTATGTTTAAGAGAATCCACAATGCCTCTACTTACCCAGGAAGCTAAGGAAATTCAGTATGTCAGCTACGACTCTCACTAACTTTTACAGATGCACCCAAATAACCCAAATCAGCAATGCACATGAGGCCGAGATTAGAGACCACAGATAACATAAGAGATAGGAGCAGGAGTAGGCCATCCAGCCCCTCAAGCCTGCCCCGCCATTCAATAAGATCATGGCTGATCTGATAGTGGTTCAGTTCCACTGATCCACCCGCTCCCCTTAACCCTTAATTCCCTTATTGGTTAAAAATCTATCTGTGACTTAAACATATTTAATGAGGTAGCCTCCACTGCTTCAATGGGCAGAGAATTCCAAAGATTCTCTACCCTCTGGGAGAAGAAGTTCCTCTTCTACTCTGTTCTAAATAGACTCCCAGTATTTTGAGGTTGCGCCCCCCCCCAAGTTCTTGTTTCCATTCTAAATGGAAATAACCTCGCTTCTTCTACCCTGTCTAGCTCCAATCTTGGAGGATTAAGGGATTCGAAAAGATAGGGAAGGGCACAGCAATGGAAGGGTTTAAAATTGGAATTTTCAACCTGAGCCAGGAATGGGGTGGACGAGAAACCAATGCAAGTTGAGCGAGCACAGGGATAATGTGTCTGATGGGAAGCAGAGCTTTGGATGAGATGAACATTCTCGAGGGAGTGGAATATGAGCTAGTCTGTCTATTCCTGGGGTGATCCCATGGTTGTGGGATTCAGGAACAGACAGGGTGAGGCAGGAATGGAGATGGGAAATGTTACACTGCAAATAAAACTCTGCTTACTTCATTTTTCTCAATTCATCACAGACTGAGGGACAACCATTGCCATCAGTAACCAATTGGTCAGAGCAGGAGCCATACGAAAGGATGCTTTCAATGGTGCTTCCATAAAAGGTGGTGTGAGTGGTAGCTAACATACCGAATTTCCTTAGCTTCCTGGGTAAGTAGAGGCATTGCTGGGCTTTCTTAAACATAGCATCGGCATGGAGGACTTGTTGTTGGTGATCTGGAGACCTAGAAACTTGAAGCTCTTGAACAATTGAGCATGTGTATGGTTTGCTTTATTTATGCCTGGATTTCATTTAAGATATTTCAGCCTATGCAATTACATTTAAACGTTGTTTAGTTGTTTCTGTAGCCTATTGGTTATCACGTTCGCCTAACACACAACATGTCCCCAGTTCAAACTCGGACAGAGATATTCATTAAGCTTTTGCATGAACAGTGAGGGAAATCTGTATGATTTCAGTGCGTTGCACTACATCTTCCACATCTTACAAACATATTATCTTTGTGTGGCATGATGGCACAGTAGTTAGCGCTGCTGCCTCACAGAGCCACCGACCCAGATTCGATTCATGGCTTGGGTCGCTGTCTGTATGGAGTTCACAAATTCTTCCTGTGTCTGTGTGGGTTTCGTCTGGGTAGTCTGCTTTCGTCCCACAGTCCAACAATGTCTGGGTTCGTTTAATTGGCCATGCCAAATTGCCCCTTAGTGTCTGGAGACTAGCTAGTGTAAATACATGGGATTATAGGGATAGGAACTGGGTGGGGTTGTGGTCGGTGCTGGCTCAATGGGCCGAATGGCCTCCTTCTGCACTGTTGATGAACTTTTATGATTAAGTGCCAGATTGTAGGGGTTAACTAACTTGATTACATTTTAAAGCTAACTTGGTCACATTTTAGGACTCAGAAGGCATGCTGGGTGAGCTAAAAAAAAATTGACTACATTTTTGAAAGTATAATTCCAGCAAAAACAGGCTTCTTCAGAAGCCAAACAAAGCTTTTCATGAACAACATCTGCGAGGCTGCGATGTAAAGATGGACATATTGTGGAACTGTATGCTCAGTTAGTCAGTCTGTTTTTGAGACCTGTCCAGTTTGTTTTGAGTTTTGCTTTAATCAGTTGGGGACTGGTAAACATAGTCAGTTTCTCTCTGTCTCTCCCTCTCTCACTTTAGTTTTTTTTTCTCTTTCTGTTCACTTTGTAATGATTTAACTTTACGTTCTGTTCAATAAAAGAAATTCATTTCATCAGTGCCGTCTCCATCTATTCTAGGGAATGAACGGACCCCACACTAATCAACTCACGTATTTTTCCATGTGACTACTAAATCCCAAATAATTGTTTCTCGGAACTTGTCCACCACTGATGTAAAACTGACTGCTCTGTAATTTTTGGGCTTATCCACACAATCTTTATAGAGCAAAGGTGAAACATTTGCAAATCTCCAGTCCCTGAGTCTGGGGCTGACTGGAAGATTACAGTCAGCCAGCAATTTCCATCTCATTTCCTTCAATACCTTTGAATACACTTCATCTGATGCCTGGACCCTGCCAACTTTCAGCACCAAAAGTCTATTCAACGCTTCCTCTTTTGGGATTCCCCTTCCTATCCTGTCTTTTCTCATAATCCCTCTTTGCTTCTTTAATATATTTTCTCACCTCCCCTCTGAACCTCTGTGTTCCTTTTGGTTTTGAACTGTTGTCTATCTCATACCTGCCATAAGTACTTTTCTTCCTTATCTTAATTTCTGTCTCCTTTCTCAATCCAGAAACTCTGGGTTGGTCTGACCCTGCCCTTTTCATAGAACGTATTTTGACTGTACCATTTCTGTTTTGAAGATAGCCCATTGTTCAGCTACACGTTATCCTACAAACCTTTTGTTCCAGTCTAACTACTCCAGCTTTGTTCTAGCCCCAGAATTAGCCTATTCTCATAGAATCACAGAATCCCTACGGTGCAGAAAGAAGCCATTCGGCCCATTGTGGCTGCATCAGTGACAGTCCCACTCAAGGTCTATCCCCGTAATCCCATAATTCACCCTAGTTAATTACCCTGACACGAAGGGGCAATTTAGCATGGCCAATCTAACCAGAACGTCTTTCAGATGATGGGAGGAAATTGGAGTACCCAGAGGAAACCCACACAGACATGGGAAGAATGTGCAGACTCCACACTGACAGTGATCCAATTGTGCTACCGTGCCACCTAAACTTTTGTATCATATTCTTGATGGAAGAAAGTGGAGAAAAGTATATCCAGGGCATGTGGGGTCCTTAATCACGCTGGCTGTTTTTCTGAGGCAGCGGGAAATGTAAGAACATAAGAAATATGGCAGGAGTCGGCCATCCAGCCCCTCGAGCCTGCCCCGCCATTCAATAAGATCATGGCCCCATAACTCTTAATTCCCTTGTCTATCAGAAATTTATCTATCTGTGACTTAAATATATTCAGTGAGGAAGCCTCCACCACTTCAGCGGGCAGAGAATTCCAGAGATTCACCACCCATTGAGTGAAGAAGTTCCTCCTCAACTCCGATCTTAACTGCCCCCTCCCCTTATTTTGAGGCTGTGCCCTCTAAAAACTGACTTCGACCGAGTTAGTGGATGGGAGGCTGGTTTCAGTGACTGACTGGGCTATATTCATGACCCTTTGTAATTTCTTGAGTCTTGGGCAGAGCAGGAGCCATACGAGCTTGTTCGTAATATATATAAATGATTTGGAGGAAAATGTAACTGGTTTGATTCGTAAGTTTGTGGATTACACAAAGGTTGGTGGATTTGTGGATAGCAATGAGGACCATCAAAGGATACAGCAGGATATAGATCAGTTCAAGGCTTGGGTGGAGAGATGGCAGACGGAGTTTAATTCAGACAACTGTGAGGCAATTCATTTTGGTAAGTCTAATAGAGATAGGAAATATACAGTAAATTGCAGAACCCTTAAGAGTATTGATAAGCAGGTGGATCTGGGTGTACAGGTACACAGGTCATTGAAAATGGCAATGCAGGTGGGGAAGGTAGTTAAGAAGGCATACAGCATGCTTGCCTTCATCAGCTGGGGTACTGAGTTTAAAAATTGGCAAGTCATGTTGCAGCTTTATAAAACCTTACTGAGGCCACATTTGGAATACAATGTTCAATTCTGGTCGCCACATTACCAGAAGGATGTGGAGGCTTTGGAGAGGGTGCAGAAAAAAATTACCAGAATGTTGTCCTGGTATGGAGGGCATTAGTTATGAGAGGTTGGAGAAACTTAATTTGTTCTCATTGGAATGACAGAGGGAGCGACCTGATAGAAATCTACAAGATAATGATGGGTATGGACAGAGTGGATAGTTAGAAGCGTTTTGTCAAAGAGTCAATTACTCGGGGGTACAGGTTTAAGGTGTGAGGGACAAGGTTTAAAGGAGATGTACAGGCAAATTTTTTACCAGAAGGTGGTGGGTGCTTGGAAACCTGCCAGGGTAGGCAGTGGAAGCGGATACAATAGTGACTTCTAAGAAACATCTCGACAAATACACGAATAGAATGGGAATGGAGGGATCTGGTCTCTAGAAGGATAGTGGGTTTTAGATTAGTCAGGCAGCAGGGTCAGAACCGGAGGCTAAAGGGCCTGTTCCTGTGCTATAATTTCCTTCGTTCTTTGTCCAGGCTGCGATCTGACATCTGCGATGTTGCATCTTTTACCATCTGCGATGCGAGATGTTCTGTTCAGAGGGTGCTAATCGCTGCTGTTGGAATAGGGAGCTCTCTGCACTGTGAAAGCTGCTGGTTCTCTCTGCTTCTTTCTCCTGCCCATTTGTTTAATATACAGGTACTAATAGCTGTTTGTAACATTGGCTTTACCTCTCATAGCAACTATTTGTGGACTATTATTCCACAAATTATTCATTCATCAGCCAGTGTTCCAAATGTATATTTCTTTGCCAATATTTTCAGTTGGTCTTGTGAGATTCATGCTCTCTTGGTTTGTTGAATGTGTGTCTTCCCAGGATTTTTTGAGCAGAGATAGATATCCTCAAACCTTTTTAGGATTATTCAGGGTCCATAGTTTCCACCTTCCTCTGGAAAACAACTAATTCAAATCTTTCAGCGTTAGGCTTAATGGAACAGGGAGAGTTTTTCCGGGGTGACTTGTCACACAGTGTCCTTCATGAGCCTCTCCCAATTCTCTGCAGCCTTTTCATCAAAGTCAAATGGGTCAACGTAGTAAAGTTCTTGTGCCATCCTGCCAACTTCTGGCACCATATAATGCTGCTGGTTGCCGAATCACTGGCAGCAAGGACTTTCAACAAAGCATAGTTTAATCGCTAGCTTAGCAGCTACTTCAACACTAGTGCCCTGCCCTTGTTCCCATCATGTAACCTCTTTTGTAGCCACGCATATGTGCCCACTTAGTCTACAGTCAGGAACAGGCTACTGACCATGAGGGGTTGCTCAGTGACAGTGTGAGGAAGCTGGATTAACATCAGTAGAGATACAGTCAGTAACACAGGGTGCTGGGGGAGAGGGGTCACTGAGTGACAGTGTGAGGGAGCTGGATTAACATCAGTAGAGGTACAGTCAGTAACACAGGGTGCTGGGGGAGAGGGGTTACTGAGTGACAGTGTGAGGGAGCTGAATTAACATCAGTAGAGATACAGTCAGTAACACAGGGTGCTGGGGGAGAGGGGTTACTGAGTGGCAGTGTGAGGGAGCTGGATTAACATCAGTAGAGATACAGTCAGTAACACAGAATGCTGGGGGAGAGGGGTTACTGAGTGACAGTGTGAGGGAGCTGGATTAACATCAGTAGAGATACAGTCAGTAACACAGAATGCTGGGGGAGAGGGGTTACTGAGTGACAGTGTGAGGGAGCTGGATTAACATCAGTAGAGATACAGTCAGTAACACAGGGTGCTGGGGGAGAGGGGTTACTGAGTGACAGTGTGAGGGAGCTGGATTAACATCAGTAGAGATACAGTCAGTAACACAGGGTGCTGGGGGAGAGGGGTTGCTGAGTGACAGTGTGAGGGAGCTGGATTAACATCAGTAGAGATACAGTCAGTAACACAGAATGCTGGGGTAGAGGGGTTACTGAGTGGCAGTGTGAGGGAGCTGGATTAACATCAGTAGAGACACAGGCAGTAACACAGGGTGCTGGGGAGAGGGGTTACTGAGTGCCCATCTGAACTAAAATCTACTATCCTTTCTGGGACCATTCCCATCCTATTCATATATTTGTCAAGACGCAACTTAAAAGTTATTATGGGATCTGCTTCCACTATCTTCCTGGGCAGTGAGTTGCAGACACACACACACACACACACACACACACACACACACACACACACACACACCACACACACACACCACACACACACCACACACACACACACACACACCCGTGCTGTGAAAAAAATTGCCTCACCCATCTCCTTTAAACCTTGCCCCTCGCACCTTAAACCTGTGCCCCCTAGTAATTGACTCTTCCACCCTGGGAAAAAGCTCCTGACTATCCACTCCGTCCATGCCTCTCATCATCTTGTAGACTTCTATCAAATCACCTTTCCATTATTACAGTGAGAACAAACCAAGTTTCTCCAATCTCTCCTCATAGCTAATGTCCTCCATACCAGGCAACATCCTGGTAAATCTTTTCTGCACCCTCTCTATAGCGTCCACACCCTGCTGGTAGTATGGCACCATGAAACATTCTCTACCCAGTTCTGTGCACTCCTCCATTCTAAACTCTCTTTCTCCAACCAACACACACTGGAGACGGCTTGAGTTCTATATTGGAAGTCTGTTTATGGGCTAGATGTGCACACTAGATGCTCAATAAAGACATGTTGTTTTGGGTATGTTTAACAAAAGTGCAAAGCACATCTAAAGCCTAACGCACAATTCTAAATGGGTGACAATACCAAGGAGACAAAACCATCATAAGAACTCAGAGCAGAATTGGGCCATCTGGCCCCTCGAGCCTGCTCCGCCATTCAATAAGATCATGGCTGATCTTTTTGTGGACTCAGCTCCACTTACCCACCCACACATCATAACCTTTAATTCCTTTACTTTTCAAAAAAAATATCCTTGCCTTAAAAACATTCAATGAGGTAGCCTCAACTGCTTCACTGGGCAGGGAATTCCACAGATTCACAATCCTTTGTGTGAAGAAGTTCCTCTTCAACTCAGTCCTAAATCTGCTTATTTTGAGGCTATGCCCCTTAGTTCTAGCTTCACTCGCCAGTGGAAACAACTTCCCTGCTCATATATTATCTAAAAGATACTATTGTTATAGAGTTGTTCAGGCCCCATTTGGATTAACTGAACTTAGCTCTGGGCACGGCACCTTGGGAAGGTGTTCCTGGCCTTGAAGCTACATTCTACTGAAGTTAGATGATCTACACAAGGGAGACGGGAGTTTTCCATTCCAGCTGCCATGGGAATCGTAGCAGACAGGGGACTGGACCATACAACAGTTCATTGACTTCTGGTGGGATTTTCTAGTTTCGGGGCAAGTGTGGGCCGGTGATTAATGGATTTGATGTGTACCTTTCCAAAATGTTTTTGTGTCACATTTCTTGTGAAGGATTTTCATTTGGAGATTTGTTCTGTTTACCCAGTGCTGCTATCTCTGCAACAGACAACCCTAATGCTGAGCAGGCAGAAGCTGAATTAATCCTAACTGTTGGAATGTTTGTTTTAATCTGGGCTAATGCAGTTTTGTTATTTTACTGTTTTCCCTTGGGGTTTGCACAGTGGGTTTGATTAGGTTGATTGAGAGGGAAATCATGTGACTGGGTGGAGCTAGGCTTACAGTCAGTTGCTGTGTTGAATCTTTATAGTGCTTTGTTTCTCTCTCACTTTGGACTTTGGAGTCGGGGGCCTCCCAGAAAATAGATTTATTTTTCTGAAGTTCTGCTGTTTAAAGACAGATCTTTCTCTGCAAGCTGCTGTCCAGAAGTCAGAAGACAGATCTCTGTCTGTATCTCTATCCAAGGATGTTAAAAGGATGAAGGACTAGCACCCCATGTAAGCTATGTGTTTTTCTTAACTGATTCTGAAGAGTGGTTTACATTTTTTGATATATTGCTTAAATTGTAGCTATAGAGATAGTTAGCAGCTAAGAATTATACCTCATAATGTTTAACTATTTCCATTTTTTTTATTCATTCGTGAGTGTCACGGCTGGCCAGCATTTATTGCCCATCCCTAGCTATCCTTGAGAAGGTGGTGGTGAGCTGCCTTCTTGAATCACTGCAGTCCATGTGCTGTGGATTGACTCACAATTTCGATGGAGAGGGAATTCTAGGATTTTGACCCAGCGACTGTGAAGGAACGGTGGTATGCCTCTAAGTCAGGATGGTGAGTGGCTTGGAGGGGAACTTACAGGTGGTGGTGTTCCCACGTATCTGCTTGTCCTTCTAGATGGAAATGGTTGTGGGTTTGGAAGGTGCTGCTTAAGGATCTTTGGTGAATTTCTGCAGTGCAGCTTGTAGATAGTACACACTGATTCTACTGAGCATTGGAGGTGGAGCGAGTGGATGTTTGTGGATGTGATGCCAATCAAGTGGGCCGCTTTGTCCTGAATGTCAAGCTTCTTGAGTGTTATTGGAGCTGCACCCATCCAGACATGTTGGGAATATTCCATCACACTCCTGACTTGTGCCTTGGAGATGGTGGATGGGCTTTGGGAAGTCAGGAGGTAAGTGACTCACCACAATATTCCTAGCCTCTGACCTGCTCTTGTAGCCACTGCATTTACGTGGCAAGTTTTTGGTCAATATTGGGGAATTCAGTGATGGTTACACATTGAATGTTGAGGGGCGGTCGTTAGAGTGTCTCTTATTGGTGATGGTCATTGCCTGACGTATGTGTGGCACGAATATTACTTGCTACTTGTCAGCCCAAGCCTGGATATTGTTCAGATCTTGCTGCATTTGAACATGGACTACTTCAGTATCTGAGGAGTCACACATGATGCTGAATGTTGTGAAATACATTTTATTGGTGACACGAACGCTAGCCCTTTGAACAAGATTGGCTTATCAAACATTGTGTTCTGGGAGAGTAAGGGAATGAGAGGGCAGCATGGCAGATGTATAATCACATTAGAACCTGGAGGGGATGAGGAGTTTACAAAATGATGTGAGATGTGAATAGAATGGAGAGTGGGAATCTCTTTCCCAGGGTAGAAGTGTTAATCACTAGGGTACATAGGATTTAGATAAAAGGGGAAAAGTTTAAAGGAGATGGGGCAGCACGGTCGCACTGCTGCTTCATAGCTCCAGGGACCCGGGTTCAATTCCCGGCTCGGGTCACTGTCTGTGTGGAGTTTGCACATTCTCCTCGTGTCTGTGTGGGTTTCCTCCGGGTACTCCGATTTCCTCCCACAGTCCAAAGATGTGCGGGTTAGGTTGATAGGCCATGCTAAAAAATTGCCCCATATTGTCCTGGGATGCTCAGGTTAGAGGGATTAGTGGGTATAATATGTAGGATATAGGGGTAGGGCTTGGGTGGGATTGTGTTTGGTGCAGACTCGATGGGCTGAAGGGTCTCTTTCTGCACTGTAGGATTCTGTGATGTGAGAGGAAGGTTTTTTTGTGCAGAAGTTGGAAAGTGCCTGTAACGCACTGCCAGAGGAGGTGGAAGCAGATACAATAACAACGATTCAGAGACTTCCTAACAGATACGTGAATAGGCAGAAAATAGAGAGATATGGACAGCAGATAGGCAGAAGGTCTTTTCTTACAAAGGCATCATGTGTCGGTGCAGGCTTGGAGGGCCGAAGGGCCTGTTCCTGTGCTGTAGTTTGTTCTTTGAGGCAATGAGGTGGGGCTGTGGATGGGGAGAAATTAAACTTAAAGCAGAAGTGATTTCAGTTCAGGTCAGCAGCACAGCCCCCTCTCACTGCAGCGTAGCTAAACCCACTCACTCCTGCTACAACTGAACAGAGACACTCCCCCTCAACACTGGAAATGTTCCTTGTTCCTGCAAGGACAGAGAAACCGTCCCCTCACCCTGTGACAAGGGGAATTTTTATCACGAACATCTATCTTGAGCTGCATCCAATCCCAAATGGCTTACCCCTCAAGTCAGAAAGTTTTGCATCAGGAACTTCGAGGTGTGAAACTTAATCCGGATTTCTGATTTTATCTCCCAGCCAGTTGTGTGTACCTGCGAATATTTAATTTCTCAATGTGTGCACCAGGCCAAGCTGCTATGCCTGATAAACCGCACGCTGTTCAAGAGACAAAGGAGGAAAAAGCTTGCATCTCCATCGCAGCATCTATTTGAAGTGTAGCCCCTGTGAAAATGTCATTGACTGCAGTCAAATCACACGTAGCAAGGCCTCACAAACAGCAGAGTAATAAATGAACTGACAACTTGTTTTTGGCATAAATAAGGTGGAGGGGGAGTAAATAGAATAGAATACCTACAGTGCAGAAGGAGGCCATTCAGCCCATCAAGTGTGCACCAACAACAATCTCACCCAAGCCCTATCACCGCAACCCCACATATTTACCCTGCTAATCCCCCTGACATTAAAGGACAATTCAGCATGGCTAATCAACCTAACCTGCAGCTTTTCAGACTGTGGGAGAAAATCGGAGCACCCGGTGGAAACCCACGGGGAAAACGTGCAGGCTCCACACAGACAGTGACCCAAGCCAGGAATTGAACCTGGGCCCGTGGCATTGTGAGACAGCAGGGCTAAACATTGTGCCACCGTGCTGCCCATATGAGCCCGGGACACAGGTGGTAACTTCCCAACACTCCGTCCAAATCCTGGTCATGAGATCTGTTCCATCCACATTAGTGGGCAGGCAAGACCTCAGTTTAAAAGCCAATTAAATAGTGCAGCACTCCCTCATAGAAATATAGAACAGTACAGCACAGTACAGGCCCTTCAGCCCTCAATGTTGTGCTGAGCTATGTCCTATCCCAAGATCAAGCTATCCCACTCCCTATCATTCTGGTGTGCTCCATGTGCCTATCCAATAACCGCTTGAAAATTCCTAAAGTGTCCGACTCCACTATCACAGCAGGCAGTGTATTCCTCACCCCAACCACTCTCTGAGTAAAGAATCTCCCTCGGACCTATATCTCCCACCATGAACTTTGTAGTTATACCGCCAAGTAACAGTTACATCCCCCGGGGGAAATATGCTCTGAACATCCACTCTATCTATCCCCCTCATCATCTTATAAACCTCTATTAAGTCACTTCTCATCCTCCTCCGTTCTAAAGAGAAAAGCCCCAGCTCCCTCAACTTTTTCTTATAAGACCTACCCTCCAAACCAGGCAGCATCCTGGTAAATCTCCTCTGCACTCTCTCCAATGCTTCCACATCCTTCTTATAGTGGGGTGGCCAGAACTGATTACAATATTCCAAATGTGGTCTCACCAAGGTCTGGTATAGTTGCAGCATCCAACCTGGATTATGTGCTCAAATCTCCGGGACAGGAACTTCACTCCACAGCAGATTATAAACACAAGTTCCTTCACTCTCCGTTCACCTCCTGGCTCGGAGGTGAGAACGCTGCCACTGAGCTAACCCCAACACCTTTCACCTGATAATTCAGTCAGCACCTATTCCACACTGCTGATAAGTGAGGCAGGAACACAGATGGAAATATCATTTACAAATTGGCAACCTCATCAGGGGGAGCCATTTTTTAACTTCCATTTTGCTTTATTAGAAAATTTGAAAATCTGTATGTTTCTCTCACTTACTTGGTGAAGGATGCTCCCCAATTCCTCTCTCAATGTGCCGCTATTAACACCCTTCCTAGGCATGAGCACCACGATTTACATTCCCTCTGTCCTTTTGTCCATGACACAGAACATAGAACACAGAACATAGAACAATACAGCACAAACAGGCCCTTTGGCCCACGAGTTGCGCTGATCACATCTACCAATCCACAGACCTATCTATAACCCCCTATCCTATTCTTTTCCATATACTCATCCAGAAGTCTCTTAAAAGACCCCAGTGAGTTTGCCTCAACAACCTCTGACGGCAGTCGGTTCCATTCACTCACCACCCTCTGAGTGGAAAACCTACCCCTGACATCTCCTTTGTATTTGCTTCCCTGCACCTTAAATCTGTGTCCTCTCGTAGTGACCATTTCAGCTCGGGGAAAGAGTCTCTGAGAGTCCACCCTATCTATTCCTCTCAACATTTTATAAACCTCTATCAGGTCGCCTCTCAACTACGTCTCTCCAGTGAGAAGAGTCCCAGCTCCCTCAACCTATCTTCATAAGGCCTGCCTCCCAATCCAGGCAGCATCCTTGTAAATCTCCTCTGAACTCTCTCAATAGCCTCTACATCCTTCCTATAATGAGGTGACCAGAACTGCGCACAATACTCCAAGTGGAGTCTGACAAGAGTCTTATAGAGCTGCATCATTACCTCATGACTCCTAAACTCTATTCCTCGATTAATGAAGGCCAGTACACCGTACGCCTTCTTGACCACTTCCTCCACCTGCGAGGCCGATTTAAGAGTCCTATGGACCCGGACCCCAAGATCCTTCTGCTCTATAACACAACATCTCTGTCAATCTCACTCTAGCCTCCACCTATCACTGGCCCTCTGGTCGATCCAATAGCAAGGGAAATGGGAATGAGAGAAATCAGATCTAATTTAAGGTTATAAAAAGAAGAGAGCTCAGGAGAATTATTTTTACACAATGAATTCTTGTGATCTGGAATGTTCTGCCTCAAAGTTCAGCATCTTCACAACTCTTCAACGTTTAATGCAGGCAAGTGCACTTTGGAAGGACAAACCAAGGTAGAACATACAAGGTAAATGGTAGGACACTGAAGAGTGCAGTAGAACAGAGGGATCTGGGAATACAGGTACATAATTCCCTAAAAGTGGCATCATAGGTAGACAGGGTCGTAAAGAGTGCTTTTGGTATATTGGCCTTTTTAAATCAAAGTATTGAATATAAAAGTTGGAATGTTATGGTGAGGTTGTATAAGACATTGGTGAGGCTAAATTTAGATTATTGTGTGCAGTTTTGATCACCTGGTTACAGGTTGAAAGAGTGCAGAGAAAGGTTTACAAGGATGTTACCAGGACTTGAGAAACTGAATTACAGAGAAAGGTTGAATAGGTTAGGACCTTATTCCCTGGAGCGTAGAAGAATGAAGGGAGAGGTGTATAACATTATGATGGGTATAGATAGAACATAGAACATAGAACATTACAGCACAGAACAGGCCCTTCGGCCTTCGATGTTGCGCCGACCAATATAAAAAGCAATGCCCCTCCAAACTAAACCATTCCCTTCTCTTCCCTATACTTATCAACTAACCTCTTAAACGCCACCAAACTTGGCGCATCTACAACTGCTGCAGGCAGGCATTCCACTCCCGAACCACCCTTTGGGTAAAGAACCTACCTCTGATATCCGTCCTATAACTATCACCCCTTAATTTAAAGCTGTGTCCCCTCGTGCTAGCTTTCTCCATCCTAGGAAAAAGCTATCACTGTCCACCCTATCTAAACCTCTAATCATCTTATATGTTTCAATAAGGTCTCCTCTTAGCCGCCTTCTTTCTAACGAAAACAACCTCAAATCCCTCAGCCTCTCTTCATAAGACCTGCCCTCCATACCAGGCAACAGCCTGGTAAACCTCCTCTGTACCCTCTCCAATGCCTCCACATCTTTCTTATAATGTGGGGACCAGAACTGCACACAATACTCCAAGTGCGGCCGCACTAGAGTTTTGTACAGTTGCAACATGACGTTGCGGCTCCGAAATTCAATCCCTCTACCAATAAAAGCCAAGATAGAGAGAATGCAAGCATGCTTTTTCCATTGAAGCTAAGGGAGAAAAAAAACCAGAGGACATGGGTTAAGAGTGAAGAGGGAAAAGTTTAAAGGGAATATTAAGGGGAGTTTCTTCACACAGAGACTGGTGGGAGTGTGGGATGAGCTACCAGATGAAGTGGTAAATGCGGGCTCACTTCTAATATTTAAAAAAATCTTGGACAGGTACATGGATGAGAGGGGTGTGAAGGGATATGGTCCAGATACAGGTCAGTGGGACTAGGCAGAAAAATGGTTCGGCACAGACAAGAAGGACCAAAAGGCCTACTTTTGTGCTATAGTTTTCGAAGGTTTTATGGTTCTTCAGATACAAGAAACAATCTGTGTCCAACTGCAGCAAGACCTGGACAATGTCCAACTTGGGCTGGCAAGTGGCAAATAACATTCGTGCCACACAAGTGCCAGGCAATGATCATCAGCAGCAAGAGAGGATCTAATTGTAATGTCCTAACTATGTTAAGGGGTATGGGTGTTAAACAAAAAGAACAGGATATGGTTTGCACATGGATTCAAAATAACAACACAAGAGGTTTATTGTAGTTGTACAGACTAGAACCTGAAACATAAACCTGTGACATCAAATCAAATCACATGACCAGCTCTTAAACCAATAATCATAAATCCCTACTGTGCAGAAGGAGGCCATTTGGCCCATCGAACCTGCACCAGCCACAATCCTACCCAGGCCCTATCCCCGCAACCCCACATATTTAGAACATAGAACATAGAACATTACAGCACAGAACAGGCCCTTTGGCCTTCGATGTTGCGCCGACCAATATCTTCCCCTTCCCTTTCCTCTCTTCCCCTTCTTGAACAACGGGACCACATTCGCTATCCTCCAGTCCTCCGGAACCACACCCGTAACCAACGACGACCTGAAGATCAGAGCCAGAGGCTCTGCAATCGCCTCTCTTGCCTCCCAGAGAATCCTAGGGTAAATCCCGTCCGGTCCAGGGGACTTATCCAATTTCAAACCCTCAAGAATATCTAGCACATCCTCCCTATCTACTTCAATACTTTCCAGTTTGCAACCCAGTACCTCAGTGTTCTCCATAACTACATTTACATCACCCTGCATGAATACCGAAGAGAAATATTTATTCAGTGCCTCTCCAATCTCTTCAGGCTCCACGCACAACTTCCCACTGCTGTCTGTGACTGGCCCTAATCTTGTCCTACCCAATCTTCTATTCTTAACATATCTAAAGAAAGCTTTAGGATTCTCCTTAATCCTATCAGCCAAAGTCTTCTCGTGTTCCCTCTTAGCTCTCCTCAACTCACTCTTTAGCTCCCTCCTGGCTAATCTATAGCTATCCAGTGCACTAACTGAGCCTTCAAGTCTCATCCTGACATAAGCCTCCTTTTCCCTTTTAACCAGCGAATTAACTTTTTTAGTACACCGTGGTTCCCTTACTCGACCATTTCCTCCTTGCCTGACAGGGACATACTTATCAAGGACTCGCAGTAGCTGCTCCTTGAATAAGCTCCACATTTTAGATGTTCCCAGTCCCTATAGTTTCCTAGTCCAACCTATGCACCCTAATTCCCTCCTTATGGCCTCATAATTACCATTCCCCCAGCTATAACTACTGCCCCAGCTTCATGCCTATCCCTATCCATCACTAAGGTGAACGTAACCGAATTATGGTCACTATCACCAAAATGTTCACTAACTTCCAAGCCTAACACCTGGTCTGGCTCATTGCCCAGCACCAAATCCAATGTAGCCTCACCTCTAGTTGGCCTATCTACCTACTGAGTCAAAAACCCTTCCTGCACACTCTGTACGAAAACTGACCCCTCTAACGAGCTAGAGCTATAGCTATTCCAATCAATATTAAAGTTAAAGTCCCCCATAACAATTACCCTATTACTTTCACTCCTGACCAAAATTGACTTTGCAATCCTTTCCTCTACCTCTCTAGAACTTTTAGGAGGTCTATAAAAGACTCCCAACAGGGTGACCTCTCCTCTCCTGTTTCTAATCTCAGCCCATACTACCTCAACAGACAAGTCTTCATCGAACTTCTTTTCTGTCACTGTGATATAGTCTTTGACTAATAATGCCACTCCTCCCCCCCCTTCTACCTCCTTCTCTACTCCGACTAAAGCATTTGAACCCCGGAACCTGCAACATCCATTCTTGTCCCTGCTCTACCCAAGTCTATACGGCATGCTTGCCTTCATCAGCCAAGATATTGAGTTTAAAAATTGGCAAGTTATGTTGCAGCTCTACAGCACCTTAGTTAGGCTGCATTTGGAATATAGAGTTCAATTCTGGTCACCACACTACCAGAAAGATGTGGAGGCTTTGAAGAGGGTACAGAAAAGATTTACCAGGATGTTGCTTGGCATGGAGGGCATGAGGAGAGGTTGGAGAAACTTGATTTATTCTCACTGGAGCGACAGAGGTTGAGGGCGACCTGATAGAAGTCTACAAGTTTATGAGAGGCACGGACAGAGTGGATAGTCAGAAGCTTTTTCCCAGGGTGGAAGAGTCAATTACTAGAGGTCACAGGTTTAAGGTGTGAGGGGGAATGTTTAAAGGAGATGTACAAGGCAGATTTTTTACACAGAGTGGTGGGTGCTGTGAGAGAATAAATTCTTACAAAGTTTGTAATTACGCGTACTCTCATAAGAACTTGTAACTAAGGTCCGTATGTAAAGTATGACGAGATCAGCAAGTTAATCAACTCTTGCTAATGTGATCAAAGTATGCTGACTAATGTGGTATGATTAGTCTGGTAGTTATTTAGAATGGATGAACATAAGGGAAACAATGGTTGTTGATCAGTTATTCAACTTAAATATGATCATGAAGGGCAGAATGAAGAGAATATGTTACTTTTTCTATTTGACTTAAGTTGATTGGGTTAAGCCACAATTGTTGCAAAAGCAGGAACATTTGAACAAGGGCAGAGACTGTAACCACAATGGTTTCATGAAGTGGGTAATGCACCAACTAGGGGCCAATCCGAAGCAAGGCAAATAACTAGTGGGTTTGACAACGATGGTGGTTGAGGAGAACGACCTTGAGGAAGAGATAAGGAATGTCGGAGTAAATCATTATGGCAGGCATAAAAAGACGGTGAGTGAATGGCTCATTGGATTGTTCTGGACATCCCGGCTCTATTCTCTCGCACTGGAGAATAAAGTCTTACTACCTGGAAGATCAAGGCTCAAACTGTCATTTGATCAGCTAAAAGTTCGTTGTCGTCCTGGGGAACCACGACAGTGCCTGGAACTCGTTGCTGGAGGAGGTAGTGAAAGTGGGTGCAGGTTTGAGAGGTGTCTTAATAAGTACAGGAATAGGATGGGAATAGAGAGATATGGTCCTGGGAAGGGTGGACAGTTTTAGTTCAATCAGACAGCATGGCTGGTACAAACTTGAAGGGCCAAAGGGCCTCTTCCTGTGCTGTAATTTGCATTGTTCTTTGTCCTTTGCCCGTGGTGGAGGGAGTGAATGTTTGAATGAGGTGTAACAATCAAGCGGGTTGCTTTGTCCTGGATGTTTTGGAATATTTTGAGTGTTGTTGGAGCTGCACCCATCCAGTCTAATTGAGTGTTCCATCACACACCTCACTTATTGAGGGCAGTATGGTGGCACAGTGATTACCACTGCTGCCAGGGACGCTTCATCTCAGTGCAATCCCACAGCTTCCTCAGCTAGATGCTTTTCCTCTAGGGGTCAGTGTGTTAATGGGGTCAGTATCTCCAAGGATCAGTGTGTTAATGGGGACAGTAACTCTAGGGATCAGTGTGTTAATGGGGACAGTAACTCTCGGGGTCAGTGTGTTAATGGAGACAATAACTCTAGGGGTCAGTGTGTTAAAGGGGATGTAACTCTAGGGATCAGTGTGTTAATGGGGTCAGTATCTCCAAGGATCAGTGTGTTAATGGGGACAGTAACTCTAGGGATCAGTGTGTTAATGGGGACAGTAACTCTAGGGATCAGTGTGTTAATGGGGTCAGTATCTCCAAGGATCAGTGTGTTAATGGGGACAGTAACTCTAGGGATCAGTGTGTTAATGGGGACAGTAACTCTCAGGGTCAGTGTGTTAATGGGGACAGTAACTCTAGGGATCAGTGTGTTAATGGGGACAGTTACTCTAGGGATCAGTGTGTTAATGGGGACAGTAACTCTCGGGGTCAGTGTGTTAATGGAGACAATAACTCTAGGGGTCAGTGTGTTAAAGGGGACGTAACTCTAGGGGTCAGTGTGTTAATGGGGACAGTAACTCTATGGGTCAGTGTGTTAATGGGGACAGTAACTCTCGGGGTCAGTATGTTAATGGAGACAATAGCTCTGGGGGTCATTGTGTTAAGTGGGACAGTAACTCACAGGGTCAGTGTGTTAATGGGGACAGTAATTCAGGGTCGTATGTTAATGGGGATAGTAACTCTAAGAGTCAGTGTTTTGATAGGACCAGTAATTTTAGGGATCAGTGTGTTAATGGGGACAATAACTCTAGGGGTCAGTGTGTTAATGGGGACAGTAACTCTAGGAGTCAGCGTGTTAATGGGGACAATAACTCGGGGTCAGTGTGTTAATGGGGACAGTAACTCTCGGGGTCAGTGTGATAATGGGGACAGTAACTCTAGGGGTCAGTGTGTTAATGGGGACAGTAACTGTAGGGGTCAGTGTGTTAATGGGGACAGTCTCAGGGTCAATGTGTTAATGGGATGGTCTCAGGGTCAGTGTAATGAGGATGACTCACTCTCATGTTGAACGTTTCACTGGTCACAATCCTGTTTGAGCTTTGTATTGAGAGTTGTGCACTGTTTTAACTGTGATGTTTGGCTAAACCTTTCCCTCTTTGTGGGCTTGTTTAAAACACAGGTTCATTCAGATAGTGACTGGAAAACCAGTGTGGAATCTCAAAGGATGTTCTTACTCAACTGGATGATGAGAATTATGAGATTTGCTTTCACTGTAAAGGCTTGAGACGTGGAAACATTTAACAGAAAGTTAGATAAGCGGATGAGGAAGAAGGCATGTACGGTACAGAAACGGGCCATTCGGCCCAAAGATGTGATGCTATGGTGGTGTGAAGAAGGACAGAGGAGGCTTACTGAGACCTGAGAACAAATATCTGGTGGTCTTGTTTTTGCACCTAGAGATAAGTTGTAGAAGTAAATACAGGCTGCATTACCCTTCAATCTCCTCCAACCTTCACTGAGGTCTCAGCAGAACGTTTACCCCAACTTTCAAGCCCTTTGTCCATATTCCTTGATCCCCTTTGAGGCTAAGCATTGAGAATAAAATCCCGAGGGGGGTAGAAGGAGGCCATTCAACCCATCGGGCCTCCAACAACAACAATCCTACCCAGGCCCAATCCCGTAACCTACATATTTGCCCTGCTCATTCCCCTGACACGAGAGCCAATTTAGCATGGCCAATCAACCTAACCTTGCACATCTTTGTAGTGTGGGAGGGAACTGGAGCATCCGGAGGAAAGCTATGCAGACACTGGGAAAATGCGCAGATTCCACACAGACCCAAGAACAAAGAACAAAGAACAGTACAGCACAGGAAATAGGCCCTTTGGCCCTCCAAGCCTGTGCCGCTCATTGGTCCAACTAACCCATTCGTTTGTCTGGAATCGAACCTGGGTTCCTGACCATGAGGCTGCAGAGCTAACCAGTGTGCCGCCATGCCACCCATAAATTTAGAACATAGAACGTAGAACATTACAGCACAGAACAGGCCCTTCGGCCTTCGATGTTGCGCCGACCAATATAAAAAGCAATGACCCTCCAAACTAAACCATTCCCTTCTCTTCCATATACTTATCAACTAACCTCTTAAACGCCACCAAACTTGGCGCATCTACAACTGCCGCAGGCAGGGCATTCCACTCCCTAAGATTTATTAATCTTGTTCTTGAACCTTGCATGTTAGAGAATTCCAAAAACTCACAACCCTTCTGAGTGAGGAAACCTCGCCTCCTCTTGGATGCTGGATGGCGGAACGCCCTTATCTGAGACTGTGACTACCCTCTCCACTGCCCCCAGTTTTAACACGCCACCCAGGGAACATTTCAAGGCAGTTCCGAACTGGAAATTGGAAAGATTGGCAGCAAGAGACAAGCCCTAACATGCCCAGAACTATGAGTTGAACTTGCAGATGAGGAGAGTGTGTTGTGTGTGTGTGTGTGTGTGCGTGACTCAGTCAGAATCCCGGCCATATGGTGACAGCATCGCATGTGGTGAGTCAAGATCTACAGAACATCATCTGCTCCAGCAGGGCAGTCCTGTACCTCGAACTGGAGAACTAACTGAAGCCATAAACTGAATGACCCAGCGTTGCTGTACAAGCCCAGGATTGCTGCCATGAAGTAAATGATATTTTTCTTGGCCGAGGGTAGTGTGATTCAGTGAAGAGTTTCCTATCTGAGTTGGTTGGTTCAGAACGAACGAGCAGCTAATTTTACAGCTTGTCGGATTCAACGGCCCCTTAAAACCCTGAAAGAAATGTTATTTTTAACTCTCACACTATTTTCGCATGCAGTAATGTCTTTTTTTTTTCCAGACAGAGAATCAATGGCCTCTGTTTTTTTTTATTATTCATTTATGGGACGTGGGAGTCACTGGTTGGCCAGCATTTATTGCCCATCCCTAGTTGCCTGAAGGTAGTTGAGAGTCAACCTCATTAATAACACATAGATCAGACTAGGTAAGTACAGCAGATTGCCTTTCCCTAAAGAGCCTTCGTGAACCAGATGATTTTTTTCCTAACAATCGACAATGGCCATCAGTAGATTCTTCATTCCAGATATTTTTATTAAATTCAAATTCCATCATCTGCCATGGCGGGATTCGAACCCCAGTCCCCAGAACATTAGCTGAGTTTCTGGGTTAATAGCCTTAGTAACAACACCACGAGACCATGGCCTCTCTCTTCAAGTTAAAGTTTATTTATTAGTAGGCTTACATTAACACTGCAATGAAGTTATTGTGAAAATCCCCTAGTTGCCACAACCCCGGCGTGTACACTGAGGGAGAATTTAGCATTGGCTGATTCACCGAACCCGCACATCTTTCAGACTGTGGGAGAAAACCGGAGCACCCAGAGGAAACCCACACAGACATGGGGAGAATGTGCAGACTGCACACAGACAGTGACCCAAGTCAGGAATCAAACCCAGGTCCCTGTGAGATAGCAGTTCCAATCACTGTGCCAATGTGCCAGCCCTTTGTTTTCTCCTTGATGGAGTCACCAAGGAGAACTTATGCCCATTGGCACTGGATGATTAACCAGAGGTCTGAGTTTTAAAATCTTGGAATTGTAAGTTCACTGGACCTCTTGCTCAACTTTGACTTTAATTACAAACAAGGAGCAGGAGTCCTTCTGATGAAGAGAATCTATTGCCACTTGGAGAGACAAAGCTTGATCAGTTTTAGCAGAGGGAGGTCATGCTGAACAAACTGGATTTTGAGGTGTGCTGCTGGATTCATGAAGGGAAAGTCATGTTTGACTAATTTACTGGATTTTTATGAAGATGTATAGAGTGCGGTTGGTAGAGGGGAACCGGTGGAAGTGGAATTTTAGATTTCCAGAAGGTGTTCGATAAGGTGCCTCATAAAAGGTTGCTGCATAAGATTAAGGTACACAGAGTTGGGGGTAAAGTGTTAATGTGGATTGAGGGTTGACTACCTAACAGGAAGCAGGGAGTTGGAATAAATGGGTGCTTTTCTGGTTGGCAGTCGGTGACTAATGGTGTGCCCCAGGGATCGGTGCTGGGACCTCAACTGCTTATCAGAGACATAGAGGATTTGGAGGAGGGGGCTGAGTGTAGGGTAACGAGGTTTGCGGATGACACAAAGATGAGTGGGAAAGCGAATTGCGTGGAGGACGCGGAAGTCTGCAGAGAGATTTGGATAGACTAAGTGAGTGGGCTAGGATTTGGTAAATGGAGTATTAACTTTGGCAAATATGAGGTTATCTCTTTGGAAGAAATAATAGTAAATTGGACTATTATTTAAATGGTGAAAAATTACAACATGCTACTGTGCAGAGGGACCTGGGGGTCCTTGTACATAAATTGCAAAAACTCAGTTTGCAGATGCAGCAGGTGATCGAGATGGCGAATGAAATGTTGGCCTTTATCATGAGGGGGATAGAATATAAAAGCAGGGAGGTCTTGCTGCAATTGGACAGGGCACTGGTGAGGCCGCAACTGGAGTACTGTGTGCAGTTTTGATCCCCTTATTTGCGAAAGGATATATTGGCCTTGGAGGGAGTGCAGAGAAGGTTCACCAGGTTAATACTGGAGATGAGGGGGGTAGCTTATGAGGAAAGGTTGAGTAGACAGGGCCTGTACACGTTGGAGTTTAGAAGGCTGAGGGGAGATGTTATAGAGACATATAAGATAATGAAGGGGCTAGATAGGGTAGAAGCAGACAGATTATTTCCATTTAGAAAGGAAACAAGAACGAGAGGGCACAGCCTCAAAATAAGGGGGTCAATTAAGAACAGAGTTGAGGAGGAACTTCTTCTCACAGAGGGTAGTAATTCTCTTCTTAATGTGTCTAAGTTACAGTAGATAGATTTTTGACCAATAAGGGAATTAAGGGTTAGGGGGAGCAGGCGGGAAGTGGAACTGAACCACTTCAGATCAGCCATGATCTTACTGAATGGTGGAGCAGGTTTGACGAGATAGATGGCTGACTCCTGCTCCTATTTCTTACATTGTTATGGAACTGAAGAGATTAACACACTGACCCCGAGAGTTACTGTCTCCAATAACACACTGACCCCGAGAGTTACTGTCCCCATTAACACACTGACCCCGAGAGTTACTGTCCCCATTAACACACTGACCCCGAGAGTTACTGTCTCCATTAACACACTGACCCCGAGAGTTACTGTCCCCATTAACACACTGACCCCGAGAGTTACTGTCCCCATTAACACACTGACCCCGAGAGTTACTGTCTCCATTAACACACTGACCCCGAGAGTTACTGTCTCCATTAACACACTGACCCCGAGAGTTACTGTCTCCATTAACACACTGACCCCTAGAGTTACTGTCTCCATTAACACACTGACCCCGAGAGTTACTGTCCCCATTAACACACTGACCCCGAGAGTTACTGTCCCCATTAACACACTGACCCCGAGAGTTACTGTCCCATTAACACACTGACGCCTGAGTTACTGTCCCCATTAACACACTGACCCCAAGAGTTACTGTCCCCATTAACACACTGACCCGAGAGTT
The DNA here is from genome assembly GCA_024679065.1 of Sphyrna mokarran. Classification (NCBI taxonomy): domain Eukaryota; kingdom Metazoa; phylum Chordata; class Chondrichthyes; order Carcharhiniformes; family Carcharhinidae; genus Sphyrna; species Sphyrna mokarran. Next base: position 7,739,067 of record JAGIQG010000001.1, read on the forward strand.
ACTGTCCCCTTAACACACTGACCCCGAGAGTTATTGTCCCCATTAACATACGGACCCCTAGAGTTACTGTCTCCATTAACACACTGACCCCGAGAGTTACTGTCTCCATTAACACACTGACCCCAAGAGTTACTGTCCCCATTAAAACACTCACCTGAGAGTTACTGTCTCCATTAACACACTGACCCCTAGAGTTAATGTCTCCATTAACACACTGACCCCTAGAGTTATTGTCCCCATTAACACACTGACCCCGAGGGTTACTGTCCCCATTAACACACTGACCACTAGAGTTACTGTCTCCATTAACACACTGACCCCTAGAGTTACTGTCTCCATTAACACACTGACCCCGAGAGTTACTGTCCCCATTAACACACTGACCCCGAGAGTTACTGTCCCCATTAACACACTGACCCCGAGAGTTACTGTCCCCATTAACACACTGACCCCGAGAGTTACTGTCCCCATTAACACACTGACCCCGAGAGTTACTGTCTCCATTAACACACTGACCCCGAGAGTTACTGTCCCCATTAACACACACCCAGAGTTACTGCCCATAACACACTGACCCCAGAGTACGTCCCCATAACACCTGACCGTTACGCCCAAACACACCCAGATTACGCCCTTAACACACTGACCCCGAGAGTTACTGTCCCATTAACACACTGACCCCTAGAGTTACTGTCTCCATTAACACACTGACCCCTAGAGTTACTGTCCCCATTAACACACTGACCGAAGTTACTGTCCCCATTAACACACTGACCCCGAGAGTTACTGTCCCCATTAACACACTGACCCCGAGAGTTACTGTCCCCATTAACACACTGACCCCGAGAGTTACTGTCCCCATTAACACACTGACCCCGAGAGTTACTGTCTCCATTAACACACTGACCCCGAGAGTTACTGTCCCCATTAACACACTGACCCCTAGAGTTACCGTCCCCATTAACACACTGACCCCGAGATTTACTGTCCCCATTAACACACTGACCCCTAGAGTTACTGTCCCCATTAACACACTGACCCCGAGAGTTACTGTCTCCATTAACACACTGACCCCGAGAGTTACTGTCTCCATTAAGACACAGACCCCAAGAGTACTGTCTCCATTAACACACTGACCCCTAGAGTTACTGTCTCCATTAACACACTGACCCGAGAGTTACTGTCCCCATTAACACACTGACCCCGAGAGTTACTGTCCCCATAACACACTGACCCGAGAGTTACTGTCCATTAACACACTGACCCGAGAGTTACTGTCCCCATTAACACACTGACCCCGAGAGTTACTGTCTCATAACACACTGACCGAGAGTACTGCCCCATAACACACTGACCCCAGAGTACTGTCCCATAACACACTGACCCCGAGAGTTACTGTCTCCATTAACACGCTGACCCCGAGAGTTACTGTCCCCATTAACACACTGACCCCTAGAGTTACCGTCCCCATTAACACACTGACCCCGAGATTTACTGTCCCCATGAACACACTGACCCCTAGAGTTACTGTCTCCATTAACACACTGACCCCGAGAGTTACTGTCTCCATTAACACACAGACCCCAAGAGTTACTGTCCCCATTAACACACAGACCCCTAGAGTTACATAGAACATAGAACATTACAGCGCAGAACAGATCCCTTTAGCCTTCGATGTTGCGCCGACCAATTAGGAAATAGCAATGACCCTCTAACCTAAACCATTCCCTTTTCGTCCATAAACCTATCTTCTAACCTCTTAAACGCCACCAAACTTGGTGCATCTACAACTGCAGCAGGCAGAGCATTCCATACCCTTACCACCCTCTGGGTAAAGAACCTACCTCTGACATCCGTCCTATAACCGCCACCCCTTAATTTAAAGCTATGTCCCCTCGTGCTAGCTTTCTCCATCCTAGGAAAAAGGCTATCACTGTCCACCCTATCTAAACCTCTAATCATCGTATATGTTTCGATCAGGTCCCCTCTTAGCCTCCTCCTTTCTAACGAAAACAACCTCAAATCCCTCAGCCTCTCCTCATAAGACCTGCCCTCCATACCAGGCAACATCCTGGTAAACCTCCTCTGTACCCTCTCCAATCCTCCACATCTTTCTTATAATGCGGGGACCAGAACTGCACACAATACTCCAAGTGCGGCCGCACTAGAGTTTTGAACAGTTGCAACATGACGTTGCGGCTCCGAAATTCAATCCCCCTACCAATAAATGCTAAGACTCCATATGTCTCTTAACAACCTTATCGACTTGATTGCCAACTTTCAGGGATCTATTAATATATACACAAGATCCCTATGTTCATCAACACTATTAAGAGTTCTACCATTAGCCCCATACTCTATACATTTGTTATTCCTGCCAAAGTGAATTACCTTACACTTTTCCACATTAAACTCTATTTGCCACCTCTCGGCCCAGCTCTGCAACTTGTCCAAGTCTCTCTGCAAACTATAACACCCCTCTTCTACAGTCCCCATTAACACAATGACCCCTAAAGTTACTGTCCCCATTAACACACTGACCCCAAGAGTTACTCCCCCATAAATACACTGAACCCTAGAGTTACTATCTCCATTAACACACTGACCACTGGGGCTACTGTCCCATTAATACACTGGCCTCTGGAATTACTGTCCCCATTAACATGCTGACTTCCAGAATTGCTGTTCCCTTTCTCAAATGAACCATGAGAGTTACTGTGCCAATTAGCACACTGACACTGCAGGTACTGTCTCCATTAACACTATAACTTTTGGAGTTACTGTCCCCATTAACACACTGACCCCTAGAGTTACTGTCCCCATTAACACACTGAACCCTAGAATTCAGTCCCCATTAACACACTGACCCCTAGAGGTACTGTCTCCATTAACACAATGATCCCGAGAGTTACTGTCCCCATTAACACACTGACCTCTGGAGTTACTGTCCCCATTAACACACTGACCCGTAGAATTACTGTCCCCATTAACATGCTGAGTCCCAGAATTGCTGTTCCCTTTCTCAAATCAACCATGAGAGTTACTGTGCCAATTAGCACACTGACACTGCAGGTACTGTCTCCATTAACACTATAACTTTTGGAGTTACTGTCCCCATTAACACACTGACCCCTAGAGTTACTGTCCCCATTAACCACTGACCCCGAGAGTTACTGTCTCCATTAACACACTGACCCCGAGAGTTCCTGTCCCCATTAACACACTGACCCCGAGAGTTACTGTCCATAGACACACTGACCCCAAGAGTTACTGTCCCCATTAAAAAACTGACCCCTAGAGTTACTATGCCCTTTAACACACTGACCCCAAGAGTTACTGTCCCCATTAACACACTGACCCCTAGAGTTACTGTCCCCATTAACACACTGACCCCTAGAGTTACTGTCCCCACTAATACACTGAACCCTAGAGTTACCGTCCCCATTAACACACTGACCCTGAGAGTTCCTGTCCCCATTAACACACTGACCCCGAGAGTTACTGTCCATAGACACACTGACCCCAAGAGTTACTGTCCCCATTAAAAAACTGACCCCTAGAGTTACTATGCCCTTTAACACACTGACCCCAAGAGTTACTGTCCCCATTAACACACTGACCCCTAGAGTTACTGTCCCCATTAACACACTGACCCCTAGAGTTACTGTCCCCACTAATACACTGAACCCTAGAGTTACCGTCCCCATTAACACACTGACCCTGAGAGTTACTGTCCCCACTAACACACTGACCCCTAGAGTTACTGTCCCCATTAACACACTGACTCCTAGAGTTACTGTGCCCTTTAACACACTGACCCCGAGAGTTACTGTCCCCATTAACACTCTGACCCCTAGAGTTACTGTCCCCATTAACACACTGACCCCGAGAGTTTCTGTCCATACAAACACTAACCCCTAGAGTTACTGTCCCCATTAACAAACTGATCCCTAGAGTTACTGTTCCCTTTAACACACTGACCCCCTAGAGTTACTGACCCCTAGAGTTACTGTCCCCATTAACACACTGACCCCTAGAATTACTGTCCCCATTAACACACTGACCCTGAGAGTTACTGTGCCCTTTAACACACTGACCCCTAGAGTTACTGTCTCCATTAACACACTGACCCCTAGAATTACTGTCCCCATTAACACACTGACCTCTAGAGTTACTGTGCCCTTTAACACACTGACCCCTAGAGTTACTGTCCCCATTAACACACTGACCCCTAGAGTTACTGTCTCCATTAAGACACTGACCCCTAAAGTTACTGTCCCTATTAACACACTGGCCCCTAGAATTACTGTACCCATTAACACACTGACCCCTAGAATTACCGTCCCCATTAACACACTGGCCCCTACAGTTACTGTGCCCTTTAACACAATGACCCCTAGAGTTATTGTCTCAATTAACACACTGACCCCGACAGTTACTGTGCCCTTTAACAAACTGACACCGAGCGTTACTGTCCCCATTAACACACTGATCCCAAGAGTTACTGTGTTCTTTAACACACTGACCCCGACAGTTATTGTCCCAATAAAAAAACTGACCCCTAGAGTTACTGTCCCGATTAACACATTTACTCCTTGAGTTATTGTCCCCATTAACACACTGACCCCTAGAGTTACTGTCCCCTTTAACACACAGTCCCCTATAGTTACTGTCCCCACTAATACACTGGCCGCGAGAGTTACTGTCCCCATTAACACACTGACCCCTAGAGTTACAGTCCCCATTAATACACTGACCCCTAGAGTTACTGTCCCCACTAACACACTGACGCCTAGAGTTACTGTCCCCATTAACACACTGACGCCTAGAGTTACTGTCCCCATTAACACACTGACCCCTAGAGTTACTGTCCCCACTAACACACTGACCCCTAGAGTTACCGTCCCCATTAACACACTGACCCTGAGAGTTCCTGTCCCCATTAACACACTGACCCCGAGAGTTACTGTCCATAGACACACTGACCCCAAGAGTTACTGTCCCCATTAAACTGACCCTAGAGTTACTATGCCTTAACACACTGAACCCCAAGAGTTACTGTCCCCATTAACACACTGACCCCTAGAGTTACTGTCCCCATTAACACACTGACCCCTAGAGTTACTGTCCCCACTAATACACTGAACCCTAGAGTTACCGTCCCCATTAACACACTGACCCTGAGATTACTGTCCCATTAACACACTACCCGAAGTTACTGTCCCCACTAACACACTGACCCCTAGAGTTACTGTCCCCATTAACACACTGACTCCTAGAGTTACTGTGCCCTTTAACACACTGACCCCGAGAGTTACTGTCCCCATTAACACTCTGACCCCTAGAGTTACTGTCCCCATTAACACACTGACCCCGAGAGTTTCTGTCCATACAAACACTAACCCCTAGAGTTACTGTCCCCATTAACAAACTGATCCCTAGAGTTACTGTTCCCTTTAACACACTGACCCCCTAGAGTTACTGACCCCTAGAGTTACTGTCCCCATTAACACACTGACCCCTAGAATTACTGTCCCCATTAACACACTGACCCTGAGAGTTACTGTGCCCTTTAACACACTGACCCCTAGAGTTACTGTCTCCATTAACACACTGACCCCTAGAATTACTGTCCCCATTAACACACTGACCTCTAGAGTTACTGTGCCCTTTAACACACTGACCCCTAGAGTTACTGTCCCCATTAACACACTGACCCCTAGAGTTACTGTCTCCATTAAGACACTGACCCCTAAAGTTACTGTCCCTATTAACACACTGGCCCCTAGAATTACTGTACCCATTAACACACTGACCCCTAGAATTACCGTCCCCATTAACACACTGGCCCCTACAGTTACTGTGCCCTTTAACACAATGACCCCTAGAGTTATTGTCTCAATTAACACACTGACCCCGACAGTTACTGTGCCCTTTAACAAACTGACACCGAGCGTTACTGTCCCCATTAACACACTGATCCCAAGAGTTACTGTGTTCTTTAACACACTGACCCCGACAGTTATTGTCCCAATAAAAAAACTGACCCCTAGAGTTACTGTCCCGATTAACACATTTACTCCTTGAGTTATTGTCCCCATTAACACACTGACCCCTAGAGTTACTGTCCCCTTTAACACACAGTCCCCTATAGTTACTGTCCCCACTAATACACTGGCCGCGAGAGTTACTGTCCCCATTAACACACTGACCCCTAGAGTTACAGTCCCCATTAATACACTGACCCCTAGAGTTACTGTCCCCACTAACACACTGACGCCTAGAGTTACTGTCCCCATTAACACACTGACGCCTAGAGTTACTGTCCCCATTAATACACTGACCCCTAGAGTTACTGTCCCCATTAATACACTGACCCCTAGAGTTACTGTCCCCACTAACACACTGACGCCTAGAGTTACTGTCCCCATTAACACACTGACGCCTAGAGTTACTGTCCCCATTAATACACTGACCCCTAGAGTTACTGTCCCCACTAACACACTGACGCCTAGAGTTACTGTCCCCATTAACAAACTGACCCCGAGCGTTACTGTCCCCATTAACACACTGATCCCAAGAGTTACTGTGTTCTATAACACACTGACCCCGACAGTTATTGTCCCAATAAAAAAACTGACCCCTAGACTTACTGTCCCCATTAACACATTTACTCCTCGAGTTATTGTCCCCATTAACACACTGACCCCGAGAGTTACTGTCCCCTTTAACACACTGTCCCCTATAGTTACTGTCCCCACTAATACACTGGCCCCGAGAGTTACTGTCCCCATTAACACACTGACCCCTAGAGTTACTGTCCCATTAATACACTGACCCCTAGAGTTACTGTCCCCACTAACACACTGACGCCTAGAGTTACTGTCCCCATTAACACACTGACGCCTAGAGTTACTGTCCCCATTAATACACTGACCCCTAGAGTTACTGTCCCCATTAACACACTGACGCCTAGAGTTACTGTCCCCATTAACACACTGACCCATAGAGTTACTGTCGCCATTAACACACTGACCCCTAGATTTACTGTGCCCTTTAACACACTGACCCCGAGAGTTACTGTCCCCATTAACACACTGACCACGAGAGCTACTGTCCATAGACTCACTGACCCATAGAGTTACTGTCCCCAGTAACACACTGACCCCGAGAGTTACTGTCCCTATTAACACACTGACCCCTATAGTTACAGTGCCCTTTAACACACTGACCCCGAGAGTTACTTTCTCCATTAACACACTAACCCCGAGAGTTACTGTCCCCATTAACACACTGACCCCTCGAGTTACTGTCTCCATTAACACACTGACCCCGAGAGTTATTGTTCCCATTAACACACTGACCCGAGAGTTACGTTCCAGTAACACACTAACCCCGAGAGTTACTGTCCCCATTAACACACTGACCCCGAGAGTTACTGTCCCATTAACACACTGACCCCTAGAGTACTGTCCCCATTAACACACTGACCCCTAGAGTTACTGTCCCCATTAACACAGACCCCGAGAGTTACTGTCTCCATTAACACACTGACCCCGAGAGTTACTGTCCCCATTAACACACTGACCCCGAGAGTTACTGTCGCCATTAACACACTGACCCCTATAGTTACTGTCCCCATTAACACACTGACCCCGAGAGTTACTGTCTCCATTAACACACTGACCCCTAATGTTTCTGTCCCCATTAACACACTGACCCCTAGAGTTACTGTCCCCATTAACACACTGACCCCTAGACTTACTGTCCCCATTAACACACTGACCCCGAGAGTTACTGTCCCCAATAACACACTGACCCCAAGAGTTACTGTCCCCACTAACACACTGACCCATAGAGATTCTGTTCCCATTAACACACTGACCCCGAGATTTACTGTCTGCATTAACACACTGACCCTGAGAGTTACTGTCCCCATTAACACACTGACCCCGAGAGTTACTGTCCCCATTAACACACTGACCCCGAGAGTTACTGTCCCCATTAACACACTGACCCCGAGAGTTACTGTCTCCATTAACACACTGACCCCGAGAGTTACTGTCCCCATTAACACACTGACCCCTAGAGTTACTGTCCCCATTAACACACTGACCCCGAGAGTTACTGTCTCCATTAACACACTGACCCCGAGAGTTACTGTCCCCATTAACACACTGACCCCGAGAGTTACTGTCCCCATTAACACACTGACCCCGAGAGTTACTGTCTCCATTAACACACTGACCCCGAGAGTTACTGTCCCCATTAACACACTGACCCCTAGACTTATTGATCCCATTAATACACTGACCCCTCGAGTTACTGTCCCCATTAACACACTGACCCATAGAGATTCTGTTCCCATTAACACACTGACCCCGAGATTTACTGTCCGCATTAACACACTGACCCTGAGAGTTACTGTCTCCATTAACACACTGACCCTGAGAGTTACTGTCTCCATTAACACACTGACCCTGAGAGTTACTGTCCCCATTAACACACTGACCCATAGAGATTCTGTTCCCATTAACACACTGACCCCGAGATTTACTGTCCGCATTAACACACTGACCCTGAGAGTTACTGTCTCCATTAACACACTGACCCCGAGAGTTACTGTCTCCATTAACACACTGACCCCGAGAGTTACTGTCCCCATTAACACACTGACCCCGAGAGTTACTGTCCCCATTAACACACTGACCCCTAGACTTATTGATCCCATTAATACACTGACCCCTAGAGGTACTGTCCCCATTAACACACTGACCCCTAGAGTTACTGTCCCCATTAACACACTGACCCCGAGAGTTACTGTTCCCATTAACACACTGACCCCGAGAGTTACTGTCCCCATTAACACACTGACCCGAGAGTTACTGTCCCGATTAACACACTGACCCCGAGAGTTACTGTCCCCATTAACACACTGACCCCTAGAGTTACTGTCCCATTAACACACTGACCCCGAGAGTTACTGTCCCCATTAACACACTGACCCCTGGAGTTACTGTCCCCATTAACACACTGACCCCTAAGTTACTGTCCATTAACATACTGACCCGAGAGTTACTGTCCCCATTAACACACTGACCCCTCGAGTTCTGTCCCATTACACACTGACCCTAATGTTTCTGTCCCCATTAACACACTGACCCCTAGAGTTACTGTCCCCATTAAGACACTGACTCCGAGAGTTACTGTCCCCATTAACACACTGACCCCTAGAGTACTGTCCCCATTAACACACTGACCCCTAGAATTACTGTCCCATTAACACACTGACCCCTAGAGTTACTGTCCCCATTAAGACACTGACCCCGAGAGTTACTGTCCCCATTAACACACTGACCCCTGGAGTTACTGTCCCCATTAACACACTGACCCCTAGAGTTACTGTCCCCATTAACATACTGACCCCGAGAGTTACTGTCCCCATTAACACACTGACTCCGAGAGTTACTGTCCCCATTAACACACTGACTCCGAGAGTTACTGTCCCCATTAACACACTGACTCCTAAATTTTTTATTCCCTTTAACACACTGACCTCTTGAGTTACAATCTCAATTGACATTCTTGTTACTGGTTTGTTTACGACCGGTTGAAATCCAGCAGATTTATTTGGCTGCACAATTTCTCAGAGGTCTGCCCCTTCGACTCAGGACTCCCAAACCTGGTGCTGCCAAATAAACCTGTTGCATTTCACCTGCTGTTGTGGATTTTCCTCCGGTGCTTACCCCAAGCCCATGCAGTCACCTTCACATCTTGTTTCGGATTCTCACACTGACCCCTGGAGGAAGTCTTTATTATGAACAAGGTAATTATTATCGCACTGGGTGTGCTGCTTTGACCTGATGGACAGGCTTTGAAATTATCACATGTAAGATTACCCACAACAAGAAATGAACTCAGTGGAGCACCTGAGCTGAGGTATTATTGGAAATGAGGAATAACCCGGAGATTAGCAATCTTATTATCAGAATTTGTGTTGAAATGTTGCCCCAAGCATGAGTTAGAGGTTTAGAGTTGAGAAATAATTTATGCAACTCCGTGACGCACATTATGAAGGCAAATCCAGCTCTGCGTTTGCGATGAGCAGAATGGAGGAATACTGTGTCAATCCCAGTCCCATCCTCTCGTTGCTTGAGCATGCCAATATTAATTCTGATTATAAGCAACGTGCACTTTTCCACTGAAGGTGAAATTAGAAATTTGCAATAAATGTTCAAGTTTCCTGCTGAAATAATCACATCATCAAAACTTCCAAGTGTTCAATATTAGAGATCATTCTAGTTCCTCACAAAGCTTTCTTTCTGGTTGTATCACAGCTTGGTATGGCTCCTGCCCTGCCCAAGACCACAAGGAAATGCAAGTGCAAAGCCCAATCCATCACGCAAACCAGTCTCCCACCCAACAACTTGGACATTTTGGTCAATGAGCTAGCTTCAGATATGGGTTGACATTCTATAGCATTTCAAAGAATGAGAAGCTGATCGCATTGAAACTTAATAAGTTCTTACAAAGTGCAAAAGGGCAGCTGCAGATAGGTAGTTTGTCCTGAGCGGTGAGTCCGGAATCAGGGGACGCAGTCTCAGAATAAGGTGCAGTCCATTTAGGACATAAACGAAGAGAAATTTCTTCACGCAAGAGGATAGAGAATCTTCCTGCTGCCTCGAAAAAGCAGCCAACATAACCGAGAACCCCACATCCTCTCTTCTTCCTCCTTCCCTCGGAAAATTAAGATGCAAATTCTGAGATCACGCACCAACCAATTGAAGAACATATTAAGTTGATCTTTCTCTATACCCTAACTATGGCTATCACATACATTCTGCATGCTTTTCTTATCCCCTATGTACTCTATGAACAGTATGCTTTGTCTGTGGCGTGTGCAAAAAACAAACTTAAATTTAATGAACCAGATGGGTTTTTTTTGAATAGATTCACTTTGGTCGCAAGAATATGGACAGGCAATATAAACTAGAAGGTATAACTCTAAAAAAGAGTGCAAGAGCAGAGGGACCTTGGTATATATGTGCATAAATCATTGACGGTGGCAGGGCAGATAGAGAGAGCAGTTAATAAAGCAGAAAGCATTCCAGGCTTTACTGACAGGAGCACAGAGGACAAGGGTAAGGAGGCAATGCTGAATGTATTCAAGATACTAATTTGATCTCAGATGGAGTGTTGTGTACAGTTCTGGCTGTCACTTTTATAGGAAGGATGTGAATGTAATGGAGAAAAGTGCAGAAGAGATTTACAAGAATGGTTCCGGGGTGAGTTTAATAAGTTTAAAGTTTATTTATTCGTGCTGCAAGTAAGCTTAAATGAACACTGCAGTGAAGTTACTGTGAAAATCCCCGAGTCGCCACACTCTGGCGCCTGCTCAGGTACACTGAGCGAGAATTTACCATGGCCAATCAGAACGTCTTTTGCACCGTGGGAGGAAGCCCACGCAGACACGGGGAGAATGTGCAGACTCTGCACAGATATGACCCAAGCCGGGAATCCAACCCGGTCAGAGGGTGGTGAGTGAGTGGAATCGGCTGCCGTCAGTGTTGGTAGAGGCAAACTCGCTGGGGTCTTTTAAGAGACTTCTGGACAAGTACATGGTATTTAATGGGATTAAGGGTTATACGTAGACCCGGTGGGTAGAGATATGATTGGCACAACTTGTGGGCCGAAGGGCCTGTTTGTGCTGTAGTGTTCTATGTTCTATGTCTCTGGCACCATGAGGCAGCAGTGCTAACCCACTGTGCGCACCATGAGGAATTCCATTGATAGATCGGAGAGGTTGGGACTATTCTCCTCGGAGAAAATGAGATTGAGAAGAGATTTGATAGGGAAGTTCAAACCCATGAAGGGGCTGGACAGAGTAGACAGGGAGAGAAACCGTTTCTGCTTGTAAAAGGATCGAGAACGAGAGGGCACAGATTGAAAGTGATTTGTAAAAGGGAGTGACAGGAGGAGGAACGTTTTCCCACAGCGAGCAGTTCGGGTTTGAAATGATCTGTCTGAGAGTGTGCCAGAGGCAGAGAAGGGAACTAGGCTGTCATTGGACAAGTTAAGAATGCGCAGGGTTACAGGGAGAAAGCAGGGCCTGGGTGAATTGCTCACTCAGAGAGCCAGCACCAGCAGGATGGACCAAACGGCCTCCTTGGCACCGTAACAGCGATGAGATTCAAACAAAGAACAAAGAATAAAACAGCATGGGAAACAGGCCCTTCGGCCCAACGAGCCCGCGCCGCCACCCCGATGTTCCCACTTCTACCCGTGATCCCTGTCTATGTTTATAGATCTATGGATTAAAAACCAAATTTGAGACAATTTGGGGAGAATTTGTTTTGCCAATTAGCCTAAGAGCACATCTTTGGGGAGGAAACTGGAGCGCCCGGAGAAAACCCACGCAAGCACGGGGAGAATGCGCAAACTGCCATGATTCGATTTGGTGAAAAGGGAAATTGATAAGTACGCGAAGAGGACGAGGTGGGGAAGAGGACGAACTGAACAGAGCTTTCAGAGAGCCAGGAAGGCCGATGATGGGCCGAATGACCCCTCTTTGTTGCTGCATCATTCCCCGGTTCTCTGAACCTTTCCTGCCTTGCTTGGGTCAGAAGCAGACGGAAAGCTCAGTCTAACCACTCGAACCTCCAGGGAGCTTTATCGCCTGTGTTCTGTTCCAAAATATTTAGCATCAAGAACACACAATGGTGCATGCAGATGTTTTCTTTTGTTGCAACACAAGAGGTGGTGTAATGTGAAAGTTGAAAATGTCCTTTAAGCTCCCGGGGGGTAGGAGGGGGTGGTTAAAGTCCTGTCGCTAGCACGGTACTGGCCAGACCGAACCCTTCATTTTTATTTTCTGAAAATCTAATAATAATTATCAGATTTGCTGGAAATGTCAGGAGATTACTTATAATGAAAAGAATTGGAGAGAAAGTCTTTCGAGGGAATGTTGCCATTTGAACTGGGTCAAGGTCGAGGGGTTAATTTTTTCGAAGCTTCTTCTTCCTGGCCCAGCGTTCAGCGGAGCTGTTTATTTTTTTGAACTTTTTGAATTATGAAGGTCGGGTTTCGGCAGCTTTAACAGTGAGTTTCAAAACAATCGCTTCACCACCACCACCCCCCTCCCCCAGGGACCCGGCTCGCAATCCAACCATGACTGGAGCTCAGTGGAGCCCGGCCAAGACTACTTAAAACACTTGAAAGGGAAACTGGGATGAATTATTGCCGTTTGAGGCTCTCGGCACAGTCTCCCGGAGCAGGGTTACATCCACAAGGCAGCAGTACGGCTCATGTGGTTCGAACCTTTTGGGTGCTTCACAGAAGATAGGGGCAGGAGGAGGCCATTCGGCCCTTCGAGCCTGCTCCCCTATTCATTATAGTCATGGCTGATCATCCAACTCAATAGCCTAATCCTGCTTTCTCTCCATAACCCTTGATCCATTTCACCCCGATATCCAGCCACCTCTTGATTTAATTTGATTTATTATTGTCACATGTATACTGAAAAGTATTGTGTTTCTTGCGCGCTAAATGGACAAAACATACCATTCACAGAGAAGGAAAGGAGAGGGTGCAGTCTGTAATGTTACAATCATAGCTAGGGTGCAGAGAAAGATCAACTTAATGCAGGGTAAGTCCATTCAAAATCTTGAATACATTCAACATTTTGGCATCAATGTTTAAAATCTTGAATACATTCAATGTTTTGGGGCAGCACAGTAGCACAATGGTTAGCACTGCTACTTCACAGCTCCAGTGTCCTGAGTTCGATTCCCGGCTTGGGTCACTGTCTGTGTGGAGTTTGCACATTCTCCTCGTGTCTGCATGGGTTTTCTCCGGATACTCCGGTTTCCTCCCACAGACCAAAGATGTGCGGGTTAGCTTGATTGGCCATGCTAAGAAAATTGCCCCTTAATGTCCAGGATAGCGGGGATTAGTGGGTATAGTATGTAGGGATATGGGGACTAAGGCCTGGGTAGGACTGTGGTCGGTGCAGACTCGATGGGCTGAAGGCCCTCTTTTTGCACTGTAGGGTTCTACGATCTATGATCAACTACTACCTGTGGTAATGAATTCCACAGGCTCACCACTCTTTGGATGAAGAAACCTCTCCTCATCTCCATCCTAAATGGTCTACCCTGAATCTTCAGGTTGCGACTCCCTGGTTCTGGACTCCCCCCACCATCCTCCCTGCGTCTAACCTGTCTAGTCCTGTTAGAATTTTATAAGTCTCGATGAGATCCCGCCTCACTCATCTGAACTCCAGCAAAAACGATCTTAACCTAGTCAATGTCTCCTCATACATCAGTCCCACCATCGCTGGAATCAGCTGGTAAACCTCCCTCGAGACCTCCAAGACCTTGGACTCAGAACCAATTGGAGAGGGGATCCTTCCTTCCGAGATGGGGCAGGGAAATGGTGGAATGTTGAACAAGGTGAGGCCATTCAGCCGCTCAAGACTGTCCCACCATTAGTTAATGGCTAGTCTTTATCTACTCCAGAGGAGGTTAAAAAACAGGGGTATAGTTTAAGAATGAGACGTCTTCACTTTAAGGCAGAGATGAAGAGAGATCACCCTGTGAGAAATTCCTTTCTCCCAGAGAGGACTATGTCTGTCGATTTCTCTTCCTCAGGAAGCAACAGATGATTGAGGTTTTGCAAACTAAATTCAGCAGATTATTGATCGAGGTGGCACAGTGGTTAGCACTGCTGCCTTGCAGCGCCAGGGACCCGGGCTCAATTCGCAGCTTGGATCACTGTCTGTGAGGAGTTTGCATGTTCTCCCCGTGTCTGCTTGGGTTTCCTCCGGGTGCTCGGGTTTCTTCCTACAGTCAGGTGGATTGGCTGTGCTAAATTGCGCTTGATAACCAAAGGTGTGTAGCTAAGCGGGATTAGCGGGCGGTAAATACATGGAGTTGTGGGGATAGGTCCAGGGGTGGGACTGGGCTTGGTGAAGAGAGTCAGTACAGATTCAATGGGCCGAATGATTTCCTTCTGCACTGTAGGCATTCTATGACTACAAGATTCTATGACAAGGGATGCCAGGTAGAGTGGAGTTGAAACTGCAACCAGATAATCTTCCTGGAGACGGAACAGGTCCAAAGGAATGGCCTACTCCTGCTCCTAAGTCTTGTGTTCCCATGTCGCTCTGCAGCCAGCCTGATTCTACAGACATTAATGCTCCTTCTTATCTGCCCTGTGACTCATTTGATGAAGGAGCAGTGCTCCGAAAGCTCATGATACCAGAAAAACCCGTTGGACTTTAACCTGGTGTTGTGAGACTCCTTACTGTGCCCGATTTGCAGGAGCTTGCCCTGTACTTTTCCTACACTCAGTGACCACGCCTCAAAAGTACTTCCTTAGCTGCAAAGTACTTTGAGAGATCGATAGCAATGAAAGGACGTTTATAAATGGAATTCTTTTTTTATATATTGCTTCCTGTAAACATCGGCCTAGTCTCAACAAATAACAGATAGGTTTTACCCTTCCTGTGTAACTGATAGGAAGGACTGAGATCATGACACAAATGAAGCCTTGTTGGTTTGAGTTTGAACTTGGCAGGGGAATTGGAGGGGGTGGCACCTCTATTACGATCACAGAACATGAGAGGTTTATAAATCTGATTCACTTGGAGAAGCCATCTCCTAACTTAACCCCAGCAATATTCTGACCAGTCCTGATTCTGATCAAGGGAGTGGGGCAGGAGAATTACTCCTTCTGTTAAAATTGGTGCCTGGGATCCAAACATTTCAGACAAGACCAGAATCTATTGCTTAGTAATGCTGCTCCTCCCAAAATAAGCGGCAATGAAAACCAGGAAAATCGGGAATAACAAATAATTCCCCTGGGAAGCTTGGCAGAGCAGTGTGGAGATTCAGCAATTCTGGGAGAGAGACTCGCAGTGAAGAGAAGGGGAGGGGAAGACTCTCTTTGGTGGGGGGAACAGTACAGTGAAGATTCACTCACATTGGAAGGAGGGAGACTGGAGAGCAGGGAGTAGGGGTGTTCCCGTTTCCTCCCACATCCCAAAAATGTGCTCTTAGGCTGATTGGGTAACAAATTGTCCCTATATTGGTCCCTATATGGGAATCTTCAACAATAGGCATAGCCTAAAGACAAGGATATGTCATTAAGACGTTAGGACGGCGGCGTGGGCTCGTTGGGCCGAAGGGCCTGTTTCCCGTGCTGTGTTGTTCTTTGTTCTTGTTCTTTGTTCAATAGTCACTGACACTGGACGTGGGGGGGCTGGGGGGAGAAATTTGGGAGTGGGAACAGGGATAAAAGTCACTGACACTGAGGCAGTAGGGAAGGGAAAAGTGGGGAGTGGGGATCAAAAATCGTTGACATTGGAGAGGGAACGGGGAGTGGGGAAGCGGGGAAGGGGAGGAGGAGCGGGGCGAGGGGCAGGGGGAGCGGGAGAGGAGGAGGGGGAATGGGGATGAAGGTTCACTGACACTGGGTGGAGCAGGGCAGCGGGAGGAGGAAGAGTGGGGAGAGGGACTGGGCGAAGAGGAGCGGGGATGAAGATTCACTGACATTGGTTGGGAGCTGGCGAGGTCCTGAAGATCCAGCCTATGGAGACTGCACTGAGTTATGAGTTTCTCGATGAATGAAGCTGCTCCTTAAACTGGGTGCCCTGATATTGCTAATCTGCCAGTTCCATATGCCTGCTCCTCCATTCATTGCTAAACTTTAACGCCACCTTGTTGCCCGATCCCCTGACCTCCTGAGTTCCTTGGTGTTCTATAGTACATTTTAAGAGTCATACAGTGAAAACAGGCCCTTCGGCCCAACTGGTCCATGCCAACCGTGGTGCCCTGGCAGCTAGTTTCAATTGTCCACATCTGTCCCCTAACCCTCTAATCCTATCCCATCCATTTACTTATACAAATGGTTTTTAAACATTTCTATTGCACTTGTAAGAGTCACAGTGAAACTGTGAGAGATACAAGAGGGGCAATTTTTTCACTCGCAATTACATGGGTAAGATGGGTATAGAGGGATGTGGACCAAATGCAGGTATCTGGGACAAGTTTTGGGGTTTAAAAAAAAGGGTGTAATGAAGAAGTTGGACTGAAGGACCTGTTTCCATGCTGTAAACCTCAATGGCTGTATGTCACTTCGTCCGTAATTTTGCATGCTATATTATTTCAAGTGCATTTTGTTTGATGCCATTTCTCTGAAGCAGCCGGGGATATTTTACTTCAATAGAAGATAAATTCGGATCATTGTTATTTTTACACAAGGGTCATTGTAAAGTGAGATGCCTGGCTGATTTTGTCTGCAGTGAGTGACAGCTACTTATATTCAATAATGCAAATAATATCTCCTTTCGGGAAGGAAATCTGCCATCCTCCTCTGGCAGCTCCTTCCACATCCACACTACCCTCTGTGTGGAGAAGTTGTCCCTCATGTCCCCTCTCACCTTTGGCCCCCTAGTTTTCAATTCCCCTTCCCTGGGAAAAAAAGACTATGTGGTTTATCCGATCTCTGCCCCTTGTGATTTTATACACCGCAATAAGTCACCCCTCATTTTCTTCTGTTCCAAGGAGTAAAGCCTTAGCCTAGCCAACCTCTCCCTGTAGCTCACTACTCTAGGCAACATTCTCGTAAATCTTCTCTGCACGCTTTCCAGCTTATCAGGCTTTCCTGTAACAGGGTGACCAAAACTGCACAAGACACTCCCAGTGCGGTCTCACTTACCCAATGTCCCAACTCCTATACTCAATAATATCAAGGCAAACTGCCGGAATCTGACACAAAAACAGAATCTCAGCAGGTCTGATGGCATCTGTGGAGAGAGAATAGAGCCAATGTTTCGAGTCTGGATGATACTTCAAAACGTTGGCTCCATTCTGCTATACTCCAATGTCCTGTTCTGAGAATCGAACGCACTATTCTCTGGAGTAAAGAACCCTGATTGCTCTGGATAACTCGGTGAATTCCCTTTGAGGGGATTGAGCAATCTGCGTTAGTCACTTGAATCAATGCTGTCTTTTAACAGAATTGGAACTGGATAACGTGAAGGAATAAAGCTTGCTACATAAAATTGTGTAATTTCTTTGAACTTTACTTGACACTGCTGAATTAGGAAGTCTTGTGTTTTCTAGGAAATAACAAAACGAAGAGTCAATTTTCACCATCTGACGACTTCACAGAATGGGGTCATGCGTTTAAAGGGACACTCCGAAGACATGTTTTAAAAAAAACAGGCGTTTAACACGTTTCGGTGCTTCCTCTTGTGATTTGTTAGCGTCTGACACTCACTATTCTGTTTGACAACTATAATATTGCAAAAGCATCATCTGTGGACGCGGAGAATAGTTTCACACTGCGCATGTCCCAGACAGAAGAAATCCCCTGTCAATCCCAGCTGCAACCCATGTGGCTGAGTCACTGCTTTCAATTTTGCATATTTTTGATATTCGTTCATAGGATGTGGGCTTCGTTGGCTGGGCCAGCATTTATTGCCCATCCCTGAGGGTATTTAAGAGTCAACCATGTTACCATGGCTCTGGAGTCACATGGAGGCCAGACCAGGTCAGCATGATAGATTTCCTTCCCGAAAGGAGATATTATTTGCATTATTGAATATAAGTAGCTGTCACTCACTGCAGACAAAATCAGCCAGGCATCTCGCTTTACAATGACCTTTGTATAAAAATAATAATGATCCGAATTTATCTTCTGCCTTTCTATTGAAGTAAAATATATCCGGCTGCTTCAGAGAAATGGGCATCAAACAAAATGCACTTGAAATAATATAGCTTGCAAAATTACGGACGAAGTGACATACAGCCATTGAGGTTTACAGCATGGAAACAGGTCCTTCAGCCCAACTTCTTCATTACACCCTTTTTTTAAACCCCAAAACTCATCCCAGATACCTGCATTTGGTGCCTCTATATCCATATTACCCATGTAATTATGAGTGAAAAAATTGCCCCTCTTGTATCTCTCACAGCTTCACTGTGACTCTTACAGAGTAAGGAGTCTCACAATACAGGTTAAAGTCCAACTTGTTTATTTGGTAGTAAATGCCATTAGCTTTTGGAACACACTGTTCCTTCATCAGGTGATTCCGAAACACAGCCTGTTCCGAAAGCTTATGGTCTTCACTATCAAATAAACGAGTTGGACTTTAATCTGGTATTGTGAGACTTCTTACTGTGTTTACCCCAGTCCAATGCTGGCATCTCCGCATCACTCTTACAGAAACAGATTTTCAGATCTCTTTTAAAACAAGTTTCAAATTCTCAATCTGCTGTGCTCACCACATGTTCAAATAACAGATTATTAGCCCGGGCTGCTGGTTAATTAGCCAGTTATATAACGATCATACAATCTTATACACCATCCTAACTTGGAAATATATCACAGTTCCCTCACTGTCATTAGGTTAAAATCCAGCAACTTCCTCCTTATCAGCATTGTGGGTTCACCTACATTACAGGGATTGTAGCAGTTCAAGAAGGCAGCTCATCACCATCTTTTCAAGGGCAATTAGGGATGGACAATTTTTTTTTAATCATCCATGGGACATGGGTGTCGCTGGCTGGCCAACATTTATTGCCCGTCCCGAGTTGCCCGAGGATAGTTGAGAGTTGAGCACATTGCGGTGGCTCTGGAGTCACACATAGGCCAGACTGGGTAAGGATGGCCGATTTCCTTCCCTAAAGGGACATTAGTAAAAGCCAGCATCTCATGGATGAATATTATAAAAAAGAACCCTGCTTTCCTGTTGCTCTATGGTACAGGTGTAGGAAATTGTTGCTGCCAATTTTAAACACTGGCAGTCACATGAATGTGCAACGTGACAACTCCTTTCCGAGTTGCTAAGCTGTGTTAGTCATGGCTCAGTGGGTAGCACTCTCACCTCCGAGGACTGTGGACTCAAATATCTGCTCCAGGGACTCGAGAGACTGGCATTTCCATGCAACACTGAGGGAGTGCCATCTCTGGGTTGAGAGCCTCTTTCGGTGGACACCAGTGGTCACTACTTCAGAGAAGGGCAGGGGATATCTCGGTGACCTGCTCAATAATTATCCCTCCGCCAAAAGCAGCAAGTAAACGGATGAGATGATCAACTAGGAAGCAGTGGAAATGGTCGAGAGCTTCAAGGTTCTCGGTGTCCAGATCACCAACAACCTGCCTTAGTCTCTCCAAGAAAGTCCACCAATACCTCGACTTTCTCAGGAGGAAACTTGGCATGGGGGCTACAACTCTCACCAACTTTTATGGATGCACCATAGAAAGCATTCTTTCTGGAGCAGCTTGGTATGGCTCCTGTTCTGACTGCAAGGAAGTACAAAGGATCATTAATGAAGCCCAGTCCATCATGCAAACCAGCCTCCCATCCATTGATGCCATCTACACTTCCCACTGCCTCGGTAAAACAACCAACATATGTAAGAACCCAAAGCACCCTGGACATTCTCTCTCTCACCTCCTTCCACCGGGAGAAAGAACCTGAAATCGCACACCAACCAACTCAAGAACAGTTTCTTCCCTTCTGCCATCAGACTTTGAATGGACCTATCTTATATTAAGTTGATCTTTCCCTACACCCTAGCTGTGATTGTAACATTACATTCTGCACTCTCTCCTTTCCTTCTCCCCTATGTACTCTCTGAATGGTATGCTTTGTATAGTAGGCAATATTTCTCACTGCATTCCCAATATATGTGACAATAATAAATTAAATCAAATCAGGCTGTTTGTGGGAGCTCGCTTTGTACAAATTGCCTCCCGTGTTCCATACATTAGAATTATGACAATGAAGGGTCTAATCTTGCTCCTCTTTCTTATGATCTTGTGTAACATTCCTGAGGTCTGTATATTAATTGCCAGTTGATCCTTGACAGTTCCTTGGGGTATTACGCAACTTGCCTTGATGGGAATGATACGCAAAGCTTCACGCTTATCTGCATATGTGTAAACATTCATTCTTTTACCTCAAGGCCTTGCTTCCCCAATTGGACAATTGTGCTTATAGTTCAAATAGTTCAGCCAGCATGAGGGATATTGGTGAGTTGTTAATCCTATTACTGGAAGCATCGGAAAACATTGACACAAGCAAGGGCTGGTTTTCCCTTTGCCTGTCTTTCAATAAGCTGACCTCAGGTACAAGCCCTCATTGATCACTCAAATCAGACAGGAGGAGGCAGGAAAATTCCCTCAGCTCTGAGCCAGTGCAGCGCTTAACCTCTTTCCCAGATGTGATGGGAGATTATTTCCTGCATTCATTTCTGGACAAGTGCCAGTAGAGAACAGACAAGTTCAATCATTCTGATAAAAGCGGATGCTGGAGCCTGAAACCAAAAGAGAAAACGCTGGAAAATCTCAGCAAGTCTGGCAGCGTCTGTAAGGAGAGAAAAGAGCTGATGTTTTGAGTCCAGATGACCTTTTGTCAAAGCATCAACCCTCTTTCCATTTGCTGCTCTCACTCTCTTCCTCTCTCCGTCTTTGAATCAGCATAGAGGAGGCCATTCAGCCCATCACATCTGATTGCCCCTATATTACTTTATTTATCTTTGGGAGGTGGGCGTCACTGGCTCGGCTAGAATTAGTCCTACTCTCACTGCCTTTTCCCCATAGTCCTGCAAACATTTCCTCTTCAAGTGTTTAGCCAATTACCACTAGGTGGCAAATGAAATTCAATGTGTGAGATTGTGCATTTTGGTGGGAAGAACATGGAGAGACAATATGAAATAAGGGGTAAACTTCTTAAGGGGAGCAGAAGGTGTATACGTGCACAGATCATTGAAGGTGGCAGGGCAGATGGAGAGCACAGTTAATAAAACAAGTAGTATCTGGGGCTTTATTAATAGGGACATAAAGTACAGGAGCAAGAAGATTATGCTGAACTTATGCAAGACACTAGTTAGACCTCATCTGGAATATTGTGTACAGTTCTGGTGTCACACTATTGGAAAGATAGAACAAAGAACACTACAGCACAAACAAGCCCTTCAGCCCACAAGTTGCACCAATCATATCTATACCTACCAGGCCTCAGAACTATCTGTAATTCGCAATCCCATTAAATCCCATGTACTCATCCAGAAGTCTTTTAAAAGATCCCAGCGAGTTCGCCTCCACTACCACCGATGGCAGCCGATTCCATTCACTCACCAACCTCTGAGTGAAAAACTTGCCCCTAACATGTCCTCTGTGCTTGCTGCCCAGCACCTTAAACCCGTGTCCTCTCGTAGTGACCATTTCAGCCCTGGGAAATAGCCTCCGCAAGTCCACTCTATCTATTCCTCTCAACATCTTATAAACCTCTATCAGGTCACCTCTCAACCTTTGTCTCTCCAGGGAGAAGAGACCCAGCTCCCTCAACCTATCTTCATAAGGCCTGCCTCCCAATCCAGGCAACCTCCTTGTAAATCTCCTCTGCACCCTCTCAATAGCTTCCACATCCTTCCTATAGTGAGGCGACCAGATGTGAACACATTGGAGAGAGTGCAGAAGAGGATTAGAGGAATCGTTCCAAGGATGAGGAACTTCAGTTATGAGGATAGATTGAAGAGGTTGAGACTGTTCCTCTTGGAGAGGAGAAGGCTAAGAGGAGATTTGATAGAGATGTTCAAAATCATGAGGGGGCTGGACAGAGTAGAGAGGGAGAAACTTTTCCTACTTGGAAAGGAACCAGGAACAAGAGAACACAAATTCAAAATAATTTGTAAAAGAAGCCACTATGATGTGAGGGACTGGTTTGGTTCTGGAATGTACTGGCTGGAAATGTGGGGGAGGCAGGATCAATCAAGGCATTCGAGAGGGTATTAGATGCTTATTGAATAGAGACAATGTGCAGGGGTACGGGAGAAAAGGGCGGGGAATGGCACTAAGATCTCAATGTTTCTTAGGATGGCCAGTGCAGACATGATGGGCATAATGGCCTCCTTAAGTACTCTAACAATTCTGTGATTCTGCGAATGTAAGTGTTGCTGCTGGAAAGCGTTGAGACAGTCCAGTACAAAGCATGGTGAGCACTCGCGCTGCCAACATTCATCCATCGCAGTGCTAAACAGCACCTTGACCCGGAGAGTCACTGAGAGCCACGTACCTCAGTGAACATCATCTGTGCTCCTCCTACCCTGCCAATCCTACACTGATATCATACTGGACCGCTGGGGAAGGTGTAAACCTGACCAATCATTCTGGGCTATTGAGATTGGCGGGGGTGGGGGGGGGGGGGGGAGGTGAAATAGAGAAACTGACCAATCATACTAGACTATTGAGGAGGGAATAGAGAAACTGACCAATCATATTGGGCTATTGGTTGGGGTGGGGGGGGGTGAAGTAGAGAAACTGACCAATCATACTAGACTATTGAGGGACTAGAGAAACTGACCAATCATATTGGACTATTGTGGGGGGATGTTGAAATAGACAAACTGACCAATCATATTGGGCTATTGAAGGGGCTGAAATAGAGAAACTGACCAATCATACTGGACTATTGAGGGGGACCAATCATATTGGGCTATTGTGAATGAAATTCTAGGCTTGGGTTCCACACGCACATAGGCCTTGCACTTTGCCTCCTTGCATATTTCATTCACTTGTAAATAATACCCAAAGCACTCAATATAATGTGTCCAGTTCTCCATGAAGAAATTAAAGGATGGATCTGTCCAGAGAGGGATCTCTCGGTAAGTACTCTTTTCATTTCTCAACTTCATTGCAAACTGGCAGCTCACAGTCTGAGGGGTATCTTGTTTTTTCATTGCCAAATGTAAAGATGTTTATTCACCAGGTTAAGGAAAACATAACTTGTTTATTTGCAGGTTAAAAACTATACAGAGGCTTTCAGCTCTATCACTGCAATCAGCTCCCAAGAAGAGGGTGGTGAATCTATGGAATTCATTGCCACAGAAAGTTTGGAGACCAGGTCATTGAGTGTATTTAAGACAGAGATAGATTGTTCTTAATTGGTCAATGGATAAATCTTTGTTCAAAGAACAACACAGCACGGGAAACAGGCCCTTCGGCCCAACGAGCCTGCGCCGCCATTTTAACATTCCCACTTCCCCTTGTAGGGAAAAGGTGGGAGACTGGAGTTGAGGAACATATCACCCATGTTTGAATGGCAGTGCAGACTCGATGGACTAAATGACCAAATTCTGCTCCTATATCTTATGGACTCTGAGTGCAGAAGCCACAGTTATCAGGGTGATCCCCTAATTTGTCCCCGCTTTGTTCCCCGGTGATTCTCGCTCTGTCAATTGATCCTTTAAGGGAACGATCACTACAGCAGCAAAGGGGAATCAGTGCAGGAGACACCCACCCTCCCCCTTCTTAACAGCACCAACTGTCATATCTTGCTAAATATTAAACAGTCCCAAAGTGCTTCAGTGTGTTAGTGTTCGAGTGAGTGGCTGAGTAGAGAGAATGCGTGTGGGAACTGAGTGAACGGATTGATGATAGATGAGAAAGGTGGCAGGCGGACAGAATGGGAGGGTGGCAGGCAGACGAGGTGGGGAAGATAGTCATGTTGCAAGTGAGCAGTGTGGATTGTGAACACTTGTATTAACCTCCTCCTCTGCCCAGCCTTTCCTCGTTACTGAACTTTCTCAACCCAACACCATTCCCATAAATCTCTTCCGCTCTCTTTCTGAAGACTTTGTATCCCTTGCTAAACTCTGCCGCCAAGAGTTGGGAATAAGACTTGGGTTCGAATGCCATCTTGGCTGTTAATGGAATTTGAATTCAATTAACTAAAAATCAGGAATTAAAAGTTTAGTAATGATTATGAAACCATTGTCAATTATTAAAAACCCATCTGGTTTGCCAACGTTCTTTAGGGAAGGAAATCTGCCTTCCTCACCTGGTCTGGCCTACTGAAATGGGTTAGCAAAATACTCAGTCCAAGAGCAATTAGGGATGGCCAATAAATGTTGGCCCTGCCCACAACCCAGAATGGAATTTCTGAAAGTACTCCACATGTCTATATATGGAATCCTAATTTGCTTTTTTAATCGCTTTCTGCACTGTCACCTTCAGAGATACAGTCTGCAGTTCTCTGTCCCTGCATCCAGACTTGAGGGGCTGAATGTCTCCCGCCAGCTCCTAGTTCCCATTTAGAATCAAATCCCTTCTCCTTGCTGTTCCCACCAAAAGTGTCACTTCACACTTTATCATGAAGTGGAGTACAGAACCAGTCTGTTTACCGTCGGCACAATTGCCTGTGGTCTGCTCGATGGGAGATTTCATAACAAATGTATTTAAAGCAAAGTTAGCGGGAGAAAGGATGGCGGGATACTCTGAGAGGATGAGATGAAGAAAGAAGGTGTAAACACCGATAACGAGCAGTCGGGCAGAATAAGAAAATAACATTTCATACGAGGAATCCTGGCTGGGAAAGGATATCCAACTTTCCCCTTTCTCCTTCAGCTGGCACAGTGGTTGGCACTGCTGCCTCACAGCACCGGGGACCCGAGTTCAATTCCCAGCCTCGCGTCACTGTCTCTTTGGAGTTGCACATTCTCCCTGTGTCTGCGTGGGTTTCCTCCTCCTCTCACAGTCTAAGAGACATGCGGGTTAGTTGGATTGACCATGCTAAATTTCCCCTGAGTGTCAGGGGGATTGGCATGATAAATGCAAGGGTTTATGGGGATAAGACCTGTGTGGCATTGTTGTTGGTACAGGCTCGCTGGGCCGAATGGCCTCCTTCTGCCATCAATCTGTGTGGAGTATGTATGTTCTCCCAGTGTCTACGTGGATTTCCTCCGGGTGCTCCAGTTTCCTCCCAAAGTCCAAAGATGTGCAAGTTAGGTGCATTGACTGTGCTAAATTGCCCTTTAGTGTCCCAGGATGCGACGGTTGGAGGGATTAGGTTGGGGTTTTGGGGGATAGGGCCTGGGTGGGATTGCAGACTTGATGGGCTGAATGGCCTCCTTCTGCACTGGTGGGATTTTATAATTCATGTTGCTGTGTCGCCCTGCTCTCTCTCTCTCTGTGCCATTCAATTATTTCCTTTTTAAATTCTTTTTGCCTATTTTCCTCATAAATATTCACTCGCAGTAATAGATTCAGACGGGGAAGGTGACAGCCATGCCGCTGTGGGTAACTCTCTCACCTCTGAGTCAGAAGGCTGCAGGTTCACGTCCCAGTCTGGGGCACAGAATCCAGGCTGGCTCTTTGACTGCAGCGCTGTCACAGTGCCACACTGTCACAGGTGCAGACGCGATGTTAGACAAAGACCCCGTCCGTTCTTGAATGTCAGATTAAAAAGTCCGAGGGCCACTCTTTTGAAGAATGATCAAAGCCTTGAATTAATTTCTCAAGGTTTAGAGGTCTGTGAAAGGCAGAATAAAATTTCAAAAAGCTTCTTGCTTTCTGCCTTCCAGTTAGTTCCAGGTTTATAGTCAGAATTCTCCGGTTTACAGCATGGAAACAGGCCCTTCAGCCACTTGGTCATGCCATCCTTTTGTTTTTTTAAACCTCTAAGCTAATCCCAATTGCCTGCATTTGGCCCATATCCCTCTATACCCATTCTTTCCACGTAACTGTCTAAATGCTTTTTCAAAGATAAAATTGTATTCACCTCTACTACTACCTCTGAGAGCTTGTTTCAGACACTCACCACCCTCTGTGTCACCCTCACTGCCTTGGACATCTCACCATTGCTGCCAGCAAGAATGGAAAATTTGACACTCAGCCATATTCAGCAGCAGGGCTGGAGAATCCCAGCTGCGGGCTAGCTTGGAGAATTCTCTGTATACTTTTCGTATTTACCATCTGCAATTAGCTCCTGTTGACCTCATTCCTCTCCTCCAACGGCTGCCGCTGCGGTTTATTGAGTTCCTCATCATTTCCTCAGCTCAATCTATCCACCAATTCAATGTCCTGCCAGGAATGTCCATAAGACTAGATATAAGAGCAGAAGTAGGCCATTCAGCCTATCGAGTCTGTTCTGCCCTTCAATCGTGGCTGATATGTTTCCAACACATTATCCCACTTCTTCCCTGCAATCTTTCATCCATTTATCAATCAAGAGTCTATCTATCTCTGTCTTAAGGACACTTAATAACCCAGCCTCTTCAGCTTTCTGTGGCATAGACTTCTGCAGATTCACCGTTCTCTGGCTGAAAAATTTCCACCTCATTTCAGTTTTAAAGGGTCATTCCTTTACTCTGAGGAAGAGCCCTCGGGTCCTAGTCTCTCTTACTAATCACAGAATCCTATACTGCAGAAGGAGACCGTTCAGCCCATCGAGCCTGCACCAACAACAATCCCACCTAGGCCCTGTCCTGTAATCCCTCTATTTATCTCACTAATCCCTCTAATCTATGCAGAATATTGAGAGGCCTAAATAGAGTGGACATGGAGAAACATCTCCTCCACATTCTCTCTATCCAGTTCCTCTCAGCATTCTATAAGTTTCAATGAGATCCCTCCCTCATCCTTCAAAGTTCCATCCAGTACAGACCCAGAGTCTAAAAAACGCTCCTCACACATCAAACTTATCATTTCAGAGATCATTCTCATGGATCTCCTCTGGACCCTGTCCAAGGCCAACTCATCCTTCCTCAGATACAGGGCCCAAAATTACTGGCAATATTCTAAATGTGGCCTCACAAAGCCTCAGCAGCACATCCCTGCTTTTGTCTCCTAGTCCTCTCCAAATAAATGTTAACATTGCATTTGCTTTCCTAACTACCCACAGGAAGGTGGTGGCCTAGTGGCAATATCGCCAGACTTAACCCAGAAGCTCAGCTAGTGTTTTGTGGACCTGAGTCCGAATCCTGCCACGGCAGATGGTGGAATTTGAATTCAATTTTTAAAAATCTGGAATGAAGTATTTACCGATGATGATGAAACGATTGTCAGAAAAACCCCATCTGAGTCACTAATGCTCTTTAGGGAAGGAAATCTGCTGTCCTTACTTGGTCCGGCCTACATGTGACTCCAGAGCCACAGCAATGGGGTTGACTCTCAACTGCCCTCCTACAGCATCTAGTAATGGGCAATAAGTGCTGGCCAGACAACGATAGCCCATATCCCACAAATAAATAAAATAAAATTCAACCTTCAAGTTCATCGTAAAGGAATCCTGAAGTAAGACTCCCTTTGTGCATCCGATTTCAGAATTCCAAATGGACCGCCCCAAACCCTGGAGGTCCAAACTTATAAAGTTACAGCTTATTTCACAAGACAGTCAGGTTCAATGGCATTTATTGGTTTTTGGGCGAGTGAAACCTGTTTAAAAGCTGGCGCTGATATGAAGTATATAAGCATTTTCTCCCCCCGAATACAACATTTTCAACCAATTCATCATCACCTCCAAGGCTCTGGTATTCAATACCCCAAAGAGGAAACATGTCTCCCACTTTTATGGCTCCCCCTTCCACCAGCCCCACTCGCTTTGAAGTCCCTTGTAAAGGCTGGTGTATCTGTGCTGCTCTCACTGTGCTTGGGATCGCATCCAGACGCCTGTGGTTTACTGAACAAGACACATGCGTTCCTAATCATTCATAATGGTCAAAATGAAATACCAGATGGGTTTGCCTACATGATCTTCTAGGGTAACAAGAGTTCAGATCTCTTTTCTCTTGTGGTCAACGAGAGGGGCTAAATCATAGAATCCCCAGTGCACAAGGGGCCATTCAGCCCATCAAGTCTGTGCTGACTTTGACAGACTACCTCATCCAGGCTTTCTCCCCAACCCTAACCCTGTAACCCCATAGTTAAATTATCTACACTAAGGAGAAGTTTAGCATGGCCAATGCACCTAACCTACACATCTTTCGGATTGTGGGAGGAAACCGGAGCACCCGGAGAAACCCTTGTGGAGAACGCGCACAGATGGTGACCCAAGCGGGGAATCAAACCCAGGTTCCTGAATCTGTGAGGCAGCAGTGCTAACCACTGTGCCACCATGCTGCTCAATATATCTAATTCTTAATCAGGACTGCTCCAAGGTTTGAGCATATATTGATAATGCTGGAGCAATGCTGAGGGAATGCTGCACTGTCAGAGATTCCTTCTCTCGGATAATTCATTAAAATGCCTCCCCCGCTCGAGTGGATATAAAAGATCCCGTGGCAATGTTTTAAAGAGCAGGAAATGCTGGTGACTTCATTAGTATGTATCCCACAGCCATCATCGCCAACAAAGGAGATTGATGTCAGTGCGAGCTTGCTGTGCATAAATTGGCTCCCACCTGTCCTGCAATACAACAGTGAGCACACTTCAATAGCACTTCATCATGACTTTCCGAAGGGATTTGGATAAACATCTCAAGACTCGAAGGGTGCTGGCCCTCAGGAGGAGGGGAAGATGTGGAACTTGCTGATGTGTTGAATCCCTACAGAAAGAGGCCATTTGGCCCATCGAGCCCACACCAGCAACGATCCCACCCCAAGTTCTATCCCCTCACAACCCCACATGTTTGCCCACTAATCCCTCTAACCTACACATCCCAGAACACTGTTGCTTAGGTTAATTGGCAATTTACCATGGCCAATTAACCTAACCCATATATCTTTGGGGTCTGGGGAGGAATTCGGAGCACCTAGAAGAAACCCACAGAGACATGCGGAGAATGTGCAAACTCCACACAGATAGTCACCCAAGCCAGGAATCAAGCCCAGGGCCCTGGAGCTCTGAGGCAACAGTGTTAACCACTGTGCTACCGTACCACCCATGGTGCTGCCTTGTGTTCTTGCAGAGAGCCAGCAAATGATGGGTTGAACGGCTGTAATAATCCTGTGACTGTGAAGTGGTTTGGAGTATTCTAAGGCCAGGAAAAGCGCTATATAAATGCAAGTCTTTAACTTCCATTTCTCTATATATAACATGGAGCACTTTTAAATAATAAAACCTTCCAAAGCCATTCACAGGACTGGAACGAGGCAAATGTGACACAAGGAATAAAATTTATTTATTAGTGTCATAAGTAGGCTTATGTGTCAGTACTGTAGCACAGTGGTTAACCCTGTTTCTTCACAACGACAGAGATCTGGGTTCAATTCTCGGCTTGGGTCACTGTCTGTGTGGAGTTTGCACATTCTCCCCATGTCTGCATGGGTTTCCTCCAGATGCTTCGGTTTCCTCCTACAATGTGGAAGGTGTACTTGTGAGGTGGATTGACCCGAACAGGTGCTGTACTGTGGTGACAAGGGGAATTTCACGGTAACTTCATTGCAGTGTTAATGTACTTGTGACTAATATATAAATAAATTTTACATGAATATTGCAATGAAGTTACTGTGAAATCTGCCGGTTGCCACTCTCCGGCGTCTGTTTGGGTACGCTGAGGGAGAATTTAGCACGGCCAACGCACCCTAACCAGCACGTCTTTCGGACAATGGGAGGAAACCCACACAGACATGGGGAGAACATACAAGCTCCACACAGACAAGCCTGGAATCGAGCATGAACAAAGAACAACACAGCACGGGAAACAGGCCCTTCGGCCCAACAAGCCCGCGCCGCCATCCTAACGTCTTAATGACATATAGAGACCAATACAAGGACAATTTGTTACCCAATCAGCCTAAGAGCACATCTTTGGGATGTGGGAGGAAACCAGAGCACCCAGAGGAAACCCACGCAACCACGGGGAGAACGCGCAAGCTCCCGCAGACACAGGCCCAAATCCGTGTGTCTGCACAGCAACAGCGATAGTCTCTGAGCTGTCATGTTGCCCATCTGATGGTCCAGTTTAAGCATACACTAACGACATGGGTCCCTAGCACAGTGAGGCAGCAATGCTAACCACTGTGCCACCATGATGCCAACAGAGGAAGGATTACTAGGGCAGTTTGGTTAGGGAGGTAGCTTCAGAATTAGGCAGATGAATGTATCTAATTTCCCACTGCCTCGGAAAAGCAGCCAGCATAATTAAGGACCCCAGGTACCCGGGACATTCTCTCCTCCACCTGGTTCCGATGACTACCCCTACTATTGGAACCACAGTGGCACGGAGGTTAGCACTGCTGCCTCCAGCATAAGGGATCCCGGGTTCAATTCCCGACTTGGGCCTCTGCAGAGCCTGCATATTCTCCCTGTATCTGCTGGGTTTCCCCTGGATTCTCCAGTCTCCCCCCCACGGTCCGAAAGACACGCTGGTTAGGGTGCATTGGCCATGCTAAATTCTCCCTCAGTGTACCCAAACAGGCACCGGAGTGTGGCGACACGGGGATTGTCTCAGAAACTTCATTGCAGTGTTAACGTAAAGCTGCCTTGTGAGACTAATAAACAAAACTTCAGCTGGTGACCTCCGCACCTGGCAAGGGGGACACTCAGTCACCAGTAGGGTGCTGCCAATCACAGAATCCCAGTAGTGCAGATGGAGGCCATTTGGCCCATCGAGTCTGTACTGATTCAGTATCAATCCCAGGCTTGCCCACTTTCCCGTAATGCTGCAAACTTACCAAACGTGGGACTCAAGGGTGCAATTTCAGCAAGGCCAATCCACTTAGCCTGCAAATCTTCACAACGTCGCCCGCTCAATCAGGGCTTATCCGCGGAAGCTGGTTGCCCGCTTTGATGGAGGAGGCAGACAATCCGCTTCCCAATCACACCCCCGACCAACCGCTGCAAATCCCCCACTGAAGCCCCCAGCTCCCTCCCCCACCCCGTTTCAAGGCACCGGCATGTGGTCAGGAAGTTTGAACCCGCTGGTTCTCATTAGGCAGCAGAAGTATCCCATTTGTAAGTCAGAGGAAATAGCTGAGGTCTTTGTGGTATATCACTGATTACTCAGTCCTGGTGAGCACATTCCAAAAGCTAATTTTACATTTTAGTTCTCTCTCTGTGGCACTCATAACTTTTTTTTTCATTTAAAATGTCGATCGGCTTCCAATCAGTCTCCCTGGACTGAGGCTGACTTCACTGTCGTGTAAGGTGTCGGCTGTTTGGAGGAAGGCTGGAATTTTACAGTCCCGCCCGTCTCAGGAAAAGGAGAGGTCGAGGATTGGGGCATGGAAAGGCGCGTTGACCTCGGGTGGGATTTCACAGTTTCGGGGCGAGCAAGAACGTAAAATTCTGCCCATAAAGTTAGGTGGCGAAAGGAGATTTTCTTGACAGATTTAATTAATGCAACACACACTCCTGGTCAACTTCCCATCTTCGGCCCTCCGCAAATCCCGAAGTCATCCAGAACTCTGCTATCAGTGTCCCCAACCCCCAACAACTCCTGTTGCTTACTGACCCGGGAGCAGCAGAATCTGCCTTCTAAAATTCTCTACTCCCTCCGTGGTCTCGCTCCCTCTCCATCTCTGTAATCTCCTCCAGCCCCACAACCCTCTCCACCTCTGTAATCTCCTCCAGCCCCACAACCCTCTCCACCTCTGTAATCTCCTCCAGCCCCACAACCCTCTCCACCTCTGTAATCTCCTCCAGCCCCACAACCCTCTCCACCTCTGTAATCTCCTCCAGCCCCACAACCCTCTCCACCTCTGTAATCTCCTCCAGCCCCACAACCCTCTCCACCTCTGTAATCTCCTCCAGCCCCACAACCCTCTCCACCTCTGTAATCTCCTCCAGCCCCACAACCCTCTCCACCTCTGTAATCTCCTCCAGCCCCACAACCCTCTCCACCTCTGTAATCTCCTCCAGCCCCACAACCCTCTCCACCTCTGTAATCTCCTCCAGCCCCACAACCCTCTCCATACCTTTTGCACTTCTCCATTTCCAGTCTCGTTCCCAATTCATGTTGTCCCTGCACTGGCAGCCATACGATTGATTTGATTTATTACTGTCCCTTATGTTGGTATACAGTGAAAAGTATTGTTTCTTGTATGCTATACAGACAAAACATGCTGTTCATAGAGAAGGAAAGGAGAGAGTGTAGCATGTATAGCATTACGGTCATAGCTAGGGTGTAGAGGAAGATCAGCTTAATGCAAGGTACGTCCATTCAAAAGACTGACAGCGGCGGGAAAGAAGCTGATTTTGAGTCGGTTGGTGCGTGACCTCAGATTTTTGTACCTTTTCCTGATGAAAGAGAGAATGTTAGGGGCGGTGAGGTTCTTAATTATGCTGACTGCTTTGCTGAGGCAGCAGGAAGTATAGACAGAGTCAATGGATGAGAGATTGGTTTGCGTGATGGATTGGGCTATGTTCATGACCTTTTGTAGTTCCCTGTGGTCTTGGTCAGAGTAGGCGTCATACCCAGCTGTGATACAACCAGAAAGAATGCTTTCTATAGTGCATCTGTAAAAGGTAACGAGAGTCATAGCTAACTTAAGAACATAAAAACATAAGAATACAGAGCAGGAGTAGGCCATCTGGCCCCTCGAGCCTGCTCCGCCATTCAATAAGATCACAGCTGATCTTTTTGTGGACTCAGCTCCACTTATCCGCCCGCTCACCACAACCCTTAGTTCCTTAACTGTTCAAAAATTTATCTATCCTTGCCTTAAAAGCATTCAGTGAGGTAGCCTCAACTGCTTCACTGGGCATGCCAACTTTTCTTAGTCTTCTGAGAAAGTAGAGGCATTGGTGGGCTTTCTTAAGTGTTGACATAGAGGGACCAGGACAGGCTGTTGGCGATCCGGACACCTAAAAACTTGAAGCTCTTGCCCATTTCTACTTAGCCCCCTCCATTAATGCAGACAGGGGCATGATCTCCTTTACGCTTCCTGAAGTTGATGACAATCTGCTTTGTTTCTGTTGACATTGAGGGAGAGATTGTCGTTCACCAGATTCTCTCTCTCTTTCCTGTCTTGTCATTGTCTGAGATCCAACCCACTATGGTGGTGTCATCAGCAAGCATAAAAATGTAGTTGGAAGAGAATTTGGCCCCGCAGTCAGAGGTATATGATAGGGGGCTGAAGGCGCAGCTTTTTGGGGCACTGGTGTTGAGGATGATGGCGGAGGAGGTGTTGCCTAAGCTTGTGGCCTGTGGATTAGGAAGTTCAGGATCCAGTCGCAGAGGGAGGAGGCTCAGGACACAGATTTCGAAGATGAGTTTTGTAGGGATAACGGTGTTGAAGGCTGAGCTGTTGTGAATAATTGGGAATCTGGCATAGATAGATTTGTCATCTAGGTAATCCCGGGCGAGTGCAGGGCCAGAGAGATGACATCTACTTTGGGCCCGTCGCGGCGAACTGTTGTAGATCCAAACAGTCTGGAAGATGAAAAGGCCACTGTATTCATTCTTGGGAGGTGGGCATGGCTGGCAAAGCCAAAGGTTCAGTGCCCATCCCAAGTTGCTCCTGAGAATTTAGTGCTGGGCCAAGCTCTTGACTCGAAGTTGCCTACGAGTTTAGGTGGAAAATGTCAAGATTTTGACCCAATAACTTCTGAAAGAACAGAAGTCACTCAGTAATCTTTATCCCCTGCTACATTACATTGTTTTTCATTCTCCACATCAATGTCAGAGATTGAAATATGTCCCCACAGTACTTGAGGAACTTTGCATCCCACGCTCTGTGAGCTGAGAGGAGAGAGTGAGTGAGTGATGTATCTCAAGCAGGGTTAGAGACGCAGGCATTGGTCGCAAGTCATAAACCCCAGCAATTCTGCTAGATGTGGACAGTTTGAGAGATGCACTATCCCAATGTTAGCAGTGGCAACACTCCTGATTCAAGCCCCCAGGCAAGAGAACAAAATCCTGTCATCCAGATCAATATCCCAGTGCCTTTCCAAACTAAGAAGTCTCAGAACACCAGATTAAAGTCCAGCAGCTTTATTTGGAAACATGAGCTTTGAGAGTACAGCTCCTTCATCAGATGAAGTTTGCACATTCTCCCTGTATCTGTATGGGTTTTCTCTGGATGCTCCTCCCACCATCTGAAAAATGTGCTGGTTAGGTGCATTGGCCATGTTAAATTCTCCCTTGGTGTACCCAAACAGGTGTCAGACTGCGGCAACTATTGGGAATTTCACAGTAACTTCATTGCAGTGTTAATGTAAACTTACTCATGACACTAAAAAATAGAATAAAATTCAATGAAAGCACTGCTTTGGGAGATAGCCTCAACATCTTGGCCAACATTCATCCCTCAGCTGAAATGACACAAGAATTATCTGCTCATTATCAAATGTTCGTTGTGGGTGCATGAGTGTGTATGTAAGTGAGTGCATGTGTGTGTATACATGAGTGTGTGTGTGCGTAGTGCGAATGTGTGCGCGCGAATGAATCAGTGTGCGTGAGTGTGAGTGAGTAAGCGTGTGTGTGCTTGCGTGTGTTACGTGGTTGATGGTAAGTGATAACGCTGCAGCAATAATAACTCTCCTCATTTCAGTCTGGGATTTGCCTGAGCTGCACTGAGACGCAGTTGTGTTAGTTAAACTTTGGTGACCTGCGTGTACTATGGATGAACCCAGCGTGCGGGGGTAACTTGCTACACTGACTCACGGTCACTGCTGTGTGTGTGGAAAGCTGGCTGGCTGCCAGGGAGTTTCCTGCTTTTGCATTTCTTGCTCATTATGGAGAATTCACATACATCTCGAGAAATCCACCCCACTCCGACAGCTAACTGGATTTGATTTTATAACCCTCTGCCAGACTCAAGAAGAAGATCATATGTTCCGAAAGCATCTGCTGTGACCTCGAGATGTCCCAGAGTGTTTCACAGATCGACGGCATAAGTGCTTTCTGATATATCCCTTACTGAATTACAGAATACTTACAATTCAGCCCAAGAAGCTTAAATCCCCGTCCCATCTGACGTTGTCTCAAGCTGTCAACATATCACTGAATGGATATAGCTGGAGACAACAGCGTGGTGTTAATGTTGCTGAACTAGCAATTCGGTGACCCCCCCCCACCCCTCCACTTCTCCCCAGTGAATGGTCTGCCTCTGGAAACGCAAGTTCAAATCAGCTGGCGGGGGAACTTTAAATTCAATTAGTGAAATGTAGAGCTTGTCTCAATCACGACTATTGCTTTTTGTTGTTTAAAATAAAAAAAGCCCCTTCTGGTTCACAAACGTACCTTCAGGGAGGGAAATCTACCATCCTTATCTGGTCTGGCCTACACGTGACTCCAGAACCACAGCAATGTGTCTGACTTCTGTAAGAAAACCACTCAGTTCAAGGATGAATCAGCTTTGGGCAAATGTGAAAAAGAAGTACTGGATGAAAACAAATTATTGGAATCCGAAATGAAAAGAGAAAACACAGGACAATCCCAGAGGTCTGACAGCATCTGTAAGGAGAGAAAAGAACTGACGTTTCGAGTCCAGATGAACTTCTGTCAGAGCTTTTACAAACGGTCATCGAGATTCGAAACATCAGCTCTTTTCTCTCCTTACTGATACTGGCCAGGCCTGCTGAGATTTTCCAGCATTTCCTCTTTGGAAGTGGCCACTTGTCAGCCCAAGCCCGGATATTGTCCAGGTCTTGCTACATTTGGATGTGGACAGGAGATCTTGGAAAACGTCACACCAGCACGAGAGCAGCCGTGACTGGTGCTGAATATTGTGCAATGATCGGCGAAAGTTGTTACCTGTACGGAGGACAAAGTGGAAGTAGCCTGTGCAACATCCAAATGACATTGTCGTCAAGTCATGTGATCAGCACTTAAAGCAACCTGCAACCATTTAAATATATAGCAAAAATGGTGTCAATTTGGCAGCTCCTTCCAGTCACATGTTACATCTTGCCACAATCACATTGCTGACACAAAGGTTGCTATCAATTTTGCCAGCTCTAAGGATTTATTGAGAGATGAACTGGGGAACCGTCAATGTTCACAGATTTATTTATTACTGTCACAAATCGGCTGACATTAACACTGCAATGAAGTTGTTGTGAAAACTCCCTGGTCGCCACACTCTGGCGCCTGTTCGGGTACACTGAGGGAAAATTTAGCGTGGCCAGTGCACCTAACCAGCACATCTCTTGGACTGTGGGGGGAGACCAGAGCACCCAGAGGAAACCCATGCAGACACGGGGACATTGTGCAAACTCTGCATTGACAGTGACCTAAGCCTGGAGTCAAACCTGGATCCCTGGCGCTGTGAGGCAACAGTGCTAACCATTGTGTCACTCATAGGGATTGCATAGCCATCACAGCAAATTTCTGATAGACAAATGCCCTATACTGGAACTGCCCGGAAATCGTGATTTTAAACGCAGAACAAACTAGAATAATTAAAACCACTTCTAATTATTATACACCAACTCCAGCCCTCTGAATCACTCTCCTCCCCCATGATCCCCACACCCACCGGACACCTCTCAGACCCCCCTAACGCACATAATGCACCTGACTACTCCATCCTCTACAGAACTCCAGCACCACCCCCCCCCACTCCACAGGACACTCTCTTCCATGGGACTCCCCTGACCCTCGATGGGACCCCCTACTGGACCACCCACAGGAATCACCTCCCCATCCTCCATTCCACATTAAATTGGACTCTCCCACCCCCCCCTCACGCTCCATTCCACATCAAACAGATCTATGCACCCCCCCCCCCATTCCACCTCAGATAAGACTCCCCATCTGCCCCCTCACAGGACTTCCTCACCCCAGACACACAGCCTCTTCCAATCCCTGATCTTTTTCCCCACAGGCTCAATACAACCCAACCTGATCCACCACCCCCAGCCCTGCCACCACCCCCAACACACACACACCACACAACACACACACACACACACACACACACACAGTGTCTGACCTGACCCAAACCCAATCCAACTCCCACAGCTTGACCCTGACCCAACTCAATTGGCCTTCCTTCCACACCCAAGACCTGACCTGACCCAACCGCACCTCCTCACTTCAAAACCAATCCTGAATAACCCCCCCGGGCCCAAACTGAGGCTGGGAGAGAAAAAAAAACCCAGAGGGCAAGGGAAAGGAGAAAAGTTTAAAAGGGAATATTGCTGAGGGGGGGGGGAGGGGCTTCTTCACGCAGAGAGTGGTGGGAGTGTGGAATTTGCTGCCAGATAAAGTGGTAAATGCAGAATCACTATTAACATGTAAGAAAAACTTAGATGTGTTCATGGATGAGAGGGCTGTGGAGGGATACGGTCCAAGTGCAGGTTAGTGGGACTGGGCAAAAAATGATTCGGCACAGACAAGAAGGACCAAAACGCCTGTTTCTGAGCCGTAACTTTCTACACTCTCCCTCCCTAACCAAACCAACCCCCATCCACCCATCTTACCCACTCCCTTACACACTTACCTTTCCAAAAAAAAAACCTTTAAGCCTGCTTGGACCTTTGAACTCACCTTGTTTACAGCAGCGAACACTGTAAAATAAAGGAAGCTTGGCCTACTTACCTACAACTCTTCAGCCTTTGGGGCCACAGCCTTCTTGGTCTGGGCTGGAAGGTCAGGCAAGATAGGAACAGCTGGATTTTCAGGTAAACACCTCTGGGTGGAATGCCGATTCGATTCAAATTGCCAGCTCCGTTGGAATGTATGTCCCAGTTACTCCCTCCCCTGGCTGCGTGTCCATTTTTGTGCAGTGACTTTCCTTGGGATGTTAAATGCGAGTTGTTATTTTTGAACTGATTTGAGGTCAGCAGTTCAACTCCTGGTCAAACGGCATCTGTCTGCTAATCTTCTAAACATTTCTAAATTGCGGGCTAAGCTCCAGCTGGAATATTGTGTCCAGTGCTGGAGAGCACACTACACAGCGTGTGAGAGATTGGAGAGGATATGTATTAGAACGGTAACAAGCATGTGGGAATTCAGTTAGATAGACAGACTGAAGAGACTGCGATTATCTGCCACCGAGCAGAGTACGTGTTTTTAACAAACTTCGCAGAGGAATCAATGTTGAACTGATTGCTAATTGTGTAGAGATCTTTTATAATGCACTTGTAAAGACATTGCACCTCCACAAGCGCCGCACTCTCTCTCGGGGCCGCACTCTCTCTCGGTGCCAGCCTAGGTTTGGTGGCCAAGTCGCTGGAGGGAGACTTTTGAATCCCTCTGAAAGGCCCACCAAGCCACTCAGTTCAAGGGCAATTAGGAATGGCCAATAAATGCTGGCCCAGCCAGCGACCCACATGTCCCACGAATGGATTTAAAAATAAGTCCCAGGTACGCAGTCACCTCTTAGTCCAAACAAGAGGCCTATTTCGGCACCGTGTACTCAGTGGAGTGAGATTCCAAATGCCACTTGCACCCCTCCCCTTCCCTCACCAGGGCCTCTACCAGCCTCCCTGCAGTGAAATGCCCCCATCTTGCTTTGTCATTGGGACTGCCTGTACTCCCAGCAATGGCCATTACTCCCAGTGGCGCTGTCTATCATTTATTGGCCAGAGGGGAGAAATTCTCCCAGATGTCCCTCCTTGGGCCAAGTAACAATAGCCCAGAAATCAGCATGGGGCAACTTGACCGAGTGCAGGCAGGGGTGCAGAACACCTGGCTCCATGTGAAATTCAGCCCAACATTTCAAAAATACCTCATTGGCTGGAAAGCTCTTTGAGACACCCTGAAAGGCGCTATATAAATTCAACTTCATTAATACCTGATCCAATGTAAACTGGGATTTAGAAAGTGCAGATTAAATCTTGGAACATGTGTGCCGGTTAGCCAGCATTTATTGCCCAATCCTAGTTGCCCTTGAAAAGGTGATGGTGAGCTGCCTTCTTGGATTGCTGAAATCCATGTCATACAGTCATCGAATCATAGAGATCTACAGCATGGAAACAGACCCTTCAGCCCAACTTGTCCATGCTGTCCTTTTTTTTTAACCCCTAAGCTAGTCCCAATTGCTCACGTTTGACCCATATGCCTCTGTACCCATCTTAACCATGTAACTGTCTAAATGTTTTTTAAAAGTCAAAATTGTGCCTGCCTTTACTACTACCTCCTTTCCCAGACACTCCCCACCCTCATGACAAAACAATATCTCTCCCCTCTCACCTTAAACCCATGCCCTTTAGTTTTAGACTCCCCTGCCTTTGGGAAAAGATATTGACTATCTTGCTGATTGATGCCCCTCATTATTTTGTAGATCTCTATAAGATCACCCCTCAGCCTCCCATGCTCCAGGGGAAAAAAGTCTCAGTCTATCCAGCCTCTCCTTATAACTCAAACCATCAAGTCTCATTGCATCCCTTTTCTGCTTTCTCTCTAGTTTAATTACATTCTTTCTATAATAGGGTGACCAGAACTGTACATAGTCTTCCAAGTGTGGCCTTACCAATGTCTTGTACAAATTTCTGTATTCAATGTACTGACCAATGAAACCAAGCATGCCGAATGCCGCCTTCACCAGTCTGTCCACCTGAGACTCCACTTTCAAGGAGCTACAAACCTGTACCTCTACATCTCTTTGTTCTGTAACTCTCCCCAGTGCCTTACCACTAACTGAGTAAGTCGTGCCCTGGTTCAATGTCTTGTACAACTTCAACAAAGTGTGGTGCAGGTACACCTACGGTGCTGTTAGTGAGGGAGTTCCAGGATTTTGACCCAATGATCAATGATTTCTTCTGCACTGT
The DNA here is from genome assembly GCA_024679065.1 of Sphyrna mokarran. Classification (NCBI taxonomy): domain Eukaryota; kingdom Metazoa; phylum Chordata; class Chondrichthyes; order Carcharhiniformes; family Carcharhinidae; genus Sphyrna; species Sphyrna mokarran. The sequence goes on from JAGIQG010000001.1 coordinate 7,779,456, forward strand.
AGAGATTCGATGATTCTCTCTCCTCTCCAAAGATGATTCTGAATATCTACAAGGTTTGAGTTCTCTGTCCTGATATCTCTTTATGTTTGGGCTTGGTAACAAATGTTATCTGACAACCAATGTTCCTTATAAATTTATCTTCAATGTGTACCATCTGTTTCTCACATTCGCTTTAAGGCACTTGATCGGTTATTGTTGATAAACACCCCGAAAACTCTTACTGTGCTACATCAATGCAGGTTGTAATCCTACTGGTAACCCAAGGTGTCGTGCCAAGTCCTGCCCCATTCAGCATTCGGGGCTCAGGGACAATTGGGTTTGGTGTGATGATAGGAACATGGGAAAATAGAAGCAGAAGTTCAGCCCTTCGAGCCTGCTCCATCATTCAAACAGATCATGCCTGATCTCTTCCTGCTCTCAAATCCACTTCCCCATCTGTTCTGCTTTTTATTCAAAAGACATCTATCTCCCTCTTGAAACCATTTAATGAATCAGATTCCACTGCGCTATGGGGCAGTGAGTTCCACAAATTCAACACCCTCTGCGAGGAGTAATTCCTCCTTACCTCAGTTTTAAATCCACTGCCTCTCAGCTTATTCCTGTAACCTCTTGTCTTAGATTTCTAGTTCTGGGTGGCATGGTAGCACAGTGGTTAGCACCGCTGCTTCATAGCTCCAGAGTCCTGGATTCGATTCCTGACTCGAGTCACTGTCTGTGTGATGTTTGCACATTCTCCTCATGTCCACATGGGTTTTTTCTGGGTCCTCTGGTTTTCTCCCTCAGTCCAAAGATGTGCAGGTTAGGTGCATTGGCCATGCTAAAATTGCCCCTTAGTATCCAGGGATGCATAGGTTAGAGGGATTAGTGGGTAAAATACATGGGGATAGGGCCTGGTGGGTGGGATTGTGTTCAGTGCAAACTCAATGGGCCAAAGGGCTTCTTTCTGCACTGTAGGGTTCTATGATTCTTAGATTGCTCCATAAAAGGAGACATTTGGTCTACATTTACTTTATCAATGCCTTTTAAATTTTATATAAATCGATCCCCTCTCATCCTTCTAAACTCCAGCAAGTACAAGCCTAAGCTGTTTAATCTCTCTTCATATGTCAACCCCTTCATCCCCGGAATCAATCTGGTGAACCTCCTCTGAACCGCCTCCAATGCCACCACATCCTTCCTCAAATAAGGAGGTCAGAGTTGGACGCAATACTCCAGATGTGGTCTCACCAACACTCTTTACAATTACTGCACAAGAAATGCATTTTAATCATGTTCTCTGCAGGGTTTTTTTCAAGTTTGCTGAAGTGTTTTGTTGTGTTGTAACTTGTGTGCTTTATTGTTATTGAAGCAGAATAATTAAAGGAATGATTATTTTTAATCCGAAGCCTCACAGCACCAGGTTAATGTCCAACAGGTTTATTTGGAGTCACGAGTTTTTGGAACACTGCTCCTTCGTCAGCAGCCTTAACCGGGACTTTGTAAAGACTTGATTGCCTGGAAAGGCTCACATTCCAACCGTTATCTTGCAATTGTGTTTTTGCATATATAAGCCGTGTTTGTGAAACCCACACTCACCTGATGAAGGAGCAGTGCTCTGAAAGCTCATGATTCCATATAAATCCGTTGTTGTGAGTCTTCTTACTGTGTCCATCCCAGTCCAATGTCAGCACCTCCACATCATGGCTATTTTTAATCTAGGCCTAATGCAGTGTCCTGGTGTTTATGACCTTTTCGAATTGTTGGTGGTGGATGAGTGACAGATCACTCACCCCAGGTGAAGCCTGGGGGACAGTTTTATTCCACGGCAAAGTCCAAGGGTTTAGTTTCATTTTGGCTCAGAATCTCTTTAGACTTGAGATAGAACACACTGTTTCTTGTTTCGCTCCCTAGTGTTGGGAATTGTGCTCTCTGTGGGTTGCTAACCAGAAACTAGAGGCAAGCAGAGTCCCTGTGTGTGTGTGTGTGTCTCTCTCTCAAGTTGTACTGAAGTTTCTAGAACTGGGAAGCCTCAATTATAATCATCACTTCAAAAGACCAACTCATAGCCGCAAAGTCCAATGTCACATGAGCTTGCTTCTTTTTTTGTGCCAAGTCTAGAAATATTTCAATAGGATTTTGTTTGACTTGGAACAATATAGATAGCTAGCTGTTAAGTTTTGTTGTCTCATGTTTGAAATTTGTAATTAGTAAAAAGTCATGCTAGTTTTATATTTAAATCATGTTCTTAAATAAACTTTGTTTAATAAAAGCTTCCTAGTGGATCATTTGGATCATACCTGGAGTGAAACACTTTATGCTCACCCTGATACCAAAATCAAAGTGCAAAGCTTTATGGTCTCGGCTGACTTTGTAAAACAACTTTTGCATTCTGAGGAGAGGCTGGATAGACTGGGACTTTTTTCTCTGGAGCATGGGAGGCTGAGAGGTGATGTTATAGATATAAATAATGAGACGCATAGATCAGCTAGATAGTCAATATCTTTTCCCAAAGGTAGGGGTCTAAAACTAGAGAGCATAGGTTTAAGGTGAGAGGGGACAGATACAAAAGTGTCCAGAGGGGCAATTTTTTCACACACAATTCCAGGATTTTGACCCAATGATTATGAAGGAATGGTGATATGTTTCCAAATCAGGATGGTGTGTGGTTTGGAGGGGAACATGCAGGCGGTGGTGTTCCCCATGTATCTGCTGTCCTTGTCCTTCTAGATGAAAGTGGCTGTGGGTTTGGAAGGTGCTGTCTAAGGATCTTTGGTGAATTGCTGCAGTGCATCTTGTAGATGGTACACATTGCTGCTACTGAGCATCAGTGATGGAGAGATTGAACGTTTGTAGATGTGGTGCCAATCAAGCGGGCTGCTTTGTTCTGGATGGTGGCAAGCTTCTTGAGTGTTGTTGGAGCTGCACCCATCCAGGCAAGTGGGTAACGTTAACTCAGTCAGCCTTGGAGACTCCACAAACCTCCCAAACTATTCGCTCAGGGTGTATCAAAGTGCTTTTTGAAAGCGATTCCACGAATAGGGAATGACGAGGCCATGGAGTGATTGGAACCCCAGGAAGTGCTGGTGGACCAGGAGCAGATATACACCAATGGGCTTACAGGAATGGTGGGAGAAGAGGACTTGGTTGGTTGGACAGTAGAATTCTAGCTGAGCTCAGGTTCACAGAGTATAGAATGGAGGCCAGTCAGGAATTGGCTCGGGTCACTGTCTGTGTAGAGCTTGCACGTTCTCCTTGTGTCTGCGGAGGTTTGCTCCGGGTGCCCTGGGACTGTGAAGCAGCGGTGCTAACCACTGTGCTACCATGCCACTATTCAAGTCATTAGCTTCCATGACCCTGCCATAGTTCAAACTCAGGCACATTTTACTCCAATTACCAAGATAGGAAATTCTTCCTATGACACAGAAGTTTCAGGATTGGGGAATAAGTTTCAAACTTCCAGGGAGAACATCTTGCTGAGCATGTGTTCATCATATTCCCAATGAGTTCAATTCCAAATCCCAGGACAACACAGTGGTTAGCACCGCTGCCTCATGGCGCCAGGGACCCAGGTTCGATTCCCGGCTTGGGTCACTGTGTGGAATCTGCATGTTCTCCGCGTGTCTGCATGACTTCTGTCCGGCTGTTCTGGTTACCTCCCACAGTCTGAAAGATGTTCTGGTTAGGCGCATTGACCATGCTAAATTCTCCCAAAAGGTACTGAACAGTTGGCAACTGGGGGATTTTTACAGTAACTTCATTGTGGTGTTAATGTAAACCTACTTGTGACACTACTAAATAAACTTCACCTCTTCCTCTCCCTTTACAATCACCCACCCCGCCCTCCATCCATCTATGCCCATTTCCAATGCTTCCCATAGCAGGGATTCAAATTGCTCACTTCCACACCCATCCAAAACTCAAGAAGGTCCATCAAAGATGCCAAAAGACCACACCAGAACAAGCTGAAGCCCCAGGCTACCAACAGACTCTCCTCTGTGACTGGATCCTGAACTTGCTAACCCACAGACCACAATCAGTAAGGATCGGCAACAACACCTCTTCCACCATCATCCTCAACACCAGTGTCCCACAAGACTATGTTCTCAGACCACCACCATATTCCTTATTCACCTATGACTGTGTTGCCAAATTCCCCTCCAATTCGATTTTCGAGTTTGCTGACCGTAATGGGTCAGATCTCAAACAATGGCAAGAGTACAGGAATGCGATAGAGAATCTGGTGAACTGGTGCAGCAATAATAATCTCTCCTTCTTCAATGTCGACAAAACGAAGGAGATAGTTATCAACTTCAGGAAGCGTAAACATAGAACATAGAACATTACAGCACAGAACAGGCCCTTCGGCCCTCGATGTTGCGCCGACCAATATAAAAAGCAATGCCCCTCCAAACTAAACCATTCCCTTCTCTTCCATATACTTATCAACTAACCTCTTAAACGCCACCAAACTTGGCGCATCTACAACTGCTGCAGGCAGGGCATTCCACTCCCGAACCACCCTTTGGGTAAAGAACCTACCTCTGATATCCGTCATATAACTATCACCCCTTAATTTAAAGCTGTGTCCCCTCGTGCTAGCTTTTTCCATCCTAGGAAAAAGGCTATCACTGTCCACCCTATCTAAACCTCTAAACGTAGATCATAGAACATTACAGCACAGAACAGGCCCTTCGGCCTCCGATGTTGTGCCGACCAAAATAAAAAGCAATGCCCCTCCAAACTAAACCATTCCCCTCTCTTCCATATACTTATCAATTAACCTCTTAAACGCCACCAAACTTGGCGCATCTACAACAGCTGCAGGCAGGGCATTCCACTCCCTAATCACTCTTTGAGTAAAGAACCTACCTCTGATATCCGTCCTATAACTATACCCTTAATTTAAAGCTGTGTCCCCTCGTGCTAGCTTTCTCCATCCTAGGAAAAAGGCTATCACTGTCCACCCTATCTAAACCTCTAATCATCTTATATGCTTCAATAAGATCCCCTCTTAGCCGCCTCCTTTCTAACGAAAACAACCTCAAATCCCTCAGCCTCTCTTCATAAGACCTGCCCTCCATACCAGGCAACATCCTGGTAAACCTCCTCTGTACCCTCTCCAATGCCTCCACATCTTTCTTATAATGTGGGGACCAGAACTGCACACAATACTCCAAGTGCGGCCGCACTAGAGTTTTGTACAGTTGCAACATGACGTTGCGGCTCCGAAATTCAATCCCTCTACCAATAAAAGCCAAGACTCCATATGCCTTCCTAACAACCTTCTCGACCTGACTGCCTACTTTCAGGGATCTATGCACATACACACCAAGATCCCTCTGTTCATCTAGACTACTAAGAATCCTACCATTTGCCCTATACTCTACACATTTATTATTTCTGCCATAGTGCATTACCTCACACTTTTCCACATTAAACTCCATTTGCCACCTCTCGGCCCAGCTCTGCAACTTGTCTCAGTCCCTCTGCAAACTATAACACCCCTCTTCACTATCTACCACTCCACCGACTTTAGTGTCATCTGCAAATTTACTAATCCATCCTTCAATACCCTCATCCAGATCATTTATAAAAATTACAAACAGCAGGGGCCCCAAAACAGACCCCTGAGGTACACCACTTGTCACCGAACTCCAAGATGAATATCTCCCATCAACCACCACCCTCTGTCTTCTATCTGCTAGCCAATTCCTAACCCAATTAGCTAAATCACCCTCTATCCCATACATCTGCATTTTCTGCAGAAGTCTTCCATGGGCCACCTTATCAAACGCCTTACTAAAGTCCATATATACCACATCAACCGCCTTACCCCCATCCACCTCTTTAGTCACTTTTTCAAAAAACTCAATGAGGTTAGTAAGGCACGACCTACCCTTCACAAAACCATGCTGACTATTTCCAATCAATTCATTACTCTCTAAATAACTATAAATCCTATCCCTAATTATTCTCTCCAATACTTTGCCCACCACAGAAGTAAGACTCACTGGCCTATAATTCCCTGGAAGGTCTCTCTTCCCCTTCTTGAACAACGGGACCACATTCGCTATCCTCCAGTCCTCCGAAACCACACCCGTAACCAACGACGACCTGAAGATCAGAGCCAGAGGCTCTGCAATCTCCTCTCTCTCTAAAGGAGAACATACCCCTGTCAACATCAATAGGGATGAAATAGAAAGAGTTGAGAGCTTCCAGATCACCAATAATCATCCCACATGTCAAGACTATAGTTAAGCAAGCCCATTAACACCTCTACTTTTGATTAGTAAATTTGCGGATGACACCAAAGTCAGTGGAGTGGTAGATAGTGAAGAGGGGTGTTATAGTTTGCAGAGAGACTTGGACAAGTTGCAGAGCTGGGCCGAGAGGTGGCAAATGGAGTTTAATGTGGAAAAGTGTGAGGTAATGCACTTTGGCAGGAATAATAAATGTGTAGAGTATAGGGCTAATGGTAGGATTCTTAATAGTCTTGATGAACAGAGGGATCTTGGTGTATATGTGCATAGATCCCTGAAAGTAGGCAGTCAAGTCGATAAGGTTGTTAAGAAGGCATATGGAGTCTTAGCTTTTATTGGTAGGGGGATTGAATTTCGGAGCCGCAACGTCATGTTGCAACTGTACAAAACTCTAGTGCGGCCGCACTTGGAGTATTGTGTGCAGTTCTGGTCCCCACATTATAAGAAAGATGTGGAGGCATTGGAGAGGGTACAGAGGAGGTTTACCAGGATGTTGCCTGGTATGGAGGGCAGGTCTTATGAAGAGAGGCTGAGGGATTTGAGGTTGTTTTCGTTAGAAAAGAGGCGGCTAAGAGGGGACCTTATCGAAACATATAAGATGATTAGAGGTTTAGATAGGGTGGACAGTGATAGCCTTTTTCCTAGGATGGAGAAAGCTAGCACGAGGGGACACAGCTTTAAATTAAGGGGTGATAGTTATAGGACGGATATCAGAGGTAGGTTCTTTACCCAGAGGGTGGTTAGGGAGTGGAATGCCCTGCCTGCGGCAGTTGTAGATGCGCCAAGTTTGGTGGCGTTTAAGAGGTTAGTTGATAAGTTTATGGAAGAGAAGGGAATGGTTTAGTTTGGAGGGTCATTGTTTTTTTTTCCAAATTGGTCGGCACAACATCGAAGGCCGAAGGGCCTGTTCTGCGCTGTAATGTTCTATGTTCTACTTCCTCAGAAGATTTTACAGATGCACCATAGAAAGCATTCTTTCTGATTGTATCACAGCTTGATATGGTTCCTGCTCTGCTCAAGACCTCAAAAACCTACAATAGGCTATGAATGTAGCCCATTCCGTTACACACACAACCTCCCATCCATTGACTCAATCTACACTTCTTCCCACTGCCTCATCAAAGCAGCCAGCATAATTAAGGACCCCGTGCACCCTGGACATTTTCTTTTCCACCTTCTTCCTGCAGGAAAAAGATACAAATACCTGAGGTCACGTACCAACCGACTCAAGAACAGCTTCTTCCCTGCTGCTGTCAGACTTTTGAATGGACTTAGCTTGCGTTAAGTTGATCTTTCTCTACACCCTAGCTATGATTGTAACACTACATTCTGCACTCTCTCCTTTCCTTCTCTATGAATAGTATGTTTTGACTATATAGCATACAAGAAAAAATACTTTTCACTGTATGTTAATACAAGTGACAATAATGAATCAAATCAAATCAAACCAACCTCTCGAAAAACCCTACCCACCACATCCCACCTCGTTCCATGATTGGCTGTACTAAATTGTCCCTCAGTGTCACGGAAAATAATGAACAAAGAACAACACAGCACAGAAAATAGGCCCTACAAGCCCACGCCGCCATCTTAACACTCGGTGAGTGCCTCATTCCAATCCTTCTTCAACCAATGACTTTGTCTACGCTTCTTGGACTCCACAATAAAGGGGTGCAAATTTAGAGAATTGATGTGCTCCAGATTAAGGGAGGTCTAATTTAGGGACAATTTGTTAACACCAATTAGCCTAAGAGCACATTTTTGGGGTGTGGGAGGAAACCAGAGCACCCGGAGAAAACCCACACAAGCACGGGGAGAGTGTGCAAACTCTCACAGACACAGGCCCAAATCTGCACAGCAAACAGCGATAGTCACTGAGCTGTCGTGTTGCCCATCAGTTGGTCCAGGGTCCCCCTCACCCCTCTTTCCATAAGAAATAGGTACCATCCTTTTGAATCATCCCCTTCCACCACACAGCCACAGTTCAAATTCAGGCACATTTTGCTCCAATTACCAGCATTGAAAGCTCTTCCTACGATAGAGAAGTTTCAGGATTGGGGAATAAGGTTTAGAATTAGAATGAGAATTAGAAGGGTAAATGCGTCAAATTGCAGGGATAGGGACTGGGTGGGATAGTTGTCGGTGCAGACTCAATGGGCCGAGTGGCCTCCTTCTGCACCAGGGGGTTCTATGATTCCACACGATCTCATTCAACCCCACCCCATTGTAACATGACCCACTCTGTTCCAATGTCACCGCTCTCACGCTTGGTCTGTTGCCTGTGGACCTTGGTCTGCACTGTGCTTGAGAAATGGAATCCTTCCACCATGTGATGTGAACATTGAAGCCAAAGCCATGGGAAATATTGGTCTCTTTCTCATTCAGAACATTAGCAGTTCCCACCAGTCATTTTGTCCACGAGTATTTTTATTTATTTTATGCTTATAAATGAGAAGCAATACTTTCAAATGTCAGGTTCTGATGTTATTATCCAACAGCCCCAGGGAGTCGGCAAGATGGAGATCATTTAGCAATCCCAAAATTTGTGCATCAGTCATTCCCTTTAAAGAAAATGAGATGATGGTGGGAATGTTATGGGAAAATTTGCAATTCCATTACAGAAGCTAGTCAGAGAGGTCTGCTGGGAATGAGTCACTGACTCAAAGGTTTTCCAACTTATGATTCTGAACTCATTCTCTTTTCCATTCGAGGAATTAGTAGGTACAGCAGCTGAGATTATCTACAATGGGAATGATTCCTGAGTGATGCCAAGCTACTTCTCGCTGACCCTTTTTTCTGAGACCAGGAGAAGAGATGAGAACACACATCTTATCCAACTTCACAAAGCATTTCACAGTGAGGGCTTTACTTCCAAAGTGCTTACACCACTAAAGTGTACTGCAAACTGAAATAGCTCAGTTCAGAGACTGGTAGACTGACCATGTAAAGGTCCTGCTTTGGGCATGGACCCACGTGCTAGCTTTCTTTGGGCAGCATGGTAGCACAGTGCTTAGCACTGCTGCCTCGCAGCACCAGGGACCCGGGTTCGATTCCCAGCTCAGGTCTCTGCGGAGTCTACACGTTCTCTGCGTGGGTTTTCTCCGGTGCTCCGGTTTCCTCCCACAGTCTGTAAGACGTACTGAATTGGCCACATTAAATTCTCCCTCAGTGTTCCTGAACCGGTACCAGAGTGTGGCGGCTAGGGGGCTTTCACAGTAACTTCATTGCAGTGTTAATGTAAAACTTATTTGAGGCACTAATAAATAAACTTTAACTTCAGAAAGCAGAGTAGTCAATTTTCACACTGAGCTCCCACAATCAGAAAATCTGTAATAGTGGTGTTTATTTCATAGAAACTAGAAACAGAAGCAGGCCATTCGGCCCTTCCAACCTGCTCCTGAGTATGCCTTGATCCCCACATCGCTTGACCCGTTTCACCCCAAGAGCTGTATCAAAAATCATATCGTGCAGGAGAGGTCTTTCGGCCCATTGAGCCTACACTAACATGTGAGAAACACCTGACCGCCACCTAATCCCAATTCTAAGTCCTTCTTGCCGTTTTGACCTCAACTATTTTGATTTGATTTATTATTGTCACATGTATTAATATACAATGAAAAGTATTGTTTCTTGTGCTCTATACAAATGAAGCATAGAGAAAGAAAGGAGAGAGTGCAGAATGTAGTGTTACAGGCTAGGATGTAGAGAAAGATCGACTCAGTGCAAAGTAGGTCCATTCAAAAGTCTGAGAGCAGACTGATTGTCTAAGGGAAGAAGATTGTTCTTGAGTTGGTTGGTACGTGAGTTCAGACTTGTATATCTTTTTTCTCAATGGAAGAAGGTGGAAGAGAGAATGTCTGGGCTGCGTGGGATCCTTAATTACACTGGCTGCTTTTCCGAGGCAGTGGGAATGGGGAGGATGCAGAATGTGGTGTTACAGTCATAGCTAGGATGTAGAGAGTTGAATGTATAAAGGCAAACACGTTATTCTCTCACCATCCCACCCACTCTTATACCCCAAGCCTTCTCCAGAACTGATCCTCCACACGTCCTCAAGTCTCCCTCAGCCTCTCTTGCCACTTCATACCCTGGTATTCCCTGCCCTCCGCATGCTCCTGACAACTTGCCTTCCCTTGCTCCCCGTCCTTCTCAATCCCCACCTCATTGCTTCCCACATCACCCTTTCCCTCATCGTTACTCTCATGCCTTACCCCCCCCCCGCCCCTATCTTCACCAATCACCTCTCTCTCGTTTCCCCCATTGCGGTCCTGTTGCCCCCGCCTCAGGTCCATCTCCGATCAAGTTTGGTTTTCAAATGTTGAAGAAGCTTTGCTTTCATCTAGTGGAAAGCTACAGAATCCGTTTGGAGCAACAAGTGATTGGGTGGTGCAGGGTTAAGAGGGCCTGCTACTGTTCAGCTCTGATCAGGAAGCCATCCAAATGGGGCAAGGGTGAGCTTGGGCCTAGCCAGTTAGTGTTGCTATGACACTGTTTTCTGGGAATGTACACCAGATTGTGGAAAGATGCTATCCAAACGGATCAGTTGCCTGTAGTCAACTTAGTAGATAAACATTGACTTGTACACAACTTCCTGGAAGCATCTTAATCCGTAGCCTAGATATTGTTTGCAATAAACAATATTTCCTCTCTGGTTACAGAGATAGTCATGGAAGGTCAGAGGGCAGGACCAATGCATTCATTCTATTTCTTTCTTTCCACATTGGGAATATAGTGTTCAATTCTGGTCGCCACACTACCAAAACGACGTGGAGACTTTGGAGAGGGTACTGAAAAGATTTACCAGGATGTTGCCTTGCCTGGAAGGTATTAGCTATGAGGAGAGGTTGGAGAAATTTGGTTTGTTCTCACTGGAACGAAGGAGGTTGAGGGAAGACCTGATAGAGATTTACAAGATTATGAGAGGCGTAGACAGAATGGATAATCAGATGCTCTTTCCTGGGGTAGAAAAGTCAAGAACTAGGGGGACAAAGATTTAAGGTGCATGGGGGAAATGTTTAAAGGAGATGTGCGGGGTGAGTTTTTTAACAGAGGGTGGCGAATGTCTGGAAATCACTGCCCGGGGAGGTGGTGAGAGCAGGTATGATGATGGCATTTATGGGGCAAGTGGATGAATCCATAAACAGGATGGGAATGGAAGGATACGGACTCTGTAAGTAAATATGGTTTTAGTTTAGGCAGGCATTATGATTGGCACAGGTTTGGAAGGCCAAAGGGCCTGTTCCTGAGCTGTACTTTTCTTTGTTCTTTGTATATCAGAATGGTGACATTGTCACGAGACTATTGATCCTGAAACTCAGCTAATGGGTGGGATTACTGAAAACTTCATTGTCTACATCTTTACATTGTCTACCCCCGCCCGCTGGAATTCCAGCAGCCGGCAGGGTGAGAGAATTCCGACCAATGTTCCGGGGACCTGGCTTCGAATCCCGCCAGGGCAGATGGAGGAATTTAAACTCAAAGAACAAAGAACAACACAGCGCAGGAAACAGGACCTTCGGCCCAACAAGCCTGCGCCGCCATTTTAACATTGTGAGTGCCCTCCTCTACCTATGACCTTTGTCTACACCTATTGGACTCCACAATAAAGGAACCATAACCACATTGAGGGACAACTAGTTTAGGGACAATTTGTTAACACCAATTAGCCTAAGAGCACAATCCGATTTAAAAAAAAACGGGAATGAAGAATCTTCTAACGAACTTGAAACTATTGTCGATTGTCGGAAAAAAAACCATCTGGTTCACTACTGTCACTTAAGGAAGGAAATCTGCCAACCTTATCTGGTCTGGCCTACACATGACTCCAGACTTTTGTGACAGAAAAAGATGGAAGAGAGAATGCCTGGGGTGTTTGAGGTCCTTAATGATGCTGGCTGTTTTGCTGAGGCAGTGGCAAGTGGAGACAGAGTCAGTGGATGGGAGGCTGGTTTGCCTGATGGACTGGGCTACATTCACAATTCTTTATAGATTCTTGCGGCCTTGGGTAGAACAGGAGCCCATACCAAGCTGTGATACAACCAGAAAGAATGTTTTCTATGGAGCATCTGTAAAAATTGATGAGAGTTGGAGCAGACATATTGAACTTCCTTAGCTTCTTCACCCATCAGCAGGGTTTTCAGCTCCGCTGGCCCCAGGCTAGAAAATCCTGCCCAAGATTAACAGAAACAGTAAAGTTTAATAATTAGACTTACTAGACCAGTAGGCTTGCATTAACGCTGCGACACAGTTATTGTGAAAATCCCCTAGTCACCACATTCTGGTGCTTGTTCGGGTACACTGAGGGAGAATTTAGCACGACCAATGCCCCTAACTAATTCCTCTTTCAAACTGTGGGAGGAAACAGGAGTATCAGGAAGAAATCGCCGCGGAGAGAACGTGCAAACAGACATTGACCCAAGCCGGGAATCGAACCCGGGTCCCTGGCGCTGTGAGGCAGCAGTGCTAACCATTGTGCCACCGTGCCACCCTTTCCATGGTCTAGCCGAGACCCACATCAATGCCTGTGAAAATACTACCTCATATGAGGATTATCATATCCAATCAGTCAAGATCTTATTGCATGATGGAGCAGACTGGATGGGCCAAATGGCCTATTTCTGCTCCTGTGTCTTTTGGTTGCTAGTGCTCTGGTGTGAGATGGCTACACTGTGCCCTACACATTCCCAAACCTGTATCCATGGAACTGAAGGAGGACCATCCTGCTTCAGGATTGGTGATAGCAATCAAAGGTCAGATAGATTTCTCTTAGTGTGGGTTGCATTTAGCATCCTGCATTCATCCATTTTTATTCCTCTTCCTCCAGATGGTTGTTGAACGCCAGCCATCTCACACCCAACTGGGACACAACAGTTAAGTTATGAATAAAGGTTGGATAGGCTTGGGTTGTTTTTTCCTAGAGCAGAGAAGACTGAAGGGCGGCCTGATTGAGGTGTTCAAGAAGCTGTTCCCCTTCATTGAAGGGTCAGTTATGAGGGGACACAAGTTAAAAGTGAGCATTGGGAAGTTTCGGGGGGGGGGTTGAGGAAAAACTTTTTTTACCCAGAGGCTGGTGATGGTCTGGAATGCGCTGTCTGGACACGGTAGCACAGTGGTTAGCACTGCTGCTTCACAGCTCCAGGGATCTGGGTTCGATTCCCGTCTCGGTCACTGTCTGTGTGGAGTTTGCACATTCTCCTCATGTCTGCATGGGTTTCCTCTGGGTGCTCCAGTTTCCTCCCACAGTCCAAAAATGTGCGGGTTAGCTTGATTGGCCATGCTAAAATTGCCTCTTGGTTTCCTGAGGTGCGTAGATTAGCGGGTAAAAATATGTAGGGATATGAAGGTAGGGCCTGGGTGGAATTGTGGTTGGTGTAGACTCGATGTATCTTTCTACGATCTAGTGGTGGAAGCGGGATGCCTCACATCCTTTTAAAAAAGTACTTAGGTGAGTACTTGGCACACCTACAATCATTTCATGGTCATCATTAGGTATTTAATTCCAGATTTTTTATTAAATTCATATTTCGTTATCTGCCGTGGTGGGATTTGAATCCAAGTCCCCATCCACATTTAAAGCTATGGATCAAGTGCTGGGAAGTGGGATTAAGTAGGCAGGTCGGGGTCTTTCATATGTCGGTACAGACTCAATGGGCCGAAGGGCCTCTTCTGTAATGTAGCATTCTGTGATCCTAAAAGTGCTGAACACAGGCAGAGACTGGGACGAAACTAACTCTGTTACACCCACCTCTGCCCTGTTTAGTGATGCACAGATTAAGGTTAACATATTATCATCCATTAAATCCTTCCAGCCAATTCCATCCATCATTACTGAGTGGATCAGACCTTCAAACTGAGAATCAACTGGTAAACTCTTGGTACCATTTCCACCAGTTCAGTCTTTATCCTTTTATGCATTGGAATTGGGGAATACTTAAATATAGATCGGCATAGGGGGGGCGGGGGAAACAAGACAGATTGTTGGTGATCTAGACACAAGAAACTTGAAGCTCTCGACCACTTCTACTTCATCCCTGTTGATGTAGACAGGGACATATCTTCCAGTATGCTTACTGTAGTGTTTAAGATCAGGGGATGCTCAAGAGGCCAGAATATGCAGAGTGTGGAGGTCTTGAGTGTTGTAGGGCTGGAGGAGATTACAGAGATGGGAAAGATTGAGAACATAGAACACTACAGCACAAACAGGCCCTTCGGCCCACAAGTTGCGCTGATCATATCAGTACCTACCAGGCCTATCCCCATTAAATCCCATGTACTCATCTCTGAGGCTACAGAGAGATTGAAAAACAAGGATTGGAGCTTTCAAACTGAGGTGTTGCTTAACCAGGGAACAACAGGGGTTTGAGAGCACAGCAAGGGGACAGGAGTGATGGGATAGTGGGGCTTGCTGGGAGTTAGGACACAGGCAACAATGTCCAACCGGACAAAAAATGCACAAAAGCAAATGTCGACATCATCGCAGTTTTCGGAAGTGACTGATGGTGATGCAGAGGCTGCAACATCTTGTAAACATCTGGGAAGGAGAACGCGAGTAAACAGCTTGCAAACAAAAACCAGAGATGAGCAATTAGATGTGGCCACACTTCACCCAAATACTTAGCCGCGGGTGAGGAAGAGTTCAGCCAGATTTGCGAACTGAGACCCTCCCATTTCTAACTTTCCAGTTCCGGCTGCTAAACTTGCCTGCCTGACTGCTGACCCCTTCCAATCGCTGAATGACGTTTGCCTTTGTGTCGGAAAAGATTTGCGCACACGTTTTGGCTAACAGCCAATCAGCTTTGTTCCCGAAATTCTAACCATGTGAACCCTTTGATATTGATGGCTCTTCTTGAAGAGGTTGGAGGTATTGTAGAGGGTCAGAGAAATGGGCCAATGAATACCAAAGTCATTTATGCAAATATATGGGCATTTATAAACTGGCACCAGAAAAACGAGAGTGGACTCCTTAGACTGCTCCCTCAACCTGGCTTTCTAGATTCTTTCAACAAAGGGGTGGCACGGTGGCACGGTGATTAGCACTGCTGCCTCATAGCGCCAGGGACCTGGGTTTGATTCCAGCTCAGGTCACTGTCTGTAGAGAGTCTGCACATTCTCCCCATGTCAATGTGGATTTCCTCCAGTTTCTTCCCAAAGACGTGCTGGTTAGGGTGCATTGGCCATGCTAAATTCTCTCTCAGTGTGCACCACACTTCCCCCTCTACCAAGATCTGGAAATAGCTGCGATCGGGATTGTGCCCGAAATGGGAGCAACAGCCATATAAACCTGAACAGGCGCCAGAGTGTAGCAGCCAGGGGATTTTCACAGTAACTTCCTTAAAGTATTAATGTAAACCTACTTGTATCAGTAATGAAGCATTGCTGCCTCACAGCACCAGGTTCAAGCCTGGCTTGAGTCACTGTCTGTCTCGAGTTTGCACATTTTCTCCATGTCTCTGTGTTTATTAACAATGAGTTTGAGTTTAAGATCCGTGGGGTTATGCTGCAACTATACCAGACGTTGGTGAGACCACATTTGGAAAATTGTGTTCAGTTCTGGTCACCTCACTATAAGAAGGATGTGGAAGCATTGGAAAGAGTGCAGAGGAAATTTACCAGGATGCTGCCTGGTATGAGGAAAGGTTGAAGGAACTGAGGCTTTTCTCTGTAGACCAGAGGAGAATGAGAAGCGACTTAATTGAGGTTTATAAGATGATGAGGGGGATAGATAGAGTGGACATGCAGAGATTATTTCCTTAGGTGGATGTAGCTGCTACAAGGGCATGACTATAAGGTTCATGGTGGGAGAAATAGGAGGGATGTCCAAGGTAAATTCTTCACTCAGTGATTGGGGTGTGGAATAGACTGCCTGCTGTGATAGTGGAGTCGGATACTTTAGGAACTTTCAAGTGGTTATTGGATGGGCACATGGAGCACTCCAGAATTGTAGGAAGTGGATAGCTTGATGTTGGGATTGGACGTAGCTCGGCACAACATCGAGGGCCGAAGGGCCTGTACTGTGCTGTAATTTTCCATGTTTCTATGTTTCCATATCTGCGTGGGTTTCCTCCGGGTGCTCCGGTTTCCTCCCACAGCCTGAAAATCTTGCTGATGAGGTGCATTGACCCAAACAGGAGTTGGACTGTGGCGACTTCACAGCAACTTTATTGCAGTATTAATGTAATCATTACTTGTGACAATTAACCTTAATTAATAAATAAAATGAAGTAAGAGGCAGTGCCTGGTTCATTCTGTCTAGCCTGCGTATGATTCTGGTGTGAGTCAGGTTCACAGAGCACCAAACATTTAATCTAATGTTTGTCACGGCTGAAAGGGGAGGCAGTGGTGCAATGCTTTGACACAGGACTAGTAATCCAGAAACTCAGTGCATGGGGACTTGGATTCAAATCCCACCACGGCAGATAACGAAATATGAATTTAATAAAAAATCTGGAATTAAATACCTAATGATGACCATGAAATGATTGTGGTTAAAATCCATCTGGTTCACTAATTTCCTTTCGGGAAGGAAATCTCTCATCCTTACCTGGCTTACATGTGACTCTCGATCCACAGCAATGTGGTTGACTCTTGGCAATGAATACTGACCAGTGACACACGCTTATCCCAAAAATAAACAGAAAAATTCCAATCCTGATTCAGATGAAGTGTTTCAGGGAAATATTTTGTCTGATTTACCTCACCACCGACTTGATCCAGTAATCTTCCAGGAAGTTTTATCTCCTCTGCCTTGCTCTCGTCTGAGTTTCCACATTGCCATCGAACTGAAAATTCTGATTTCACAGAAAGAGGCCGTTCAGCCCATTGTTACTGTGTCAGCCCTTTGAAAGAGGATGAGGTTCCTCTGGGTGCTCCAGTTTTCTCCCATGGTCAAACAGGTTGGGTGGATTAGCAGTGGTAAGTTATTCAGTAGGGCCCTATTTTACCATTTTGGTTCTAAGCGCTGAGCAGACTTGAAACTGGGTGTTCTGAGGCGCCCTCTTACACATTCTGCCTGCAAAAATATCAGTGATTCTGAATTGCACTGCACAAGCCTGGGGGCTTAACCCACCCAAAAGCCTGCAACTGTGATTGGTGCTTCCAACTGCGCACGCGCAGAGGAACATGATAGAATGCTGCTCTTCTGCCACATTCCTCCCGGGCCGGATAATGCCTTCCCCCCCCCCCCCCAGAGACAACTTCCTACCCCAACAACATTACTGACCCCTTGACCCACCCCCCCCCCACCTCTCCCACCATCTAGACTGATCGTGGGCCACTTCCTCCCTTCCCCACTTTTCTCCCATTGATCTCAGACAGAATCACAGCAGATTTCCCCCCCTCCTCCCCTCACTGATCTCACTCAGCGTGGCAGCGGACCCTCTTCCCACCTCTCTCCCTCACTGATCTCAGACAGAGTGGCATCGGACTCCCTCCCCTGCCCTTCCCTGATCTCACTCAGCGTGGCAGGGACTCCCTCCTCCGCCCCCTCACTGATCTCAGATAGAGTGGCATCGGACTCCCTACCCGCTCCCCCCCCCCCCCCGCCCACTGACCTTAGGCAGCAGACACTCTTCCCCTTCCCTCCCAATCTCAAGCAGAAAGCTGTCAGACATTTGGCACTTTTACTAACTGGAGCGTCTGAATTGGACTTCTCTGGAGCATTTCTGTTTCACGCCAATTCGTGCGATCGTGATGGTAAAGGGGGGAAGTGCCAGGAAAGTTGGGCCCATTAAGTCACTTTAAATGCATGTTTGTATGGACGTTGCGCATATTTTGGGCACGGTCCCTATTGCGGCCATTTCCAGGCCTTGGTGAAGGGGAAGTGTGGTGGAGGTGGCACACATCACCCGATTTGCTTCACGTCCAACTTTACCAAGAAATCGGGCTCAACACGATGGTTAAATCAGGCCCTAAGGGTCAATTTAGCATGGCCAATCAGCCTAATCCACACGTCTTGGGAATTTGGGAAGAATCCGGAGCACTGCTTACAGGCCCACAACTTCTCACATTTTGCTTCTCCCACCGGTTCAGATTACTGGGGAGTAATTCAAACGGTGATGGTGATCTCACAGATACCATGGGCTCTGTGCCAATGCTCTGGGTACACACGGCTGCCCAGTGGTGGATGGGGGTAAATGTTTGTGGATGGGCTGGCTGCCAATCAAGGAAGCCTCTTTGTCCTGAGTAGTGACGAGCTTCCTGATGATTGGCCTTATTCTCAACTGTCGCCATGTGAGGTAGCAAAGGGAGGCCCCAGCTACACCCCCAGTGTTAGATTTTCCACACTCTGCCACTATTCGGAAAACCTCTCTCTGATATTATCACCCTCCGCAGGAGCATGAGGCACAGCAGTGCTCCCAATTCCCAGGTCACCCCCACCCCCTAGTAGAGGTGCCAGTGTACGTTGACAAAAATATCTTCAAATTTCCTGGTTGGATGCAAGTGAAGAGACAATGCAATCCAGAGCGAGACTGAGTTTGCAGCCAATCAGCCATGCGTATACACAAACATCAGGGTCCAGCTTAGTAAGGGCCATGGTCACATAGTGTTAATTTTGCATCAAATTGGCTACGTCATCCCAATTCCATTAGATTTAACTTTATGCAACAATCTATATACCAAAGACTTTGCTAAAGTCCATGTAGACAACGTCAACTGCACTACCCTCATCTACCATTTTGGTTACCTCTTCAAAAAACTGTACCCGCCCCCATCCCGTGTCTACATGGATTTCCTCCAGTTTCCTCCCACAGTCCAAAAGACATGCTGGTTAGGTGTATCGACCATTCTCCCAGAGTGTGGCAACTAGGGGATTTTCACACTAACTTCATTGCAGTGTTAGTGTAAGCCTGTTTGTGACAATAATAAATACAAGCTTAAACTTAAGCAACTTGTATTTATATAGCATTAATAAAACATCTCAAGGCAATTCACAGGACAAGGTACTGGCACTAAGACACAATAAAGAGTTACGAAGTCAAAAGCTAGTTTAAAGAGGTGGGATTTAAACTTTTTTTTATGTATGGGCATCTCTGGCTAGGTCAGAATTTATAGAACATTCGAACATAGAACACTACAACACAAACAGGTTCTTCGGCCCACAAGTTGTGCCGATCATATCCCTACCTACCAGGCCTAACTATAACCCTCAATACCATTAAATCCTGCGTACTCATCCAGCAGTCTCTTAAAAAGACCCCAGCGAGTTCGCCTCCACCACCACTGATGGCAGCCGATTCCACTCACCCACTACTCTTGAGTTACCTCTGACATCTCCTCTGTATCTATTGCCCATCCCTCACTCAGTATGACTGTCATAGTCAGTGACTCAAACCAGGAATCGATCCCCGGTCCCCGGCGTAGTAAGGCAGCTGCTCTAACCACTGTGCCAGCATGTCGCTCATACAGGGCATGGGAGTCACTAGCAAGGTCACTACTTACTACCCATCCCCAACTGCCTGGCTGGCTGGGCCATTCCAGAGGAAGGTCAAGGGTCAACTACGTTGCAGTGTGTCTGGAGTCACATGTAGGCCAGACCAGATAAGGATGGCAGATTTCCTTCCCTAAAGGACATTAGTGAACAAGATGGGTCTTTAATGACGTAAATGCATTTATTTTCAACATTTCTGCTCAATCGTTACGATGTTGGAGATCAGGAATAAAAGACAATTTGACCAAGTGTGTTGGTTGGAGAAGCAGGCCGTTCGAAGACTGCAAGGTCATCAAACACAAACTTAGGTCAACAAAGAAGAAGGTTTTGAAGACAAGATCAAACAAAATAAAATAGCCAAGGCACCAATGGGCCTTGATACACAGTTTTATGCTTCCATTAAAAGGATTAGGTTGACACTGTTCTCCCTGAATTTTCAAGGAATCTGGGTGTTCCAAGGTCAAATTGTTAGAATAGATTGTTGATAACAGTGATTCTAACTTTGTGAGGGGACCGAATCCCTACGTTCTGACACTGAATAGTCACTCATTATTCTTACTCCCTGCTTTCTGTGTCACAACCAGACAGCAATCCATTCCATTCCTTGTCCCTAGACTCCAAATGTCCTGACCATAATCATTAGTCTATTAAGCAATACCTTATCAAATGGGTTAGAGGTGTTCTCAATGGAACATATAAAATTCTAAGAAGGATTGAGTAGATGTTCATAGAACATAGAACATAGAACATTACAGCGCAGTACAGGCCCTTTGGCCCTCGATGTTGCACCGGCCAGTGGACCCTCTAACCTAAACTATTCCAATATCATCCATATGCCTATCCACCGAACATTTGAATGCCCCCAAAGTAGGCGAGTCCACAACTGCTGCAGGCAGGGCATTCCACGCCCTCACCACCCTCTGTGTAAAGAACCTGCCTCTGACATCCGTCCTATAACTACCACCTCTTAATTTAAAGTTATGTCCCCTCGTGTTGGTCATCACCATCCGAGGAAAAAGGCTCTCACTATCCACCCTATCCAGTCCTTTGATCATCTTATAATTCAGAAAATGTCTCCCCAGGCCATAGCCTAAAGTCATAGTTTCAGGATAAGATGTCAATGACTTGGAAAACTGAGCCGTATAAACACTGTGGCTACAAGAGAAGGTCAGAGGCTAGGAATACTATGGCAAGTAACACACCTCCTGATTCCCCAAAGTCTATCCACCATCTACAAGACACAAGTCAGGAGTGTGATGGAATACTGTCCACTTGTCTGGATGGGTGCAGCTCCAACAACACTCAAGAAGGTCGACACCATCCAGGACAAAACAACCCGCTTGATTGGCACCCAATCCAAAAACATTCATTCCATCACCAACACACAGCCGTGTGTACCATCTACAACAGCAACTCACCAAGGCTCTTTCCAACAGCACCGTCCAAACCCACAATCTCTACTCTCTAGAAGGACAAGTGCAGCGGTAACATGAGAGCGCACCTGGCCACTCACCATCCTGACTTGGAAATACATCGCCGTTCCTTCACTGTCCCTGGGTCAACATCCTGGAATTCCCCCCTAATTGTGGGTCAACACGTGAACTGCAATGATTCAAGAAGGCAGCTCACCTTCTCAAGAGCAAATAGGGATGGGCAATAAATGCTGGCCCAACCAGCGACGCCCATAATCCCATGAATAAAGAAAGGATTGAGATGCGGAGAAATGTCTTCAATCAAACCATTACAAACCTTTAGTACTCTCCAGCCCAGGGAACTGTGGGTTCTCAGCTGTCGAGTTTATTGAAGTCAGCAATCAACAGATATTTGGAAAGCAGGTGAATCCAGGGAATGGGGCAGGAAGGTGTACCTGAGGCAGAGGATCAGCCTTGATTTTACTGAATGGTTAGGCAGTTTCGACTGGCCTACTCCTGCTCCCATTTCCTATCTTCCAGTAGGGCACAGCATGTCTCTCAATCTCCTCGGAACGAGATCGCAATCGGCGAAAATACAACAGATTTCCAAAGTTGTTTCTTCTTTTGGGGAAAAAAATATGTGACCCAAAGCCAACAAAAACTCTCAGAGCAAATCATTCCCAGCTGTTGAATAATGCAGGTTAACATCCCCTCTCCCTCTGCCTCCCTACCCAAGAGGTAGACAAGTCCCCGTGGCTATTAGCGAGTGAAAGAGGGAGACGCACACACCAAATTCTGACAGGTTGCTGTGAGTTGAAAGGTCAAAAGTTTGCCAATTGCCCATCCTGTCCCCGGCTGCATTGTTTTGATTGAACCTAATGATTGTTGTCATTCTACAAATAAGCCTGAATTGTTGGTCATGGGGGCTAAGCTTTTCATTTTCCTTGCTCTACAATCACAGCGTAATTTGTACAGTGCTGAACTCAGTATGCTTGACCTCTATCGATACGGTTGAGAACACCAGGCTTACTCTGATTCTCTTTACTTTTTTCACATTGACAAAAAAAGGCCCTCGGATCTTTATGCCCAATTAGCAATTTGTCATAATACATTAACACTACTTACATGAGCAACAACAGACCGCAGTGTAAACGTTCTTTGTGTCATCTCACATTGAAGGCAACCCGCAGAAATCTCAGGCCTCCAGTAACTCTTTCAGTGCCCCAAGGTAAGTCGTGCTTCTTCTTTCTCTCGTTGGCTTGCTCTCTCCACTTGGCTTTCTCGTTCCCCCATTTCGATGTTGCTGAAAAACCAGCGAGATTCCGTGTTTCCCAATTCTCTGGGTCCCGCCACAGTGGCGGGAAACTCGCAGGCAGGGGTGTGCTTGCCGGCAGGACTGGAGAATCCTGGTGTCAAAGCTTTACATCTTGCGCCCATCGGGACAAATACAAGAGTGCCAAATTTCAAACTACTGCAACACTTTGTACAAAGGAAGGTGTTGATCAGTTGGTGAGTCAACTCCAATTGGCCAGGCCGTTGCCGTGGGGAAAGGAATGGGGAGCTATGGGCTTCACAAGCCCCTGCGTAATTTTGAAAAGGCTTGAAGAAATGTTCCTGAGAGTTGAAATGTCTAAATACTAAGCAGCATGCGCGCTTAAGGTGAGAGGGGGAAAGTTCAAAGGAGATGTGAGGGGTAAGTTTTTACACAGAGAGTTGTAAGTATTTGACACACCGCTGTTAGGGTTGGTGATTGAGGCAGATACGATGGGATGTTTAAGGAGCTTTTAGACAACATGTGAATATGCAAGAAATAGAAGGGTATGGGCCAAAGGAGGGTGGAAGGGTTTTATTTTAATTTGGCATCATGTTCAACACAACATTATGGGCCAAAGGGCCTGTTCCTGCACTTTATTTGTTGTATGTTTTAAATTCTGAATTTTTCTGTTTCTGAATTTCTCTCAACTGTGATTCAGATAACGAGCTGAAGTGAGCTCACCAAGCTGAAATACACACTCTGTTTATCGCTCCCGACAAAAGCAACAACTCCCAGTTACACAGCACCTTTGTCAGAGGAACATTTCGCAAGATGCTGCATTATCCAACAAAATTGATAGCACACATAAAAGGTTTTGGATGTCTGCTTCTTGGGGGAGGCACCGTGGCACAGTGGTTTGCACTGCTGCCTCACAGCACCAGGAACCTGGGTTCGACTCCTGGCCTGGGTTACTGCCTGTGCAGAGTCTGCATGTTCTCCCTGTGTCTGCGTGGGTTTCCTCCGGGTGCTCCGGTTTCCTCCCACAGTCTGAAAGACATGCTGGTTAGGTGCATTGGCCACGCTACATTCTCCCAAACAGGCGTGGTGACTAGGGGATTTCTGCAGTAACTTCATTGCAGCGTTAATGTAAGCCTTACTTGTGACACGAATAAATAAACTTAAAGCTTCCATTTTAGTTGTGTCAGTCCCACACACTAATGTCAGTATTCCACCAACATTTTTATCACTACTGATGGATAAACCAGGAAAAATCTGCTGATAAAGTTCCCCATATACTGAAAATATGGAAATAATCTAAAGATGGGTCTTGAAGGATTGAAATGATGAGTCTTTATTGTTGGAAACAAAGGGCAGGATTTTCCGACTACCCCTCCATGGCATGTTTTCCGGTGACGGGGGGATAGTCAGCCATTGGCGAGATGGACTGGCTCCACCAATATGTATGACGATTCCTATGACTTGCCCACACAGCGATGGGATACCAAAAGTTCCCGCTGGCGGAAAAGACAGGAAAATCCCATCCAAAGATTGTTTTCTCGCTGTCTTGGAAACAAATGGTCCTGGGAGTTTGTGTGGATGATGTTGGTGTTCGTCACTGGTGGGGGGTACCAAGTAATTTATAGAGGCATAGAATCAAACTGCAGGAGAGGCCCCTCAGCCCATCGAGTCTGCATTGACACATTAGAAACACTTGAATTCCCACCTAATCCCATTTACCAGCACTTGGCCCTTGAATGTTGTGACGTACTGTTTCTGTTAATACTCATTGTTGGTCAAAAAGATAAGTTTTAAGGAGCATCTTAAAGGAGATAAGAGATTTGGAGAGGGGACTAGGTTTAGGGAGACGACTACAGAGCTCAGCCTAGACGTTAGGCTGCTCAATGAACAATGGTGAAGCAATTAAAATCATGCAGTGTCACAAGATGGGTGAGATCCTAAATGAATATTTCTCATCAGTATTTACTGTTGTGAAAAGCATGGATGATAGGGAACTTGGGGAAATCAATAGTGATGTCTTGAGGAGTGTACATATTACAGAGAAGGAGGTCCATCAAGGTAGATAAGTCCCCAGGACCTGATGAAGTGTATCCCAGGACATTTGGGAGACTAGGGAAGAAATTGCAGGTCCCCTAACCGAGATATTTGAATCATCGATAGTCACGGGTGAGGTGCCTGAAGATAGGAGGGTAGCAAATGTACAAAGGGCTGCATGGAAAAGCCTGGAAACTACAGGTCAGTGAGTCTAACGTTTGTAGCAGGTAAGTTGTTGGAAGGTATTTTGAGAGACAGGATGTACAGGCATTTAGAGATGCAAGATATGATTAGGGATAGTCAGCATGACTTTGTGAATGGAAAATCATGTCTCACAAATCTGATTGAGTTTTTCGAAGGGGTAACAAAGAAGGTAGATGGGGGCAGTACTGCTGATGTTGTTTACATGGCCTATAGCAAAGCCTTTGACTTAATGGTAGATTATTGGTAGATTATTAGATAAAGTTAAATCTCATGGGATCCAGGGTGAGGGTAACCAGATGAATCCAAAATTGGTTTGATGACAGAAGGGTGGTTGTAAAGGATTGTTTTTCAAACTGGAGGCCTGTGATCAGGAATTGGTGCTTTGTGCACTGTTATTTGTCATTTACATTAATGATTTGGATGAGAATATAGGAGGCATGGTTAGTAAGTTTGCAGATAACACCAAGATTGGTAGCAAAATGGACAGTGGAGAAAGTTATCTAGGAATGCAATGGGATCTTGATTAATTGGGCCAGTGGGCTGATGAATGGCAGATGGAGTTTAATTTAAATAAATGTAAGGTGACGCATTTTAGTCGATCGAATCAGGGCAGGACTTACTCAATTAATGGTAGGGCATTGGGGAGAGTTACAGAACAAAGAGATCTAGGGATACGGGTTCATAGCTCTTCGAAAGTGGAGTCAGAGGTGGACAGGGTGGTGAAGAAAGCATTCAGCATGCTTGGTTTCATTGGTCAGAACATTGAATATAGGAGTTGGGACGTCTTGTTGAAGTTGTACAAGACATTGATAAGGGCACACTTGGGATACTGTGTACAGTTTTGGTCACCCTATTACAGAAAGGATATTATTAAACTAGAAAGAGTGCAGAAAAGATTCACTAGGATGCTACTGGGACTTGATGGTTTGAGTTATAAGGAGTCTGGATAGACTGGGACTTTTTTTCTCTGAAGCGTAGGAGGCTGAGGGATGATCTTGTGGAGGTCTAAAAATGATGAGAGGCTTAGATCAGCTGGAATAGTCAACATTTTTTTCCAAAGGCCTAAAACTAAATGGCAGAGGTTTAAGATGAAAGAGGAGAGATACAAAAGTGTCCAGAGGGGCAATCTTTCGCACAGAGGATGGTGAATGTCTGGAATAAGCTGCCAGAGATAGTAGTAGAGGCAGGTACAATTTTGTCTTATAAAAAGCATTTAGACATTTACATGGGTAAAATTGGTACAAAGGGATATGGACCAAAGGTGGGCAATTGGGACTGGCTTAGAGGGTTAAAAAAATGGCTGGCATGAACAAGTTGGGCCGAAGAGCCTGTTTCCATGCTATAAACCTCTTTGATTCTATGACTGTGTATAAAGCAAGGATTGAGAGATCACAGATATCGTGGAAGTAGAATCTCTACACAACAGAAGGAGGCCATTCGTCCCACCGAGTCTGTACCAACCACAATCCCATCCTGTATTCCCGTACCCCACCTGTTTACCCTGCTAATCCTCCTGACACTAGGGTCAATTTGGCACAGCCAATCAACCTAACCCGCAATCTTTGGATTATGGGAGGAAACCCACATGCACACAGGGAGAACATGCAAACTCCATCCAAACAGTCCAAACATGCAAACAGTCATCCAAAGCCGGATTTGAACCTGGGACCCTGGCACTGTGAGGCAGCAGTGTTCTGCCTTGCCATTGGAGTGGTGTCAGCCTGGCGGAAGTTATGGAAATGTGGGTGTGAAGAATTTAAAATCGAGGATGAGAATGTTAAAATGGAGGTGTTGTTTATCTGAGAACCCATGTTGGTCATTGAGCACAGCGGCAATGGGTTATTAGGGACGTGGAGCAAGTTAGAGAATTTCCTCACCTTCCCTATCTTTAGTTCAGGTTTCTAATCTCTGCAGTATTTCCCTTTTGAACTTACTTGTTCCTAATTATGCAATTCACTGAGATAGATTGTCGAGTCATCATGGTGTGGGATCTTGCTGTGCAAACATTGGTTGCTGCATTGACCACATTAAATCAGGGAAAGCACCTGACAGGATGCTTTATTGTCTCTGCAAAGTGTTTGGTGAGAAAGAAAGAAGAGCTTATGAATTTATATAGCACCTTTAGTGACGTCTAAATGTCCTAAAGCGATTGGCAGCCAAAGAAGCAGTTCTGAAGTGCCGAGAACATTGGGACATTCTGAAAGATGTTGTAAAAGCATGTCCTTTCTTACTTGCAGCGTCTCTGGAGGTAAGTGCAGCGACAATCTTGTGACGATAATGTCATAGAAACATCAAAACTAGAAGCAGGAGGAGGCCATTCGGCCCGTCGAGCCTGCTCCAACATTCATTTTGATCATGGCTGATCAAAAAATTCAATATCCTGATATCCCCTCCACCCACCCCAATGTCCCTTCATCCCATTAGCCTCAAGAGCTATATCTAAATGCTTCTTAAAATCACACAACATTTTGGCCTCTGTGGTAGTGAATTCCATTCATCACCCAAATCAATGACCCTCTGAGAGAAAAGAATTCTCATTCCCTTCCGTTAGTGTACGCTTAAACTGGACCAATTGACGGGCAACACATCAGCTCAGTGACTATTGCCGTCTGCTGTACAGTTACAGGGACACGGGTCGGATCTCCGACTTGAGCCAATGCCTGGGGAGTTTGCACATTCTCCCTGTGCTTGCGTGGGTTTTCTCCGGGTGCTCCAGTTTCCTCCCACATCCCAAAAAACGTGCTTTTTAGGCTGATTGGCATCAGTAAATTGTCCCTTAATTAGATCTCCCTTAATCTGGACAATTTCCGAAATTTCCACCCTTCTTTATTGTGGAGTTCCACTAGAGGTAGATAAAACTGCGACGTAAGGCTTGAATAAGGCACTCACTGAGTGTTAAAATGGGCAGCACGGGCTTGTAGGGCCAAAGGGCCTGTTTCCTGTGCTGTGCTCTTCTTTGTTCTTTATAACTCTTATCCTTAATCTGTAATCTTTATTCTAGCTTCCCTTCACATTCCTTCAGCATTCATCCTGTCAAGCCTTCTCAGAATCGAATATTTCAATAAGACCACCTCTCATTCTTCAAAACTCCAATCAGCATAGGCCCAAACTGCTAAACACTTCCTCAGAAGGCAACTCCCACATTCCAGGATTCGGCGTAGTGAACCTACTCTGGACTGCCTCCAATCCAAAATTATACTCTCTTAGGAGACCCAAGACCGTGCACAATATTCCAAGTGTGGCCGCAACAATGCCTTGGACTGTTGTAGCAAAATTCTTTTGTACTCAATCCAAATTGGGTGAAGCTGTTGATTGAACAGCAGACTTTGGCTTGAATTCGTTTACAATTATGCCTCCTGGCTCAAAGAGAACTGTGGTTGTGATAGTTTAATAATGTTCAGGAAATAATGGCCGGAAGGAGGTGGAGACTCTGGAGAGAGAGCGCAGAGGAGATTTACCAGGATGCTGCCTGGTATGGAAGGTCTGAGTTACGAGGAGAGATTAGGCAAATTGGGACTGTTTTCCTTAGAAAGACGTAGACTTAGAGGAGTTCTAATAGAGGTGTACAAGATTATGAGCGGTATAGATAGAGTAAACAGGGTTAAGCTTTTTCCTAGGATGGACTCGAACAGCACGAGGAGTCACGGGCTTAGGGTGAGGGGGATAAGGTATAATTTCGATGCTAGAGGGAGTTTTTTCACACAGAGGTTGGTGGGGGTATGGAATGCACTACCAAGTAAAGTGGTGGAGGCAGATACTCTGGAGTTATTTAAGAAATACTTAGATGGGCACATGAACAGAATGGGAATGGAGGGGTATAGAAAACTGATTTAAAATAGGGATCATGAGCCTTGGGAGTCCCTGGGAAGTGTGTAAATAGATGATGATATTGATGTACTTGTTTTTATCCTACAGGTGCTTTGGTCCACCTTGTTGTCTAACGAGGGGCATACACGCGATGGGTCGTGAGAGGGCTGCTCTTGGATCTTTTTCGAGAGTATCCTAGTGCTTCACGTCGTTAGTGTACGCTTGACCTGGACCATTTGATGGGCAACACGACAGCTCAGTGACTATCGCTGTGCTGTGCAGATACATGGATTTGGGCCTGTGTCTGTGGGAGTTTGCGCATTCTCCCCGTGCTTGCGTGGGTTTTCTCCGGGTGCTCCGGTTTCCTCCCACATCCCAAAGATGTGCTCTTAGGCTAATTGGCAAAACAAATTCTCCCTAAATTGTCTCAAATTTGGTTTTTAATCCATAGATCTATAAACATAGACAGGGATCACGGGTAGAGGTGGGAACATCGGGGTGGCGGCACGGGCCTGTTGGGCCAAAGGGCCTGTTTCCCGTGCTGTTTTGTTCTTTGTTCTTTGAATTTTACCAGCCCATCTACCACAGGAATAGGAGTGGGCAAGGATCAGAGCATGGAATGGCCGGTTGACCTTAGAGGGATTTTACGGTTTCAGGATGAGCGAGGCCATGAAATCCCAGCCCAGTTGATTCGAATCCCTCAACTACAATTATTCACATTTTTTCCAATTCAGTTATGGGATGTGGGCATTGCTGGTTGGGCCAATATTTATTGTCCATCTTTAATTTTGTCTCAGTGACTTGCTAGGCAAGTCAACCACATTGCTGTGGATCTGGAGTCACATGTAGGCCCGATTGGGTAAGGAAGGCAGATTTCCTTCCCTAAAAGGGCATTAGTGAAACAGATGGGTTTTTCTGACAATAGACAATGGTCATCAGTAAATTCTTAATTCTAGATAGAACATAAAACATAGAACACTACAACACAAACAGGCCCTTCGGCCCACAAGTTGTACCGATCATATCTATACCTACCAGGCCATAGAACTATCTGTAACTCCCAATCCCATTAAATCCCATGTACTTATCCAGAGTCTCTTAAAAGACCCCAGCGAGTTTGCCTCTAACACCACTGACTGCAGCCGATTCCATTCACTCACCATTCTCTGAGTGAAAAACTTACCTCTAACATCGCCTCTGTACTTGCTGCCCAGCACTTTAAACCGTGTCCTCTCGTAGCGATCATTTCAGCCCTGGGAAATAGCTTCTGAGAATCCACTCTATCTATACCTCTCAACATCTTATAAACCACTGTGAGGTCGCCTCTCAACCTTCGTCTCTCCAGGGAGAAGAGTCCCAGCTCCCTCAACCTACATGGTTGTATAAGGCATGGTTGTATAAGGTTGTATAAGGCAACCTATAAGGCATGCCTCCCAATCCAGGCAACATCCTTGTAAATCTCCTCTGCACCCTCTCAATAGCTTCCACATCCTTCCTATAGTGAGGCAACCAGAACTGTGCACAGTACTCCAAGTGGGGTCTGACAAGGGTCTTATAAAGTTGCAGCATTACCTCCCAACTCCTAAACTCAATCCCTCGATTAATGAAGGCCAGAGTTGTATTGAATTATAGATTTTGTATTGAATTCAAATTTCACCATTTGCCATGGTGGGATTCGAACCACAATCCCCAGAGCATTACCCTGGGTCTCTGCATTGCTAGTCTAATTCTACTGATATTGTTCTAATAATTCCGAAATAAAGATTTACTGTCTGTAATATGGACAGAGCAAATATCAAATTGTCATTGAGTTCCCTAATGTCCTTCAGGGAAGGAAATCTGCCGTCCTTACCTGGTCTGGCCTACATGTGACTCCAAACTACAGCAATGGGGTTGATTCTCAACTGCCCCCTGAAAAGTCTTAACAAGCCACTTAGTGTTTGTTCGCAACCTTCTCAAGGGCAGCAAATGCTGGCCTTGCCAACGATACCCACATCCCATCAATAAAACGAACACAGAAAAATACTCCAATGTTTACAGAAAACAGTGCAAGATTGAAATCAGAAATGCTCGCTCTGATCAGAAAGATCCATGGCACAAAACATATCATAAATACATCCCTTCATTAGCTTCCAACTGTTGATGTTTCCCAGGTATCTGTTACACGATACATTAATAATCATCACATTGATATACACTGCCTCCCATCCCTTCCTGTGCCTGGGACAATATGTGACTCCAGTCTGCTGTCAGCACCTGTGAAAAGTTCTAGTGAGCCACTCGAGAAGAAGATGCAATATATTGGTATGTAAGCTCGTAAGATATAGGAGCAGAATTAGGCCATTCAGCCCATCGAAACTGCTCCGCCATTCGATCTTGGTTCATATCCTCCTCAGCCCCATTTTCCTGCTTTCTCCCCATTATCCTTCAACCTTATGGCGCCAGGGACCCGGGTTCGATTCCCAGCTTGCTCGCTGCCTGTGTGGGGTTTGCACATCCTCTCAGTATCTGTATGGGTTTTCTCCCACAGTCTGAAAGATATGCTGCTTAGGTGTGTTGGCCATGCTAAATTCTCCCTCAGTGTACCCAAACAGTAATTTCATTGCAGTGTTAATGTAAGCCTACTTGTTGCACTAATTTAAGTATTTTTTATTTGTGTCTTGCATTTACACACCAATGAAATTACTGTGAAAATCCCCCAGGCGCCACACTCCTGTTCGGGTACAATGAGGGAGAATTTTGCACGACCAATCCCCTCTAACAAATAAACTTTAAAAGAATAAACCAAATAACTGTAGGAACCTGTTAGGCTAATGGCCTGGTTTTGCACTGTGTATTTAGACACAGTCCTTTCTTTTGCTGAATGTGCACTCGTAGAGAAGAGACAAAGAGATTATAGAACCATAGAATCCCCTACAGTGCAGAAGGAGGCCATTCAGCCCATTGATTCTGCACTGATCACAATCCCACCCAGGGCCCTATCCTCATGTATTTACCCTCGCTAGTCCCCCGATACTCATGGCCAATCCTTCTAACCCATGTATCTTTTGGACTGTGGGAGGAAACCAGAGCATCCGGAGGAAACCCACGCAGACATGGGGAGAACGTGCAGATTCCGCACAGGCAGTGACCCAAGCAGGGAATCTAACCTACCTAATAATGGCGACCCTGGGAAAATCCCCTGGAGAATGGGCAATTTCCATTTCCTCCACTGAGGAGCCAGAGTGAGAAGGAAGTACGACCTCGCACATTCTGGAGTTGGTACAGCACACTGCGGTTTTGAGACAAATCCTCCTTTCTTTCTGACCCGGGGATTGGGAGCTGCCCCTGGAATCCTGCCCGAGATACAACGGAGCTCTCTGTTCCTGATGTCACTCCCCCGTCCGCCCCCCCACCCCGCTCCCCCAGCACAACATAATGGCAAAACATAATTCGTCAGAGCGAGGGATTAAATTGTGGTAGGGATGTGTGCCGAATGGTCCTCCCAGGTCCCAGACAAATGGAAATGTCTCCAATGCCAAGAATAATCAATCTGTCTCCATTACTGCTTGGCCCTGTTTCAGCATCAAGAATTAACACACTTTCCTCCGCTCCGTCAGAACTGAAGAAGAATTTTAAGAACAGGAAAAGGCCACTTACGCAGAAAAGAACTCACCCGTTCAAAGTAGCTTTGCCCCACCTATCCACCTTCTCCCTCAGTGCTTCCACACTCGAACTTTCTTTATTATTTGTTATTTACGTTACTTAATTATTATTATCACTGGTAGGCTTACATTAACACTGCAATGAAGTTACTGTGAAACTCCCCTAGTCGCCACACTCCGGCACCTATTCAGCGACATTGAGGATTTTTCCACTGATAGGGAAAACTCGAACCAAAGGGCACTGACTCAGGCTAGAGGGACAACCCTTTAAAACAGAGATGAAGAGGAATTTCTTCAGCCAGAGAGTGGGGAATCTGTGGAACTCTTTGCCACAAAAGGCTGTGGAATCCAGGTCGTTGAGTGTCTTTAATACAGAGATGGACAGGTTCTTGATTAATGAAGGGATCAGGGGTTATGGGGAAAAGGCAGGAGAACAGGGATGAGAAAAATATCAGCCGTGATTGAATAGTGGAGCAGACTCGATGGGCTGAGTGGCCTAATTCTGCTCCTATATATAGAAGAATATAGCATGGCCGATGCACATAACCAGTACATCATTTGGATCCTCAAACCCTCAGTTTACCCTTCCGAGTTAACTCATACTTCATAGAATCCCGACAATGCAGAAGGAGGCCATTCGACCCATCGAGTCTGCAGCAGCCACAGTCCCACCCATTCCTGTAACCCCACATATTTACCCTGCTAATCCCCCTGACACTAGGGTCAATTTAACATAGCCAATCAACCTAACATGCACATCTCTGAAGTGTGAGAGGAATCATGATGTGGAGGTACCAGCGTTGGAAAGGGGTAAACACAGTAAGAAGTCTCACAACACCAATTTTAAATCCAACCGATTTATTTGATAGAAAACTTTCGACTCTATGGCCTTTGCCTGACGCTTGACCTGGACCATTTGATGGGCAACACGACAGCTCAGTGACTATCGCTGTGCAGTGCAGATACATGGATTTGGGCCTGTGTCTGTGGGAGTTTGCGCATTCTCCCCGTGCTTGCGTAGGTTTTCTCCGGGTGCCCCGGTTTCCTCCCACATCCCAAAGATGTGCTCTTAGGTTAATTGGCAAAACAAATTCTCCCTAAATTGTCTCAAATTTGGTTTTTAATCCATAGATCTATAAACATAGACAGGGATCATGGGTAGAGGTGGGAACATCGGGGTGGTGGCGCAGGCTCGTTGGGCCGAAGGGCCTGCTTCCAGTGCTGTTTTGTTCTTTGTTCTTTGTTTGTCATCAGACCCAATACGACAGCCGAGTCAACAAGCTGCCTCTGATGTCGCCACCAGTGGGTGGAGGGTAGGGGGATGAGGCACCCACTAATGTCAGACTAAGGCAAAGACGGGGTTTTTACGGATATCGTGAGTTCATTTTGTCAGTGCTATTGAATGTTTCTGTGACTTTGGCAATCACACCATGTTTTGTTCCCTGTCTGCTGAGGATAAAGGAAGAAGGATCCCAACTGTGCAGCAGGAGGCCATTCAGCCCATCAAGTCTGCACCGATAACAATCTCACTAAGGCCCTAAGTCGTAGTCATAATAACCCCGCTAATCCCTCTAACCTTCACATCCCAGGACACTAAGGGTTGATTTAGCATGACCAATGCATCAAACCCACACATCTTCGGAGCGCGAAAGGAAACCAGAGCGCCTGGAGGAAACCCACGCAGATAGAGGACAATGTGCAAACTCCACAGTGAGCTGGGAATCAAACCCAGGTCCCTGGCACTGTGAGGCAGCAGTGCTAACTATTGTACCATCGTGCCATAGAACATAGAACATAGAACATTACAGCACAGAACAGGCCCTTCGGCCTTCGATGTCGTGCCGACCAAAATGAAAAGCAATGCCCCTCCAAACTAAACCATTCCCTTCTCTTCCATATACTTATCAATTAACCTCTTAAACGCCACCAAACTTGGCGCATCTACAACAGCTGCAGGCAGGGCATTCCACTCCCTAATCACTCTTTGAGTAAAGAACCATCTATGAAGCAAGATTTGGTTTCAATGACCTAAATGTGCCTCATGTTTCCCATAGATGGCAGGGGAGGCAAACGCTCTCACAGAGGCTGTGAGGTGACACGGGGGTTCAGAAATGTGTGTGAAAGAGGCAGTGCCCTTGGAATATGATGGAAGCCAGGCTTGGCAGCCTAGCTGTAGTGGTGTTAAATCAATGTTTCTCCACTCTCCCTGCCTCTTGGAAGGATCATCATGTCTACCTCCCCCTCCTCATTGCATATCTGTCTGGGTTCTTCTTCAGATTCATCTCTAGAGTCTTCCTCTGAGGCAGTGTGAAGCTGCCTTGGTAATCTCATTTTTGACCAGATTGTGCAGTGGGCTGGATGGGCTGAAGGGCCTTTCCTCCACTGTCTAACCCGATGACAGACTGGCCAGATAGGCACTCTGTGGGGTGTTGCAGAAAACCCCTGGAATGGTCCAAACAACAGAACCTAATCTTCAGGAGCCCAATTGTCCTCTTGGCCGCTGCCCTTGAGGAAGCCTGACTCTGATTGTGTCTCTTCCATCTCTGTTCTAGGCTGCCTTAATGGCGTAAGGACCCACTTCTTCAATAGATACCCTTTGAGACCAAGGAACATAAGAACATAAGAAATAGGAACAGGAGTAGGCCATACAACCCCTCGAGCCTGCCCCGCCATTCAATAAGATCATGGCTGATCTGTAGTGGTTCAGTTCCACTTTCCCGCTTTCTCCCCATAAGCCTTAATTCCCTCATCAATCAAAAACCTATCCACTCTTGACTTGAACATATTCAGTGAGGAAGCCTCCATCACCTCATCAGGCAGAGAATTCCAAAGATTCACCACCCTTTGCGTGAAGAAATTCCTCCGCAACTCTGATCTGAACTGCGCCCCCCGCTAATCTTGAGGGTGTGCCCTCTAGTCCTGCTATCTTTGTTAAGCGGGAAGAGTCTCTCAACCTCTACCCTATCCATCCCCTTCATTATCTTAGACATCTCTATAAGATCCCCTCTCAGCCTTCTAAACTCCAAAGAGTACAAACCTAGCCTATTCAGTCTCTCCTCATAATCCAACGCCCTCATCTCCGGTATCAGCCTAGTGAACCTTCTCTGCACCCCCTTCAAGGCCAATACGTCCTTCCTCGAATGCGGCGACCAAAACTGCACACAGTACTCCAGCTGCGGCCTCACCAGCACCCTATATAGCTGCAACAGTACCACCCTACTTTTATATTCCATCCCCCTAGCTATAAAGGCCAACATTGCATTCGCCTTCTTAATCACCTGAAAACAATGAGCTGGAGCCACAAACAGCCTGAATACCTGGGAGTGCCACAGTAACAATGCATCAAGGGAGCTACCAAGATGGTACCCCTGTGTAGACTTACACAGTCTGTGCTCAGTGGTCACTTTCTATCTGCATACACAAAAACACTTGGTTGAGCTGTTAATGTCATGATGGGCACATGAGTGCACCAATGACACGCTGGATGTGGGGCAAGCCAGCAATAGCTGCAAAGCCTCTGACCCAGGCAGCTCAGCTGGATTGGTCCAACCAGTAATGAATGAATGTGAGGGTCTCTCTGAACAGGGAATCAGTCACTTGCTTAATGCAATGATGGGACAGTTCACACAGATCCCCTCTGATCCCTGGAAAGGTCCAGATGTACAAAACCTGAGGACAAATGGAGGGGGGGTGTCATGGTGGCACAATGATTAGCAGTGCCAGGGACCTGGGTTCAATTCCAGCCTTGGGTCATTGTCTGTGTGGTCTGCATGTTCTCTCCATGTCTGTGTGGGTTTCCTCCGGGTGCTCCAGTTTCCTCCCATAATCCAAAGATGTGCGGGTTTGGCTATGCATCTGAGGTCATGTATCAATCGACTCAAGAACACCTTCTTCCCTGCTGCCATCAGATTTTGGAATGGACCTACCTTGCATTAAGTTGATCTTTTTCTACACCCTAGCTATGACTTTTCTGCACTCTCTCCTTTCCTTCTCTATGAACGGCATGTTTTGTCTGTATAGTGCATAAGAAACAATACTTTTCACTGTATGCTTACACATGTGACAATAATAAATCAGATCAAATAAATTGCTCCTTAGTCTCAGGGGGATTAGCAGGTGAAATATGTGGCATTATGGGAATAGGGGCTGGGTAGGATCGGTGCAGATGGACCGAATGGCCTCCTTCAGGAGTGTAGGGATTCTATGGTTGGATAAACGGTGACCTTCAGAGCCACTGGCATTGGGTACCCACCCACACGGCTGGAGGTGACTTCTGACCCAATCATGTGGTACAATGACTTCACAGTGTACCTAGAGAGGCGGAGTCTCCAGGACCTCAGACATATTGAGGTGGCTGGATCGCTGCCTGTACACTCTGGCAGCAGAGTAGCAGAGGGGAGGCCATTTGGCCCATTGAGTCTGCACTGAAGAATGTACCTTGCTAATTCCTGCTGGCCCTGCGCCTCCTGTGGCCATATCTTCCCTCCTACAGATCTCTCTGTGATGCTATCTGCGAACACTCGGTCACCTCTCCCTCTCCCAGCAGAGTACACAACCCCCATCTGCTGTAATATGGATGACACCACCCTGTGCACTGAAAGCAGCAATGGGCAAAAAAGCTACAACATAATAGGACCACAAGGTGGCACAGGGGTTAACACTACTGCCTCACAGCGCCAGCGACCCAGTTTCAGTACCCGGCTTGGGTCACTGTCTGTGTGGACTTAGCACACATTCTCCCCATGCCTGCGTGGGTTTCCTCCAAGTGCTCCAGTTTCCTCCCATAGTCCAAGGGTTGTTTAAGTGGATTGGCTATATTACACTACCCCTGGTGTCCAAAGTTGTATAGGTAGAGGAATTAGCAAGGTACATATATCAGTGCAGACTCAATGGGCCAAATGGCTTCTGTCTGCATTGGAGTGATTTCAATTAATGTGAAATTTGAATCAATTGCCCATTTAAGTGGCAGATACTTGTTGGCAGTGCCAAAGGGTGGAGCAGGAAATTGCAGGGGCTGGGGACATCTGAAATGTGGAGCATATTTAAGGAACAGCTTCTGCATGTCCCTAATGAATATGTACCTGCCAGGCAGGGAGGAAGTGGTCGAGTGAGGGAACCATGGTGTACTAGGGAAGTTGAATCTCTGGTGAAGAGGAAGAAGGAGGCTTATATAATGATGAGATGTGAAGGCTCAGCTAGGGCAATGGAGAGCTATAAATCAGCCAGGAAGGAGCTAAAGAGGGAGTTGAGAAGAGCTAGAAGAGGACATGAGAAGACTTTGGCGGATAGGATTAAGGAGAATCCTAAAGCTTTTTACAGGTATATAAATAATAAAAGATTGGTTAGGGCAAGATTAGGGCCAGTCAGAGATAGCAGTGGGAAGTTGTGCGTGGAGCCTGAGGAGATAGAAAGTCCCCTGGGCCAGATGGGATTTACCCCAGGATTCTCTGGGAGGCTAGAGAGGAGATTGCAGAGCCTTTGGCTTTGATCTTCATGTCGTCGTTAGCTACAGGTATAGTGCCGGAAGACTGGAGGATGGCAAATGTTGTCCCTTTGTTCAAAAAGGGGAGTAGGGACCATCCTGGAAATTATAGACCGGTGAGCCTGACTTCTGTTGTGGGCAAGGTCTTGGAAAGAATTATAAGGGATAGGATTTATAAGCATCTAGAGAGAAATAAATTGATTAGGGATAGTCAGCACGGTTTTGTGAAGGGTAGGTCATGCCTCACAAACCTTATTGAGTTTTTTGAGGAGGTGACCAAAGAGGTAGATAAGGGATTCCTCGGATGGTGATGACCAACACGAGGGGACATAACTTTAAATTAAGAGGTGGTAGTTATAGGACGGATGTCAGAGGCAGGTTCTTTACACAGAGGGTGGTGAGGGTGGAATGCCCTGCCTGCAGCAGTTGTGGACTCGCCTACTTTGGGGGCATTCAAATGTTCGGTGGATAGGCATATGGATGATATGCCTGGTATGGAGGGCAGGTCTTATGAAGAGAGGCTGAGGGATTTCAGGTTGTTTTCGTTAGAAAGGAGGCGGCTAAGAGGGGACTAATCGAAACATATAAGATGATTAGAGGGGTTTAGATAGGGTGGACAGTGATAGCCTTTTTCCTAGGATGGAGAAAGCTAGCACAAGGGGACACAGCTTTAAATTAAGGGTGATAGTTATAGGACGGATGTCAGAGGTAGGTTCTTTACCCAAAGGATGGTTCGGGAGTGGAATGCCCTGCCTGCAGCAGTTGTAGATGCGCCAAGTTTGGTGGCGTTTAAGAGGTTAGTTGATAAGTATATGGAAGAGAAGGGAATGGTTTAGTTTGGAGGGGCATTGCTTTTTATATTGGTCGGCGCAACATCGAAGACCGAAGGGCCTGTTCTGTGCTGTAGTGTTCTATGTTCTATGTTCTATGTTCTGTTGGAATAGTTTAAGTTAGAGGGTCCACTGGCCAGCGCAACATCGAGGGCCAAAGGGCCTGTACTGTGCTGTAATGTTCTATGTTCTATGTTCTAAAGGTGTGGGGCCAAAGTGGGTGGGACTTCATGGGGTCAGAGTCAGAGGAGATGGAGCCAGATGTGGATGAGTGCAGGGGAGAGAACGAGGGAACTCTGCATCGGGGAGGTGGGGGTCTGGTTGTGTGGTCGAGGGTGGGAGGGTTGGGATCGCCAATTGAGAGTTGGAGCCAGCAAGCAGGAGTGTCTGTGGGAGGGGTCTGTGAGGTGATGATTTGGGGCGTGGGGGGCGTTGGGGGGGGGAGACAGAAGCCTTTGTGGGTTCTTTAGGGATTGGCGAGGGGGGGTGGCATCTATGAGGGGATTGCAATCAGGTGAGGAAATCTGTGGAGGGAGGGTCTGTGAGAGAGACAGTAGCAATCAGGGTGGTCCATGGGGGAGGGTGATGAAGAAGTGAGGCGGGGGTGGGAATTGGAAAGGTGCAGTGGGGGGAGAAACGATGTCTGTGATATGGTGAGGGAGAGGCAGTTGCCAGATCTCCCGTATACTGTAATGATTTGTACGTAAGCATTATGTGTGCCTAGCAATCTGCAGCCCTGGGTAAGATACGCTTTTAGAGAGTTGGAACAGACTTGATGGGCCAAATAGCCTCTTGTCTGCACTGTCTGCATTCTATGGGAAGTTCCTCTGGTCACTTGTTTACTCTATGTCATTTGAAGAGAGCAAGAAGTCTAACAACACTAGGTTTCTTGCTGTGTTTACCCCAGTCCAATGCTGGCATCTCCACATTTAAAGAGAGACCAGATGACAATTATTTCTAAAAACTTACTCAGGAGGGTCTTAGACAATGCTGCATTAATCTTCAGGAAGAGATTCTTCCACTGAGAAACAGCACACAGTGGGGTTACACACCTGTATAAAACATCCCAGCATCAAAATGGAGAGAAGATTGAATCCTTAGATCCATTCCACCCATATAGGCAATAAGATCAGGGAAGGGATTATCCCTAATGAAACATTATTCAGGCTGTTGACAGAGAAATAGTTGCTAAGTAAACAGAAAGTCAGTACATTATTCTCAAGAAATTGCAAACGAGTTAAGTGCTATGTACAGAACAATAGATTATTCAAAGGGTGTAAACACAGCTTCTTGTTTCAATCTTTCGCAGTCTCTTCATGGTCCTTGCACAGAGCTCAGTAAGAATTTAGCAACACCAATTTATAATCCAACCGATTTATTTGATAGTAAAAACGCGAGCTTTCGACTCCTGTGTCTTCTTCAGGCAAATGCACAGAGCCCCAGCCTACAGCAGCTAATCTCACATTTCCATTCATTCATTCATGAGACATGGGTGTCACTGGCTGGCCAGCATTTATCGCCCATCCCCAGTTGCCCCTGAACTGAGCGGCTTGCTTGGCCATTTCGGAGGGCAGTTAAGAGTCAACCACATTGCTGCGGCGCTGGAGTCACATCTAAGCCATTAGGAGCAAAAAGTTAGGTCATTTGGTCCACCAATTCTGCTCTACCATTCGATGGGATCTGGGCTGATCTGCTTACATATACATGTAAGATTAGGGTGGCATGGCAGCAAAGTGGGGTCAGCACTGCTGCCTCACAGTGCCAGGGACTCAGATTCAATTCTTGGTTTGGGTGACTGCGCAGAGTCTGCAGTTCTCCCCATGTCTACAAGGGTTTCCTCTGGGTGCTCCGGTTTCCTCCCATTGTCTGAAAGATGTGCTGGTTAATATAGAACACAGAACACTACAGCACAAACAGGCCCTTCAGCCCACAAGAAGACAGAGGGCGGTGGTTGATGGGAGATATTCATCGTGGAGTTCGGTTACTAGTGGTGTACCTCAGGGATCTGTTTTGGGGCCGCTGCTGTTTGTAATTTTTATAAATGATCTGGATGAGGGTATTGAAGGATGGATTAGTAAATTTGCAGATGACACTAAAGTCGGTGGAGTGGTAGATAGTGAAGAGGGGTGTTATAGTTTGCAGAGAGACTTGGACAAGTTGCAGAGCTGGGCCGAGAGGTGGCAAATGGAGTTTAATGTGGAAAAGTGTGAGGTAATTCACTTTGGCAGGAATAACAAATGTGTAGAGTATAGGGCTAATGGTAGGACTCTTAATAGTGTTGATGAACAGAGGATCTTGGTGTATATGTGCATAGATCCCTGAAAGTTGGCAATCAAGTCGATAAGGTTGTTAAGAAGGCATACGGAGTCTTAGCTTTTATTGGTAGGGGGATTGAATTTCGGAGCCGCAACGTCATGTTGCAACTGTACAAAACTCTAGTGCGGCCGCACTTGGAGTATTGTGTGCAGTTCTGGTCCCCGCATTATAAGAAAGATGTGGAGGCATTGGAGAGGGTACAGAGGAGGTTTACCAGGATGTTGCCTGGTATGGAGGGCAGGTCTTATGAAGAGAGGCTGAGGGATTTGAGGTTGTTTTCGTTAGAAAGAAGGCGGCTAAGAGGAGACCTTATTGAAACATATAAGATGATTAGAGGTTTAGATAGGGTGGACAGTGATAGCCTTTTTCCTAGGATGGAGAAAGCTAGCACGAGGGGACATAGCTTTAAATTAAGGGGTGGTGGTTATAGGACAGATGTCAGAGGTAGGTTCTTTACCCAGAGGGTGGTAAGGGTATGGAATGCCCTGCCTGCTGCAGTTGTAGATGCGCCAAGTTTGGTGGCGTTTAAGAGGTTAGTAGATAAGTTTATGGATGAAATGGGAATGGTTTAGGTTAGAGGGTCACTGTTTGTTCCTAATTGGTCGGCGCAACATCGAAGGCCGAAGGGCCTGTTCTGCGCTGTAATGTTCTATGTTCTATGTTCTAAGTTACGCCAATCATATCCCTACCTACTAGACCTATCTATAACCCTCAATCCCATTAAATCCCATGTACTCATCCAGGTGTCTCTTAAAAGACCCCAGCGAGTTCGCCTCCACCATCACCGACGGTTAGGTGCATTGGCCAAGCTAAATTGTCCTTCAGTGTACCTGAACAGGCGCCATAGTGTGGCGACCAGATGATTTTCACTGTAACTTCATTGCAACGTTAATGTAAGTCCAGTTGTGACGCTAATAAACTGAACCAAAAGTAGTAGAAACACATTATGGATAACTGCAATCGGAATCAGAGAATCCTACAGTGTAGAAGGAGGCCATTCAGCCCATCAAGTCCCAACCAGACCCTAGGCCCATTATCTCATACATTTACCCCACCGAGTCACTCTGACACAAAAGGTCAATTTAGCATGGTCAATCCATCTAACCCAGTTTCCTCCCATAGTCTGAAAGAGGTGGTGGTTAGGTGCCCTGACCCTAACAGGCACCGGGATGTGGCAACGAGGTGAATTTCACATCACTTCATTATAGTGTTAATGTAAGCCAACTTGTGACTAATAAGTGAATAAATGAAATAGTCCACACACCTTTGGACTGTGGGAGGAAACCGGAGCACCCAGAGGAAACCCATGCAGACATGGGGAGAATGTACAAACTCCACACAGACAATGACCCAAGTCGGGAATCGAATCCAGGCTTTTCATGCTGTGAGGTAAAATTTAAAGTTTATTTAGTCACAAGTAAGTCACAAGTAAGACTTACATTAACACAGCTATGCAGTTACTGTGAAACTTCCCTAGTCGCCACACTCTGTTCAGGTCAATGCACCTAACCAGCACGTGTTTCAGACTGTGCGAGGAAACCGGAGCACCCAGAGGAAACCCACACAGACACAGGGAGACTCCGCACCGACAGTGACCCAAGCCAGGAATCGAGCCCAGGTCCCTGGCGCTGTGAGGCAGCAGTGCTAATCACTCTGCCACTCCAGTTGAGTGCCCAGTTTAATTGGTACAAAAGCAAGCAGTTCATCAATATGAAATATTTCTCCCTCCCCACAGATGCTGCTGGCGGACTTGCTGAGTATTTTCTGTTTGGGTGTGTTTCCGGGGGGGGAGCTCACCAGCATTTTCTCGAGGGCCATGCGATGCGGGCATTGAATGTGTTGCCATCACCCAACAGCAGAATGGAGAAGTGCAGAAGTGATTCAAAACTGGGTTTACTGCATAAATATTATGTCATTTGAAACCGTGCCTTTTGTATTTCAAAACCGCCCAGCCCAGGAATCAGATTGATCAGAGCTTTGGTTTTACTGCAGTAAAGAGTTAGTTAATTAGTGCTTAATCACAACTCATTTATTTATGTTACATGAATCATTGAAGAGATTTCTGCACGGACAAATGTATTTGCCCAATAGCTGTTGTGGCAGAGAGCCAGAATGCTGATTGTCATGACTATTATAGCGAGCTATTAACAAAATAACTTTACACGCTCATTCAGTGAATCGATACCAGGAATTCCCTCAACTTCTGACCTCTTTGCTGTTATAAACAGACTGAGTCACAATCCTCTGTACCAGGCACATGCCAACATTTCATATTCACAACAAAAACAGGACATTCTGTCCATCAACTTCAATCAATATTGATCCCAACAGCCCCCCTCCATCTATATTCCAGCAGGGTCAACAGTCCTGGGAGTGTTTGATGGGGGACAGTGTAGAGGGAGCTTTACTCTGTATCTAACACTATGCTGTACCTGTCTTGGGAGTGTTTGATGGGGACAGTGTCGAGGGAGCTTTACTCT
Source organism: Sphyrna mokarran (assembly GCA_024679065.1). Lineage (NCBI taxonomy): Eukaryota > Metazoa > Chordata > Chondrichthyes > Carcharhiniformes > Carcharhinidae > Sphyrna > Sphyrna mokarran. Next base: position 7,822,603 of record JAGIQG010000001.1, read on the forward strand.
GTATCTAACCCCGTGCTGTAGCAGTCCTAGGAGTGTTTGATGGGGACAGTGTAGAGGGAGCTTTATTCTGTATCTAACACCATGCTGTACCTGTCCTGGGAGTGTTTGATGGGGACAGTGTAGAGGGAGCTTTACTCTGTATCTAACATTGTGCTGTACCTGTCCTGGGAGTGTTTGATGGTGGACAATGTAGAGGGACCTTTACTCTGTACCTAACCCCGTGCTGTACCTGTCCTGGGAATGTTTGATAGGGACAGTGTAGAGGCAGCATTACTCTGTACCTAACCCCGTGCAGTAGCTGTCCTGGGAATGTTTGATGGGGACAGTGTAGAGGCAGCATTACTCTGTATCTAACCCCATGCTGTACCTGTCCTGGGAATGTCCCCCAGGTCCGACCTGCGGGTAAATGTTCTTCAAGGGGGCTTTCGTGATACACGACAGCGCAGAGTCGCTGAACAGAGACTGATAGCCAAGCTCCGCACACATGAGGACGGTCTTAACAGGGATCTTGGCTTCATGACACACTATCTGTAACCCCCGTAACTTGCCTGGGTTAGCAAAAAACCTCACTTACTGTGCTGTCTGGAGAAAATACACAATTCTCTAACCAATGCTCAGGATTCCCTTCACACACATTGTTAGCCACTTTAACACTTGAATAGCAGGTTAGATGTAAGGATTCGCATTCTAATCAGCAATCTCTGTCTGTGCTGATGTGTGCTATTGCAGACCAGAACACTGCATTTGCCTGAGGAAGACACAGTGTCGAAAGCTCGCAATTTTACTATCAAATAAATCGGTTGGATTAAAAATTGGTGTTGCTAAATTCTTACTGAATGTTTGATGGGGACAGTGTAGAGGCAGCATTACTCTGTATCTAACCCCATGCTGTACCTGTCCTGGGAATGTTTGATGGAGACAGTGTAGAGGCAGCATTACTGTGTACCTAACCCCGTGCTGTACCTGTCCTGGGAATGTTTGATGGGGACAGTGTAGAGGGAGCTTTACTCTGTATCTAACCCCGTGCTGTACCTGTCCTGGGAGTGTTTGATGGGGAGACAGTGTAGAGGGAGCTTTACTCTGTATCTAACCCCGTGCTGTACCTGTCCTGGGAGTGTTTGATGGGGGACAGTGTAGAGGGAGCTCTACTTTGAATCTAACCCCATGCTGTACCTGTCCTGGGAATGTTTGATGGGAGGACAGTGTAGAGGCAGCTTTACTCTGTATCTAACCCCGTGCTGTACCTGTCCTGGGAGTGTTTGATGGAGGACAGTGTAGAGGGAGCTTTACTCTGTATCTAACCCCATGCTGTACCTGTCCTGGGAGTGTTTGATGGGGGGACAGTGTAGAGGGAGCTTTACTCTGTATCTAACCCCGTGCTGTACCTGTCCTGGGAATGTTTGATGGGGACAGTGTAGAGGGAGCTTTACTCTGTATCTAACCCTGTGCTGTACCTGTCCTGGGAATGTTTGATGGGGACAGTGTAGAGGGAGCTTTACTCTGTATGTAACTGGTACTTTTATCGGTCTGTAGCGCACTCTAGATTATGCAAAGTGTTGAGGAAGTCAGAATGCTGAATCAGGGTTACATCCTTACACAGTAATTAAGCCAGCCTGTGGCAGTTCAGGACCAACTACTTGCAACAATGAATTTGGACTGGGCTCACACGAGATGTGTAATTCATACAGCTCCTGGCCATTCCATAGCTTTAATTACTACCCCCAACTTGACATTCAAGAACATCTACTGCCTAAAGGCTTCAGGGCGCGCACTGCTGGCTCATCATCAAGTGCACTGGGATTTAGAGCCACGCACTGACAGAGTTGGGCGTCTTTATCTTTTAACTCACATCCCTTTTGCCTGTGGGTCCTGGGTTCAAATCCAGGCCAGGCAACTTGCCGTTTAATTACTGAATGTCACATAAGGCCATCAACCAGCAGAGCTCTCAGTTCAAATTGTGCAAAGATTCTGAGCTAGAATCTGGTAACATGGAATTTGGCCAATTGAACTGATGCTGCATGCAGTAAACATTTCAGATCCAAATGTATTTTTAACCCATGCTGTACCTATCCTGGGAGTATTTGATTGGGACAGTGTAGAGGGAGCTTTACTCTGTATCTAACCCCGTGCTGTACTTGTCCTGGGAGTGTTTGATGGGGACAGTGTAGTGGGAGCTTTACTCTGTATCTAACCCCGTGCTGTACGTGTCCTGGGAGTGTTTGATGGGGGACAGTGTAGAGAGAGTTTTACTCTGTGTCTAATCCCATGCTGTACCTGTCCTGGGAGTCTTTGATGGGAACAGTATAGTGGGAGCTTTACTCTGTATCTAACCCCGTGCTGTCCCTCCTGGGAGTGTTTGATGGGGGACAGTGTAGAGGGAGCTTTACTCTGTATCTAAGCTTGTGCTGTACCTGTCCTGGGAATGTTTGATGGGGACAGTGTAGTGGGAGCTTTACTCTGTATCTAACCCCGTGCTGTGCCTGTCCTGGGAGTGTTTGATGGGGGACAGTGTAGAGGGAGCTTTACTCTGTATCTAAGCTTGTGCTGTACCTGTCCTGAGAGTGTTTGATGGGGATAGTGTAGAGGGAGCTTTACTCTGTATCTAAGCTTGTGCTGTACCTGTCCTGAGAGTGTTTGATGGGGACAGTGTAGAGGGAGCTTTACTCTGTATCTTACCCCGTGTTGTACCTGTCCTGGGAGTGTTTGATGGGGGGACAGTGTAGAGGGAGCTTTACTCTGTATCTAACCCCGTGCTATACCTGTCCTGGGAGTGTTTGATGGGGGGACAGTGTAGAGGGAGCTTTACTCTGTATCTAACCCTGTGCTGTACCTGTCCTGGGAGTGTTTGATGGGGGACAGTGTAGAGGGAGCTTTACTCTGTATCTAACCCCGTGCTGTACCTGTCCTGGGAGTGTTTGATGGGGACAGTGTAGAGGGAGCTTTACTCTGTATCTAACCCCGTGCTGTACCTGTCCTGGGAGTGTTTGATGGGGGACAGTGTAGAGGGAGCTTTACTCTGTATCTAACCCCGTGCTGTACCTGTCCTGGGAGTGTTTGATGGAGGGACAGTGTAGAGGGAGCTTTACTCTGTATCTAACCCCGTGCTGTACCTGTCCTGGGAGTGTTTGATGTGGGGACAGTGTAGAGGGAGCTTTACTCTGTATCTAACCCCGTGCTGTACCTGTCCTGGGAGTGTTTGATGTGGGGACAGTGTAGAGGGAGCTTTACTCTGTATCTAACCCCGTGCTGTACCTGTCCTGGGAGTGTTTGATGGGGGACAGTGTAGAGGGAGCTTTACTCTGTATCTAACCCCGTGCTGTACCTGTCCTGGGAGTGTTTGATGGGGGACAGTGTAGAGGGAGCTTTACTCTGTATCTAACCCCGTGCTGTACCTGTCCTGGGAGTGTTTGATGGGGGACAGTGTAGAGGGAGCTTTACTCTGTATCTAACCCCGTGCTGTACCTGTCCTGGGAGTGTTTGATGGGGGAAGTGTAGAGGGAGCTTTACTCTGTATCTAACCCCATGCTGTACCTGTCCTGGGAGTGTTTGATGGGGACAGTGTCGAGGAAGCTTTACTCTGTATCTAACCCCGTGCTGTACCTGTCCTGGGAGTGTTTGATGGGGACAGTGTCGAGGAAGCTTTACTCTGTATCTAACCCCGTGCTGTACCCTTCCTATGCATGTTTGATCAAGCAGTGTAGAGGGAGCTTTATTTAGCCAATCTGGAACAGTTTTAATTTTCACCAAGCCCCTTCAATCTGGAACTGGTGTGTTTGACGGAACACGTACAGAATGCTGGAATTAGTGCAGGAATTAAGAGAGCTTTTTCTCAGATGAAGTATTAAACCAATTTAAATTTCAGCACTTATTACTGAAAGCTCTGAGTTCCTCATGGCTGACTTCATTCCTGTATATAACCACAAAAAGGCATTCACCCAGTGTAAACTCGAAGGCATGCACTTACTGTCATAACAATATGTACGACACACCTTGAAAAACCACAACTCCTAGCTGGGTATTAATCAGGTATATGCTGCACCCTCAGAGAAGCCGGGAGCTGTCTGGGTTGCATGATGCTGCTTTGGCTTTTGGGTGTTATTTCGGAGAGAGTCACTGAGCAAACCCGGATACAGCCAAACCCGGCCGCTTCCCTGAGCTGTCCTCTTTGGGCTGAAGAGCAGATTCGACCCTCCATCAACTAGGTGACCCTCCCACGAGCACTCCTTTGCTTTGTTTTGATTTATTCTTGCCACACACAGTGAGAAGTATTGTTTCTTGCGCGCTATGCAAAGCATACCGTTCATACAGTACGTAAGGAGGTTAGACAGGAAAGGGTGCAGAATGTCATGTCACAGTCACAGCTAGGGTGCAGAGAAAGGTCAACTCAATATAAGAAAGAAACATTCAAAAGTTTGACGGCAGCAGGGAACAACAAAGAACAACGTAGCACAGGAAACAGGCCCTTCGGCCCTACAAGCCCGTGCCGCCCATTTTAACACTCAGTGAGTGCCTCATTCCAATCCTTCTTCTACCTATGACTTTTGTCTACGCCTCTTGGACTCCACAATAAAGGGGTGCAAATTTAGAGAATTATATATGCTCCAGATTAAGAGAGGTCTAATTTAGGGACAATTTGTTAACACCAATCGGCCTAAAAGCAGCTGTTCTTGAATCAATTGGTACGTGACCTCGGACTTTTATATCTTTTTCCCACCAGAGAAGGTGGAAGAGAGAATGTCCAGGGTGCGTGGGGTCTTTAATTATGCTGGCTGTTTTCCCAAGACATCAGAGGTTTTGACAGAGTCAATGGATGGGAGGCTGGTTTGCGTGATATTTTGGGCTGTATTCACAACCTTTTGTAGTTTCTTATGGTTTTGGGCAGAGCAGGAGCCGTACCAAGCAGTGATACAACCAGAAAGAATGCTTTCTATGGTGCATCTAGAAAAGTTGGTGAGCGTCATCGCGGACAGGTCAAATTTCCTTAGTCTCCTCAGAAAGTCGAGGCATTGGTGGGCTTTCTTAACTAGAGTGTTGGCATTGGGGGACTAGGGCAGGTTGTTGGACACTGGCACTTCATCTCCATCGATGTAGACGGGGGCATATCCTCCAATACACTTCCTTAAGTTGAGGACAACTCCCTTTAGTTTACTAACATTGAGGGAGAAATTATTGACATTGAACCAATTCACCAGACTCTCTACCTCTTCCCTGACAGTCCCTGGAAATATGAACATGGGGTCCTTTTTGTCATCTCATACTCCAGAAAATCCCCATGCTGTTGTTCCTTCAAAGGTTTGCATTTATATAGCATCTGGAGCGTGGAATGTGTATGTTGGGTGCGTGACCTGAATGGCCGTTGGAAGCAGAGTCACCCAGAACTTTCCCAGAAGGTTTTAGACAATTTCAGAAAAAGGAGAAATTTGCAGCGTCACAGGGGATGAGAAGTGAGTGGGGCTAAATTTCAGGCTCATGGCAGCTTGATAGACTGAATGGCCTCCTTCTTCAAAGAACAGAGAACAAAGAACATGCTATAGTTCTATGATTTTTAAAAAAATATTCAATTTTTTCAATTTCAATTCAATATTCAATTCAGCTGATGTCGCTGGCTAGGCCGGCATTTATTGCCATCCCCAATTGGTGAACCACACACAGTGGCACAGTGGTTAGTGCTGCTGCCTCACAGTACCAGGGACCCGGGTTCAATTCCCAGCTCGGGTCACTGTCTGTGTGGAGTTTGCGCATTCTCCTCGTGTCTGTGTGGGTTTCCTCTGGGTGCTCTGGTTTCCTCCCACACTCCAATAGATGTGCTGGTTAGGTGCACCGACCACACTAAATTCTCCCTCAGTGTACCTGAACAGGCGCCAGAGTGTGGCAACTCGGGGATTTTCATGTAACTTAATTTTCACGGTAAACATACTTGTGACACTGATAAATAAATAAGTTAATAATAGCAGTCATAGAATCCCTAGAGCACAGAAAGAGGTTCAAAAAATTGAGTTTTTTGAAAAGTGACCAAAGAGGTGGATGGGGGTAAGGCAGTTGATGTGGTATATATGGCGTTCATAAGGTAGCCCATGGAAGGCTTCTGCAGAAAATGCAGATGTATGGGATTGAGGGTGATTTAGCTAATTGGATTTGGAATTGGCTAGCAGATAGAAGACAGAGGGCGGTGGTTGATGGGAGATATTCATCGTGGAGTTCGGTTACTAGTGGTGTACCTCAGGGATCTGTTCTGGGGCCCCTGCTGTTTGTAATTTTTATAAATGATCTGGATGAGGGTATTGAAGGATGCATTAGTAAATTTGCGGATGACACCAAAGTCGGAGGAGTGGTAGATAGTGAAGAGGGGTGTTATAGTTTGCAGAGAGACTTGGACAAGTTGCAGAGCTGGGCCGAGAGGTGGCAAATGGAGTTTAATGTGGAAAAGTGTGAGGTAATTCACTTTGGCAGGAATAACAAATGTGTAGAGTATAGGGCTAATGGTAGGACTCTTAATAGTGTTGATGAACAGAGGGATCTTGGTGTATATGTGCATAGATCCCTGAAAGTTGGCAATCAAGTCGATAAGGTTGTTAAGAAGGCATACGGAGTCTTAGCTTTTATTGGTAGGGGGATTGAATTTCGGAGCCGCAACGTCATGTTGCAACTGTACAAAACTCTAGTGCGGCCGCACTTGGAGTATTGTGTACAGTTCTGGTCCCCGCATTATAAGAAAGATGTGGAGGCATTGGAGAGGGTACAGAGGAGGTTTACCAGGATGTTGCCTGGTATGGAGGGCAGGTCTTATGAAGAGAGGCTGAGGGATTTGAGGTTGTTTTCGTTAGAAAGGAGGCGGCTAAGAGGTGACCTTATCGAAACATATAAGATGATTAGAGGTTTAGATAGGGTGGACAGTGATAGCCTTTTTCCTAGGATGGAGAAAGCTAGCACGAGGGGACATAGCTTTAAATTAAGGGGTGGTAGTTATAGGACGGATGTCAGAGGTAGGTTCTTTACCCAGAGGGTGGTAAGGGTATGGAATGCCCTGCCTGCGGCAGTTGTAGATGCGCCAAGTTTGGTGGCGTTTAAGAGGTTAGTAGATAAGTTTATGGATGAAAAGGGAATTGTTTAGGTTAGAGGGTCACTGCTTGTTCCTAATTGGTCGGCGCAACATCGAGGGCCGAAAGGCCTGTTCTGCGCTGTAATGTTCTATGTTCTATGTTATTTGGCCCATTGAGTCTGCATAGACAACAATCCATTATAGTATAATTCACACCTAAATTTGATCCACCAATTCGCATCACCTTGCATTCGTCCGGGTTAAACTCCATTTGCCACTTCTGTGCCCAAGTCTCCAACCTATCTATATCCAGCTGTATCCTCTAACAAATCCTGGCTCAGTAAAAAGTCTCACAACACCAGGTTAAAGTCCAACAGGTTTATTTGGTGCCATACACCACCAGCTTTCAGCCCCCTCGTCAAGTGAGAGCCCCAAAAGCTAGTCCAATGTGGCTGGCATCTGCACACATCATAACCCTGGCACTATCAGCAACTCTGCCAATCTTCGTGTCATCTGCAAACTTACTGATCAGGCCAGTCACATTTTCCTCCAGGTCATTTATATACGTGTAAAACCAAGCCAGTTCTGTATCCATTTGGCACAGAGGTTAGTGCTGCTGCCTCACAGCGCCAGGAACCCGGGTTCAATTCCCGGATTGGGTCATTGTCTGTGTGGAATTTGCACATTCTCCCCATGTCTGCATGGGTTTTGTCCGGGCCCTCTAGTTTCCTCCCACAGTCCAAAAGATGTGCTGGATAGGTGCATTGGCCATGCTAAATTCTCCCTCAGTGTACCTGAATAGGAGCCGGAGTGTTGCAACTACGGATTTCCACACTAACTTAATTTTTGGGCTACATTCGCGACCTTTAGTAGTTCAAAATACGTGAACTGAGAGCTTAAATATATCAGGCAGTCCTAGAAAGCTAAAATTCTCTGGTGTCTTCAAAACTTTGCGCACTGCAATTTTCCTCAAGCACTCAGAGTTTAATTCATCTCTTAACAAAAGCACTAAATGATTTTAGTTTTTGTGCCAGTCCGCCATGCAGGATTTTGTCTATTAAAGTCCATCCACAGCCCTCCCGTCATCAATTATCTTTGTCACCTCTTCAAAAAAACTCAATCAAATTGGTGAGACAAAACCATGCTGCCTGCTACTATCTAGTCCACAAGGTAATGAAGGGGATGGATAGGGTAGAGGTAGAGAGATTCTTCCCGCTTAGAAAGGATAGCAGGACTAGAGGGCACAGCCTCAAAATAAAGGGGGGGGCAGTTTAGAACGGAGTTGAGGAGGAACTTCTTCACTCAAAGGGTGGTGAATCTCTGGAATTCTCTGCCCATTGAAGTGGTGGAGGCTTCCTCATTGAATATATTTAAGTCACGGGTGGATAGATTTCTGATAGACAAGGGAATTAAGGATTATGGGGAGAAAGCGGGAAAGTGGAACTGATCCACTTCAGATCAGCCATGATCTTATTGAATGGCGGGGCAGGCTTGAGGGGCTGTATGGCCAACTCCTGCTCTTATTTCTTATGTTCTTATTTTCTTCCAAATGTGCAGTATCCTGTCCCTCACTACCTTCTCCAAAGGCTTTCCCACTACTGATGTCAGGCTCACTGGCCTATAATTTCTTGGATTATCCCTGCTTCCTTCCTTAAACAAGGGAACAATATTGGTTATTCTGCATCTTCTGTAACCCCATCTGTGGTCAGAGACGGTGTGAAAATATCTGTTAAGGCCGATCTTCGGTTAAATATTCGGTTTCATCTAAGAAAATGCACTCTGACAGTGCAGCACTTCCACAGCGTAGCACAGGAGTGACAGCCTGGATTGCTGCACTCAAGTCTTGGAGTGGGACTTGAACCCACAACCTTGTGACACACAGTGTTCCAACGCAGCAATTGGAAGGGTCGAGACCATGGAAGGATTTGAAAATATTGAGGCATTGCTGAGTCTTTGGAGCTCAGGGAGGTTCAGAGATGTGGGATAACCTTGGGCAGAAGATCCCTTTTTTCATTCATTAATGGGACGTGGATGTCACTGGCTGGCTAGCATTTATTGCCCATCCCTAGTTGCCTGAGGGAAGTTGAGAGTCAACCACATTGCTGTGGTTCTAGAGTCACAAGTAGGCCAGGCCAGCTAAGGATGACAGATTTCCTTCCTTAAAGAATGTTAGTGAACCAGTTGAGTTTTTCTGACAATCAACAATAGTTTCATGGTCATCAGTAGCTTCTTAATTCCAGACATTTTTTACTGAATTCAAATTCCACCATCTGCCTTGGTGGGACTCGAACCCAGGTCCCCAGAACATAATCTGAGTTTCTGGGTTAATAGTCTAGCAATAATAGCACGAGGCTCACTGATGTGCTTGAGTTTACAAAGATGGAAGGTGGGAGTTTGCAAACTGGGAGGCGATCACAGTGTGTGGAATCTTGCTGTGTGCAAATTGGTAAGTAATTTTTTTCCATAACAACAGTAACTTTAAATGGCACCTCATCAGCTGGGAGAGAGGAGGGAGGCTTTGGGAGGCATCGCCTTCATTCAAGTCCTTTCTTTTGACTTCTTAAAGTCTTTTAGATAAGTTAAAAAGAAATGTTTGTGGTTATGCCGAAATGGCCGTTTTATCGGCCGATCCTTTCGATCATTAGTCATGAACCCACAGGACACCCACCCAAAAGGCCAAGAGATTGCCCATGGCTTCAGTGCTCCATCTGGTGGTACGGTGGGGGTACTACAAACATGTCGGTTTGAACGAGTCTGCCCCTAAACTTCGTCCAATCTAAGGGTGGCTCTCATCATCTTTGAGAAAGTTAAACTTGAAGAATTAGAGGTTTGGGTATTGGGCATGTTAAAGAAAATCATTGTCACATTTTATGGTTATTTTTCAGGGTAATTGCCAACGTTACAACAATTCGCTCAAGCAACACCAAGAATTGGAATATAAAATAATAAATAATGCCAGTCAAAGTTCTCCTCACTGAGACTCTTCCCCAATAAATCTTCAAACTCCTTCTCCTCATTGTGAGACTCTCTCCAGTCTCAGTGAATCTTCAAACTCACTTCTCCTCATTGTGAGACTCTCTCCAGTCTCAGTGAAGCTTCATAACCCCTTATCCTCCCTGTGTCTTCAGGGATCCTGTAAAGAGTCTCCATCTCCCTACAGCCCCATTCTATCACTGTACTTTCTTCAATATCCAGTCATTCAAAACAGTTTTATGGATGGCAGATGAAGAATATCCATTTGTAGAATTTGCTTCATTATTGATAAGATTGTATAAAATTGAATCAAGAGTGGACCATTCAGCCCTTCAAACCTGCTCCACCACCCATTATGATCACGGCTGATTATCCAGTTCAGTAACCTGTTCCTGCTTTCCCCCCAGATCCTTTGGTTCCTTCAGCTCCAAGAGCTTGATCTAACACCTTCTTGAACATTTACAATGTTTTGGGCTTAATTACTTCCTGTGGTAATGAATTCCACAGGCTCACCAGGTGAAAACATGTCTCCTCTTCTCAGTCCTAAGTAGTCCACTCTGATTGTGACCTCTGGTCTGGACTCCCCCACCATTGAGAATATCCCCCCCTGCATCGACCCTGTCTAGTCCGGTTAGAATTTTGTACAACTCTATGAGATTCCCCCCTCCCCTCATTTGTCTAAACGCCAGCAAATACAATCCTAACCTAATCAATTGCTCCTCCTAATGTCAGTCCCACCATCCCAGGAATCAGCCTGGTAAACCTTCGCTGCATAGCAAGGACATCCTTCCTCAGATCACGAGACCAAAACTGCACACAATATTCCGGGTGTGGCCTCACCAAGGCCCCTGTCCAACTACATCAACACATCACTGCTCCTGTACTCGAAACCCCTCGCTGTGAAGGTCAACATACCATTTGCGTTTACATGCTTACCTTCGGTGACTGGTACATGAGGACACCCAGGAATGACTGGATATTGAAGAAAGTACAGTGATGGAATGGGGCTGTAGGGAGATGGAGTCTCTTTACAGGATCCCTGAAGACACAGGGAGGATAAAGTGTGGTGAAGCTTCATTAAAACTGGGGAGAGTCTCACAGTGAGGAGAAGCTGGTGTGAAGGTTCAATCCCCTCTCTTAATTTATGACCATTCAGATAATAAACTGCTTTCTCGTTTTGCTAATGAAGTGGATAACCTGATATTTATCCACATGACACCACATCTGTCATTCATTTGCCCACTCACTCAATTTGTCCAAATCACACTGAAGCATCTCTGCATCCCCCTCGCAGTTCACCCTCCTCTGCAAATTTGGAAATGTTACATTTAATTCCCTCATCCAAATCATTAATATATAGAGAGTGAACAGCTGGAATCTCAGCACTGATCCCTATGACATCCCGCTAGTCTCCGCCTGTCACTTGGGGGAAGACCCATTTATTGCGACACTTTGTTTCCTCTCTGCCAACCAGTTTTCTATCCTTCTCAATACACGATGCACAATCCCAAGCATTTTACACACTAATATCTTATATGGGACTTCCCGAAAAACCCATCCCGATCCGCATCAACTCTGCTCATTACCTCCTCAAAGAATTCCAACAGATTGGTCACTTGTCTTGTACATTCTGTCCAATTCTGCCACTGTCTTCCAAGTAGTTGATTTTAAATCATTGACAATGAATTTTAGAACTTTTCCCCTCTATTGATGTCAGGCTGACTGGCCTATAATGCCCTGGTTTCTCTCTATCTCCTTTTTTAAATAGTGGGGTTGCATTAGCTACTCTCCAATCTGCAGTTACTGTTCCAGAGTCTGGAGTCTTGGAAGATGACCCCCAATGCATCCACTATTTCTCGGATCACTTCCTTCAAGTACTCTGGGATGTAGATTATCAGAGCCTGGGGATTTATCAGCATTCAATCCCATCTGTTTTGCCAATACCATTTTATTATCAATATTGATATCCTTCGGTTCCTCTCTTTCGCTGTGTTCCCCCCAATACTTCTACTATCTTATTTGTGCCCTCCTTTGTTAAAAAAAAGCCCCAAAGTATGCATTCAATTATTCTGCCATTTCTTTGTTCATCATTACAATTTCTTACTGTAACCTTCACCAACCTATTTCTTCTCAGATATCTAAAGAAAATTTTACACTCAGTTTTTATGTCCTTACTTTTGTATTTTTTTCCCTTCTTATTCAATCCTCCTTTGCTGAATTTTAAACTATACCCAGTTCTCAGCTCTGTTGTTCTTCTTGGCCATTTTGAATGCCTGTCCCTTGGACCTAATACTGTCTCTAATTTCCCTTGTGAGCCATGACTTGACCACCTTTCCAAGGTGCTAGTGCTAGACAGGTAGAGACAGTTATTGTCGTTCACCCACGCTGTCCTTGAATGTTTGCCATTGCCCGTCCACCATCATTCCTTCAAGTAACCTTTCCCAATCTATCCGAGCCAACTTGTGTCTCATACCATCTGCTCCTTTATTGAGATTCAGAATCCTTGTCTCAGAATCAGCTCTCCCACTCTCAATCTTGGTCAAAAATTCTATCATATTACAGTCGCTCATCCCCATGGTGTCTTGCACAACTAGATTGCTAATCATTCATTTCTCATTGCACAATACTCAGTCTAGGATGTTCTCTACAAGATGAAGGCATGTAAAACCGTCAGCTCCAACGCACCCCTCCCTGATGAGCTCAATGCATTCTACGTGGTTCCTCAAGGTATTGGCTCAGAAAACCATCCTGCATACACTCCAGGAATTCTTCCATTGTGGCGTTCTGACTAATTTGATTTAGCCAATCTATATGCAGATTAAAATCACCCATAATTACAGATGTTTCTTTATCGTAATTAATTGCCTTCGGGAAGACGGTGGTGAGCTGCCTTCTTGAGCCGCTGCACTCCACGTGGTATAGGTACACCCAAGGTGCTGTTAGCTAAGGAGTTCTAAGACACCGACAACCAATTTAAGATTGTCATTCAGGCATGCAGTGTGGCACACTTGAGTCATCTTGCAAGTTACAAATATCAATACAAGGAGAACGTGGAAAGTCCACGCAGACAGTGACCCAAGCCGGGAATCGAACCCGGGGTCCCTGGCGCTGTAAGGCAGCAGTGCTAAGCCACACTGTGCCACCGTGCATCCAGAGAGGGGCAGAGGGATAGAGACAGTGCGTACCATGCCCATCAAATTGAAATGGGAAATCTAGTCAGATGCTAGAGGGTGTACAGTACTGTGGGGTACGAAAGCAAAGAGAATGGAAGAAGAGTTCACTGTCACACCAAACCCATAGCTCATTGAGTTGGTGGGGGGTGGGCATATTTTATTCATTCCTGGACTGTGGGCAAGGCTGGCATGGCCAAAATTTATTGCTCATCCCTAATTGCCCCTTGAGATGGAGATGATGAGCTGCCTTCTTGACCTGCTGCACTCCATGTGAGGGAGGTATATCCTCAGTGCTGTTAGACAGGGAATATTTGAGGATGAAGCTTTGCTGAGGATGGTCGGAAGCAGGATGGGCTCAGATGTATACTCTGACCTGCCAGTCCTTGAGCCATTCCAATAAAACTCAACACAAACTGAAAGAACATTGTCTCATTTGTCGAATCTCTGGCCTGCTGTACACAGAAAGGGGTTTCAGCAATTTCACATCCGGACCATCCCTGACACTTGTTCAGACAACAGCTTGGGCTGATGGTTCTGCCTTTCACCTTTACACCTCCCTGAGATCATTCCATATGGGGCGGCACAGTGGCACAGCGGTTAGCACTGCTGCCTCATAGTGCCAGGGACCAGGGTTCAGTCCCGGTCTTGGATCATAGTGTGCGTGTGTGTGTGTATATGTGGAGTTTGCACGTTGACCCTGTAGATTTCCCCTGGTGCTCCAGAACACTGCATTTGCCTGAGGAAGACACGGAGAGTTGAAAGCTCGCAATTTTACTATCAAATAAATCGGTTGGATTAAAAATTGGTGTTGCTACATTCTTACTGAGTTCTTCCCTCCAGTTCTCTCCCACAGTCTGAAAAATGTGCAGGTTAGGTGGATTTGCCATGCTAAATTGCTCACTATCAGGGGGGTTAGCAGGGTAAATATGTAGGGATAGGACCTGAGTGGGATTGTTGTCGGTGCAGACTCGATGGGCTGAATGGCCTCCTCCTGCACTGCCGAGATTCTCTTCTTTTCACCTTCTCCTTTTGTCTTGTACTATCATTTGTTCTGTCACGTAACCTCTCCTGCGCTCCATCCTTTCATCGACCATTCCCTAGTTCTTAATCCTCTTCGTTTAAATTTTAAATTGAAGTTTATTTATTAGTGTTTACATTGACAGATCCAGCTGAATCCCTTTTCCCACCCAAAACAGAAAGCCATTGACCTGAAACGTTTGCTCAGTTCCTCTCTCCACAGCTGCTGCCAGACCTCCTGAGCTTTTAATGCATTTTCGACGTTTGGACATCCTGTAACTGCAGTGTTTCGCTTCTGCTGACACAGCTGAAGTAAAGAGGGGGTTCAGCCTGCACACTGCTCGAGCTCCCTGCCATTCCACTCCACTGTTTAGTCTCACAGCAATTCAGCACCAACAAACAACAATTCACTTTTGCGTGTGGCCACACCCAGTCTGGAGCCAAGAGGGGCTACAGATTATTCAATTAGCCGACATCCCAATGTTGTAACCAACCCATCACATTTTAATCACCCTTACCCAATTAATTCCTAATTCTGGCTGCAATTGCTTCACGTATGCGTGATTCATTTGAAAAGAATGTATAAAATTGACTTTATTTCTAAAGTTCCATTAATTATCTACTGTCTGATTCAGAGTGGAAGGAGCTTTACTCTGTATCTAACCCCATGCTGTACCTGTCCTGGGAGTTTTTGATGGGGTAAACTCAGTAAGAGTCTGGCAACATCAATTTTAAATCCAACCGATTTATTTGATGCTAAATCAGATTTACTATCAAATAAATCGGTTGGATTTAAAATTCGTGTTGCCAGACTCTTACTGAGTTTACCCCAGTCCAACGCCAGCATCTCTGCATCAGTTTTTGATGGGGACAGTGTAGAGGGAGCTTTACTCTTTATCTAACCCCATGCTGTACCTGTCCTGGGAGTGTTTGATGGGGGACAGTGTAGAGGGAGCTTTACTCTTTATCTAACCCCTGCTGTACCTGTCCTGGGAGTGTTTGATGGGGGACAGTGTAGAGGGAGCTTTACTCTGTATCTAACCCCATGCTGTACCTGTCCTGGGAGTAGTGTTTGATGGGGGACAGTGTAGAGGGAGCTTTACTCTTTATCTAACCCCATGCTGTACCTGTCCTGGGAGTGTTTGATGGGGGACAGTGTAGAGGGAGCTTTACTCTGTATCTAACCCCAGGCTGTAACTGTCCTGGGAATGTTTAATGGGCATGATGTGGAGGGAACTCAGTAAGAATTTAGCAACACCAATTATTAATCCAACCGATTTATTTGATAGTAAATGTGTAGATGCAGGCCTTGGACTAGGGTGAACACAGTAAGAAGTCTCACAACACCAGGTTAAAGGCCAACCAGTTTATTTTTTTAGCAAACTCATAAACTTTCAGGGTTTGCCCCTTTGTCAGGTGAATGGAGAGTTTTGGCCTCAGACAGAGCATATAATAACACACAGTTTACAGATTACTGATTAAAATGCGCATCTTCACAGCTAATTTGTTATTCAAGTTTTAAAGATGCCAACAATGTGAGTGGAGAGAGCATTCAGTTAAAGAGATGTGTATTGTCTCCAGATATACAGTAAGTGTGATTTTGCAAACCTCTGACCTTTGCGTAAGCTTTTTTCAAAGCGGTCTTCACGACACACACATCACAGAGTCGCTGAGCAGAGACTGTTAGCCAAGTTCCGCACACATGAGGACAGTCTCAACAGGGATCCTGGGTTCATGACGCACTAACGTTCATGACGGAAGACTGGAGGATGGCAAATGTTGTCCCTTTGTTCAAAAAGGGGAGTAGGGACCATCCTGGAAATTATAGACCGGTGAGCCTGACTTTTGTTGTGGGCAAAGTCTTGGAAAGAATTATCAGGGATAGGATTTATAAGCATCCAGAGAGAAATAAATTGATTAGGGATAGTCAGCACGGTTTTGTGAAGGGTAAGCCGTGCCTCACAAACCTTATTGAGTTTTTTGAGGAGGTGACCAAAGAGGTAGATAAGGGTAAGGCAGTTGATGTAGTGTATATGGATTTTAGCAAAGTGTTTGATAAGGTTCCCCATGGTAGGCTACTGCAGGAAGTGCAGATGCATGGGATTGAAGGTGATTTAGCAGTTTGGATTAGGAATTGACTAGCTGATAGAATGATGTAAAGATGCCGGCGTTGGATTGGGGTGGTAAGAACTCAGTAAGAATTTAGCAACACCAATTATTAATCCAACCGATTTATTTGATAGTAAATCCTGATAGAAGACAGAGGGTGGTGGTTGATGGGAAATATTCAACCTGGAGTGCAGTTACAAGTGGTGTACCTCAAGGATCTGTTTTGGGGCCACTGCTGTTTGTCATTTTTATAAATGACCTAGATGAGGGTATAGAGGGTTGGATTAATAAATTTGCTGACGATACCAAAGTGGGGGGAGTTATAGACAGCGAGGATGGATGTTACAGTTTGCAGAGGGACATAGATAGGTTGCAGAGCTGGGCCGTGAGGTGGCAAATGGAATTCAATACGGATAAGTGTGAGGTGATTCACTTTGGTAGGAATAACAGGCATATGAAATATAGGGCTAATGGAAGGACCCTTAATAGTGTTGTCGAGCAGAGGGATCTTGGGGTACAAGTACATAGCTCTTTGAAAGTTGGCAAACAGGTTGATAAAGTTGTTAAGAAGGCGTACAGTGTGTTAGCTTTTATTGGTAGAGGGATTGAATTTAGGAGCCGTGAGGTTATGTTACAACTGTACAAAACTCTGGTGCGGCCGCACTTGGAGTATTGCGTACAGTTCTGGTCGCCGCATTATAAGAAAGATGTGGAAGCATTGGAAAGGGTGCAGAGGAGGTTTACCAGGATGTTGCCTGGTATGGTGGGAAGGCCTTATGAGGAAAGGCTGAGGGACCTGAGGTTATTTTCATTAGAGAGAAGAAGGTTATGCGGTGACCTAATTGAGGCATATAAGATGATCAAAGGACTGGATAGGGTGGATAGTGAGAGCCTTTTTCCTCGGATGGGGATGACCAACACGAGGAGACATAACTTTAAATTAAGAGGTGGTAGTTATAGGACGGATGTCAGAGGCAGGTTCTTTACACAGAGGGTGGTGAGAGCGTGGAATGCCCTGCCTGCAGCGGTTGTGGACTCGCCTACTTTGGGGGCATTCAAATGTTCGGTGGATAGGCATATGGATGATATTGGAATAGTTTAGGTTAGAGGGTCCACTGGCCGGCGCAACATCGAGGGCCGAAGGGCCTGTACTGCGCTGTAATGTTCTATGTTCTATGTTCTAACTGTAACCCCCATGACTTGCCTGAGTTTGCAAAATCTCACTTACTGTCTGGAGGCAGTAACATCTCTTTAACTTAATGCTCTGTCCATTCACATTGTTGGCATCTTTAAGACTTGAATAGCAGGTTATCTGTGAAGACTTGCATTCTAATCAGTAATCTGTAAACTGTGTGTGCTGTTATATGCTCTGTCTAAGGCCAGAACTCTCCATTCACCTGATGAAGGGGTAAATACCGAAGGCTTATGAGTTTACTATCAAATAAATCGGTTGGACTTAAACCTAGTGTTGTGGAATTCTTACTGTGTTTGATGGGGACAGTGTAGAGGGAGCTTTACTCTGTATCTAACCCCGAGCTGTACCTCTCCTGGGAGTGTTTGATGGGGGACAGTGTAGAGGGAGGTTTACTCTGTATCTAATCCCGTGCTGTACCTGTCCTGGGAGTGTTTAATGGGGACAGTGTAGAGGGAGCTTTACTCTGTATCTAACCCTGTGCTGTACCTGTCCTGGGAGTGCTTGATGGGGACAGTGTAGAGGGAGCTTTACTCTGTATCTAACCCCGTGCTGTACCTCTCCAGGGAGTGTTTAATAGGGACAGTGTAGAGGGGGCTTTACTCTGTATCTAACCCCTGTGCTGTACCTCTCCAGGGAGTGTTTGATGGGGGACAGTGTAGAGGGAGCTTTACTCTGTATCTAACCCCAGGCTGTAACTGTCCTGGGAATGTTTAATGGGCATGATGTGGAGATGCAGGCCTTGGACTAGGGTGAACACAGTAAGAAGTCTCACAACACCAGGTTAAAGTCCAACCAGTTTATTTGATAGTAAACTCATACACTTTCAGGGTTTGCCCCTTTGTCAGGTGAGTGGAGAGTTTTGGCCTCAGACAGAGCATATAATCGCACACAGTTTACAGATTACTGATTAAAATGCGCATCTTTATAGCTAACTTGTTATTCAAGTTTTAAAGATTCCAACAATGTGAGTGGAGAGAGCATTCAGTTAAAGAGATGTGTATTGTCTCCAGATATACAGTAAGTGTGATTTTGCAAACCTCTGACCTTTGCGTAAGCTTTTTTCAAAGCGGTCTTCACGACACACAACATCACAGAGTGGCTGAGCAGAGACTGTTAGACAAGTTCCGCACACATGAGGACGGTCTCAACAGGGATCCTGGGTTCATGACTCACTAACTGTAACCCCCATGAGTTTGCAAAATCTTACTTACTGTCTGGAGACAGTAACATCTCTTTAACTTAATGCTCTGTCCATTCACATTGTCGGCATCTTTAAGACTTGAATAGCAGGTTATCTGTGAAGACTTGCATTCTAATCAGTAATCTGTAAACTGTGTGTGCTGTTATATGCTCTGTCTAAGGCCAGAACTCTCCATTCACCTGATGAAGGGGTAAATACCGAAGGCTTATGAGTTTACTATTAAATAAATTGGTTGGACTTAAACCTAGTGTTGTGGAATTCTTACTGTGTTTGATGGGGACAGTGTAGAGGGAGCTTTACTCTGTATCTAACCCTGTGCTGTACCTGTCCTGGGAGTGTTTGATGGGGACAGTGTAGATGGAGCTTTACTCTGTATCTAACCCTGTGCTGTACCTGTCCTGGGAGTGTTTGATGGGGACAGTGTAGAGGGAGCTTTACTCTGTATCTAACCCCGTGCTGTACCTGTCCTGGGAGTGTTTGATGGGGGGACAGTGTAGAGGGAGCTTTACTCTGTATCTAACCCCGTGTTGTACCTGTCCTGGGAGTGTTTGATGGGGACAGTGTAGAGGGAGCTTTACTCTGTATCTAACCCCGTGCTGTACCTGTCCTGGGAATGTTTGATGGGGACAGTGTAGAGGCAGCTTTACTCTGTATCTAACCCCGTGCTGTACCTGTCCTGGGAGTGTTTGATGGGGACAGTGTAGAGGGAGCTTTACACTGTATCTAACCCCGTGCTGTACCTGTCCTGGGAATGTTTGATGGGGACAGTGTAGAGGGAGCTTTACCCTACATCTAACACTATAGTGTACCTGTCCTGGGAGTGTTTGATGGAGCCAGTGTACAGAGAGCTTTACTCTGTATCTAACCCAGTGATGTACCTACCCTGGGTTTGTTAGATGGGGGCAGTGTAGAGGGGGCATTAATAGGTATCTAGTCCCCACTGTGTTCAATGGCAGAGTGTACTAGACAAGCTAACCTGCCCAAAACCCCAGCCCTCCTTTTGTCGTGTTTATTCATTTGCCTTTTTTAATTTTGCATTTTTATCTCTTACCTTCCTCATACCTGTCATGAAGCCATGTGAGAGTTAAGAGGCTCTCAGAGTTGTTTAACATGTCCCCGCTGTTCTGAGAACTGAGGTAAATATCTGTGGTTGCTTTGAGTCAGACACACCCAAAACACATCGCAAGCCTCTGCAGACTGGGGGAGAATTTAATCTTTCCGAAAATGAATCCCAGGAAACTCGGAGCAGCAGCCCAAACTGAGAAGTTAGGAAACTTAGAATCCGATACTCCAGACATGACATAGAACCATAGAATCCCTACAGTGCAGAAGGAGGTCATTCAGCCCATCAAGTCTGCACTGACAACAATCCCACCTCAGGCCTTATTCCCCTAACCCCATGTCTTTACCCTACTAATCCCCTCACATTAGGTTCAATTTCTCATGGCCAATCAACCTAACACACATGTCTTTCGGACTGTAGGAGGAAATTGGACTGCCCAGAGGAAACCCATGCAGAGATGGGGAGAACACGCGACCTCCACACAGACAATGACCCAAGCCGGGTCATCTAGTGCTGTGAGGCCACTGTGCCACCGTGTGACCCCAGCAGAATGGAAGAGAGAAAGCTGCCTAAAGTCTGGTGTTCAGAGGAACCTGGGTGACCCTGGGCACAAATAAGGTGAATGTTCAGATCCAGCAAGCTAATAGGAAAGCAAATGCCTTTCTGATCTTAACTCTACCTTGACACATTTGACGCATGATGGCACAGTGATTAGCATTGACTGTAAGAAACCCAGGCTTGGTTCCTGGCTTGGGTCACTGTGCGGACTCTGCACGTTCTCCCCATCTCTGGATGGGTTTGCTCTGGGTTAGAGAACAAAGAACAAAACAGCACAGGAAACAGGCCCTTTGGCCCAACGAGCCCGCGGTGCCACCCCGATGTTCCCACCTCTACCCGTGATCCCTGTCTATGTTTATAGATCTATAGATTAAAAACCAAATTTCAGACAATTTAGGGAGAATTCGTTTTGCCAATTAGCCTAGGAGCACATCTTTGGGAAGAAACCGGAGCACCGGAGAAAACCCACGCAAGCACATGGAGAATGCACAAACTCCCACAGACACAGGCTCAAATCCATGTATCTGCACAGCACAGCGATAGTCACTGAGCTGTCGTGTTGCCCATCAAATGGTCCAGGTCAAGCGTACACTAATGACGTGAAGCCCTAGGATACTCTTGAAAAAAATCCAAGGGCAGCCCTCTCACGACCCATCGCGTGTATGCCCCAAGGGTGGACCAAAGCACCTGTTCTCCGGTTTCCTCCCCCAGTCTGAAAGACATGCTGGTCGGGTGCATTGGCTATGCTAAATTCTCCCTCAGTGCACTAGCACAGGAGTGTGGCGACTAGGGGATTTTCATAGTAACTTCATTGCAGTGTTAATGACACTAACAAATGAGAGGAACATTATCCCCATGTTCTTTATTTCTGTTTAGATACCAACAATAAAACTATTGCCCTCACCAGAAATGATATGGAGCAATTGTTTCCCTTACATAAGAAAGGGATATATACAAACAGACCAACTAGGAGCAGGAGTAGGCCACTCGGCCCTTCCAGCCCTGCTCTGTCATTCAAAGAATTCATGGCTGATCTGATTGCAACTTTATTCCTGCTGACCCCAGTGATCTTTCACTTCCTTGTTACTCAAAGGTCTATCGAGCTTGACCACGAAAACATTCAGAGACTCTATGCCCACTGCCTTAGAGGGAGAAAGTTCACCAGAGAGAAAAAAAAGATTTTAAAAAGTGCACTTTTGGAATGAGAGGATGGGAACTCTGAGGAAAGATTGAATGTTATTTTAAAAATTAATATTGGGAAAGGCAGGAGCCATTGCCTGCTACAAACACTGAATCACCAATTCCATCAAATTAGAGTCCCTACAGCCCACCGAGTCTGCACTAACTCTCCAAAAGAACATCTTATCCAGGCCCTATCCCTGTAACCCCACGTATCCCCCTAATCTACAGATCTCAGGACACTAAAGGGGCAATTTAGCATGGCCAATCCACCTAGCCTGCATAACTTTGGAGTGCGGGAGGAAACCCACACAAACACGGGGAGAACGTGCAAACTCCACACAGTCACCCAAGGCCAGAATTGAACCTGAGTCCCTGGCGCTGTCAGGCAGCAATGCTAACCACTATGCCACCGTAGTGGTTTAGAATAAGGGCCTGACCATTCAATATTCAGTTGAGGAGAAATTTTGTCACTCAGTTGGACCCTCTCTGAAGTTGGTTCTCAGAACAAAATTCCAACAACACTAACTATTTTCATTAATTGACATTGGTGTCCCTGGAAAAGCCAATGTTTATTGCCTGATTTACTGCCTCCCTGACAAGATCTGCCAGCTTTCCTCATTCACTGTTGTTGTCTAGGTAATACAGGTGCGCTGTTCAGGAGGGAGTTTTAGGATTTGGACCCAGCAACAGTGAAGGAACAGTGACAAGTCTTCAAGACAGGATGGTGAGTGGCTTGGAGGGGAACTTGCAGTTGATAGTTCCCATGTTTCTGCTGTTATTGTCCTTCTGGATGGAAATGGTTGTGGGTTTGGAAGGTGCTATCTAAAGATCTTTGGTGCGTTCCTGCAGTGCATCTTGTAGATACTGCTTCTACCGAATGTCACTGGTAGAGAGACTGGATGTTTGCGGATGGGGTGCCAATCAAGTGGGCTGCTTTGTCCCGGATGGTGTCAAGCTTCTTGAGAGTTGCTGGAGCTGTACCCATCCAGACCAGTGGAAGTATTCCATCCCACTCCTGACTGGTGCTTTATAGATGGTGGACAGGCTTTGAGGAGTCAGGAGATGAGTTACTCGCTGCAGTATTCCGAGCCGCTGACCTGCTCTTGTGGCCACTGTGTTTATGCAGTGAGTCCACCTGAGTTTCTCATCAATAGTATGAAAAGTTTTGGAGTTTAAGATTTCTTTTAACATGTACAATATATCAGCGCAAGACAGGAGCATAATCAGATGTCACTGATTTAAAATAATTGATGGAAGAAGTAGAGGGGAACTGAGAAGAATATTTTTGCATGTAGAGACTGGTTAAGATCTGGAATACACAAACTAAAAGGATGGTGCAATTAAATTCCAAACAAACTCTCAAAAGGAAATTTGATTTGATTTACTGCCATCGCATCTATTAGTTTACAGTGAAAAGTATTGTTTCTTGTGCACTATATAGACAAAGCATACCGTTCATAGAGGAGGAAACAAGAGACAGCAGAAAGTAGTGTTACAATCATAGCTAGGATGTAGAGAAAGATCAACCTAGTGCGAGGTAAGTCCATTCAAAAGTCTTACAGCAGCGGGGAAGAAGCTGTTCTTGATTCGGTCAGTACGTGACCTCAGACTTTTGTGTCTTTCTGTCAACGGAACAAGGTGGAAGAGAGAATGTCTGGGGTGCATGGGGCCCTTAATTATGCTGGCTGCTTTGTTGAGGCAGCAGGAAGTGTTGACAGAGTCAATGGATGGGAGACTGGTTTGAGTGACGGACTGGGCTATGTTCACAATATAGTTGCAGTGTTGATCAGAGCAGGAGCTAGGGAGGAAGCTTTCTATGGTGTATCTACAAAGGTTGGTGTGGCTCATAGCTGATATGCCAGATTTCCTTAGCCTCCTGAGAAAATAGAGGCATTGGTGAGCTTTCTCAATTATAGTTTTGCCATGGAGGACCAGGACAGGTGTTAGTGAGCTGTATAATTGGACATATCTGTGAAAAGGGCAAAATTGTAGGGTTAAGTGGAAAAGGCTGGAGTGCAGGATTAAATTGAACAAATCTTTGAAAGAGCCAGCACAGACATGATGGGCCAAATGTCCTCCTTCTACGCTGGGAGCCCTATTTATGTATTTGTCAAGACACCCCTTAAAAGTCACTACCATATTTGATTCCACTGCCTCCCCCAGCAACGAGTTCCAGGCACCCACCATCTTCTATGTAAAAAAGTCTGCCTGGTATATTTCCTTTAAACCTTGCCCCTGGCACCTCAAATCTGTGCTCTCCAGTAATTGACACTTCCATAATGGGAAAAAGCTTTTGACTATCCGCGCTGTCTGTGCCTCTCATAATCTTGTAGACTTCTATCAGGTTCCCCCCTCAATTCCGTCATTCCAATGAGAACAAACCAAGTTTCTCCAACCTCTCCTCATAGCTAATGCCCTCCATTCCAGGCAACATCCTGGTAAATCTTTTCTGTACTCTCTCCAAAGCCTCCACATCCTTCTGGTAGTGTGGCGACCAGAATTGAACACTATATTCCAAATGTGGCTTAACTGAATTTCTATAAAGCTGCAACATGAGTTGACAATTTTTAAACTCAGTGCCCCAGTCGATGAAGGCAAGCATGCCGTGTGCCTTCTTGACTATCTTCTCCACCTGCGTTGCCACTTTCCTATGTACCTGTACACCCAGATCCCTTTGCCTATCAATATTTTTCAGGGTTCTGTCACTGACTGTATATCATTCATGTAAGGTCTGAGGAACAATGCGGATTCTCCATAGAGCTGCTGAGCATCACCAGTACTTTTCCTTGGTGTTCAGATTTTATTTTTACCTCTATTCAGTAAACATAGGCGGCCTCGTATGAAAACAGGGATTGTTGTTGGAATCAGTGTTGTCAAATGGGAGGGAATACAGTGAAGTTCTCTGTTACGTATGGTAGCTTGGCATCAATCTCAATGTTTAAAGTCCAGTGAAGCACTGTGAACAATACCAACTGCAACAAACATTGCCTCCTGCAGCCTTACCTGGAGTATTGTGTGCAGTTTTGGTGTCCTTACCTGGAGAAGGATGCCCTTGTTATAGAGGGAGTACGGAAAAGGTTTACCAGGCATTCCTGGAATGGCAGGTCTGTCATATAAGGAAAGAGTAAGTCTGTTAGGATTATATTCCAGAGTTTAAAAGAGTGAGAGGGGATTTCTTAGAAACTTATAACATTCTAACAGGGTTAGATAGGATAGATTCAGAAAGAATGTTACAAATAGAACAAAATTAAGCACAGAAGGGGCGATGTTGTCATAGCTTGAAGATCAGCAGGACCCTCAACAATATTAACGAGGTTAGGCGATTAGTCACAGTAACTATGTGGAATTAGGGGATAGGATAGTGAGTCTGGATGGGGTTCTCTTTCAGAGAGTCAGTGCAGACTCGATGGGACAAATGACCTTCTCTGCGCTGTCAGGATTCTACAGTTCTAAGGACGAGATCTCCCTGCATCAGTGGTGACAGCAGACACATCACAAGACAGAATGAAGATGTTATCCCAGCTAACCCAATTACCAGTTGTAAAATACAATCAACAAGACAGAGTTCCTGTGAACACATTATTCCAGCTAACCCAATTAATTTTGACCCAATTAATAGCCTGGGTGGGGGTTTCAGACATATTGTGTAACTACTTCACACCCAATCCACAGATCCTCTGCATCCCTTAGTACCTCCCAATCGCTATCTTGGATATACTCAGTCTACTGAATGCTGTCTGGGATAAAGAATTCTAAACATTCACAACGTCTGAATGAGGACATTTCCCCTTATCTCAGTCTTAAATGAGTGACTCCTTATCCTGGAGCCAAGTTGAAGAGTGCCCGGAAACAGTCTCTACACAGTTACACTGACAGGAGTGCTGCCGGACCATCTGAGGACTGACAATCTCACACCTTCATTTAGAAAGAGAGGACAGGAATAGACTGGATAATTGCAGACCAGTAAAACCGAACTCAGTGGTGGGGGTACAATCAATGAATCCCTATAGTGCAGAAGGTGGCCAATCAGCCCATCAAGTCTGCACCATCCACCCAGGCCATATTCCTGTAACCCACGTGTTTACCCTGCTAATCCCCCTGACACTATGGGAAAATTGGTCGATGCACCTAACCTGCACATCTTTGGACTGTGGGAGGAAACCGGAGCACCCAGAGGAAACCCACATGGGGAGAATGTGCAAACTCCACAAAGACAGTGACCCAAGCTGGGAACCGTACTCGGGTCCCCGGCATTGTGAGGCAGCAGTGCTAACCACTGCGCCACCGTGCTGCCCAGTATCGGAGTCAATTCTGAGGAATAAAATTACCTATCACTTAGAAAGATATGGGTTAATCAAGGACAGTCAGTATGGATTTGCTAGGGGAAGATCGCGTCTGGCTAAAACAGGAAGTGCTGCAAAATCTCAGTAAGTCTGGCAACTGCGCAGCGATTCCGTATGATTAGCACTGCTGCCTCACAGCACCAGGAATCTAGGTTCAATTCATGTTTTGCATCACTGTCTGTGCGGAGTCTGCACATTCTCCCCATGGCTGTCTGGGTTTCCTCTGGGTGCTCTTGTTTCCTCCCATAGTCTGAAAGACGTGCTGGCTTGGTGCATTGGACATGCTAAATTTTCCCTCAGTGCACCCGAACAGATGCCAGAGTGTGGCGATTAGAGGATTTTCACAGTAACTTCATTGCAGTATTAATGTAATCCTACTTGTGACAATAAATAAATAAACTTTAACTTAAAACATCTGTGGGGAGAGATTGGAGCCAATGTTTCAAGTCTGGATGATCCTTTCCAACAAACATCAAAATAGGTGCAAAAGTAAGTTGCAATGAGGAAATAAGCAATTTACAAATAGATATGGATAGGTTAAGTGAACTGGGCCAAAATTTGGCAGATAGAATCTAACAAGGGTAAGTATGAAATTATCCATTTTGCTGGAGGAATTAAAAAGCAACGTATTATCCAAATGAAGAGAAACTTCAAAATGCTTCAGCACAGAGGGATCCTAGTGTCATTATGCTTGAATCACAAGAAGATATCATGCAGGGAGGGAGGTGATGAACTAGTGGTATTATCACTAGACTGTTAATACAAAAACTCAACTAATGTTTGGGGACTTGGGTTTGAATCCCACGAAGGCCGATGGAGTCACCTCAAGGGGCTGGTTTACCCACTTCTTCTATTCAATGCAACCACCTTTCATTCTTCTAACTTCCATAGAATTTGGATTCAATAGAAGATATCTGGAATTTAAAATCTATTGATGACAATGAAACCATTGTTGATTGTCAGAGAAATCCATCTGGTTCACTAATGTCCTTTAGGGAAGGAAATCTGCTGACCTACAGGTGACCCCAGAGTCATAGCAATATGGTTGACTCTCAACTGCCCTCCAACGGCAATTAGAGATGGGCAATAAATGCTGGCCAACCAGCAATGTCTGAATAAATAAAAAAGGTGCAGCAGGTAATAAGGAAGGCCAATGAAATTTTGGTATTCATTGCTAATTGAATAGAATATAAAGGTGCTATTGCATCTGAATAGGGCATTCATGAGACTGCATTTGGAGTACAGTGCGCAAGTTTGGAGCCCTCACTTGATGCATAAATGCATTCGAGGCAGTTGAGAGAAGGTTCACTAGCTCGACTCCAGGGATGAAGGACTTCTATGAAGAGTGTAGTCCTACACTCGCTGAGGTTTAGAAGAATGTGGTGTGTAAGTTGCTAAAGGGGTTTGACAGAATGGAAGGACAGCAGACGTTTCCCCTTGTCAAGACATTCCAGAACAAAAGGCCATAGTTTTAGGTTAAGGGATGACAGATTTAAAACAGAAATGAGGGGGGATTACTTCGCCCAAAATGTTGTGAATCTGTGGAGTTCTCCACCCCAGGGTACAGTGGACCACAGAACACTAAACAAATTTAGGGAGGAGGGAGATAGGTTTTTAATTAGTAATGGGACAAAGGGATGGGCAGGAAAGTTTGGGTGGCATGGTAGCACAGTAGTTAGCACTGCTGCTTTACAGCTCCAGAGTCCTGGGTTTGATTTCTGGCTCAGGTCACTGTCTGTGTGGAGCTTGCACGTTCTTCTCATGTCTGTGTGTGAGTTTCCTGCGGATACTTCGGTTCCCTCCCACAGTCCAAAGATGTGCGGGTTAGGTTGATTGACCATGCTAAGAAATTGCAACAACATCGGGTAGAAGACTACAGAATTATGAGAGGTCTGGATAGAATGGATACTCGGAGTCTCCTTCCCAGGGTAAAAGTTTCAACCACGAGGAGATATAGGTTTAAGGTAAAAGGGGGAAAGTTTAAAGGAGATGTGAAAGGCAAGTTTTTTTACACAGAGGATGGTAAATTCCTGGAATGCGTAGCCAGAGGAGGTGGTAGAAGCAGGTACAACAGCAACATTTAAGAAGCATGAATAGGCAGGGAATAGAGGGACCACTTAGAGGCAATAAGTCTTTAGAAAGACTTCATGTGTCTTGATGGGCTGAAGGGCCTGTTCTTGTACTGTTCTTTGTTCACATGGAGGCCAGTCTGGGTAAGGATGATAGATTGCCATGCCGAAAAGGCACTAGTGAGGTTTTTTTAATGACAATCAATGATAGCTTCCTGGTCACCATTACTGTGACGACCTTTATACGATTGGGTGCATTGACGATGCTAAATTCTCCCTCAGTGTACCCGAATGGTGGCACATTAGTTAGCGCTGCTGCCTCACAGCACCAGGAACACGAGTTCAATTCTTAGCTTGGGTCACTGTCTGTGTGGAGTTCGCACATTGTCCCCGTGTCTGCGTGGGTTTTTTCCAAGTGCTCTGGTTTCTTCCCACAATCCGAAAGATGTGCTGGTTAGACCTGAACAGGTGCCAAAGTGTGAAACTAACAAGTTAAACTTTATTAATTGAATTTAAATTGTACCAGCTACCATGGTGGGATTTGAACGTGTGCCCCCAGAGCATTCTCTCGGGCCTCTGGGTTTATGCATAGTGCCATTACCATGCTAGGTGACCGTCTCCCCATTCTCTTCCATTTCTCTACCCTGGTCGGCCTCATTATTTATCATGTCTCATTTCTTTTGTGAGAGTCAGTTCGAATGAGTCAACTTCTAACCACAGGGAGCACCTTGCATGTTTAAGAGGTTATAAAAATATGAACTGAAGCTTCACCTCACCTCCTCCCTCACTGGTTTCGAGGATTCTCGGCTATCATCTAATCACTTCATTCTTTGAATTTCTTCACAACAGATGCTTTGCCAATGATGATTTAATTTGCAGATTCCAGAGACGGGCCGATTGCATCACAAGTTCACTAACACTGCAACATACCAGCAAGAGTAGGCTAAGAGTCTTAGCTTTTATTGGCAGGGGGATTGAATTTAGGAGCCGCAGCATCATGTTGCAACTGTACAAAACTCTAGTGCGGCCGCACTTGGAGTATTGTGTGCAGTTCTGGTCCCCACGTTATAAGAAAGATGTGGAGGCATTGGAGAGGGTACAGAGGAGGTTTACCAGGATGTTGCCTGGTATGGAGGGCAGGTCCTATGAAGAGAGGTTGAAGGATTTGAGGTTGTTTTCGTTAGAAAGGAGGCGGCTAAGAGGGGATCTTATTGAAGCATATAAGATGATTAGAGGTTTAGATAGGGTGGACAGTGATAGCCTTTTTCCTAGGATGGAGAAAGCTAGCACGAGGGGACACAGCTTTAAATTAAGGGGTATGAGTTATAGGACGGATATCAGAGGTAGGTTCTTTACTCAAAGAGTGATTAGGGAGTGGAATGCCCTGCCTGCAGCTGTTGTAGATGCGCCAAGTTTGGTGGCGTTTAAGAGGTTAATTGATAAGTATATGGAAGAGAAGGGAATGGTTTAGTTTGGAGGGGCATTGCTTTTTATTTTGGTCGGCACAACATCGAAGGCCGAAGGGCCTGTTCTGTGCTGTAATGTTCTATGTTCTATGTTCTATTTGGCCCATCAGGCCTGCTCCAGCATTCCAACAAGGCTGCATCTTTTCTGCTGCCTCAGCAAAGCCGCCAGCATAATTAACGACTCCCACCCAGATATACTTTTTTCCACCTTCTTCCAACAGGAAAAAGATATAAAAGTCTGAGACCACACACACTCAAGAACAGCTTCTTCCCTGCTGCCATCAGACTTTTGAGTGAACCTATCTCACACTAAGTTGATCTTTCTCTACACCCTAGCTATGACTGCAACATTGCATTCTGCACTCTCCTTTCCTTCTCTATGAATGGTAGGCTTTGTCTGCATAGTGCACAAGAAACAATACTTTGCACTGTATGCTAATACATGTGACAATAATAAATCAAATGAAATTATCTATCACTGTGCTGTGTTCCCATTTTCCCCACTTCCCAATCTTTTCGTGCCATTAGTTTGCTTGATATCACCACACAAAAACATAAGAATTAGGAGCAGGAGTAGACCATCTGGCCCCCTCGAACTTACTCCATCATTCAATAAGATCATGGCTGGTCTTTTCGTAGACTCAGCTCCACTTACCCGCCCGCTCACCATAACCCTTAATTCCTTTACTGTTCAAAAATTTATCTATCCTTGCTTTAAAAACATTCAATGAGGTGACCACAATTCGGTTACGTTCACCTTAGTGATGGACAGGGATAGGCATGAAGCTGGGGGCTGTAGTTATAGCTGGGGGAAGGGTAATTATGAGGCCATCAGGAGAGAATTAGGGTGCGTAGATTGGACTAGGGAACTACAGGGACTGGGAACATCTGGAATGTGGTGCTTATTCAAGGAGCAGCTGCTGAGAGTCCTTGATAAGTATGTCCCTGTCAGGCAGGGAGGAAATGGACGAGTAAGAGAGCCTTGGTGTACGAAAAGAGTTGATTTGCTGGTTAAGAAGAAAAAGGAGGCTTATGTCAGGATGAGGCTTGAAGGCTCAGGTAGTGCAATGGATAGCTATAGATTAGCCAGGAAGGAGGTAAAAAGTGAATTGAGGAGAGCTAAGAGGGGACACGAGAAGATGTTGGCTGATAGGATTAAGGAGAATCCTAAAGCTTTCTTTCGATATGTTAAGAATAGAAGATTGGTTAGGGCAAGATTAGGGCCAGTCATAGATAGCAGTGGGAAGTTGTGCGTGGAGCCTGAAGAGATTGGCGAGGCACTGAATAAATATTTCTCTTCGGTATTCACGCAGAGTGCTGGAAATGTAGCTGTGGAGAGCACTGAGGTACAGGGTTGCAAATTGGGGAGTATTGTAGTAGATAGGGAGGATGTGTTAGAAATTCTCGAGGGTTTGAAGTTGGATAAGTCCCCTGGGCCGGACGGGATTTACCCTAGGATTCTCTGGGAGGCAAGAGAGGAGATTGCAGAGCCTCTGGCTCTGATCTTCAGGTCCTCGTTGGTTACGGGTGTGGTTCCGAGGACTGGAGGATGGCGAATGTGGTCCCATTGTTTAAGAAGGGGAAGAGAGACCTTCCTGGGAATTATAGGCCAGTGAGTCTTACTTCTGTGTGGGCAAGGTATTGGAGAGAATTATTAGGGATAGGATTTATAGTTATTTAGAGAGAAATGAATTGATTGGGGATAGTCAGCATGGTTTCGTGAAGGGTAGGTCATGCCTTACTAACCTCATTGAGTTTTTTGAGAAAGTGACCAGAGAGGTGGATGGGGGTAAGGCGGTTGATGTAGTATATATGGACTTTAGTAAGGCGTTTGATAAGGTGGCCCATGGAAGACTTCTACAGAAAATGCAGATGTGTGGAATAGAGGGTGATTTAGCTAATTGGATTAGGAATTGGCTGGCAGATAGAAGACAGAGGGTGGTGGTTGATGGGAGATATTCATCGTGGAGTTCGGTGACGAGTGGTGTGCCTCAGGGGTCTGTTTTGGGGCCCCTGCTGTTTGTAATTTTATAAATGATCTGGATGAGGGTATTGAGGGATGGATCAGTAAATTTGCAGATGATACTAAAGTTGGTGGTGTGGTAGATAGTGAAGAGGGGTGTTTTAGTTTACAGAGTGACTTGGACAAGTTGCAGAGCTGGGCCGAGAGGTGGCAAATGGAGTTTAATGTGGAAAAGTGTGAGGTAATGCACTTTGGCAGGAACAATAAATGTGTAGAGTATAGGGCTAATGGTAGGGCTCTTAATAGTGTTGAGGAACAGAAGGATCTTGGTGTATGTGTCAATAGATCCCTGAAAGTAGGCAGTCAAGTGGATAAAGTTGTTAAGAAGGCTATGGAGTCTTAGCTTTTATTGTAGGGGGATTGAATTTAGGAGCCGCAGCATCATGTTGCAACTGTACAAAACTCTAGTGCGGCCGCACTTGGAGTATTGTGTGCAGTTCTGGTCCCACATTATAAGAAAGATGTGGAGGCATTGGAGAGGGTACAGAGGAGGTTTACAGGATGTTGCCTGGTATGGAGGGCAGGTCCTATGAAGAGAGGTTGAAGGATTTGAGGTTGTTTTCGTTAGAAAGGAGGCGGCTAAGGGGGGATCTTATTGAACATATAAGATATTAGAGGTTTGGATAGGGTGGACAGTGATAGCCTTTTTCCTAGGATGGAAAAGCTAGCACGAGGGGACACACTTTAAATTAAGGGTATGAGTTATAGACGGATATCAGAGGTAGGTTCTTTACTCAAAGAGTGATTAGGGAGTGGAATGCCTGCCTGCAGCTGTTGTAGATGCGCCAAGTTTGGTGGCGTTTAAGAGGTTAGTTGATAAGTATATGGAAGAGAAGGGAATGATTTAGTTAGGAGGGGCATTGCTTTTTATTTTGGTCGGCACAACATCGAAGGCCGAAGGGCCTGTTCTGTGCTGTATTGTTCTATGTTCTATGTTCTATGAGGTAGCCTCAACTGCTTCATTGGGCAGGGAATTCCACAGATTCGCAATCCTTTGGGTGAAGAAGTTCCTCCTCAACTCAGTCCTAAACAGGATTAAGTTTTTTCCTAGGATGGACTCGAATAGCACGAAGGGTCACAGGCTTAGGATGAGGGGGTTAAGGTATAATTTGGATGCTAGAGGGAGTTTTTTCACACATAGGGTGGTGGGGGTATGGAATGCACTGCTAAGTGGTGGAGGCAGGCACTTTGGAGTTATTTAAGAAATACTTAGATGGGCACATGAACAGAATGGGAATGGAGGGATATAGAAAACTGATTTAAAATAGGATCATGAGCCTTGGGAGTTCCCTGGGAAGTGTGTAAATAGATGATGATATTGATGTACTTGTTTTTATCCTACAGGTGCTTTGGTTCACCTTGTTGTCTAACAAGGGGCATACACATGATGGGTCATGAGAGGACTGCTCTTGGATTTTTCGAGAGTATCCTAGTGCTTCACGTTGTTAGTGTACGCTTGACCTGGACCATCTGATGGGCAACATGACAGCTCAGTGACTATCGCTGTGCTGTACAGATACATGGATTTGGGCCTGTGTCTGTGGGAGTTTGCGCATCTCCCCGTGCTTGCGTGGGTTTTCTCTGGGTGCTCCGGTTTCCTCCCACATCCCAAAGATGTGCTCTTAGGCTAATTGGCTAAACAAATTCTCCCTAAATTGTCTCAAATTTGGTTTTTAATCCATAGGTCTATAAACATAGACAGGGATGACAGGGATCATGGGTAGAAGTGGGAACATCGAGGTGGCAGCGCGGGCTCGTTGAGCCAAAGGGCCTGTTTTCCGTGCTGTTTTGTTCTTTGTTCTAAATCTGCTCCTCCTTATTTTGAGGCTATGCCCTCTAATCCTGGTTTTACTCGCTTGTAGAAACAACTTCTTTGCTTCTATCTTATCTATTCTCTTCATAATTTTATATGTTTCCATCAAGTCTTCCCTCATTCTTCTGAATTCCAATGAGCATATTCATCATCTGATAAAGGGGCAGTGCTCCGAAAACTTGTGATTCCAATAGCCTGTGGACTTTAACCTGGGGTTGTGAGACTTCTTAGTGTGCCCCCCAGTCCAACGCCAGCATCACCACTTCTTGTGAACTGGATGTAAGATGGTAGAAACAGATTCAATGTTAATTTCCAAAACTGCCTTGGATAAATATCTGAAAGAGAAAATGTGGACGATTAGGAAGAAAAAGCAGGTTTAAAATGTGGGATTAATAGTGCAGCTCCAGCAGAGGGCCAGCATACATACAATTTTATTTATTTTTTGTCACAAGTAGTCTTAATTAACATGCAATGAAGTTACTGCGAAAATCCCTGAGTCACCACAATCCTGTTCAGGTACACTAAAACTTCACCTCAACTCCTCCCTCACTGGTTTCGAGGATCCTCTAACCACTTCATTCTTTGAATTTCTTCGCAAGAAATGCTTTGCCAATGATGATTTAATTGGAGGTTCTCGAGCCAGGCTGATTGCATCCCGGGCTTAGTAACACTGCAACACAGGAGCAAGAGTAGGCCATTTGGCCCATCAAGCCTGCTCCACCATTCAAACAAGGATGAATCTTTCCCACTGCCTCGGCAAAGCCGCCAGCATAATTAATGAGAGCATAAGAGAGAGTTTAGCATAGTCAATGCATCCAACCAGCACGTCTTTCAGACTGTGGGAGGAAACCGGAGCACCCAGAGGAATCCCATGCAGACACAGGGAGAATGTGCAAACTTCACACAGATGGTCACCCAAGCCGGGAATCGAGCCCGGATCCCTGGTGCTATGAGGCTGCAGTGCTAACCACTGTGCCACCCTGACACCCAGACTGGCGCAAATGGTCTTTTCCCGTGTTTTATGATTCCTTGTTTCTGATTTTCTCTCTCTTTTCATCTTCTGGTGGAAGGCAAGCCTGACCAGGATCAGTGAATGTTACCAGTTCTCTTCACAACATATCAGTCACGCCTACAGTAAGGTGCACCTTCATTTCCGTTCTGCTGTCTTGGCTTTTGGGCTAAGATCAAGACTGGGATTTTACAACCTTGCTCAGGAGAAGTTTGTAAAATCCTGCTCGAGGCCAACAGAGAATTCCGTCCTACGAGCCTCACCTATTCCGATTAAGCCAGCAGCATTAAGGAAAATCTCAAGACTTTCTGTACATACATAAAGAGCAAGAACATAGCGAGGGTGAGGGGTGACCCACTCAAGAACAAGAGAGGGAATCTATGCATGGAGCCAGGGGAAATGGATGAGGTATTAAATAAGTATTTTGTGTCAGTATTCACCAAAGAGAAGGACTTGGTGGATGGTGAGTCTAAGAAAGGTTGTATAGATTGAGTCATTTGAGATCAAAAAGGAGGAAGTAGTGGGGTCCTTGAGAAACATTAAGGACAAGTCCTTAATGTTTCCTCTTAGCCACCTCCTTTCTAATGAAAATAACCTCAAATCCCTCAGCCTCTCTTCATAAGACCTGCCCTCCATACCAGGCAACATCGAGGTTTACCAGGATGTTGCCTGGTATGGAGGGCAGGTCTTATGAAGAGAGGCTGAGGGATTTGAGGTTATTTTCGTTAGAAAGGAGGCGGCTAAGAGGGGACCTAATTGAAACATATAAGATGATTAGAGGTTTAGATAGGGTGGACAGTGATAGCCTTTTTCCTAGGATGGAGAAAGCTAGCACGAGGGGACACAGCTTTAAATTAAGGGGTGATAGTTATAGGACGGATATCAGAGGTAGGTTCTTTACCCAAAGGGTGGTTCGGGAGTGGAATGCCCTGCCTGCAGCAGTTGTAGATGCGCCAAGTTTGGTGGCGTTTAAGAGGTTAGTTGATAAGTATATGGAAGAGAAGGGAATGGTTTAGTTTGGAGGGTCATTGCTTTTTATATTGGTCGGCGCAACATCGAAGGCCGAAGGGCCTGTTGTGTGCTGTAATGTTCTATGTTCTATAAGTCCCCATGGCCTGATGGGATAAACCATTAGAGAGGCAAGGGGAGAAATTGCTGGGGCCTTGAGAGAAATCTTTGTATCCTCACTGGCTACAGGGGAGGTCCCAGAGGATTGGAGAACAGACAATGTTGTTCCTTTGTTTGAGAAGGGTAGCAAGAATAATCCAGGTAATTACAGGCCGGTGAGACTTACATCAGGGGTAGGGAAATTTTTGGAAAGGATTCTTTGAGAAGGCATTTATTCCCATTTGGAAATAAGTGAAGTATTAGTGAGAGGCAACATGGTTTTGTGAAGGGGAGGTCGTGTCTCATTAACTTGATCAAGTTTTTCAAGGAAGTAACAAAGATGATTGATGAGGGTAGGGCAGTAGATGTTGTCTACATGGACTTTGTTCTTTGTTCTTTGTTCTCTTTGACTTCAGTGAGGCCTTTGACAAGGTCCCTCATGGCAGACTGGTGCAGAAGATGAAGTCATCTGGAATCGGAGGTGAGCTGGCAAGGTGGATACAAAACTGACTTGATCACAGAAGACAGAGATTAGCAGTGGAAAAGTACATTTCTGAATGGAGAGTTGTGACAAGTGATGTTCCTCCGGAATCAGTACAGAGACCTTTGCTGTTTGTAATATATATAAATGATTTGGAGGAAAATGTAACTGGTTTGATTAGTAAGTTTGCAGATAGTGACAAGAACCATCAGAGGATAAAGCAGGATATAGATCAGTTGGAGACTTGAGTGGAGAGATGGCAGATGTAGTTTAATCCGGACAAATGTGAGGTAATGCATTTTGAAAAATCTAATACAGATAGGAAATATACAGTAAATGGCAGAACCCTTAGGAGTATTGATAGGCAAAGGGATCTGGGTGTACAGTTGCACAGGGCACTGAAAGTGGCAATGCAGAGAAGGTAGTCCAGAAGGCATATGGCATGCTTGCCTTCATTGGATGGCGCACAGAGTTTAAAAATTTCCAAGTCATGATGCAGCTTTATAGAACTTTAGTTAGGCTACACTTAGAATATAGTGGGCAATTCTGATTAAGCGTTCTGCTATTTACTGTATATTTCCTATGTGTATTAGACCTTCCAAAATGCACTACCTCACATCTGTCAGGATTAAATTCCATCTGCCATTTCTCTGCCCAACTCTCCAACTGATCTATATCCTGGAATGAGATAGAGGGATGAATTGATAGAACATAGAACATAGAACATAGGACATTACAGCACAGAACAGGCCCTTCGGCCTTCGATGTTGCACCGACCAATATAAAAAGCAATGCCCCTCCAAACTAAACCATTCCCTTCTCTTCCATATACTTATCAACTAACCTCTTAAACGCCACCAAACTTGGCGCATCTACAACTGCTGCAGGCAGGGCATTCCACTCCCGAACCACCCTTTGGGTAAAGAACCTACCTCTGATATCCGTCCTATAACTATCACCCCTTAATTTAAAGCTGTGTCCCCTCGTGCTAGCTTTCTCCATCCTAGGAAAAAAGGCTATCACTGTCCACCCTATCTAAACCTCTAATCATCTTATATGTTTCGATTAGGTCCCCTCTTAGCCGCCTCCTTTCTAACGAAAACAACCTCAAATCCCTCAGCCTCTCTTCATAAGACCTGCCCTCCATACCAGGCAACATCCTGTAAACCTCCTCTGTACCCTCTCCAATGCCTCCACATCTTTCTTATAATGCGGGGACCAGAACTGCACACAATACTCCAAGTGCGGCCGCACTAGAGTTTTGTACAGTTGCAACATGACGTTGCGGCTCCGAAATTCAATCCCCCTACCAATAAAAGCTAAGACTCCATATGCCTTCTTAACAACCTTCTCGACTTGACTGCCTACTTTCAGGGATCTATGCACATACACACCAAGATCCCTCTGTTCATCAAGACTACTAAGAATCCTACCATTAGCCCTATACTCTACACATTTATTATTCCTGCCATAGTGCATTACCTCACACTTTTCCACATTAAACTCCATTTGCCACCTCTCGGCCCAGCTCTGCAACTTGTCCAAGTCCCTCTGCAAACTATAACACCCCTCTTCACTATCTACCACTAGATAGTGAAGTCTAGAAGTCTACAGCATTATGAGAGGCATGGAAAGAATGACCCTTTTCCCCAGGGTAGAAGAGTCAGTTATTAAGGGGCAAAGGTTTAAGGTGCTAGGGGCACCTTAAGGAGATGTATGAGGTAGGGTTGTGAGTGCCTGAGACTCGCTGTCGGGGGAGTTAGTGGAAGCAGATACAATAGTGACTTTCAATGGGCGTCTTGACAAATTCATGAATTGGATGGGAATAGAGGAATGTGGTCCCCGGAAAGGTTGAGGGGTTTTAGTTAAGTCGAGTGAAGTTTACAAGGATGTTGCCTAGATTGGAAGGCATGCCTTATGAAAATAGGTTGAGGGAGCTAGGTCTCTTCTCCCTGGAGAAACGAACGTTGAAAGGCGACCTGATAGAGGTTTATAAAATGTTGAGAGGAATAGGTGAATTCTTGGAGGCTATTTCGCAAAGCTGAAATGGTCGCTACGAGAGGACACAGGTTTAAGGTGCTGGGGGACAAGTACAGAGGAGATGTTAGAGGTAAGTTTTTCACTCAGAGGGTGGTGAGTGAATGGAATCGGCTGTAGACAGTGGTGGCGGAGGCGAACTCGTTGGGGTCTTTTAAAAGACTTCTGGATGAGTACATGGGAGTTAATGGGAATGGGAATTACAGATAGTTCTATGGCCTGGTAGGTGTTGATATGATCAGTTCAACTTGTGGGCCGAAGGGCCTGTTTGTGCTGTAGTGTTCTATGTTCTATGTTCTATGAGCAGCACGGTCGGTGCAGGCTTGGAGGGCCAAAGGGCCTGTTTCTGTGTGTAATTTTCTTTGTACTTTGTTCTTTGATTCCATGGTGGTAAAATTCCAGCCCAAGTGTCAGCTTGAGGCCAGGATCAGGTGCACTGTCTGTTCTTGTCAACTGCTTTGTCTGTCTTGTGGGAAACATGAATTGGATTTAATATGAATTTGTTATTTGGAACAAGCACCAGGCTGGATCAAGGATTTGCCACGTTCACTTTGAGTGCTGGCCTTGTAACTTTAAGATACATTTTTAAAAAGATTTGTTGCTTCTGAAACGACATCAAATCTTGGGGTAGTTGCCACCGAGGTGCAATGGGGCTATCCAAGATCTTTCACCATAAGAAGTCTCACAACACCAGGTTAAAGTCCAACACGTTAATTTGGTTGCAAACTAGCTTTCGGAGCACTGTTCCTTCATCAGGGAAGTGGGAGTTCACCTGACGCAGGACCAACACTCTAAAAGCTAGTGGTGCTTGCTACCAAATAAACCTGTTAGGCTTTAACCTGGTGTTGTGTGATTTCTTACTGTGTTTACCCCAGTCCAACGTCAGCATCGCCACATCAAGATCTTTCAGTCATGGTGAACTGAAGGAAGGAAAGCTGTATAGACCCCCCTCAGTCTCTTTGACTCACATTGAATATATACAGTGAGAATTACGTGTAGCACAATTGTACTGAAGCAGCTCAGAGTGCAAGCTGACGTATGTCCAGAACCTTGTTTGAAATGCTTGCAATATTCCGTTACAAAATAGTTAGTCGCTTCTCAGCCTTTTGGCTAAAATTGGAGTCAGAATCTTATCAGCATCTGCACAGCAGGATTTTCCCATCCCGCTGCTGCGAACGGAGATTTGACTGGGCGACAAATCTTCCCGATTTTGCTGTAGCAGGAGCGTGGCGCCGTTAAGATCATGCCCGAGGATGGGACTTTACGCCTCGCGCGGGCATTAAATCCCGAGGCCAAGGGAAGTATTCCTCCTGGGGTGCAATGGAGGTGGACAGGCTGGCATTTGGCAGGCTGGGTTTCATTGGTCAGAGCATTGAGTATAGGGGTTGGGATGTCTTGTTGAACAAGGTTCCAGGGCAGCATGAGGGTTTTTTCCCAGGTATCAGATCATGCCTGAGATCAGCTATAATGTTTATTCTTATCATCTTGGATCTAATGTGTCTCCTTTATGGGAACCAGGAAGTGGATTATTCGATCTCTCACTCACCATTTAGATCCCTGTGGAATACCCATCTCTGTAAACAGATTCTATGCATGGAATGAGCAGTCAGAAGTAGTAGTAGAGGCGGGTACAATTTTGTCTTTTAAAATGTATTTAGACAGCTACATGGGTAAGATGGGTATAGAGGGATATGGACCAAATGCCCAAATGGGTCTAGCTTAATGGTAAAAGTTGGGCCAAAGGGCCTGTTCTGCAGTAAACCTTGATGATCCACAAGGCCCAATTTTACCATTTTGATTCTAAGTGCTGAATCTGAGAGTGTTTCAGATCCAACTTTTAGACCTGTTGTCCAGCACTCAAACTGAAAAGAAAAGCAGCAATTCTGAATCGTGCTTCACAAGTGTGTGGGGGGAACTTAACACCTCCCCCGAAACTCTGCAGCTCCGATTGGAGACTTAACCTGCACAAGGGCAGTGAAAAAAGTTAAAGAATGCTCCCCTGCTACATCACTCCTGGGCTGATAATGCCTCTCCTCGCTCCCCATAGAAATTATCCCACCCCTCATAACATAACTGACCCCCTTATCTCCCACCCTCCCCTGCAAGCCAGACCGATCGCAGCTCCCTGTTCCCCCCACTTCCTTCCCCACCGATTGCACTCAGAGTGGAAGCAGGCCCCCACTCCCTCCCTCCATCACAACAATGAATCATTTGATCCGTCTCCCCCCTTCCCTCCCCACCAGAGAGGAATCTGACCCACCTCCCACCGACCCCCCCCCCCCCTTTCCCACCATCCCAAACCCTTTCCAACCAATCTGAATCCTGAGTCAGAAAGCCACCAGAAGCTCTGAATCTCCCTCCTCAGAAGCTGGAGCACCCAAACCAAACCTTTGGGAATTATGTCTGTTTTGCATCGAATCTAGATGGATGAACCTGGATGGTGAAAGGGAAGATGCTGGTAAGTTTGGGCGTCCAGTCCATCAAGTCAATCGTATAGATGGAATATTATTTAAATGGTGAA
Organism: Sphyrna mokarran; assembly: GCA_024679065.1. Classification (NCBI taxonomy): domain Eukaryota; kingdom Metazoa; phylum Chordata; class Chondrichthyes; order Carcharhiniformes; family Carcharhinidae; genus Sphyrna; species Sphyrna mokarran. The sequence continues at coordinate 7,862,982 of JAGIQG010000001.1, forward strand.
AAGATACAACATACCACTGTGCAGAGGGATCTGGGGGTCCTTGTGCATGAATCGCAAAAACTCAGTCTGCAAGTGCAACAGGTGATCAAGAAGGCAAATGAAATGTTGGCTTTTATACGGAGCAGGATAGAATATAAAAGCAGGGAGGTCTTGCTGCAACTGTACAGGGCATTGGTGAGGCTGCAACGGGTGTACTGTGTGCAGTTTTGGTCCCCTTATTTGTGAAAGGATATATTGGCCTTGGAGGGAGTACAGAGAAGGTTCACCAGGACGATACCGGAGATGAAATCTCCGAAACATATGTACCTAATCGAATGTACCTAATCGAAACCTTATATGTACCTAATCGAAACATATAAGATGATTAGAGGTTTAGATAGGGTGGACAGTGATAGCCTTTTTCCTAGGATGGAGAAAGCTAGCACGAGGGGACACAGCTTTAAATTAAGGGGTGATAGTTATAGGACGGATATCAGAGGTAGGTTCTTTACCCAAAGGGTGGTTCGGGAGTGGAATGCCCTGCCTGCAGCAGTTGTAGATGCGCCAAGTTTGGTGGCGTTTAAGAGGTTAGTTGATAAGTATATGGAAGAGAAGGGAATGGTTTAGTTCGGAGGGGCATTGCTTTTTATATTGGTCGGCGCAACATTGAAGGCCGAAGGACCTGTTCTGTGCTGTAATGTTCTATGTTCTATGTTCTATGAGGGAGTTAGTTTATGAAGAGAGATTGAGTAGATTGGGCCTGTACTCACTGGAATTTAGAAGACTGAGGGGGGACCTTAGAGATGAAGAAGATAATAAAGAGGCTTGATAGGGTAGAAGTAAAGAGATTTTTCCCGCTTAGGAAAGAAACCAGAACTAGAGGGCACAAATAAGTTGGGGGGGGGGGGTGCAGTTTAGAACAGAGTTGAGGAGGAACTTCTTCTCTCAGAGGGTGGTGAATCTCTGGAATTCTCTGCCCATTGAAGTGGTGGAGGCTACCTCGCTGAATCTGTTTAAACCACGAGTAGATAGGTTTCTGATAGACAAGGGAATTAAGGGTTATGGGGAGAAAGCGGGAAAGTGGAACTGATCCACTTCAGATCAGCCATGATCTTATTGAATGGCGGGGCGGGCTCGAAGGGCTGGATGGCCCACTCCTGCTCCTATTTCTTCTGATAAAACCAGGCCCTATGACTCTGTTTCCAACACTCCAGTATCTTTCATCCTCCATTTAATACTGCTACTTACCTCCTTTTATCATCTCCCCTACCTTTAGTGAACACTTTCTATATCTTCAAACATAGAAAATAGGAGAGGGATAGGCCCTTCAGCCCTTCGAGCCTGCTCCGCCTTTGTTTTGTAACACTCATATAAAATGCACCGAAATTGCCAAGATAATTCATGACTCAATGACACCCTGGAGAAAAACCTTAAGGTTTGAACTTTCAATGGTGTCTCGCCAATGTTGCAAGCAGCCAATTTAAAGAAAGGTAGTTTTTTTTTCCTCTCTCTGTTACATCCTGTCGGAAGGGTGGGGAGGCATTTCGATTTGAGAAATCTTTCTCAAAGCACGTGGTACAAGTAAAGCCAGCGGAGCAGGGAAAATGAACAATTACAAATTGTTTGAATGCAAGACCAATTAGATGCCTCACTAATCCCAGTGGTGTCAGTAAGAGGAGAATTGTAATCCGTTGCTTAACGTCAAGTCCTTGCATGAGAGAGAGCGAGACGTATCAGTAGAAGCCCAGTAAAGGCAAGAGGAAATAAAGCCAGAATGTTAGATCATAGAACACTACAGCACAAACAGGCCCTTTGGCCCACAAGTTGTGCCGATCATATCAGTACCTACCAGGCCACCCAATCCCATTATATCCCATGTACTCATCCGGAAGTCTCTTAAAAGATCCCAGCGAGTTTGCCTCTACCACCACTGATGGCAGCCGATTCCATTCACTCCCATGTTCTGGAAACTCTAGTAGAAGGGGCAGCACCTGCAGAGTGAGAAACAGAATTAACCCCTAAAATGCTACCAACTCGCCTGCCGCAGATATTGGAGGGGGCGAGGAGGTGGACAATGGGCAGATCCATTGACCTCAGGTGGGGTTTTCCATTCTCGGCTCGATCAGGGTTGTAAAATCCCACAAAACATTTCAGGTCAATGTCATTTTGTCAGAACTCTACTTCCCAGACTATTCTGTCAGGTTTCCAGCAGGAAATTGTACATTCCCCCCATGCCTGTGTGGGTTTCCTCCGGGTACTCCAGTTTCCTCCAACAGTCCAAAGATATGCAGGTTAGATTGATTGGCCATGCTCAGTTGCCCCTTAGTATCAGGGGGGCTAGCAGGGTAAACACGTGGGGTCAAGGGGAGAGGGACTGGGTGGGATTATTGTTGGGGCTGGTGTAGGAGAGGGGAACCGAGCTCAACAACGGGTCGGTCAGGAAGCCAGGAGAATTATCAGCCCCTTCACTGTATATTGGCTGTCTCTGCATATACATGAAATAGTCAGCACAGACAAAGGGGATGTTTCACTGTGTCTATCAACAGGTCCTTGATAACAGCACAGAAACTGTAATAAAGACACGATCAAATGACCATTGCCTGAATGGACTTTCTATCCATATACCACTAAAGATTAACGATAGGACATGGTTTAACAGCTATTGCCTACCTTCTTATAACAGATGTAAATAATTTATCGGTGTGCATGATAGAAGCAATTATCTTAACTACACATTGTGCCCTGTAAAAAAAAGCAGACTGTACACAATTGAGCAGAGCAGCCTCAGAAATGCTTCAGTTCTCCTCTTCTTATCAATAAGAAGGCAATAAAGGATCCATCAGTTACTAACGCTGTGTCAGAGTTTCTTTTTAGTTCCAACACAGGCTCAATGGGCCAAATGGCCTCCTTCTGTACTGTGGAGATTGTATGATTCTTTGAGCCATGATATTTTTCCACAATGCCTGATCTATCCAATATACTTACAAACTCTAGTGGCATTACTAAGAGTACTTTATTAATGCCAACTCTATAGGGATCAGTCTGGATTGAATGAGGCAATGTCTACTCTCACTTCCCCGTCACCCCTTCCCACACCCTGGCAGGAAACCCAATCAACCTTTGAAAGCCATTCTGAGACATTCTGACACAAAATCTCCCTCTCTGAAATAAGTTGTATTGTACCAACAGGCCTCAGCACACACTTGATTCAGAGGGCAAGTTAAAGGTGACAGCACTCCAATCCTTATTGGCAGTGCCCTCCACTCCTCTCATCTACCACCCCCCCCATAGCCCACCGCCAGCTCACAACCAACCCCGAAGACTGCACATGTCTACCTACGGAGTGTAGATAAGTGTGAGATATTGCACTTTGGAAGGACAAACCAAGGTAGAACATACAAGGTAAATGGCAGGACACTGAAGAGTGCAGTGAAACAGAGGGATCTGGAAAGGTGCTGGGCCTGGCAGAGGGAGGAACAGATTTCACATTTTCAATCGAATACTTCTTTCTCCCAAAGAAAAGTCACATTGGACGTGTTATACAAGGCATTGGTGAGGCCAAGGTAGGAGTTTTGGTCACCTCGTTACAGGATATAAGGTTGAAAGAATGCAGAGAATGTTCACAAGGATGTTGCCAGGACTTGAGAAGCTGAGTTACAGAGAGAGATTGAATAGGTTAGGACTTTATTCCCTGGAGCATCGAAGAATGAGGGGAGATTTGATAGAGATGTATAAGATTTTGATGGCTGTAGATAGAGTGAATGCAAGCAGGCTTTTTCCACTGAGGCTAGAGGAAAAAAAAACAGAGGGCGTGGGTTAAGGGTGAAAGAAGAAAAGTTTGTTTGGAATATTAGGGGGGGATTCTTCATGCAGAGAGTAGTGGGAGTGTGGAATGAGCTGCCGGATAAAGTGGTAAATGCGGGGTCACTTTTAACATTTAAGAAAAACTTGGATGTGTTCATGGATGAGAGGAGTGTGGAGGGATATGGTCCAAGTGCAGGTCAGTGGGACTAGGCAAAAAATGGTTTGGCACAGACAGGAAGGGCCAAAAGGCCTGTTTCTGAAATGTAATTTTCTATGGTTCTACGGTCTATGGTGTTGGCCAGAATTCTCCAGTTTAGCACACCCCACTGTCGCTGCCAGTTATTGAAAAATAATCATCATGGAACCTTGTATGTCCACTTGAAAGGGCAGATGGGGCCTGAGTTTAGTAATCTCACCCAAAAAAACCGCATCTCTGATAGTTCAGCACGCCCTCAGTACTCAAGCTTGTGCTCAAGTCTTGAAGTACGATTTAAACTCACTACTCTCTGATTCAGAGTTACAAGTGAACCATTTCCAGCCTGGTTATTGTTCCCCATGGAAAGTGAACTGAAGATCAGTGTTTGCGTCTTAGCTTCTTGACACAGGAGCAGCAAACCAACTGAACTGGTTGGGAGCAATTCTGACCTTACAGTGCTAGTGGAGATTTTCATTCTGAAAGGAATGCCAGGGTCAATCCTTTATTTTCTTCGCTCTGCTGCCTTCAAAACCAGAGGGATTGCAATTCTTGAATTCCGTCTCTAAACCTCTCCTTCTCTCAATCTCTCCCTTTAAGACATTCCTTAAAGCCTACCCTTTCAAAGTTTTTGGTCAGCTGACCTAATGTCCCTTCAAGTTGTTCAAACTCCTTGTTGATCATCTCCCCTGTGATGCACCTTGGGCTATTTCACCACCTTAAAATTTGGATGTGATGAGGCATTACTTCCATTGGTGATTCCGGTCCATTATAGAATCCCACAGTTTGGAAGAAACCCATTTGGCCCATTGCGTCTGCACCAGTTCTCTCAAAGAAGAATCCAGGTGGTCTTACTCCCCTGCCCTTTCGCCTGCTCCCCGCAATTGTTTCCCCTTCAAGTACCTATCCAAGTTACCTCTTGAAGGTTGACACTGAATCTGTCTCCATGGCCCTACCTGGGAATGCAATCAAAATCCGAACCATCTGCGGCAGCACAGTAGCACAGTGGTTAGCACTGCTGTCTCCCGACGTCAGACATCCGGGTTTGATTCCTGGCTTGGGTCACTCTCTGTGTGGAGTCTGCGCATTCTCCCCATGAACTTCCTCCAAAATCTGAAAGATGAAGTGGTTAGGTGCATTGGCCATGCTAAATTCTTCCTCAGTGCACCTCATGTTCTGGAGACCTGGGTTCGAATCCTGCCGTGGCAGATGGTGGAATTTGAATTCAATTTTAAAAAAATATGGAATTAAGAATCTACTGATGACCATGAAACCATTGTCGATTGTGGCAAAAACTCATCTGCTTCACTAAAGTCCTTTAGGGAAGGAAATCTGCCATCCTTACCTGCTCAGGCCTACGTGTGACTCCAGAGCCACAGCAATGGTTGACTCTCAACTGTCCTCGGGCAATTGAGATGGGCAATAAATGCTGGCCAGCCAGCAATGTCAATGTCCATGAATTAATTTTTAAAAAGGCTATTGAGTCCTGAACCCAGAATTTCTAGCCCCAGAGCTAGGGATAGCACCAACTGCACCTCCTGACAATATCTTGAGCTGTTGAACACTGACCAATCTTAGTGTTCTCTACTTGGGCAGTTAATCCACTAAAAGTTAATCTTATTAGCTTAGTTACAGCATCATGATCAGCATAGACTCGAAGGGCCAAAGGGCCTGTTCCTGTGAACCATAGAACCATGGAAAATTACGGCTCAGAAACAGGCCTTTTGGCCCTTCTTGTCTGTGCCCAACCATTTTCTGCCTAGTTCCACTGACCTGCACTTGAACCATATCCCTCCACACCCCTCATCCTCGAACCTGTGCAAGATTTTTCTTAAATGGTAAAAGTGACCCTGCATTTACCACTTTATCCGGCGGCTCATTCCACACTCCCGCCACTCCTATGCTGTACTTTTCTTTGTTCTTTTTTTCTCTTTGTTCATTCCATCCCCTCAAAGACAATATATTCTTCCTTAGGTAGAGAATAATCTCGCCAAGTTGTGACATAAATAGAACCTCAGGATCCCTACAGTATAGGAGGCCATTCGGCCCATTGAGTCGGCATCTTACCCAAGCCCCTCCTGATTTCCCCCCTCCCCCCCCCATTGCCCTATTCCTGTAACCCCGCACATTTACAATGTCTAATTCCCCCTAACCTACACTTCTTTGGACACAAAAGGGCAATTTAGCATGGCCAATCTACCTAACATCTTTGGACTGTGGGAGGAAACTGGGGCATCCAAAGGAAGCCCACGCAGACACAGGGAGAATGAGCAGACTCCGCACAGACAGTCACTCAAGGCTGGAATTGAACCCGGGTCCCTGACACTGTGAGGGGACAGTGTAAACCGCCGTGCCACTGGGAGACTTACTTGTTCTTATATTGCAACCCCCAAACAATAGGAGGAAGTTCTCAGCAGCTGGGAAGAGGGCCCCTTGGCATCAGACTGACTTATGGCATCCCCACCTATTCACGAGGCAAAAAAAATGAGCAGAGAAAATCGGCAGAGCATCCCGTTCCCCCTCTAATGAGAGACAAATTGTAACATCTCTCTGCATTCCCTGCAGTCCTGCTTACCCTCCTCGCAGTCGCTCACCAGAGCCATGCAGATCCTGGTTGTAGAGGTGTTTAAATTATTTACAACAGCTCAGGTTCCTGTTAAGCACATTCCACGCTCCCTGGGCATGAATCATCTGTGTGAAACTTGGAGTTGACTGCCAAGCTAGGTAGCATTCTCCCTCATATTGTCAACGAGCGAGAAACAGCCTAAGGACATGAGACTGTTCACCTGCCGAATCACATGGCTCGTCCTCAGTTTGCCCTCAGCTTTTAACAAACCCTTTCTGCTTTACCCTTCCTCCCATGCTCAACACTGCTTCCTGTATGCTCCTCGGAGACGTTACTTAATCCAGGCAAAGAGCTTTTCCATCATCAACAACTTGTATAGAGCAAAAAAAAAACCGATGCACATCCGCAACCCATCACAACTTGATACCAAGTCACAGAAGATGGGAGGCACGGTAGCACAGTAGTTAGCACTGCTGCTTCACAGCTCCGGGCTCCTGGGTTCGATTCCCGGCTCAGGTCACGGTCTGTGTGGAGTTTGCACATTCTCCTCGTGTCTGTGTGGGTTTCCTCCGGGTACTTCGGTTTCCTCCCACAGTCCAAAAGATGTGCGAGTTAAATTGATTAGCCATGCTAAGAAATTTCCCCTTAGTGTCCAGGGATACATAGATTAGAGGGATTAGTGGGTATAATATGTAGGGATATGGGGGTAGGGACTGGGTGGGATTCTGTTTGGTACAGACTCAATGGGCCGAAGGGCCTCTTTTTGCACTGTACAGTTCTATGATCTTTAAAAAACACTACGGGCAGGATTTTATGACCACATTGCGCGCATTTTTAATCGCAAAACTGTGTAAAATCCCTTGTCTATCGGGAATGACGCCAGTTCCTATTTTACTACGGTAAGATTGGGAACCCACCCAAAATAGTCAATTTACGCCTTCTTCCATTCATTATAATGTCACTAAGACACAAGAATGATCTCAGGAATGAAGAGCTTGTCCTACAAGGGGAACGGTTGAGGACTCTGGGTTTGTACTTGTTGGAGCTTAGAAGGATGAGGGTGGATCTTATTGAAACTTACAGGATGCTGTGAGGCCTGGGTAGAGTGGACGTGGAGAGGATGCTCCCACCAGTAGGAAGAAACTAGAATCAGAGGGCATAATCAAAGGCTAAAGGGACAACCCTTTAAAATAGAGATGAGAAGGAATTTCTTCAGCAAGGGAAAGTAAATTTGTGGAACTCTTTAAAAACATACAGACTAGGAGCAAGAATCGGCCATCTGATCCCTCGAGCCTGCTCCCCCATTCAATAAGATCATGGCTGATGTTTTTGTGGACTCAGCTCCCCTTACTCACCCACTCACCATAACCCTTAATTCCTTTATTGTTCAAAAATTTATCTATCCTTGCCTTAAAAACATTCAATGTGGTAGCCTCAACTGCTCCACTGGGAAGGAAATTCCACAGATTCACAACCGTTTGTGTGAAGAAGTTCTTCCCCAACTCAGTCCTAAATCTGCCCCCCCTTATTTTGAGGCTACGTCCCCTAGATCTAGTTTCACCCGCCAGTGGAAACAACTTTGCTGCTTCTATCTTATCCATTCCCTTCATAATCTTATATGTTTCTGTAACATCTTCCGTCATTCTTCTGAATTCCAACGAGTATAGCCCAAGTCTACTCAGTAATTTGATACCCTCCTTTATTTTATAGATCAGCTAGACAGTCAATATCTTTTCCTAAAGGTAGGGGAGTCTAAAACTAGAGGGCGTAGGTTTAAGGTGAGAGGGGAGAGATACAGAAGTATCCAGCGGGGCAATTTTTTTCACACAAGGAGTGGTGAGTGTCTGGAACAAGCTGCCAGAGGCTTGTACAGCATTGGCTGGTACACTTTTGTCTTTCAAAAAGCATTTCGATAGTTACATGGGTAAGATGGGTATGGAGGGATATGGGTTAAACGTGGGCAACTGGGATTAGCTTAGGGGTTTTAAAAAAAGGGCGGCATGGATAAGTTGGGCTGAAGGGCCTGTTTCCCATGCTGTTTTGTTCTTTGTTCTTTGTATCATGATTAGCACAGGCTTAGAAGGCCAGGGGATCTGTTCTTGTGACGTACGTTTTCTTGTTCTTTGTTCTTTGCTCCCTCCCGGGACCTCTCCACCTCTCTCCCGTGGCATTAGGCACATTTACAGGGCTCGCGGGTTCAATGGATGTTGTTGGCTTTTCAACAGGATGTAGGAAACAAGCTTGGTGAGCTCGTCCCACTGCCTGAGAAGTGGCTGGGGATAAGGTTTCATCCCCACCCCTCGCTTTGTGTGACTCACTGCATTTCCCTGAATGTGAAGGGCTTTGGTGTCACCATCCAAGAAAGGCAAATTGCTATTTCTTTTTTTTAATTGTTATTTCTTCAGCAGGAGAAATCTGCTGATGTTACCCTTCTGTGGGAAACTCATTTTGAACCCAGGGGAGTGTGAGAATCTCTGTGGACACGGATACTCTTATTTTACATTTGCCTGTTCCACTCATCTAAGGTTGATGATCCTAAACTGAGTCTTACTTCCGAAGTCATGCGGACAGAGAGTTTTAGGGTGAGTTTTTTTAATAAATTAATTTGTGGATCATGGGTGTTGCTGGCTGGCCAGCATTCATTACCCATCCCTAGTTGCCCTTAGAGGGCAGTTGAGAGTCAACCACATTGCATTGACTCTGGAGGCCAGACTGGGTAAGGATGGCAGATTTCCTTCCCTAAAGGACATTAGTGAACCAGATGGGTTTTTCTGACAATGGTTTCATGGTCATCGATAGATTTGTAATTCCAGATATTTTTTGTGGAATTCCTCAGGACATTATCTGAATTTCTGGATTAATCCAGCCACTACTAGGCCATCACCTTCCCATTGCCTCCGTGAACCTCAGGTGGGATTTTTCCTCCCGCACTTTCCCCAAGACCGGGAAATTCCAACCAAGGTCACTGGACCTTTTGTATGATCTGCCCCTGCCTGTTTTTGTGGTGGGCAGGATGAGAAAATTTCACCCACAGAATTTTACAGCATAAAAAGAGGCCCTTCAGTCCATCATGCCTGTGCTAGCCATCAATACCTATCTATTCCAATCCAATTTTCCAGCACCTGATTCATAGTCTTGTAGGTGTTTCAAGTGTTCATCTGAATGCTTCTTAAATGTCAGGGTTCCTGCCTTGCCCACCCTTTTGGGTAGTGAGTTCTAGATTCCCACAACCCACTGGGTGGAAAAGATTTTCCTCAAATCCTCTCTAAATCACCTACCCTTTTCCTTAAATCTATCCCCCGCCCCCAATTGGTTATTTGACTCCTTTATTAAAGGGGAAAGTTTCTTACTGTGTATGTCCCTCACATTTCTGTCCACCTCAATCAGGTTCGCCCCCTCAGCTCTAGAGAAAACAGCCCCAACCTAACCAGCCTCTCTCTCTTCATAGTTGAAACACTCCAGCCCAGACCTGGCAGCACGGTAGCACAGTGGTTAGCACTGCTGCTTCACAGCTCCAGGATCCTGGGTTTGATTCCCGGCTCGGGTCACTGTCTGCATGGAGTTTACACATTCTCCTTGTGTCTGTGTGGAGTTTGCACGTTCTACCTGTGTCCAAGTGGGTTTCCTCCAGGTGCTCCGGTTTCCTCCCACAGTCCAAAGATGTGCAGGTTAGGTTGATTGGCCATGCTAAGAAATTGCCCCTTAGTGTCCAGGGATGCGTAGGTTAGAGGGATTAGTGGTATGATATGTGGGTGGGATTGTGTTCAGTACAGACTTGATGGGCCAAAGGGCCTCTTCCTGCGCTGTAGGGTTCTATGATCTATGGTAACTCCCCTTTGCACCCTTCCTCATGCAATCACATCCTTCCGATAATGCGGTGACCAGAACTGCTCGCGGTACTATAGCTGTGGCCTAACGAGCATTTTAGTTCCATCAGAACCTCCCTGCTCTTGCGTCTATGCCTCGGGTAGTAAAGGCAAGTATCCCATACGCTTTCTTAATCACCTTACTCAGGTCAAGGGTTCAGGTCCGATTCCATACATGTCAGGAAATCTTTTTAAATTGAATTAAGTGTTTGTTGTGGCTCAGATTTCACGATAACATTTGAATAATCTGAATGAGGGTTTATTGTTCTGGTGCCAGTATTACAATCAGTGTTGAGAAATAGATTAATGAAATCTCGTTTCCTGTCGAATCATGATTAAGCTTTTGGCACCGTTGGTATGAGGACTTCAGACTGCCCTGTAGGCTCAAGTCCCACTGCAGCTCTTGAGTACAAAACTCAAGGTTGACCCTCCCAGTGGTGAGGGAGTGCGACATTGTCAGTGGCACCATCCTCTGGATGAAATATTACAATCCACTCTCTCAGACAGCCATTCAAAAACCGCCTGGTAATATTAAAAAGAGTCATGATGTGGAGATGCCAGTGTTGGACTGGGGTAAACGCAATAAGAAGTCTGACAACAGATGTCCAGATTGCATGTTGTTGTCAGACTTCTTACAATATTAAAAAGAGCCCAAGGACATTGCCTCCTGTGCTGTAGCAACTATTTACCCCTAAATCACGATCCGTAAAAGAAATTACCTACTCACTATCGTGTTGGGGGCAGCAGCACAGTGGTTAGCACACAGTGCCAGGGGCACAGGTTCAGTTCCCGGCTTGGATCACGGCCTGTGTGGAGTTTGCACATTCTCCCCGTGTCCACGTGGGTTTCCTCCAGGTACTCCGATTTCCTCCCACAGTCCAAAAGATGTGCCAGTTAGGGGTATTGGCTATGCTAAATTACATAGAACATAGAACATTACAGCACAGAACAGGCCCTTCGGCCTTCGATGTTGCGCCGACCAATTATGAAAAAAAAGCAATGACCCTCTAACCTAAACCATTCCCTTCTCTTCCATAAATTTATCAACTAACCTCTTAAATGCCACCAAACTTGGCGCATCTACAACTGCTGCAGGCAGGGCATTCCACTCCCTAACCACCCTTTGGGTAAAGAAACTACCTCTGATATCCGTCCTATAACTATCACCCCTTAATTTAAAGCTGTGTCCCCTCGTGCTAGCTTTCTCCATCCTAGGAAAAAGGCTATCACTGTCCACCCTATCTAAACCTCTACTCATCTTATATGTTTCGATAAGGTCCCCTCTTAGCCGCCTCCTTTCTAACGAAAACAACCTCAACTCCCTCAGCCTCTCTTCATAAGACCTGCCCTCCATACCAGCCAACATCCTGGTAAACCTCCTCTGTACCCTCTCCAAAGCCTCCACATCTTTCTTATAATGCGGGGACCAGAACTGCACACAATACTCCAAGTTCGGCCGCACTAGAGTTTTGTACAGTTGCAACATGACGTTGCGGCTCTGAACTTCAATCCCCCTACCAATAAAAGCTAAGACTCCATATGCCTTCTTAACAACCTTCTCGACTTGACTGCCTACTTTCAGGGATCTATGCACATACACACCAAGATCCCTCTGTTCATCAAGACTACTAAGAATCCTACCATTATCCCTATACTCTACACATTTATTATTCCTGCCATAGTGCATTACCTCACACTTTTCCACAGTAAACTCCATTTGCCACCTCTCGGCCCAGCTCTGCAACTTGTCCAAGTCCCTCTGCAAACTATAACACCCCTCTTCACTAGCTACCACTCCACCGACTTTAGTGTCATCTGCAAATTTACTAATCCATCCTTCAATACCCGCATCCAGATCATTTATAAAAATTACAAACAGCAGGGGCCCCAAAACAGACCCCTGAGGTACACCACTTGTCACCGAACTCCACGATGGATATCTCCCATCAACCACCACCCTCTGTCTTCTATCTGCTAGCCAATTCCTAATCCAAGTAGCTAAATCACCCTCTATCCCATACATCTGCATTTTCTGCAGAAGTCTTCCATGGGCCACCTTATCAAACGCCTTACTAAATCCATATATACCACATCAACCGCCTTACCCCCATCCACCTCTTTAGTCACTTTTTCAAAAAACTCAATGAGGTTAGTAAGGCACGATCTACCCTTCACAAAACCATGCTGACTATCTCCAATCAATTCATTTCTCTCTAAATAACTATAAATCCTATCCCTAATAATTCTCTCCAATACTTTGCCCACAATAGAAGTAAGACTCACTGGCCTATAATTCCCAGGAAAGTCACTCTTCCCCTTCTTGAACAATGGGACACATTCGCTATCCTCCAGTCTTCCGGAACTATACCCATAACCAACGATGACCTGAAGATCAAAGCCAAAGGCTCTGCAATCGCCTCTCTTGCCTCCCAGAGAATCCTAGGGTAAATCCCGTCCGGCCCAGGGGACTTATCTAACTTCAAACCCTCAAGAATATATAGCACATCCTCCCTATCTACTTCAATACTTTCCAGTTTGCAACCCTGTATCCCAGTGTTCTCCACAACTACATTTACATCTCCCTGCGTGAATACCGAAGAGAAATATTTGTTCAGTGCCTCTCCAATCTCTTCAGGCTCCATGCACAACTTCCCACTGCTGTCTCTGACTGGCCCTAATCTTGCTCTAACCAATCTTCTATTCTTAACATATCTAAAGAAAGCTTTAGGATTCTCCTTGATCCTATCAGCCAAAGTCTTCTCGTGTCCCCTTTTAGCTCTCCTCAACTCACTCTTAGCTCCCTCCTGGCTAATCTATAGCTATCCAGTGCACTAACTGAGCCTTCAAGCCTCATCCTGACATAAGCCTCCTTTTTCCTTTTAACCAGCGAATTAACTTTTTTCGTACACCAAGGTTCCCTTACTCGACCATTTCCTCCTTGTCTGACAGGGACATACTTATCAAGGACTCGCAGCAGCTGCTCCTTGAATAAGCTCCACATTCCAGATGTTCCCAGTCCATGTAGTTTCCTAGTCCAATCTATGCACCCTAATTCTCTCCTGATGGCCTCATAATTACCCTTCCCCCAGCTATAACTACAGCCCCCCGCTTCATGCCTATCCCTGTCCATCACTAAGGTGAACGTAACCGAATTGTGGTCACTATCACCAAAATGTTCACTAACTTCCAAGCCTACCACCTGGTCTGGCTCATTGCCCAGCACCAAATCCAATGTAGCCTCACCTCTAGTTGGCCTATCTACATACTGAGTCAAAAAACCTTCCTGCACACTTTGTACGAAAACTGACCCCTCTAACGAGCTAGAGCTATAGCTATTCCAATCCATATTAGTAAAGTTAAAGTCCCCCATAACAATTACCCTATTACTTTCACTCCTGTCCAGGATTGACTTTGCAATCCTTTCCTCTACCTCTCTAGAGCTTTTAGGAGGTCTATAAAAGACTCCCAACAGGGTGACCTCTCCTCTCCTGTTTCTAATCTCAGCCTAATTCTCCCTCAGTGTACCCGAACAGGCACTGGAGTGTGGCAAGGCGATTTTCACAGTAACTTCATTGCAGTGTAAGCCTACTTGTGACACTAATAAAATAAAATTAAAACATTGCTGTTTCTAGGAGCTTACTGTGCATGAATTAGCTGTCACATTTTAAAACAGGGATTACACTTTAAAATATTTCATGAGTCCTGGTCCCGGCTCATGATCCAATCCTGGTTCTCCTCATGCTGACGCTATAGTTAAGAAAGCCCACCAATGCCTCTACTTTCTCAGAAGACTAAGGAAATTTGGCATGTCCACTACGACTCTCACCAACTTTTACAGATGCACTATAGAAAGCATTCTTTCTGGTTGTATCACAGCTTGGTCTGGGCTCCTGCTCTGCCCAAGACCACAAGGAACTACAAAAGGTCATGAATGTAGACCAATCCATCGCATAAACCAATCTCCCGTCCATTGACTCTGTCTACACTTCCCTCTGCCTCATCAAAGCAGTCAGCATAATTAAGGACCTCATGCACCCCGGACATTCTCTCTTCTACCTCTTTCCTTTGGGAAAAAGGTACAGAAGTCTGGGGTCACGCACCAACCAACTCAAGAACAGTTTCTTCCCTGCTGCCATCAGACTTTCGAATGCATCTATCTTGCATAAAGTTGATTATTCTCTGCACCCTAGCTATGACTGTAATATACATTCTGCACTCTCTCCTTTCCTTCTCCATGAATGGCATGCTTTGTCTGTACAGCGTGCAAGACAAAATATTTTTCACTGCATGTTAATACATGTGACAATAATAAATCAAACTAACTTTAAGACCTTTCTTTATCAAAAAATTCTCTCCTTTAATGCAAGCTGTGACAATGTGACAGTGAATCGAAACACAACTAACTTGGATGGGATACTTGATACAAAGCGCATGTTAACAAAGACCTTAACCCCCAGTCCACAGCTGACATCTCCACTGCGGTACTGAGGGAGTGCCGCGCTGATGGAGAGGCGAACTTGCCAGCGAGATACTAAAGCAAGATATCTGTTGTCTCAAGTTGATACAAAAAGCTCTGGGGCAATATTTCAATGGAAAGTAGAGAAAATACCTCTGATGTCTTAGCCAATTTACAAATGTCATCAGAACAAATAATGTTTTTGGCCAAGTTTTCCACGTCACCTAATTACAGAATTCAAAATACGGAATTCAATTGACTTGCAGATTGGGAGATTCTCGGGAGCAAAAGGTGTACAAATGAAAGCTCTCCAAGTTAATTTCTTGGAAACGAGGCACACAGCAAGATTTGACAAGCAACAATGACAAATAACTTGAAGGCAAAATACTGCGGATGCTGGAATCTGAAACAAAGACGGAAAATCTCAGCGTCTGTGGAGAGAGAATAGAGCCAACATTTCCAGTATAGGTGACTCTTTGTCAGAGCATTGACAAATAATTTGGTGCTGTTTACAGGCAGGAATACTATTCTGAGTCTGTTCTACAAAAGCCCTCTCAGGAAAGGAGCTGGGAGTCCATGATTAACTTCTCATCCAAGAGACATTGCCATTGACAGTGTGGCACTCCCTCAGTACTGACACCCTGACAGTGTGGCACTCCCTCAGTACTGACCATCTGACAGTGCACAACTCCATAGAACCATAGAAAATTACAGCTTAGAAACAGGCCTTTTGGCCCTTCTTGTCTGTGCCAAACCACTTTTTGCCTAGTCCCACTGATCTACATTTGGATCATATCCCTCCACACCCCTCTCATCCATGAACCCATCCAAGTTTTTCTTAAATGTTAAGAGTGACCCCGCGTTTACCACTTTATCCGGCAGCTCATTCCACACTCCCACCACTCTCTGCATGAAGAATGAGAAAGAAATTAATAGACAGTGGAGGGGTGGCTAGACTGAGAAATGAAGGATAGAGAGAGACAGAAGGAAGAATAGCGGAAAGCAGGTTGTGTGTGAGGACACCAGAATTGAGTGAGTGATTCATAAGTTCATAAGATAGAGATGTAGAATAAGGCCATTCGGCCCTTTGATCGGGTGTGGCCTATATACTCCTCAGCCCCATTTTCTTGATCCCCATCCCCCTTCAACCATTACCAATTAAAAATCTGCCTAACTCCTCCTGAAATTTGCTCACTACCCAGCATCCACCGCATTTTGGGGTAGTGAATTTCATAGATTCACAACCTTTTGGGAGAAGTAGTTTCTCCTCAACTCTGCTTAAATTTGCTACCCCTTATCCTCAAACTGTGACCTCTCATGCTCGATTGATTGCGATGCCTCAATGCCTGCATATAATCCCAAATCCGAATCCATTCCATATCAGGGAATATCCTTGGTGCGGCTATATCCATTAACACTGTTCCAGCAGTCAGTCCTAACCTGACACTATTGGTGCCATGCATCTGAAGCCTGACTTAACTTTAAAAGCCGAGATGTAGGAAGGTGAGCAATCCATCTGATCCAAATTCATCTCCCACATCTCCCAAGCAAATCCTTTAATCCGTTCTGTACCTCAGATCTATTTGCAATGCTGTACAAGTCACCTCAGCTACTGTTTCATAAACGCAGTACCTTTCCAAGCTTCTTACTTTTTGAAAAAAAGAGCTGTTGAGGACAAGGTTACTAAATATTTTGACCAGAGGATTTCAAGTTTGCTGATGACACCACCGTAGTGGGCCGGATCTCAAACAATGACGAGACAGAGTACAGGAATGAGACAGAGAATCTGGTGAACTGGTGCGGCGACAATAATCTCTCCCTCAATGTCAACAAAATGAAAGAGATAGTCATCGACTTCAGGAAGAATAGTGGAGGACATGCCCCTGTCTCCGTCAATGGGGATGAAGTAGAAATGGTCGAGGTCTTCAGGTTTTTAGGTGTCCAGATCACCAACAACCTGTCCTGCCTCCCCTCCACCCATGCCAGCAGTATTGTTGAGAATGTCTCTACTTTCTCAGAAGACTAAGGAAATTTGACATGTCAGCTACAATTCTCACCAACTTTTCCAGATTCACCATAGAAAACATTCTTTCTGGTTGCATCACAGTTTGGTGTAGCTCCTGCTCTGTCCAAGACTGCAAGGAACTACAGAAAAGTAATGAATGTCACTCAATCTATCATGCAAACCAGTCTCCCATCCATTGACTCTTTCTACATTTCCTGCTGCCTCGGAAAAGCAGCCAGCATAATTAAGGACCCCGCGCACTCCGGATATTCTCTCTTCCACCTTCTTCCAGTCTGGGATCATATACCAACCGGTGATTAATGGGACCACAAATTTTCGCAATATATGTTACCAGTTTGGAGGAAGGACTGAAGACACTGCAGTGAAGTTACTGTAAAAATCTCCTAGTCACCTCATTCCAGCGCTTGTTTGAGGGGGAACTTATATTGACCAATGCACCTAACCACCATGTCTTTCAGACTGTGGGAGGAAACCAGATCATGCAGAGGAAACCCACGCAGATGCAGGGAGAACGTGCTGACTCTGCGCAGGCAGGGACCCAAGCCAGGAATCGAACCTGTACTGTGAGGCAGCAATGCTAACCACTATGCTACTGTGCCACGCCAACACAGTGAGCTGAGGCATGTGTGGACAAATTGTTGTTTGTTACTAGCACTTTATTTCCTGAGTGACTGAATGGTGAGTATATTTGTTCAGTAAATGGACCCAGACGGAGGACATTTATCTCCATTATGAGAAAGACATTGTTGCCTTCTCTGGAACAACACTGTCCTGGACACCAGTCAATGGATCTGATTGTACCCCGATAGCTTCCAGCGCAGCCAAGAGTCAATCAGGGGGTCTTCCTGCTCCAATTCCAATCTCACCAGTCAAACTATCAGCTTCGTTCTCAGATGCTGTCTCGCTTACTTCACAACTGCCCAAGGCAAGTAACCCGATCTCAGGCAAAAACCTTTGCTTGTAACAGCAATCAGGTTCCAACAGCCCAAGATTTTTTTAATGTAGACATTTATCTTTGAACGTACGCTTATTCCAGACACCTTCTGCACAGGAATTTTTAATTGAGTGGAGAAATGCCCCGAGTCCTTAGACAACAAATTGGTATTCTGTCTGCCGAAACAAGACAGTGCCTGGGACTCATTCTTTCCTGGAATCTCCAAACTGTGGAAATCCTCACCTCTTTCCCAACGTCAGGTTTGTGTGAAGGTTAAAACAAAGCTCTTAAAAGCGTCAAGGTGGAATGATGTCCATTATCCCGATGTCCAAAGTTTATTGACTCTGTCTAAACTTCCGGCAACGTCAGTAAGGATGTTATTACTGAGTAAGTGCTGTTTGATGGTTCTGTCCAGCACTCAAACCAGCCTCCCATCCATTGACACTGTCTACACTTACCACTGCCTCCGAAAAGCATTAAGGACCCCACGCACCCCAGACATTCTCTCTCCCAACTTCTTCCATCGGGAAAAAAGTTACATAAGTCTGAGGTCACATGCCAACTGACTGAAGAACAGCTTCTTCCATACTGCCGTCAGATTTTTGAATGGACCTACCTTGCATTAAGTTGATCTTTCTCTACACCCTAGCTATGATTGTAACATCACACTCTGTACTCTCCCCTTATTGTTACTCTATGAATAATCCTTATTCATAGAGATGAATGGTATGCTTTGTATAGCATGCAAGAAACAATACTTTTCACTGTGTAGTAATACATGTGACAATAATAAATCAAATCAGATTAAATGAATGGGAGGGAGGAGGCTCCGCGATCAACTCTCTGAATACGTTAAGCCTCCTTGTTTGATTGACCCAATCAATTATTTTGATAAATAATTATCTCAATTATTTTTGGGTGAAGGATCTCTTTTCAAACAGATTAACGAACACAGGCAACAGCCATCCCCATCTCCATAAAGTGCAATAAGCCACATAGAAATATCATATTTGTGATAATAAGCGGGACCTGCTTCAAGGAAAGGTATAAGATGGAGTGGGTTTGTCCGGGGTGTGCAGGCTACTTGATGATGCTGACTGCTTTTCTGAGGCAGCGGGAAGTGTAAACAGCGTCAATGAATGGGAGGCTGGTTAGTGTAATGGATTGAGCTACATTCACAACCCTTTGTACTTTCTACAGCCTTGGACAGAGCAGGAGCCCATACCAAGCTGTGATACAACCAGTAAGAATGCTTTCTATGCTGCATTTGTAAAAGTTAATGAAAGTCATGGCAGATACACCAAATTTTCTTAGCCTCCTGAGAAAGTAGAGGTGGTGAGTGAACGGAATTGGCTGCCATCAGAGGTTGTTGAGACAAACTCACTGGGGTCTTTTAAAAGACTTCTGGATGAGTATATGGAAAAGAATAGGATAGGGGGTTATAGATAGGTCTGTGGATTGGTAGATGTGATCGGCGCAACTCGTGGGCCGAAGGGCCTGTTTGTGCTGTATTGTTCTATGTTCTATGTTCTAGGTGTTGGTTTAATTTGATTTGATTTAATTTGATTTGATTCATTATTTTTACATGTATTATCATACAGTGAAAAGTATTGTTTCGTGCGCGCTATACAGACAAAAAGTACCGTTCATAGAGAAGGAAACGAGAGATTGCAGAATGTAATATTACAGTAATAGCTAGGGTGTAGAGAAAGATCAACTTAATGCAAGGTAGGTCCATTCAAAAGTCTGACAGCAGCAGGGAACGAGCTGTTCTTAACTAAGTTCTTGGGTGAGTTCCTGAAGGGAATAAAATACACAGTTGCAGGAAAAGTGCAGGAATGTGGGACTAGCTGGTCTGACCTTATAGAGAGTCAGAACAGATAAGCCAAGTCAAATGGCCTCTTTCCATGCTGTATTCATTCTATGATTCTGTGACCACCCCCTTCCCCCCCACCCGGACCTCAGCATGAGAAGCACTGGGCTCTGGGAGTTCAGCTTTGCTGCAAGTAACTTATCCTCGGTTAGCTCTTAAAGGGCTACACTTCATCACTAAAGGGACAATTAGATTTGAGGGCATAAAAGTGACAAATAGTTCACAATAACATATTTGTATATGGTGAACAAATAAGTGGGATTTTCCAGACCCACCACGTTGCATTTTCCAGCAGCAGATATGGCTCAGCATTAGCCGCCGGCATTATCTTCCAGTCCAAAGTCTATGGCGTTTTGTGTGGCTCATCTGCCCCACCATGGAAGGATCGCTTTCGGTGTACTGGAAGTTTCTACTGGCAGTAAGGGCAAGAAAATCCCTCCCATTGAGTGTTGGGTGAACCTACACCTCAGGGACCATGGCGGTTCAAGCAGGCAGTTCACCAGCACCTTCTGAAGGGCAATATGGGATGGACAATAAAGGCCAGATACTCAGTGACACCTACATCCTGCAAAATTGAACTTTGTTTTCAAAAAATTGGCGGTCATCCATCCTCCAGTCAAGGAACCAGCACAACTACTGCTCCATACTTTTGTGACCACCAGACTATTTATCAATGTCCTCCTGGTGACCTCCCACCAGCCAGTCTCTGTACATATCCACACATTCAAAGCACTGCCACTTATATCCCTACTCACACCAAATCGCATTTGCCATAACACATCGGAGCAGCAATAGGTCATTCGATCCATCAAGTCTGCTCTGCCTTCGGTGAGATTATGAGTGATCTGATACGATAATCCCCGATTCTATTTTCCCACCTTATCCCCATAACCCTCGATTCCCTTACTGATTAAAATGGAGGGTCACCTGCCAATCTGCGATCAGTGAGGGGGAAGAAGGGGGGATAGGGGGTCACAATCGGTGTGGGTAGCGGAGAGTGTGGGTGGATATGTGGTATAGTTATGTTGTGGGGGTGGGGGTGATATCTGTGGGGGCCATCGCTCCCACTTTATGCTGCTGGGCCGCTTTAGCCACTTTCTGCTACCTGGGGCGATGTGACAGAGACACGTTTTTCAAATGTTCTCTCGCTGTGCGTGCACAGTTGAAGACCCCCGATCAGAGCTGCGACTTTTCGGGCACAGTAAGCTCTGCCCGCAGTATGATTCAGGCCCACGATACTTTTTTTCAGGGAGAGTGTGCCTGAGGACAGGTTCCCAAGTCAGATCTGAATTGTGCCCAGATTCAGCACTTAGAATCAAAATGGAAAAATCAGGTCCATAGCACCTAAGCCAGGAATCGAGCCCATGTCCATACTATGAGACAGCAGTGCCCAGCACTGTAAGCCCCCTGACAAAATGAAGCTACATTAAGAGAAGTTGTTGCTTCTGTCCTTATCTGACCTCTGCTTCACTTCCAAACTCCAGTAATACAATCCAAAGCTTCACAATCCCCTACATAAGAGCATTTGCTTCTTCTCTATCCGAAATCTCAAGGCTACCCAGTTGCTGCAAAAGGTTTCTCTCGACCTAATCTCTCCCAGCCTTTCAAAGTTTTCAATATTTCTGTCAAATCACCAAGTCCTGATGGAGCTGCACACCACATTTCCTCCAGCCTGACCTCTCTTCTTCATTCTCCGGATTGTGGGCATTGCTCACAACACCAACATTTATTTTGGAAAGTCTCAGCATCTGTGGTGAGAGAATAGAGCCAATGTTTCGATTCTGTAGTCAGAGCTCTGACGAAGGGTCATCCAGGCTCGAAACGCTGGCTTTATTGTCTCTCCACAGAAGCTTTAGACCTGCTGAGATTTTCCAGCATTTTCTGTTTTTGTTTCAGATTCCAGCATCTGCAGTCATTGAGTCATAGAGTCATAGAAGTTTACAGCATGGAAACAGGCCCTTCAGCCCAACTTGTCTGTGCTACCCTTTGTCTTAAAAACCCTTAAGCTAATCTCAATTGTCTGCATTTGGCCCATATCCTTCTATACCCATTTTACCCATGTAACTATCTAAAGATAAAATTGTACCCACCTCTATTACTACCTCTGGCAGATTGTACCAGACACTCACCACCCTCTGTGTGAAGAAAATTTACCCTCTTTTCACTCTTGTATCTCTCCCCTCTCACCTTATATCTGTGCCCTCTAGTTTTAGACTCTCCTACCTTTGGGAAAAGATAGTGACTATCTAGCTGATCTGTGCCCCTCATTATTTTATAGACCTCTATAATATTACCCCTCAGCTCCTACACTCCGGAGAAAAAAGTCCCAGTCTATCCAGCCTCTCCTTATAACTCAATCCATCAAGTCCCGGTAGCATCCTAATAAATCTTTGCTTCAGTCTGCAGTATTTTGCTTTTACCTGACATTTATTTTGTTTGACAAAGAGGACCTCGAACCGTTTGTAACTGTTTTTCTACAACGGAGTCAACTAGGCTGCTCTGGGACTGGGGTCCTTGGTGCAGATCATGTAAGGTTTCCTTCCCCAGAGGACACTAGTGAAACAGTAGCTTGACCTTAACCCCACTTCCTCCAATATGTCACTGAGCCGAGTTTGAAAGGGATGTGAAGTGTAGGATGTGGGCGTCACTGGCAAGGCCAGCATCTTTTGTCCATCCCTCACCCCTCCAATCATCCACCCTCCAATCAAGGCACCAGCACAACCACTGCTCCACGCTTTTGTGATCACCAGCAGTAGCTTGCTAGACCATCTCAAAGGCGAGTTATGAGTCAATAACATTACTGTAGGTCAGAGCAGGAAAGGATGATGGATTTCCTTCACTATCGAGCATTAGTGAGCCAGATGGGTTTTTATTAGTTTAGTTTATTTACTAATGTCACAAGTAGGCTGACACTAACACTGCAATGAAGTTATCATGAAAACCCCCTAGTCGCCACAGTCCGGCACTGTTTGGGCACGCTGAGGGAGGATTTAGCATGGCCAATGCACCCTAACCAGCCTGTGGGAGGAAACCGGAGCACCCGATAGAAACCCACGTGGGAGAATGTGCAAACTCTGCCCAGACAGTGACTCAAGCCAGGAATTGAACCTGCGTCCCTGGTGCTGTGAAGCAGCAGTGCTAACCACTGTGCTACATTTTACAATAACTGATGATAGTGCCATGCTCACCCATTCCTGAGACTGGCTTCATATTCCAGATTTATTACCTGAATTCCAATTCCACCACCTTCCGGGGTAGTTGGGGAGGGTGGTGGAGAATTTAATCTCACGTCCTCAGATCTAGGTCCCTGCATTACTGGTCCAACTTCATTACCAGTAAGGGTAAAATTAATCATACCATTTTCAGGTGACGTCTGCCTTCTCGAACAGAGATCATCATTTATTCCTCCTCCTTTATTTTTCTACCCATGTCATCAAAACTGCCACAATTCATCATCTCAAAGTCATGATGGAGTTATATAGAACTTTGGTGAGCTGGAATACTGTGTGCAGTTCTGGCCACCACATTATAGGAAGCATATGAAGCTCTGGAGGGAATGCAGAGGAGATTCACCAGGATGCTGACTGGAACTTCAGTAATAAAGAGAGGTTGGACAGGCTTGAGTTGTTTTCTCTGTCGGTATAAATAAACCTGTTGGATTTAACCTGGTGTTGTGAGACTTCTTATTGTTTTCTCTGGAGCATAGAAGACTGAGGGAGCAACCTGATTGAGAAAAACAAGATTATGAGGGGCGTGGGCAGAATGGATAGGGAGCAGCTTAGCTGAAGGTTCAGTTACGAGGAGACACAAGTTAAAAGTGAGGTTTAGGGAGGATTCTTTACCCAGAAGGTGGTGATGGTTTGGAATGCCCTGCTTGGGAGAGTGATGGAGGTGGGATGCCTCACATCCTTTGCAAAGTACCTGGATGAGCACTTTCCACTTCATAACACTCAGAGCTGTGGGCCAAGCGCTGGTAAGTGGGATTAGGTCGGGACCTTACATGCATCGGTGCAGACTTGATGGGCCAAAGGGCCTCTTCTGCACTGTCTGTGATCTTGGTGTAGTTTGTGAGATCTTGCTTTGCACAGAAAAGCTGCTGACATTGTGACAACGGCAACACTTCAAAAAGTCCGCCAGTGTCTGTAAAGTGCTTCGAGGCAACTGAGTGTGTGACAAAATTTAACCTTTATCGATAATATAAAGATGTCAGTAAAAACCCACCTTTTCTTTTAGCTGGAGTGCCAGTGACTCAGGCCAGGTTCCAATCACTGGCTGCGTGATTACAGTAAGGGGAATAATGACGGGCACTGATTCAAAATGCTGAAACCTGACTCTACTTGCAGACATCCTACATCACACTCTTGTCGTCCTCCAGCAAGCTGAGAGTAACTTGATGTGGGCTCAGCTTTAGGCTGAGAACACTGGGGACCTCACATTGACATCACCAGAGCAAGGTTGTGTGTGGACGATCAGCAGCAGATCCGACACGTTTGTCAAACATTGGCTTCTGCACCCTCTGACTCACCAAACTCAGCAAGCCCGGGTGAAACAAGAAACCAGTTACAAGAAATTTGCCGAGGAAAGGATCTGTGACCGTTTCCAGAGGGCTAGAACACAAGAGAAGGGATGTACTGCTGAGGCTCTGGTCAGTACCCATTTGGAATATTGTATGTGAGCAGTTTTGGGCCCCACGCCTAAGAAAGTATGTGCTAGCCTTCACAACACAAGACAGCTCAGAATCGCTGAGCAGAGACTGATAGCCAAGTTTCACACACACGAGGACGGCCTCACCAGGATCTTGGGCTCGTGTCACTCTATCTGTAACCCCCATGACTTGCCTGGGTTTGCAAATCTCACCAACTGTCCTGGCTTGAGTCAATACACATCTCCTTAACCTATGCTTAACCCTCGCCCAGTCACATTGTCTGTACCTTTAAGACTTATTACCCGTAAAGACTCACATTTCAACCATTATTTTGTAAATTGAGTTTGTATCTTTATATGCCCTGTTTGTGAACAGAACTCCCACCTACCTGATGAAGGAGCAGCGTTCCGAAAGCTAGTGGCTTGCGCTACCAAATAAACCCATTGGAGTTCAACCTGGTGTTGTGTGATTTCTTACTGTGCTTACCCCAGTCCAACGCCGGCATCTCCATACCTCGGAGTAGGTCCAGAGGAGGTTCACAAGAATGATCCCAGGAATGAGGAGAGCTTGTGGTATGAGGAGCGAGTGAGGCATCTGGGTCTGCGCTCCAGGGAGTTTAGAAGGATGACAGGGAATCTTATTGAAGCTTACAGAATACTGAGAGACTTAGATAGAGCGGACATGGAGAGGGTTTATCTACGAGTGGGAGAGACAAGAATCCGAGGATAGAACCCTCCTTTAAAACTAAGATGAGGAGGCATTTCTTCAGCCAGAGGGCAGTGAATCTGTGGAACTCTTTGCCACACAGGGCTGTGGACGCCAGGTCATTGAGTGTGTTTAAGAACAAAAAACAAAGAACAAAGAAATCACGTCACAGGGACAGGCCTTTTGACCCTCTAAGCCTGCACCTACAATGCTGCCCACCCGAACTAAAACCCCCTATCCTTCTGAGGACCATATGCCTCTATTCCCATCCTATTCATGTGTTTGTCAAGATGCCCCTTAGAAGTCACTCCTATATCTGCTTCTGCTATCTCCCCTGGCAACAACTATTCCATAAAAAAGCTGCTTTGTACATCTCCTTGCCCATTGGACCTTAAACCTGTGTCCCCTGGTAACTGACTCTTCCACCCTGGGAAAAAGCTTCTGACTATCCACTCTGTCCATGCCCCTCACAATCTTATACACTTCTATCGGGTTGCCCCTCAACCCCCCTCACTCCAGTGAGAACAAAGCAAGTTTCTCCAACCTCTCCCCATAGCTAATGCTCTCCATTCCAGGCAACGTTCTGGTAAATCTTTTCCGTACCCTCTCCGTAGCCTCTACATCTTTCTGGTAGAGTGGCGACCAGAATTGAACACTATATTCTGAGTGCGGCCTAACTAATAAAGCTGCAGAGCGATTGGTCAATTTTTAAATTCAGTACCGCAAAATCAGAGATAGATAAGTTCTTGATCAATAAAGGAATCAGGGGAGAAGGCAGGAGAATGGGAATGAGAATCATATCAACCATAATTGAATGGCACAACAGTCTCAATGGGCCAAATGGCCTAATCATGCCTCTATATCTGATGGTCTTATGGTATAGAGTGACCTCTACTACCTAGAAAGGACAAAGGCAGCAGATACATGGGAACACCACCAACTCAAGTTCCCCTCCAAGCCACTTGCTGTATATTTTTGATTTTGATTTAACTTGATTTACTCTGGTCATATTAGGGACGGCACGGTGGCACTGTGGTCAGCACTACTGCCTCACAGCGCCAGGAACCCAGGTTCGATTCCTGTCTTGGGTTACTGCCCGCACGTCCTCTCTGTGTCTGCGTGGCTTTCCTCCCACCCTCCAAAGATGTGCAGGTTAGGTTGACTGGCCGTGCTAAATTGCCTCTTAGTGTCAGGGGAGTTAGTAAGTAAATAAATAGGTGTGCGGGGATGGGCTGGAGTGGGATTGTGGTCTGTACAGACTTGATGGGCT
Organism: Sphyrna mokarran; assembly: GCA_024679065.1. Taxonomy (NCBI): domain Eukaryota; kingdom Metazoa; phylum Chordata; class Chondrichthyes; order Carcharhiniformes; family Carcharhinidae; genus Sphyrna; species Sphyrna mokarran. Next base: position 7,889,299 of record JAGIQG010000001.1, read on the forward strand.
GAATGGCCTCCTTCTGCACTGTAGGATTCTACGTAGTGGGATACAGTGAAAAGTGTTAGCAGGAATGTCCCAGCCGTGTGTTTCCCACCAGCGGGAGGTGGCATATCATTTGCCAGAGGTTGGATTCTCTGGTCCCGCCACTGACAAAGGGAATTCCCATCGATGTCACCCCACCCCGGCAAGAAACCTGGGCTGCGGCAAGACTGGAGAATCCTACCAGCGGAATGTCTGGAGAATTGTTTCTTGCATACTATACAGACAAAGAGGATCATTCATAAAGTACATCGGGGAGAAGAAAGGAGAGGGTGTGGAATGGAGTGTAGAGGGTAGAGAAAGGTCAACTTAATATGTGATAGAACCATTCAAAAGTCTGATGGCTGCAGGTAAGAAAAGGTATTCCTGGTGTTCTTAAGGCAGTTGGTACATATTCTCAGACATTTGTATCTTTTACCAATGGAAAATTGGTAAATTGGTATTCCATTACCAATGGAAATTGTGCACATTGTTGATGTATTTCTCTTTTATCCTACAGGTGCTTTGGTCCACCTTGTTGTCCAACGAGGGGCATACACGCGATGGGTCATGAGAGGGCTGCTCTTGGATTTTTCGCGAGTAGCCTATTGCTTCACGTCATTAGTGTACGCTTAAACTGGACCAGTTGATGGGCAACACGACAGCTCAGTGACTATCGCTGTTGCTGTGCAGATACATGGATTTGGGCCTGTGTCTGCGGGAGTTTGCGCGTTCTCCCCGTGCTTGCGTGGGTTTTCTCCAGGTGCTCCGGTTTCCTCCCACAGCCCAAAGATGTGCTCTTAGGCTGAAACAAATTGTCCCTAAATTGTCTCCCCAACGTGGTTCCAATGCAGATTTCCATAAACATAGACAAGGGTCATGGGTGGAATTAGGAACATTAAAATGGCGGCGCAGGCTCGTTGGGCCAAAGGGCTTGTTTCCCATGTTGTGTTGTTCTTTGTTCTTTGAAAAAGGTCGGAGGGAGTATGTCTAGGGTGCGTGGTATCCTTGATTATTAAGCGATTTCTTCCCAGCAGCTGAACAGAGACACTTTAAGAGAACACATCCATCACATCATCGATCATTTGATGGGGTTACTGTGCAGTGTAAAATTGCAGCCTATAGTGCTAACATTCCCTGAATAAAGCTGTTAGTTGTGTTAAACATTGACAGTATCTGAAAGTCAATCCTTAAAATTTCTCGCTCTCGCCTTGAACCTGTGCCCCTGTGTAATTGACACTTCCACCCTGGGAAAAGGCCCCTGACTATCCACCCTCTTTATGCCTCTCATAGTTTTGTAGACCTCTATCAGAAGCTACCTGTGAGGGCAATGGACAGACTTGCTGTAGTAACTGAGAGGAAATATAACTTCTAGTAAGTACAAGTGAGCCACATTACAACTGATAGTGTGATCCTCAGCTCCCATATTCCAGCGAAAACAATCCCAGTTCATTCATAGCCAACGCTTGAGACCAGGCAACATCCTGGTGACCCTTCTTTGTACTCTCTCCAAAGTTTCCACATTCTTCTGGATGGCGACCAGAACCGCATACGATACTCCAAACGTAGCCTGACCAAGGTTTTATATAGCTGTAACATGATTTGCCAACTCCTGAACTCAATGCTCAGCTGATGAAGGGTAAGCACGCTATATGCCTTCAAAAGCCATCAACGGGATTATTGATTTGATTTGATTTGATTTGATTTATTATTGCCACATGTATTGTGTACAGTGAAAGATACTGTTTCTTGCACGCTATAGAGACAAAGCATACCATTCAAGAGAAGGAAAGGAGAGAGCACAGAATATAGTGTTACAGCCATAGCTAGGGTGTAGAGAAAGATCAACTTAGTGCGAGATAATTCCATTCAAAAGTCTGACAGCAGTAGGAAAGAAGCTGTTCTTAGTCAGTTGGTACGTGACCTCAGACCTTTGTATCCTTTTCCCAAAGGAAGGAGGTGGAAGAGAGAATGTCCAGAGTGCGTGGGGCCCTTAATTACGCTGGCTGCTTTTCCGAGGCAGCAGGAAGTATAGACAGAGTCAATGGATGAGAGAGTGGTGATAGATTGGGCTACGTTCACAACCCTTGGTATTCCTTGCAGTCTTGGTTAGAGCAGGAGCCATACCAAGCTGTGATACAACCAGAAAGAATGCTTTCTATGGTGTATCTGTAAAGGTTGGTGAGAGTGGGAGCAGATTTTCCTAGACTTCTGAGAAAATTAAGGTGCTGGTGGGCTTTCTTAACAGTAGTGTGGTTTGATCTGGCCTATACATGGCTCCTGACAATATGTTTGACTCTAAAATACCTTCTGAAATGAGTCATAGAGGTTTACAGCATGGAAACAGGCCCTTCGGCCCAACTTGCCATCCTTTTTTTGAAACCCCTAAACTAATCCCAATTGCCCACATTTGATTCATATCCTTTTGCACTCATCGTACCCATGTAGCTAATACTAATTGACTTGTCAACTTTAAGGGCATTCAAATGTTGATAGGCATATGGATAATATTGGAATAGTTTAGGTTAGAAGGTCATTAGACTGGTTCCACAACATTGAGGGCTGAAGGGCCTGTACTGCGCTGTAATGTTCTATGTTCTATGTTCTAATGTAAATAGAGGGCAGTGAGGAATGGGGAATAAATATCGGCCCAGCCAGCGACACACATATCCCGTAAAATGAATTTTAAAAAATACTGGGGGTGTCAGCCTGGATCTGATGCTCCGGATTTACCCTATGGGACCAGAACTCACGATCTGCAGCCTCAGAGTACGTCTGTCACCCACTGAGACACAGCCTGGTACAAAGAATGGTGCTGGTCAGCTGCTGGCAGACGCAAAGGGAAAAGGGTTTCCCCTTTTTTTCCCCCTTCACAACAGCAGCAAATGCAGAAGACAACCTTCTGCGAAACGGGACCATTCCCCGTTCTGAGTACAGGCAGTCCCAGCAAGTGGAGATCGGGGTAGAATCCTGGAATGATATCCTGTAGGACATTCGCGGTTGCTGGATGCGACTAGCGCACCTTCATCACCTACGATCCTGAAAAACACTCCGGCTGCATTGGATTATTAGCCATTCCCGACCCTCCTCCCACCACCCTCCCCCTCCCCCACGCCCTCCACTCCTCCGATGTTAAAATGATGACAGGCACGGAAGGAATGTTCGCATTCCAGTCTGTGAATTAGTCTGGGAATCCTTCCATGAGCTCACATTGTTCACGAAGGAAAACAACAGCGGATATGTGATGGAGCTGGAAACCAGCCCAGTTGGGGAGTCAGGAGTGGAGGTGGGGGAAGCGACTCAGGAGCTGGGGGAGGGGGGTGGGTGAGGGGGTAAGTGAGCTACAATGGTACCTGGCCACAACATCTGAAAGGTGCACAAGAGGAAAGAAGTCATTGCTCACAAGTCACTCCCCGCCCTGAATCTTTAACGTGACTACTGACCCACACATCAGTGAGCAGTTATTATTGAGTAAGTGCGCTGGCACTTGATGGCATTGTCCATCACGCAAACCAGCCTTTCATCCACTCACTCTGTCTATACTTCCCGCTGCCTCGGCAAAGCAGCCAGCATAATTAAGGACCCCACGCACCCCGGGCACACTGTCTTGCCCCTCTTTCCGTCGGGAAAAAGATACAAAAGTCTGAGTTCACACACCAACTGACTGAAGAACAGCTTCTTCCCTGCTGCCATCAAGCTTTTGAATGGACTTATCTTGCATTAAGTTGATCTTTCTCAACACTCTGGCTTTGACTGTAATATTACATTCCGCACTCTCTCCTTTCCTTCTTTATGAACGGTATGCCCTGTGTAATACACAAGAAATAATACTTTTCATTGTATGCTAATATATGTGACAATAATAAATCAAATCCAATCAAATCCATGACCAGTTGCTGACAATGGAGAGTAGATTGATTGGATGGTAATTGGCCAGGTTGGATTTGCCCTCCTTGGTGTGTACGGGACGTACCTGGGCAAATTTCTACATTGTTGGCTAGATGCCAGTGTTGTAGCTATACTGGAAGAGCTCAGCTCGGGGAGCGCCAAGTTCGAGAGCACAAGTCTTCAAGGCTGTTGCTTCAATGTTATCAGGGCCCATTACTGCCTTTGAAATATCAAGGGCCTTCAGCCATTTCTTGATATCACATGGAGTGAATCGAATTGACTGGAGACCGACATCTGAGATACGAGAGGCCTCCAGAGGAGGTTGAGATGGATCACCCACTCAGCACTTCTGGCTGAAGTTGTCAGCAACTCGTTACAATGCGCTGGGCTCCTCCATCATTAAGGATGGGGATTTTATGGAGCCTCCTTCACTAATTAATTATTTAATTGTCCACTGCTATTCAAGGTATTGATCTGCATTGTGCCCAGAAAAGGCATGAGTTGGATTAGCTGGATTTCACTCTCCTTGGCAAGTTCGGCAAACGATCACCCCTTCTTGCGGAGCATTCCCATCTCTCCGGCAGAAGGTCACACCAACATGAATCAGAGGTCATTGAAGCTCCAGGGTGGGGTGGGGGCATGGCTGCAGCACCCACCTAGCAGCAGGCACCAGACACTCTGGCAATGCCAGTTGGGCACAGCCAGTGTGCCAAGGCAGTGCTAAGGGGGCAGGGCCTGAGTGGGAGCTTTGATGGGGAACTATGCAGGGTGGGCTATGAAATTGGAGGAGGTGCTATGCAGGGAGGGTCGTGTGGGAGGTTATGTACAAAGAACAAAGAACAAAACAGCACGGGAAACAGGCCCTTCGGCCTAACGAGCCCGCACCGCCACCTCGATGTTCCCACCTCTACCCGCGACCCCTGTCCATGTTTATAGATCTATGGATTAAAAACCAAATTTGAGACAATTTAGGGAGAATTTGTTTTGCCAATTAGCCTAAGAGCACATCTTTGGGATGTGGGAGGAAACCGGAGCTCCCGGAGAAAACCCACGCAAGCACGGGGAGAATGCGCAAACTCCCACAGGCACAGACCCAAATCCACGTATCTGCACAGCACAGCGATAGTCACTGAGCTGTCGTGATGCCCATCAGATGATCCAGGTCAAGCGTACACTAACAACGTGAAGCAGTAGGATACTCTCGAAAAAGATCCAAGAGCAGCCCTCTCACGACCCATCGCGTGTATGCCCCTCATTAGATAAGGTGGACCAAAGCACCTGTAGGATAAAAACAAGTCCATCAATATCATCATCTATTTACACACTTCCCAGGGACTCCCAAGGCTCTTGATCCCTATTTTAAATCAGTTTTCTATACCCCTCCATTCCCATTCTGTCATGTGCCCATCTAAGTATTTCTTAAATGACTCCAGAGGTAGGGGTGTGTCATGTCGCAGTTGATGATGGGGCAACATTACAGGGCTCATGAAGAGGGGGGAGTTTTGGAAGTCAAAATGGGGAGCATTTTAGGAGGTATTTTGAGGATCATGATGACAGAATGTGTCAGAGATCAGAATGAGACTGCATAGTGGCACTGCTACCTCACAGCGCCAGGGACCCGAGTTCCATTCCTGGTTTGGGTCACTATCTGTGTGGAGTCTGCATGTTCTGCCCATGTCTGCGTGGGTGTCCTCCGGGTGCTCCGGTTTCCTCCCACAGTCTGAGGTGCATTGGCCACGCTAAATTCTCCTTTAAGGTCAGGAGGATTAGCCGGAAAGGGTTAAGGGATAAGGCTAGGATGGGATTGTGGTTGGTGCAGGCTCAATGGGCTGAATGGCCCCCTTCTGCACTGCAGAGTTTCTACGCTGGGAGGGTGGGAGGGCATGTTGGGAGTCAGACAGGAGCATCCATAGAAAAGGCCCCAAAGTCCCAATGGCTGGTAGCTTGGGCAGACAGATGGCAGATGGAATTCAATCCTGATAAATGTGAGGTGATGCATTTCGGGAGAAAGAATGTAGGGGGGAGGTATATGATAAAGGATAGACCTATTAAGAGTATAGAAACGCAAAGGGACCTGGGGGTGCAGGAGAACAAGTCTCTGAAGGTGGCAGAGCAAGTGGAGAAGGTTGTGAAGAAAGCATATGGTATGTTAGCCTTTATATGAAGGGGTATAGAGTACAAGAGCTGGCCTTTAATGTTGCAGTTGTATAAAACGTTGGTTAGACCTCATTTGGAATACTGCGTCCCCCGTTCTGGTCGCCCTACTACCGGAAGGATGTGGGGACTCTGGAGAGAGTGCAGAGGAGGTTTACCAGGATGCTGCCTGATATGGAAGGTCTGAGTTACGAGGAGAGGTGAGGCAAATTGGGACTGTTTTAAACATAGAACATAGAACAATACAGCACAAATAGGCCCTTCAGCCCACGAGTTGCGCTGATCACATCTACCAATCCACAGATATCTATAACCCCCTATTCTATTCTTTTCCATATACTCATCCAGAAGTCTTTTAAAAGACCCCAGTGAGTTTGCCTCAACAACCTCCGATGGCAGTCGGTTCCATTCACTCACCACCTTCTGAGTGAAAAACCTACCCCTGACATCTCCTTTGTATTTGCTTCCCTGCACCTTAAATCTGTGTCCTCTCGTAGTGACCATTTCAGCTCGGGGAAATAGTATCTGAGAGTCCACCCTATCTATTCCTCTCAACATTTTATAAACCTCTATCAGGTCGCCTCTCAACCTACGTCTCTCCAGTGAGAAGAGTCCCAGCTCCTCAACCTATCTTCATAAGGCCTGCCTCCCAATCCAGGCAGCATCCTTGTAAATCTCCTCTGCACTCTCTCAATAGCCTCTACATCCTTCCTATTATGAGGCGACCAGAACTGCACACAATACTCCAACTGGGGTCTGACAAGAGTCTTATAGAGCTGCATCATTACCTCTTGACTCCTAAACTCTATTCCTCGATTAATGAAGGCCAGTCCACTGTACGCCTTCTTGACCACTTAGAAAGACGTAGACTTAGAGGAGATCTAATAGAGGTGTACAAGATTATGAGGGGTATAGATAGAGTAAACAGGGTTAAGCTCTTTCCTAGGATGGACTCGAACGGCACAAGGGGTCATGGACTTAGGGCGAGGGGGGTAAGGTATAATTTGGATGCTAGAGGGAGTTTTTTCACACAGAGGGTGATGGGGGTATGGAATGCGCTGCCAAGTAAAGTGGTGGAGGCAGGTACTCTGGAATTATTTAAGAAATAATTAGATGGGCACATGAACAGAATGGGAATGGAGGGGTATAGAAAACTGATTTAAAATAGGGATCATGAGCCTTGGGAGTCCCTGGGAAGTGTGTAAATAGATGATGATATTGATGTACTTGTTTTATCCTACAGGTGCTTTGGTCCACCTTGTTGTCTAACAAGGGGCATACACGCTATGGATCATGAGAGGTCTCTTGGATTTTTTTTCGAGAGTATCCTAGTGCTTCACTTCGTTAGTGTACGCTTGACCTGGACCATTTGATGGGCAACACGACAGCTCAGTGACTATCGCTGTGCTGTGCAGATACATGGATTTGGGCCTGTGTCTGTGGGAGTTTGCGCATTCTCCCTGTGCTTGTGTGGGTTTTCTCCGGTGCTCCGGTTTCCTCCCACATCCCAATGATGTGCTCTTAGGCTAATTGGCAAAACAAATTCTCCCTAAATTGTCTCAAATTTGGTTTTTAATCCATAGATCCATAAACATGGACAGGAGTCGCGGGTAGAGTTGGGAACATCGGGGTGGCGGTGCGGGCTCGTTAGGCCGAAGGGCCTGTTTCCTGTGCTGTTTTGTTCTTTGTTCTTTGCTTTTGATGGGGAGAGATCAGGACAACGTGCTGATGATGGCTGGCGAGGGGGAGGGGGGTGGGGGGGGGTGGGGGGGGGTGGGGGGGTGGTGTTGGTGTGTCCTCATATGGCACCAGCATGCTCCGGAACCAGACTCACCAGAAACACCCCGCCCCTTGCCCTCCAACCCCCACAGCCCCCACTCCTGCACCAGTGCAAAATTCCCAACTCTCCATAGAGGTAACTGAATGTGGGACAGTGGCGATGTGCATTGCACCTGAGAGACCAGCCCGGATTATTACTTCCTTATTCCAGCTGTTAGGATACATTTTCTTCATCCATTAAGACAAATGTCCAGTCAGTGATTAAGCTGTGTCTTACAGGAGGAGAGGTTCAGAGTTGGTGAGGTTTAAGTATGGATTCTCAGTTTTTAAGACCTCGGAAACTCGGGCAACAGCCACCAACAGCATAGCAAAGGAAATCAGGGATAAAAGACTGGAATTGGGGAAATTCAGAGATCTCAGATGAACGTAGGGATGAAGGAGGTTACAGCAGACAGGGCACTGGCAGAGGCTGATGAGGGCACATTAAATTATATAAAACTTACAGCAAAGCTGCTTTACGCAAATTTCCACACAAGCCTCCTCTCATCCAATTTCATCTCATCCTTCTGTCACTTAACTTCCATCTCAAAGCCTCATATTCTAACTCCTCTCTAGGTATAGAAATGTCTCCTGAATTCTTTATTGGCTTTATTAGCTTCTGTGTATGAACCCTAACTCAAATCTCTAGAAAAAGCAGCTTCTCAATACTTACCCTGTGAAAATCCTTTCGTAATTTCAAAGGCATCACTCAGCTTCACCTTTTCCTGAGAATAGACGGCAGGCCTGATCATTATGTTGTGTTAATTGCTAATAGCATTCATTTCACCATTAGAGAGATGCTAGCAAATGTATTTGGTCAGAATGCTGAATATAGGAATTGGGACGTCTTGTTGAGTTTGTACGGGATCTTGATCAATTGGGCCAGCAGGCTGATGAATGGCAAGTGGAGTTTAATTTAGATGAATGTGAGGTGATGCATTTTGGTAGACTGAACTGGGGCAGGACTTACTTAGTTAATGGTAAGGCGTTGGGGAGATTATAGAATAAAGAATCTAGGGGGTACAGGTTCATAGCACCTTGAAAGCGGAGCTACAGGTGGACAGAGTGGTGAAGAAGGCATTCAGCATGCTTGGTTTCATTGGTCAGAACATTGAATTCAGGAGTTAGGACATCTTGTTGAAGTTGCATAAAACATTGGTAAGGTCACACTTGGAATATTGTGTACAATTCTAGACACTCCATTGTTGAAAGGATATTATTAAACTAGAAAGGATGCGGAAAAGATTTACTAGGATGCTACCAGGACTTGATAGCTTGAGTTATAAGGAGAGGCTGAATAGACTGGGACTTTTTTTCCCCTGGGGTGTAGGAGGCTTAAGGTGATCTTATGGAGGTCTATAAAATGAGAGGCATAGATAAATAGTCAACATCTTTTCCCAAAGATAGGGGAAGTCTAAAGCTAAAGGGCTTGGGTTTAAATGAGAAGAGAGACACACAAAAGGGTCCAGAAGGGCAAATTTTTCACACAGAGGATGGTGAGTGTCTGGAACAAGTTTCCAAAGGTGGTAGTAGAGGCAGGTACAATTCTGTCTTTGAAAAGCGTTTAGATAATTATGTGGGTACAATGGATATAGAGGGATACGGGGCAAATGTAGGGAATTGGGATTAGCTTAATGAAAAAAACTGGATGGCATGGATGAGTTGGGCCAAAGGGCCTGTTTCCATGCTGTAAATCTCTATGACTCTATACAATATTATCTGCTTCAAAGAATAAAGGAGATAAATTGCTTAAATTTGTGAGGTCCCAAAGAGTCTCCAGTGTTTTGGTCTCAATCTTCATTGAGTGCTGAGTTCAAAGTCGATGATTTTTCCCCCAGTTTCACACAAAAGAAGTGGCACGGTGGCACAGTGGTTAGCTGTGCACCCGAGTTTGATTCCTGGCTTGGGTCACTCTGCAGAGTCTGCGTCTTCTCCCTGTGTGTGCATGGGTTTCCTATGTGTAATCCGGTTTCCTCCCACAATCCAGAAATATGCCAATTAGGTTGACTGGCAATGCTAAATTGTAACTTAGTGTCAAACGATTAACAGGGTAAATATGTGGGGTCACTGTCTGTGAGGAGTTGGAATATAATCCCAGTGTCTGAGTTTCCTCCGGGTGCTCTGGTTTCCTCTCAGTCTGAAACATCCATAAGATACAGGAGCAGAATTGGCCATTCGGCCCATTGAGTCTGCCCCACCATTCAATCATGGCTGTTATGATTCTGATCTTCATTCTCCTGCTTTCTTCTCGTAAGCCTTGATCCCTATCTATCTCTATCTTAAAGGTGTCAGTGTTGTGATCTGGCGTTCTTACTGTGTCTTAAAGATTTTCAATGACCTGGCCTTCACAGCCCTTTGTGGCAATGGATTCCACAGATTCACCAGACGGATTTGATACATTGACCATGCTAAAGTCTCCCTCAATGTACACTAACAGGCGCCAGAGTTTGGCGACTAGAGGAATTTCACAGTAACTTCATTGCAGAGTTGTAAGCCTGCTGGTGACACTAATAAATAAACTTACATGGTTGGACTGGTGAGTTGGTGTTGAAGATCAGCCCTGATCTTAATGAATGTGAAGCAGGTCAGTTTGCTCAGGTTCCCTTTGCTTAAGCTCTAATGTGTTCACAGTCACATCCAGTCTCGTTCATTCACCAACCCCCACACTCACACTCACATTCTCTTTCACGCTCACACGTGCACTTACACACACAATTTAAGCACGCCACTCAAAGCGAAGGAATCTTTTGTTCATTTTTTACTAAAACAATATTTACCAACAGAAAAAAAAATAGTTTCTTTTTACACTAGACGTCTAATTGCAATCTTAAAATAAAAACACACGACAAATAATCCATATATAGCTTAAAGATAGGAATAGTACAAATTTAAACCAGTTTGCTAGGGCTTCTAAGTTTACGCTGAATATAACCAGCATCAGTAATTGGATCAACATTCAAAGTGCAAAGATTGCAACTCTGTTGCAATCTCTAATCAAGTTATATACCTAGGATGGTACTCAGAGTAAGTTTAAACATATATATACTTTAAGTAGGAACGCAGAATATATATGTGTTTTTTTTTAAAGATAGTCTCTTGTCTTCCGTTGAAAGGTTATCTCTTCCACCAACTTTCTCCCATGTCCTTTCCTCCTCTCTCTTCTCTCTCTTTCTCTCTCCCTCCCTCACTCGCTCCTCAACTTGAGTTGGTCAAATCCTCTTCTCTTCCTTCTCCGCTCCCCTTCCCTTCCATTCGTCCAGAATCCTTTGCCTTCGGAATTCTCTCTTTTTGTAACTCTCGCGTGAAGTTTTCCTTTTCCCCATTCAAAATCGCCATCCTCGTGCCAGACACAACGGAAATTTGCTCAGAGGGATGTTGCGTCTTTATGCCTTGTACATTAGTTTGTCAAAGAGTTTATTTTTAAATTCAGATGTGGTTTTTTTTTGTGTTTAACCATTGTTGCTTCATTGGGGTTTGGTGAGAAGTGGTGGTGAGGCGGGGGTGGGGTGGGGGGTGGGGGTGGGGTGTAGGAGCGGGGCCCCTCCGTTACACCGTGGAGCCCAGCATTGACTCTGTCTCTGGGTCTATCTCGTTCTGATTGGAATCCAGTCCAGAGAATTTGACTTTCAACCCGTCTATGGGGTGAACAACTGGCACTGTCAACATACGGGGAAAAGTCCTGGTGGCCAGCTCGAACCTGCTAGTGCTGGCCAGCTCTATCGCCAGCACTTTCAGAATCAGCTTTGCCAGCTCTTTGCCCAGGCAGCTCCTGATGCCCCCTCCAAAGGGGATGTAACTGAACCGGTCACCTTTGTTCTCGTCTCGATCTTCCCCGAAACGGTCAGGGTCGAAGACCTCAACGTTCTGGAATATGGGCGCCGTATCATGCGTGTCCCGGATACTGTACAGAACGCTCCAGCCTTTGGGAATCTGGCATCCCTGGGAAAAAAAAACAGAAACACAGGCAACGGTTAAACTCCCCGTTCGATCGCTTAAACCCGAAAATCAAGCAGCAAGAGGGTTTTCTTCACTGGTCTGGTGGGTAGCATCCCTGCCTCTGAGACAGAAGATCTAAGTTCGAGTCCCACCATGGCCAAAGAAGGTGTGATACAATGACGCAGTGGGTTAACGCTGCTGCCTCACAGCACCAGGGTTCGATTCTCAGCTTGGGTCCCTGTCTGCGCAGAGTCTATAAATGGGTTAATGTTCATGGAAAAAATCCTTCTCAACACACCAATGGCCGGCGCTAAGAATTGGAGAGACTCTTGATCAGCCACGCTTGATATGGAATGTCACCCCCCCCCCCCCCCTCAAGATATAAGCCCCTAGTGACAGACTAGAGTCAAAGATTTACACATGGAAACAGGCCCAACTTGTCTTTTCTCTTTAAACTGCTAAACTAATCCCAATTGCCCATATCCCTCTATACCCACAGAAACTCTCCAGTACAGAAAAAGGCCATTCGGCCCATTGAGTGTGCAGCTACCACAATCCCACCCAAGCCCTATTCCCCCCCACCACATCCCTACATATTTTACCCACTAATCCCTCTAACCTACGCATCTCAGATCACTAAGGGGCAATTTTAGCATGGTCAATCAACCTAGCACACACATCTCTGGACTGTGGGAGGAAACTGGAGCACCCCGAGGAAACCCACGCAGACACGGGGAGAATGTGCAAACTACACACAGACAGCGGCCCGGGAATCAAATCCAGCTCCCTGGAGCTGTGAAGCAGCAGTGCTAACCACTGTGCTGCCGTGCTGCCTGTGTAACTGTCTAAATGCTTGTTAAAGGACAAAATTGTGTCCATCTCTGCAATACCTCTGGCAGCTTGTTTCAGACACTCACTACCCTCTGTGAGAAACAATTGCCCCTCTGGACCCTTTTGTATCTCTCCCCTCTCACCTTAAACCTATGCCTCTAGTCTTAGACTCCCCTACCTTTGAGAAAAAGATATTGACTATCTAGCTGATCTGTGCCCCTCATTATTTTAAGATCACCCCTCAGCCTCTTACGCTCCAGCGGAAAAATGTCCCAGTCTATCCAGCTCCTCCTTATAATTCAATCCATCAAATCCTGGTAGCATTCCAGTAAATCTTTTCTGCAATCTTTCTAGTTTAATAATATCACTAGTGACCTGGTCTGGGAATTACTAACAGACAAAAGACTGCCTTCATCACTAGGTGAGGGAAAGGAATTGGGATTCAAATTACCTCACTGGCCCAGAGACAATGTTCCAATATAAAAACATATGAATTTCTATAGCACTTTTCACAATCTCGAGCCCAAATTGCTTCATGGTCAATGAGGTAATTTTGAGGTGGAGTTATTTTGTACTGTAGCCAATCTGCACACAGCAAGGTTCCCCAGTTAATCTCTTCCAGTGAATATTCACCATAAAGAATGTCCCCAACTGTTTGCATCAACCTGTCAGGACAGCTCGGGCCTTATTCCGAGGCCTCACATGGTGACCAGCACATCAGGCAACTCCCCACAGACACACACTGCAATGGAATGAGCTCGCATCTCCAGACTGGGGTAAAATAAAACGCATCGACCACAATGCTGTGGGCAATGAAAGGAAAAGCCCTGTCGCATTAGCCCCCTTCTCAAGGTCAATTAGAGATGCGCAATAAACATTGGCCTAGCCAGTCATACCCCACATAGAACATAGAACACTACAGCACAAACAGGCCCTTCGGCCCACACGTTGTGCCGATCACATCTATACCTAATTCTTACCTAATTAGTAGTTTGTAATTCCTTCACATTCATGAAAGAATTACGAACTACTACCACCCTTGCAGTGTAGTTACACCCACAGTTAGGGAGAGATTTTGACCCAGCGACAGTGAAGGAACGGTGATATATTTCCAAGTCAGGATGGTGAGTGATTTGGAGGGGAAACTCCAAGTATTGATAATGTACCCAGATATCTGCTGCCCTTGTCCTTTAGATGGTAAAGGCTGTGGGTTTGGAAGGTACTGCTGAAGGAGCCTTGAAAGTTCCTGTAGTGCATCTTGTAGATGGTACACACCCTTTACCATGATGCATCAGTGGTGGAGCGACTGATGGACCACTCTCTGCAACGGCCAGTCCCACATTCTAAACGTTCTCTGATTCTAGAAGTTTCTCCTGAACTCCATACCAATTATTACATGAGAACATAACTTAAGAACATGAAAAATAGCCATGATGTGGAGATGCCGGCATTGGACTGGGGTGGGGCCTCATGACACCCCAGGTTAAAATCCCATCAGTTTATTCGGAATTATCAGCTTTTGAAGCGCTGTTCCTTCACTAGGTGAGCAGAGAGGTAGGTTTCACAAATACGGCACATATAGACAGAGACACAATTGCAAGATAATTACAGATTTGGAGGATGAAGAATGATTGGAATGTGAGTCTTTTTCAGGTAATGGAATCTTTGTAAGTACAAACAGTGTCACATTCCAACCACTCCTTTTGATTGGCCATGTTAGATTGACTCTTGTGTCAGGGGTAAACGTTACAGGCATAGGGCCTGGGTTTGATTGTGGTCAGTGAAGACTTGATGGGCTGAATGGCCTCCTTCTGCAGGAATTCTAGCGTCCTATGACTACTTGTGGCACTAATAATAAATAAACCATGCTCTTAACTGCACTTCAAGAATACTTCATTGGCAAATTAATTAATTCTTTGCTAGGCCTCTTTGAAGCCTGAGTTTGATTTGCACTTACGTCTAACTCAAATGTCTGCAGCGCTGTCCTGTAGCCACCTGAGACAGGTGGAAGCAGACGTAGGACTTCCTTGATGACGCAGTCCAGGTACCTGAGGCGCATGACCGTGGCCATCCTGGGGGTCTCCTCGCACTTGCAGCCGTTGTGGAGGATCCCGTTACTCCGCAGCTCCTCCCTCAGTTTCTCCAGCACCTCCGGGTGCTGCAGCAGCTGCAGGATCAGCGACGTGGTCGCGCTTGAAGTGGTCGCGAAGGCGGCAAAGATCAGTTCCACTGTGGATTCCTGGGACGGGGAGCAGACACGGAACAACATTGAATGTACAGCACCGAAACAGGCCAGTGGGCCCAGCTGTCCCAGGGCCCTGCTTAACTTCCGCAGCCTCCTCCTCCTCCCACTCCTCATCAGAAGAACATCATCACAACGAGAGTCTAAAAATCATAAAATCCCTACAGTGCAGAAGGAGGCCATTCAGCCCATCGAATCTGCACCAACAACAGTCCCACCAGGTTCCATCCTCACAACACCACATATTTACCCTGCTAATTCCCTGACACTAAGGGAAATTTTAGCATGGCGTTCAGCCTTATTCGCACATTTTTGAAATACCCAGAGGAAATCCAGGCAGGCACAGGGAGAATATGCAGACTCCATACAGACGGTGACCCAAAGCTGGAATCGAACCCAAGACCCTGGTTCTGTGAGGCAGCAGTGCTAACCACTGTGCCGCCATCCCACCCAAGGTCAATGGAATTTTACACAGTCCATGTCCTGCCTGCTGGATTCCGGGATGGGACGGGAATATTCTACCGCATGTTCTGAGTCCAATCTGACTCTTCTTCAGAACTGGAAAAGAGTCCAGAGGTGATCAAATTGGACTTGAGGCACTGGCTCTATTTCTCTTGGACAAAGAGTTGCCAGCCCTGCTGAGCTTTTCCAACACTTTCTCTTTTACGTCTGAATAAAATATGATCCCTACAGAGCAGAATGAGACCAGTCCGCCCATCAAGACTGCACCGACCACAATCCAACCGAGTCCCTATCCCTACAACATTATGCATTTACCTTAGCTAGTACCCCTGGCACTAAGGGGCAATTTAGCACGACCAATCTGCTTAACCCCTTTTGTGTGCAGGATGAAACCCACACAGGCACTGGGAGAACGTGCTAATTCCACACAGACAGTGTCCAAAGCCAAGAATCGAACCTGGGTATTTGACGCTGTGGGGCAGCAGTGCTAACCACCGTGTCATAGCTATTATTTCCAGACTTGGACAAGCAGGGACATTTTCTCTATGTCTACCCTACCCTTCATCATTCTCTCAGCTTAGCTTTCAGCCTTCCCATCTGTAGAAGAATTAACTTTTTAGTAGCAGGGCATGAGGATCTTGTACAAGTGCAGCTACCTCTGGCAAGGTGCAAGGTGCCAATTGTGTGTGAGAGATGTGACCAACTATTACTGAAAGTCCACATCTCAGGCTGATTGGAGCCACCATGGATAGGCAGTGGCATAGCTGTATTGTCAATGGATTACTGATCCAGATACTCCAGGCAAGATTTGGGGATCAGGGTTCAAACCCCACCACAGCAGATGGTGAAATTTGAATTCAATACAAATCTGGAATTAAAAATCTAATGACGACCATGAAACCATTGTCAATTGTTGGAAAAATCCACCTGGTTCGCTCAGGGAAGGAAATCTGTTGTTCTGGCCTACATGTGACTCCAGACCCACTGCAATGTGGTTGGCTGTCAATCGCCCTCTGAAATGGAGGGCAGTTAGGGATGGGTAATAACGCTGGGCCCAAGCAGGTTCACCCACGTCCCATAAAACAATTAAAAAGAAATTCCATATAACTGCTCAGTGTCTCAAATAAAGTTTATTTATTAGTTACAAGTAGGCTTGCATTAATACTGCAATGAAGTTATTGTGAAAATTCCCCAGTCGTCACACTCCGGCGCCTGTTCGGGTGCACCGAGGGAGAATTTAGCACGGCCAACGCACCCTAACCAACACATCTTTCGGACTGTGAGAGGAAACCAGAGCACCCAGAAGAAACCCACATCGACATGGGAAGAAGGTGCAGACTCCACACACAGAGTGACCCAAGCTGGGAATTGAACCTGGTTCCTTGTGCTGTGAGGGCAGCAGTGCTAACCACTGTGCCACCATGCTGCCCTACTGCCTATCCTTCCATTCACTTAGGCTGAGCGGAACCTGAGTTAATAATATTACCTAACAATATAATATAAATAATATTATCTAACAAGATAATATTATCTAACAAGAGTTTACCCAAAGAACAAAAACAGCATGGGAAACAGGCCCTTTGGCCCAACGAGCCCGCGCCACCACCTCAATGTTCTCACCTTCACCCATGACCCCTGTCTATGTTTATAGATCTATGCAACGGAACCAAATTTGAGACAATTTAGGGAGAATTTGTTTTTCCAATCAGCCTAAGAGCACATCTTTGGGATGTGGGAGGAAACCGGAGCACCCGGAGAAAACCCACGCAAGCACGGGGAGAATGCGCAAACCCCCACAGACACAGGCCCAAATCCATGTATCTGCACAGCACAGCGATAGTCACCGAGCTGTCGTGTTGCCCATCAACCAATCATTTGAGTTCTGACAGCTCCAGCTGCCTTTTGGGACAGAGGTGTGGATTGTGAGGGATGGATTCACAGACCTTCCCATTAGTTCCTAATTTGATGCCAATTATTCAATAGAAGTCACTGATATATAAAGGGGCCACAGACGGCACTGGCTCTCAGTGGAGTTGGACCAAAGAAATGAAGGTAGTTTATGAAGCAGCTGAACTCATGTTTCCTGTACTGAGCTGCAACTGGGGAGGTTCAAACATTGGTGTCTACTGGGAGGATGTCACTCCTAAAGGTCATGACCCCTACTTTCAGACTCCTCCACCCAGGGGAAACAGTTGCTCCAAAATAGCCCTATCTTGCCCTCTTAACATTCCAAACTTTTCCCCATTTTGTTATTCCTTCATGGAACCAGTAGCAAGCACAACATTTAATGCCCAGTTTTAATTGCCTTTGAACTTGCTAGGCTATTTCAGAGCACATTTACGAGGGATGGGCAATAAATATTGACCATTAAGCAATGCCTACGTCCGCATGAAGGAATTAAAAAGAATTTAAGACTCAACTACATTGCTGAGGCTTTGGAGTCACGTGTAGGTCAGACTGGGTAAGGATGGCAGATTTCCTTCCCTAAAGTACGTTAGTGAAGCAGATAAACCCTTCCAACAATCAATGAGAATGATATGGTCACCATTACCGAGGCTAATGTTCTATTCCAGATGTTACTCATTGAATTTTAATTCCATCAGCTGCCAATGGTTGAGGCAGCTATCAGGGGGTGGGCCCCTGGCAATCGGGGGCGGAGGGAGCCGGTGGTTGGGAAGGGGGACTGTCACAATCGGTGATCAGGTGGGAGGGGGAAGGGAGGGGTCGCTGGGGCCAGTGATGGGCATTATTAAGTTTATCTATTAATCCAATGCACCCTAACCAGCACGCCTTTGGACTACGGGGTGGGGGGGGGGAAACTGGAGCAGCTGGAGGAAACCCACACAGATACGGGGAGGATGTGCAAACTCGGCACAGACAGTGACCCAAGCCGGGAATCGAACCCAGGTCGCTGGCAGTGTGGGACAGCAGCGCTAACCAGTATGCCACCGTGTTGCCCTGGGGTGGAGCGGAACGTCACCCAATTCCCAGTATACCGGGAGGCTCGCACCAAAGCCCCTATCATCCCCTGAACAGTCTGATGCCGGACACCCCAGCGGGTTTAGGCTCAGTTCCCCAGTTCCCAACCCTGCATAATCCCAGCTACCCAACACTACCCTATCCCATACTAGCTCATCACCCCCCTCCTCCTCTATCACCGCCACTGGTGTGACTCTCCTGGTGGACTCTGTCTTGCAGAGTGCTGTTAATGATCAAAAGTCACCCAAAGAAGCAGGCAGGAATCATACCCATGGCTCTTCTCCGGGAATGAGGATTGGGAGAGTTGATTACCTTCAGTTCCTGCATGGTGAGCTCTTTGCCTTGCTCCCTCGCGCTGTCTATCAGGATGTCCAACGCGTCTGAGTAATCCTTCTCTTGTTTGCACTGCAGTTTCTCGCTGATAGCTTTTTCCAGGTACTTATGAAGGTTGTCCCGGGCTCGCATACCCTACAGGCGTCAAGGGATGAAGGTACAATACAATCTTTATTGGTCAGGCCAAAAACCTCATTCACTCAAAAACACACCAGCTTTAACACTACAGACATCCCAATGTGCTCAACAGAAGCCTTTATCAAACCAAACACTGTTTGGTTCTCACCTATAAGGTGATAAACGCTAAGATTTTAAGGAGTGAGGTCGATATGGAGAGGCTCAGCAAGGGAATTCCAGGGCTTATCTCCTCAAAAACTGAATACACAGTTACCGAAGGTACAGCAAGAGAAGGAAGTGCCAGAGATCAGATGATGAGAAACGGTGAGAGAATTATTGTAGAATCATAGATTCCTACAGTGCAGGAGGATACGATTTGGCCCATCGAGTCTGCACCGATCACAATCCCACCTATCTCCATAATGCTATGCATTTACCCAAGCTAGTCCCCCTGACACTAAGGTGCAATTTAGCATGGCTAATCCACCTAACCCGCATATCTTTGGAACGTGGGAAGAAATCGATGCACCCGGAGGAAACCCATGCAGACACGGGGAGAAGGTGCAGACTCCACACAGACAGTGACCCAAGCTGGGAATCGAACCGGGACCCTGGCGCTGTGCCACCCTACGGCTGGAGATTGAGGAAGTGCAGAGATCTCAGAGCACTTCTGGGGCTGAAGGACATCACAGCAATAAGGAAGGGTGAGGATTTGAAAAGAACCATGAGGATTGAGTACATGGATTTTAAGATTTAAGAATTTAAGAGGATTGAGTACATGAATGAGTACATGGGATTTAATGTGATTGAGGGTTACAGATAGGCCCAGTAGGTAGGGATATGAACAATGCAACTTGTGGGCCAAAGGGCCTGTTTGTGCTGTAGTGTTCTATGATTTTAATATCCGAGATGCTTGCTTGACCAGGAATTAACGTAAGTAAGCAAAGAATCAGAATCGATGCAAGTTAAGAGATGGACGGCAGCATTTTGGATGAGCTCTAGAATTATCAGCCCATGACGAAATTTCACAGGACAGCTCCAAATACATCAGTTCACCCTTGCAAATTAACAAAGAGACATCCTCTGGGCCTCAACAGGCGAGGCAGGGATAGCTAACAGCTGCCTTGGACTTGGCAGTGGAAGTGAACATTGAGAATGTAACCTCAGTCCATCTCTGACTATCGTGTGAGAGAGAAAGAGACAGAGAGAGTGATGAATGGATTTGAAGTCAGTTCCATCTGAACATAAAAACAAGCAATAAACAATTACCCAGAAATAAAACCATCCACATCAGACCTTAACATCCAATCTAAACAACAACAAAAGACTGAAACTGTGACGGAGCTGGATTAACATCAATAGAGATACAGTCAGTAACACAGGGTGCTGGGGGAGAGGGGTTACTGAGTGACAGTGTGAGAGAGCTGGATTAACATCAGGAGAGATACAGTCAGTAACACAGGGTGCTGGGGGGAGAGGGGTTACTGAGTGACAGTGTGAGGGAGCTGGATTAACATCAGTAGAGATACAGTCAGTAACACAGGGTGCTGGGGGGAGAGGGGTTACTGAGTGACAGTGTGAGGGAGCTGGATTAACATCAGTAGAGATACAGTCAGTAACACAGAATGCTGGGGGAGAGGGGTTACTGAGTGACAGTGTGAGGGAGCTGGATTAACATCAGTAGAGATACAGTCAATGTTGATGCTAAGACTCGATCATTAAGTTACTGTCTATACGAAGTGACCTACCTTCCTGTAGCCACTGAATGGAAAGTCGAGAGGTAAGGAGAAGAGATTGGCGACTAGCTGTTCGAAACTTTCTGACAGGAGGTCTAGTTCCAGCTCGGAAATGCGGAATCCCAGTAACACCCGCACTGCAATGCGGAAGGTCAGCTTCTTGGCCTCTTGGTAAACGGTGATGGGTTCCCCACTGCTGCTCCAGTCTCGTATTCCATCCTGGATCGCCTGCTGGATCTTAGGAAGGTAACATTCCAGGGCACTGTGGCTGAAAACCTTGGCAAAAATCTGGAAATGAACCAGATCAGCAGAGATTTGAATTCATTCTCCACATGTGCATGTCACAGACACAGCCAGTACTTACTGTTCAGCCTTGGTACAAATGACAGGCTGATTTAGAGAGCTGTTAAGAGTTGATTAGTGTTAGATATATGCACAAACTTAGTAAAGATATTTTCCCTTTCTTCTCGGAAGATGGCATGGTGGCACAGTGGTTAGCACTGCTTTCTCACAGTGCCAGGGACCTGAGTTCAATTCCCAATTTGGGTCACTGTCTGCATGGAGTCTGCACACTCTCCCAGTGTCTGCATGGGTTTCGTCCGGATGCTCTGATTTCCTCCCATGCTCCAAAGACGTGTGGTTTAGGTGAATTGGCCATGCTAGATTTGCCATGCTAAATTGGCCCTAATATCAGGGAGATCAGTGCGTTAAATACATGGGGTAATGGGAATAAAGCCTAGGTGGGATTGTGGTCAGTATAGACTCAATGGGCTGAATGGCACTTTAAGGATTCTATGACATTAATAATGCAACCAGGTTTTTCTGATAATATCCTTGACACCTGGACTCAAAGCCACAGGGAATAGAGAAAAGTTTCATCAGCCCCTTTGTTCAATTATTTCAGATATTACTTTGAAAGGTTGTAGCAAATAATACCAGGCGCTACTGAATAGGAAATCAATCCTTCACTCGATCCGGCTTTTATTTCTAATTTCTTTTCTTAACTCTGAGTTCCAGTTCTCCAATTGCAGTGGAGAGGTTTGTACCCTGGGTTCTTCGTCCAAAAACAAGCAAACCGTTAAATAGCGGCAAAAAAATGTTTCCACTTTCTCATCACTATCTTTCCTGCTCTGAGAGTGTGCCGATTGGAAATTGAGCAAATGGTGAGGAGGATTGAGGGATAGAGTGAGGAAGGAGTGTAAGGGGAGTGAGGAGAGAGTGAGGGGAGAGTGAGGAAGGAGTGTAGGGGGAGTGAGGAGAGAGTGAGGAAGGAGTGTAGGGGGAGTGAGGAGAGAGTGAGGGGAGAGTGAGGAAGGACTGAGGGGAGAGTGAGGAAGGACTGAGGGAAGAGTGAGGAAGGACTGAGGGAAGAGTGAGGAAGGAGTGAAGGGAGAGTGAGGAAGAAGTGGGAATGGAGTGAGAGAGAGTGAGGAGGGAGTGAGAGAGGGGTGAGGGAGAGTGAGGAGTGAGTGAGGGAGAGTGAGAGGAAGTGAGGAGGGAGTGAGAGGAAGTGAGGGAGAGTAAGTAGGGAGTAAAGAAGAGTGAGTAGGGAGAGAGGGGGGAGTGAGGAGCAAGTGAAGAGGGAGTGGAGATAGGGTGAGGAGAGAGTGAGGAGGGAGTGGGGAGGAATGAGAAGGGAGTGCAGGAGAGTGAGAGGAGAGTGACAGGGAGTGAGGAGGGAGTGGGAGGGAATGGGGAGACAGTGATAAGGGAGTGAGGAGGGAGTGAGAAGATAGTGAGGAGGGAGTGAGAAGGGAGTGAGGAGGGAGTGGGGAGACAGTGAGGAGGGAATGGGGAGGGAGTGAAGGATTATGGATTGGAGGGAATGAGGACAGAGTGAGGATTTGGTTTGGTCCCTCACTGGAGAATGAATGGTGAGTTTTTCCTGCTGATTCTGGTGCCAGTCATTGTTTATGAGAGAGAATGGAAACGACAGAGGGAGCATACAGTGGGAGCTCTGAGACTCGAAGGGTAATGGAACAGTTCAGCTCCTGACCTTTAAAAACAGCCTCAGTGGAGGTGGCTTTCCTGGTCTGGGAAAAGGTAAGATTTTCCTGGCCCCGTTTCTTTAGGTTTATATAATTCACTTTCAGCTGTCGACTGTTCAAATAATGCTGAGGTTCCCTTTTCGCCTCAGTCTGGCTCCACCCACCTTCTTCCACAAAGTAAATCAGTGCTATTTTTCTCTGTTATAACACTGGCCCTGTATTCTGCATGGAGTTATTTGATTTTGAGTGCTTTACAATAATGACGCAAACATGCGTAGGAGCTATGGGGGAGGCGATGGCAGGCGTTACAATGGTCTTCACACTCGTACAATGAATTGTGGACAGAGAAAAACTAGTGAAGGTTACAGATGAAGAAAATGCAAGCAATCCTGTATGCTGGTGGAAATACCACTGTGCTGAACTTGCTGTACCTTAGAGGCTGTGAATTCTCAAAGTGTACAATGCTATATGCTCAGAGTGCAAACACACTGCATTTTCTTCTTTTCATTTGTGGAAAACACTACTATGGTCAGTACTTATAGCCCATCCCGAGGTGCCCTTATTCAGAGAGTAGCTGAGAGTCAACAACATTGCTGTGGCTCTGGAGTCACAGACCAGGTAAAGACAGCAGATTTCCTTCTCTATTAGTGAACCAGATGGGTTTTTCTGACAATTGACTATGGTTTCACCGTCATTAGTAGATTCCTAATTCCAGATTTTTTTAAATTGAATTCAAACTCCACCATCAGTCGCAGCAGGATTTGAACTGGATGCCCAGAACAATAGCTGAGTTTCTGGATGGAAAGTTTATTGATAATACCACTAGGCAATCATTGCCTCCTCTAATATCACACATAATATAACATGCTTACAGTGTGAGGAAAGTGGCATGCAACTACATTCCTTCCAAAATAGTGGGACTTGTGACTGCTGTGGTCTCTGATTCTCATCTTAAAAAAAATTAATTAAAAAGTACTTGCATTTTTGTGGCACCTTTCACACCTCAACACTTGCCAGAGTACTTTGGAAGTGCAGTCACTGTTACAATGTCGGGAACACGGCAGCCAATTGTATACAGCGATCTCCCACAAACAGCAGTGTGATAATGACCACAACGCAGGCTTTTATTGATATTGGATGAGGGTTAAATATTGGCAACTGCTCTTCTTGAAAAACAGCACCACAGGATCATAGCAGAGACAAGCGGAAACCGCTCACCCGAATGATAGTAACCTGCTGACACTGTATGGTTAGCACTGTCGCCTCGCAGCTCCAGCAACCTGGGTTCGATTCCCAGTTTGGGTCACTGTCTGTATGGAGTTTGCACGTTTCTGCGTGCTCCGGTTTCTTCCCACAGTTCGAAAGAAGTGCTAGTTAGGTACATTGACCATGCTAAATTCTCCCTCGGTGTATGCAAACGGATTTTCACAATAACTTCATTGCAATGTTAATGTAAGCCTACTTGTGACACTAATAATAAACTTTAAACAGTGCAGTCAGTGAACATCAGCTGAGATTTTGTGACAGTATGCTGGAAGAGGTATAGGAAGAAATTGCAGCTTTCACTATATTTCATAGAATCCTTATAGTGCAGAAGGAGGCCATGCTGCACATTGAGTCTGCACTGATCACGATCCCACCCAAGGCTTCTCCACACAACTCCAGGTATTTTACACTAGCTAATTCCCCTAAGGAGAATAAGGGGCAATTTAGCATGGACAATCCACCTAACCCGCACTCTTTGGACTATGGGAGGAAACTGGAACACCCAGAGGAAACATTCACACACCATACTGACAGTCACACACATGCATACACACACACTCACATACACAGATACACAGCATGCATACACACACACACACAACTCATGCACAGACACACAGTCACACATACACACACACACTCATACACACACAATTGCACATACACACACACACACACACTCACATACACAGACACAGTCACACACTCACACTCATACACATTCACATCCCCACCCACACTCTCACACCCCTCCCCCACCCCCTGCCAAACATACACCCACACTCACAAACAGACACAGTCTCACATACACACAACACTCACATACACCACACACTCACACCCCCACACACACTCATACATACTCACACCCTCACTCACACTCTCACAACCCCTCACCCCTGCCAAACACACACCCACACTCACACAGTCTCACACACACACACACCACATACACACACACACACACACACACACACACACACACACACACACACACACACACACACACACACACACACACACACACACACACACACAACACACACACACACACACACACACTCACATACCCGCACTCACACTCACACACACTCACACCCTCACTCACACAGTCACACGCACTCCTATAAAGTGTGCTTATCTCAAGAGGACGAAGATAAAACATGGAGAGAAAAAGAATGCATTTTCTTTGTGAGTTTACAATTCCAACGCTTCACCCGATTCCCAGCAGTTGAATTCAATCCCCTTCGAAAAGGGAATTGGAGAAATAGTTGGAAAGGAAACATTGACTGGGCCATGGGGAAACAGTAAAAAAAAGCAGCAGATCTAATTGGCTAACTCTCTCGGCAAGTCATCACAGGCAAGGTAAACCAACATCCCCCAGTTGGCCTGGGAGCTTCTACTCGGTGACAGAGTTCGAGTCCACGCATTCCAGGCATTTAATTTCTCGACATTTTCCTCATAACCGAATATGACTCTGTAAACAATATGCTTTCTCAAGGCCCGTTCTCTTCAAGCGACTGATTCACTTCCCCCCCACTGTCAGCCCAGAGTTGATCCCAAACCTGCAGCTCGATGCACTGGCTCCTCCATGTGCGCCCACTGCACCCTCTGCTGAAACTTTGACACCATTGCAACTTTGCAAAGAGAGGGAGCAGCATTGCAGAGGGTGGGGATGGAGGGTGAGGGACTGAGCCGGTCTCTCATGCCACCCCCACGAGCCCTCACCCACACCTAAAATTCAGCCCACGTATCTAAGGATGGCTGGAGCCTATTGTTAAGGGTCAGCAGAAGCTCACTGAGTTACACTCTCACCTTTGATCCTGAGTGTTGTGAGGTCAAGTGATAGAATCATGGAATCGCTACAATACAGAAGTGGCCACTCAGCCCATCCAGTCACCTAGGGTGATCCTAAAACCATACAGATTTATCCTAACAGTGGGGTCAATTTAGCATGGCCAACCAACCTAACCTGCACACTTTGCACCTGTAAACTCCACACAAATCCATTGACTCTGTCTACACTTCCCACTGCCTCAGAAAAGCAGCCAGCATAATTAAGGACCCCACGCACCCTGGACATTTTCTGTTCCACCTTCTTCCATCAGGAAAAAGATACAAAAGTCTGAGGTCACATCCCAACCGAATGAAGAACAGCCTCTTCCCTGCTGCTGTCAGACTTTTGAATGGACCTACCTCACATTTAAACTGATCTTTTGTCGACACCCTAGCTATGACTGTAACACTACATGCTGCACTCGTTTCCTTCTCTATGAACAGTGTGCTGTATCTGTGAAAAACAATATTTTTCACTACACATTAATATATGTGACAATAATAAATCAAATTAAAAATCCAAGACAGTCACACAAGGCTGGAATTGAACCCAGGTCCCTCGCGCTGTGAGCAGCACTGATAACCACTTTGCCATTCAATGGGGCAGAGCTTTGGAAATCATTGATTCAAATCCCCCTGTTCCTCACAAGGCTTGCTGGACCTTTCTTCCTGTAGTGCGCCACTACAGAATGCTTTGTCCTGTCAGAAGGTACCACAAGAGGCAGCGTGGGCTAAATCCTCAAACATCCACAATCCTCAGTATCCATAACCTGAGCTAGAGTTCCATAGGCATATGGATTTAGATATCCAGTGGATGATCTGGAGTAGCTCATTGAAACAATAGCTCTGAGCCTCCTGCTCTACTTCACTGGATAACATTAAACATTCTCAACAGAAGAACACAAATGTCTGGTTTTCTGAGTGTTTGTGGTTATCAGTCCCTCAGTAAACACTCTTCCCCAGTGTTTAAACTAGGCACTGCTGCCAGTCCAAGTGAAGCAGTTTGTGTCTATACCAGGGAAAAAGACAGAATAAGGAGGTGGATTATAACTGAGAGAGAGGAAGCCTTAATGGACACGTTCAGCAAGTGAGCACGCAGCCCATGTAAACTGAGTTGTTCCTATTCAGGAACAACAAGGCAACTCTGCTCCGTTCCTCTCTCCTCTAATCTACAGAGTACTTGCAGGTTTTATTTCAGGTTTTCACCATCTAGCAATATTTTACCTTGGTACTGGAGAGCGATTCTCCCACCCTGCTGTGCTGGTTTTCTAGCTAGTTTTTGAGGTGCTCCGGGATGGGGATGGGGGCCTTGATGGGTTTATGGGGGATTGAGGGACGGGGGGGGGAGGGGGCGCAGCCTTGCAGGGCTCCCAGCCCGGCCAGCAATAGAGCTGGCCAGCAATCAGAAAGCTGATAGTTCAGGGGTATAACGCGTGCCTCCCAGCAGGACGCATCTAATGAGATTCACACTGGTGACCTCTGCATTGTACAGTGTGGAAGATTCTAGTGAGAACTCCCAATGAAAAAAACCCAGCATGAGTTAGTCCAGTTTTCCTGTGAAATCAACACTTAGAATTCTTTTGGGAGACTTACCCCCCCCCCCCCCCCACCCCACCCCCCAAACTAAGATTTGATGGCTAAGTTGCTAAGTGAGCATTTCAGTGAGCAGACTGAGCCCTAGGGAACAGATTGATCCATGCTTTGACCACCACCATCATCACCAACCACCCCCCCCTCCACCCCCAACCCTGGCCTCCACCCACTCCCTTCTCCCCCACATCCGCCACCCTGCACAAAGGAAAATCATGTCAGTGGAATGGACCTCAGTACTCATGAACAAAATGTGTGGACTTGTTCCCAATTCCCATCAATTTGCTAGGATTAGAAAGCACACAAGAAGCAAGAACTGGAATGTGTTCCATTGTGGAGCCTTACTGGTTGAATAGCCTGATATCACACACTGCCTACATTTCTACATAAACAGTGATCACTCGGGACCCATTGAATGTTTGCACCGACCTCCAAGAAAAGATCAGCTGTTGTAGATGCGCCAAGTTTGGTGGCGTTTAAGAGGTTAATTGATAAGTATATGGAAGAGAAGGGAATGGTTTAGTTTGGAGGGGCATTGCTTTTTATTTTGGTCGGCACAACATCGAAGGCCGAAGGGCCTGTTCTGTGCTGTAATGTTCTATGTTCTATGTTCTATTAACATTAAATTTAGGACAGAAGATTGGGATAGGGAAGAGATTGAGATCCAGAGAGGGCAGATGGTCATCAAGTCAGTTACAAGGAAAGAGGGTGACTGATTCTTTATGAGACAGTTTATCATCACTCTGTTGACCCAATGGTGCTGAACAATGAAGAGAAATGCCTCATTATAAGGAAGATTACTCAGGAATTCTACTATTGCTTCAGCTAAAGATCATCTTAAGGGAGTTGCTGAAGGGAAATATACTGAGAAACCAGGCTTTAAATGAAATTATTTAAGCACCAGAGCTTACCCACTCTGTGTTTAATTCATCCATTTCCTGAAAATTATTATTGGATTAATAACCCTGAAACTAACTTGGGTTGAGTTGGGTCAGGTTGAATTGGCTGAGATGTGTTAGTTGCAAATCATGTATTTTGAATGAGCTTAAGTTCAATTGCATTAAGTTGGTGAGTGATATTGAATTCAATTGAAGGGTATTAAGTTGTGTCAGTTTCAGTCAGGTTGTGTCATATTGACTTAGGTTGAGTTGAATTGAATTGGATTGAGTTAAATTGGTTGTGTAGGGTTGTGCTGGATTGGGTTCAGCTGCATTAATTTGAATTGTGTTGGGTTAGGTTGAGTTCGATTGTGTTGTGTTGGGTTGAGTTAGGTTGGGTTCAGTTGAGTTGGGTTGGGTTGGGTTGAGTCGAGTTGAATTGAATTGAGTTGTATTGAGTTCTGTTGGGTTGAGTTGGGCTGAGTTGGATTGGGTTGAGCTGAGTTAGCTTGTGTTGGGTTGGCTTGAATTGGGTTGAGTTGGGTTAGGTTGCATTGGCTTGAGATGCATTGAGTTGGGTTGGCTTCCACTGGGTTGAGTTGTGTTGAGTTGGGTTACATTGGGTTGAGTTGGTGGATTGGATTGAGTTGAGTTGAGGTGGGTTGGGTTACGTTGGGTTGATTTGGGTTGAGGTAGTTGAGTTGGGCTAAGTTGAGTTGGGTTGAGATGGGTTGAGTTAGGTCAGGTTAAATTGGATTGAGATGTGTTGGGTTGAGTTGTATTGAGTTATGTTGAGTTGGGTTGGGTTGAGTTGGTTGCGTTGAGTTGGGTTGAGTTTGATTAAGTGGTGGTAGGTTGAGTTAGGTTGACATAGTTGAGTTGGATTGAGTTGTGCTAGGTGCAGTTGAATTGAATTGAATTGAATTGAGGTGGGTTGCGCTGCGTGTTGTGTTGGATTGAATTGAGTTAGTTTGAGTTGTTATGGTTGAGTTATGGTGGTTGGGTTTAGTTGGGTTGGGTTGAGATGGGTTGAGTTAGGTCAGGTTAAATTGGATTGAGTTCTGTTGGGTTAGTTGGGTTGAGTTGAGTATCTCAAATTCAGTGAGGGTAAGTTGTACTGTACTGAGTTAGATTCTGTTGTTTCCAAACTCAGTGGAATTAGATTGAGACAGTTTAACATGGATTGAAGAGGTAGGAATGTGGTAACTTGACCTTCATTGTGAGAGGAATAGAATTTAAAAACAAGGAGGTTATGTTGTAGCTGTATAACGTGTGTCCAGTTTGGGTCTCCTTACTTGAAAAAGGATAGAACATAGACATAGAAAAACAGCATTTCAGCCCACAAGTTGCGCCAATCATATCCCTACCTACTAGGCTTACCTATAACCCTCAATCCTATTAAGTCCCATATACTCATCCAGAAGTCTCTTAAAAGATCCTATCGAATTTGCCTCCACCACACTGACGGCAGCCAATTCCACTCACCCTCTGAGTGAAAAACTTTCTCTGACATCACCTCTGTACCTATTCTCCAGCACTTAAACCTGTGTCCTCTCATAGTGGACTGGGCTTTTATTCATTGGAATTCAGAGGAATGAGAAGGGATCTCACAGAAACCTATAAGATTATGAAGGAATAATAAGATAGAAGCAGAGAAGTTGTTTCTACTGGCGGGTGAAACCAGAACTAGAGAGCATAGCCTCAAAATAACGGGGAGCAGATTTAGGACTGGGTTGAGGAGGAATTTCTTCACCCAAAAGGTTGGGCATCTGTGGAATTCCCCGCCCAGTGAAGCCGTTGAGGTTATCTCATTGAATGTTTTTAAGGCAAGGGTCGACAGATTTTTGAACAGTAAAAAAATTAAGTTATAGAGTGAGTGGGCAGGTAAGTGGAGTTGAGTCTACAAGAAGATCAGTCATGATCTTATTAAATGGGGCTGCAAGCTTGAGGGACCAGATAGCCTACTCCTGCTCCTAGTTCTTATGTTCTTATAATTTACATTAGGGTTTCTGATCTGCTACACTAATAGTATATTTCCTGGAATTGTATAGCTGGAATAGAAAACATCTGCATTTTGGCACTGACATTTTAATAAGTTTTGTTAAAGAAACTTCTGTTATTAAAACACATGTAGCAATTCATTTTGATTCATTCAAATCAAATGCACTGGAATTCTTTCAGTACATGATATTTAGGGATAGATAGATGGTGAATTTGAACATGTCAGTTGATAGTACGGTGGCACAGTGGTTAGCACTGCTGCCTTATAGTGCCAGGGGCCTGGGTTCGATTCCAGGCTTGGGTCACTGTCTGTGCAGAGTCTGCACATTTTGCGTGGCTTCCTCCGTGTGCTCTGGTTTCCTCCCACAGTCCCAAAGACATGCTGATTAGGTGTATTCGCTGTGCTAAATTCTCCCTTAGAATAACCGAACAAGTGCCAGAGTGTCCCTTCTAGAGAATTTTCACAGCAACACCATTGCAATGTTAATGTAAGCCTACTTGTAATACTAATAACTAAATTAATTAAATAGACATAGGGAAGAACAGGTGATTTTGGACCTATGGTTCCTTGAGCTGTCCAGCCAAGGATGGGATAGAGATAAGTTGTTCTCCTGACCTTTATCTGAAAATGAAATAGTAAGTAAATATTTGAATTATAAGGAAAGGCTGGATAGACTGGAACTTTTCTCTCTGGAGCACAGGAGGCTGAGGGGTAATCTTATAGAGGTCTATACAATAATGAGGGGCATAGACAAGGTAAATAGTCAACATCTTTTCCCAAAGGTAGGAGAATCTAGAGGGCATAAAGGTGAGACGGAAGAGATACAGAAAGGTCTAGAGGGGCAATTTTTTCATACAGAGGGTGGTGAGTGTTTGGAACAAGCTGCCAGAGGTAGCGGTAGAGGCAGATACAATTTTGTCTTTTAAAATGCATTTAGACAGTTATGTAGGTGGGCCTGGTCTTGAGGTAAGATGGATATAAAGGGATATGGGCCAAATCCAGGCAACTGGGACAAGCTTAGTGGTAAAAACTGGGCACATGGACAAGTTGGACCTGTTCCCATGATGTAATCCTCTATAACCAAAGTAACTTGCATTTATGTAGCTTCCTTTACAACCTCATGACATTTCAGCCAGTGGAGTATGATGTAATATAGCGACCAATATCATAACAAGTTTGACCAAACAGCAATGTAATAATGACAAGTTTCTTCTTTTTTTCCCCCTCTGTGATATTGACTGAGGGGTAAATATTGACCAGGGAATTAATTGACACAAGTCCTTTGCGATGGGTTAGTCAGAATGGTTGTACCATGTCTTCACCAGATTCTCAAAGGTGAACTGGGTGATACTCCATCTATTTTACCCGGGTCTAGCAGCTCAATAACATCAGCTCATATTTGAAGAGTGTTTCTAATATCATTAAACACTCCGAGCTTCTTCCTCGGGACATTATAAAACAAAATTGGAAACTGGGGAAGGTAAGGGTGGGGGGAGAGTCATACAGGAGGAAACTGAGTCTCAGAGGGAGGCGATTCCAGAGCATTGAATCGAGCCAGCTGAGGGTACGATAATCACAGATGATTAAAATCCGGGAAGGGGGTTCAAGGGGCTAGAATTAGAGCAGATAACTCAGAATTGTGAGACTGGCGGAGGTGACAAAGATTGGGAGGGATAAAGGATTTGAAAACAAGGATAAAGACGGTGAAATCAAGATGTTATTCAACCAGTAGCCAACAGAGATTAACCAATAGGGAGATAGAGGGGCTGGTGGAGGGGTGCGCGGGGAGAAATGAAAGCTAAGAGGGACCTGATGTAAGTTAGGACACGGTTTGGGATGTACTCAGGTTTTCAAGGGATAAAAATGTGGGAGACCAGCCCAGAAAGATCCCACTGAAATAAAGAACAAAGAAATCTACTGCACGGGAACAGGCCTTTCAGCCCCCCCATCCTGGATCTACCATGCTGCCCGACTGAACTAAAACCCCCTACCCTTCTGGGGACCACATCCCTGTATTCCCATTCTATTCATGTATTTGTCAAAACATCCCTTCAAAGTCACTATTGTACCTCCCCCAATTTCCAGGCACCCATTGCCCTCTGTGCAAAAATCAGTTGAATCTCAAGATGATAAAGGGGGTGAATGAAGATTTTGTTTAAAGTAATATTTATTTATTAGTTACAAGTAAGGCTTACATTAATACTGCAATGAAGCTACTGTGAAATTCTCTAGTCTCAACACTCCAGCGCCTGTTCGGGTCAATGCACATCTTTTAGAATGTGGGAGGAAACCAGAGCACCCGCAGGAAAACCATGCAGACACAGGGAGAATGTGCAAACTCCACACAGACAGTGACCCAAGCCCGAATCGAACCCGGGTCCCTGACGCTGTGAAGCATCAGTGCTAACCACTGTGCGATCCCCAAATGAACTGCGGCAGGGATTCAGTCAGGGCAAGTTAGGGAGGTAGAAATAGGCAGTGATGATGCCGAGAGGGTGGAGAATTCATCTCAGGATCTGATCTGAGTGTTACCAGAGAAGGGGATGGAGGGAGGAGTGAGGGGAATGGAGTCGGAAATGGAGACAAATAAAGCAATGCCTTCACTCTTAACCAAGTTCCTACAACAGGGGGTAGTGACCCTTAAGGAGGGTGCAAGCCACAGTTTGCCCTTTGAAATGCTCACCTTCCGCTTGTGACGATGAATGTCCCCAATGGAGTTGACCAGACTGGTGGAACCCAGGAGCATCCTAGTGCTGCGAGGCCACTGACTGCTCACCAGAGTGTGCTCACCCATCAGGATCTTCCGGACATTCTCTGAGCCAGTCACACGGATCAGGGGGCGACCCAGAAGGTGAGTCTTGAAGACGTTGCCGTACTTTTCCCGTCTTGATGCATGGAATCTGGACCCCTGTTGCAGAGAGAGGCAGAGGCAGATAGACAGAGACAGAAAATGTTACATATTGTAGATTCAGAGAAACCTCACATACCAGAAGAAAGCTGATTTGACACCAGCTCCCTTAACTCCAACTCAGAAAAGCACAGAACGAGGCCATCGGCCCATTGTGCAGAAGCCGGCTCTTTGGCAAGGCTTCCTCAATCGCCTGCTCTTTCCATTCATTTTCTTCACTCTTGAAAGTTGCTATTGACCTGACGACTCCCCATTCCCTATCCCTTGCAGACAGCGGAGGGGGATTTTCCTGCCTCGCTCACCCCAAGACTAGAAAAATCCCGCTCAAAGTCAATGGGATTTTCCATGGTCCACCCGCTCCGATTCCTGTGGTGGTAAAATTCCTCCCAGTGTATCTCAAATCACAACCAACTCACTGTGTTAAAGAAAACCTGTGGATTTATTGCTAACTATCTTAAACTTCTCATTGCTTCTGTCACTGGAGACAGTTTCTCTGCAATCTGCTTTGGTAAGAACTCTTCATAATAATGAAGAAAAATGGGGAGGGGGCTGGGGTACAGGGATTACGACGGAAAATTACAGGGTGGAGAAAGTTTAATTCTTAGTGTCACAAGTAGGCTTACATTAACAACACTGTAATGAAGTTACTGTGAAAAATCTCCTAGTCACTGCACTCCGCCACCTGTTTGGTTACACTGAGGGAAAATTTAGCACAGCCACTGCGCCACGTCTTTGAGAAGAAACAGAGGCACTTGGAGGAAACCCATGCAGACATGGGCAGAACATGCGGACAGTGAACCAAGCCAGGATTCGCGCCCAGGTCCCTGCCGCTGTCAGGCATGATGTGGAGATGCCAGCATTGGACTGGGATAAACACAGTAAGAAGTCTGACAACACCAGGTTAAAGTCCAACCGATTTATCTATAGTAAACTCGCAAGCTTTTGGGGTTTGCCCCTTCGTTAGGTACTATGAGGCAGCAGTGCTAACCATTATGCCACTGTGCCACCCTAACTTAAACACAGGTAAGTGACTCCATTCTCCATTTATAATGCTTCAAAGTGAACAGTGAAAGTAGTTCTCTCTTGGATGAACTTGTGGCTCGGCTGGGGGTAATCTTCCAATCTCACCAGCTATGAACTCACTCCTTCTCTATTTCCCCTTCAGCCCTGTTACTCTGCCCTCTGAGTCACATTTCCAGGAATTCAGCACCAAAGGCAAAACTGCAGCTATCACTAAACATCTACCAGTATGGGAATGTGTAGCATGTTTTCTTTATCCGCTCAGGGGGATGTGGGCATGATCACAAGGCCTGTATTTATCACCAATTGCTAATTGCCCTTGAGAAGGCGGGCGGTGGGCCACTGCCTGAAACTGTTGTCATCCCTGAGGTGTAAGTACACCCACTGCACTGTTAAGGAAGGTGTTCCAGGATCCTGACCCAGCCACAGTGAAGGGAAAGCGATAGATTTCTTTACCCAGAGGGTAGTAAGGGCATGGAATGCCCTGCCTGCAGCAGTTGTGGACTTGCCAACTTTAAGGGCATTCAAATAGTCATTGGATAGACATATGGATAATAGTTTAGGTTTAGAGGGTCATTAGATTGGTTCCAATGGTAGGTGCAACACCGTGGGAGCCTGTACTGCACTGTAATGTTCTATGTTCTAAGTCAAGGAACCCATGCAATTGCTTTTTCCAGGTTCCTGTCACTCAATTTCTATTCTGTCTTCAATCCTCCAGAGTTCTCATGTGAAGAACCATGCCCTCCCACAGAACAAGGAGATACCTTGCAGAGTTTTGCTCAACCTAAGGAACAGAGACTAGTATATCAAATGGGAGCCTTAGTCAAACACACAATGCCAGTGTCTGGGAGGGAGCACAGGTTAGCAGGGGTGGATATTGGGGGACGGAGCAGCAGAAGTTGCAGCTTTCTCTCCTCTCTGAGGTTTAGAACATGAAAGCTGAACCCTGGGCTGGGGCAATGGAAAAGAGAATAATGGAGACACACAAACAACTGGAAGGGCTGTCAGCAAACTAGTCTGCTGTGCTGAGCATTTCTCCGCTGTGCTCCCCTCCCACTCTCTGCCTCCCAGACCTTCTCACATCTTGCAAATTCTCACCGGTTACCTCTCTGGAGATTCTCTTTAAAACATATCTCTTTTAGATTCTCCCCGGGATTCAGTCTTTCTCTCTCTCTCTGTCAGTTCCTGCTCTAGCAGATTGTCCCAGTCTTCCAAATTCCCTCTCCCTCAGACTCTCTCACTATCATTTAAATTCTCTCACATTTCTATCTGATCCTCTCTCACTCACATTCTCTCCTCTATTTTTCTCTTTCTTTCTCTATGTTTTCATGCCTCTATCTCTGTCGCTGTCTCTCTCTGTCTCACCCCTGCGTCTATTTCTCATCGTGTCTCTATCTGTTTGTCTCTGTTTCTCACTGTCTCTCCCTGTGTCTATTTCTCGTTGTGTCTCTATCTGTCACTGTCTCTCTGTTTTCCCCAGTATCTATTTCCCGTTGTGTTTCTATTTCTCACTCTCGAGTGTCTCTCACTGTCTCTCTTTATTTCTCAGTCTATTTCTCACTCGCTGTCTCTATGTGTGTATCTCTCTCTATGTCTATTTCTCGTTGTGTGTGTGTGTGTGTGTGTGTCTCTATTTACCTCTCACCCTTCTCTCTGTTTCTCTCGCTCTCCCCGTCTCTAGTTCTCTCGCTGTCTCGGGCTCTCTCTTGCATTCTATTTCTCTCTCTCTCTCCCACACCCATTCTCTCTGTCCCCCTGTTGCACACATACACACACACACACTCTCCTCGCTGTGTCCCAGACTGTTACTGTTTTTCTCTCTGTCTCTGGCTCTCTCTCTCTCGCAGACGCACAACACGCGTGTACACACACACACTCTCTCTCTCCCTCAGTCTGATACAGTCTCACCTCTCCCCGCCCCCACACCCTGCAGTATTTGCTTTGTGTATAATGAGGACCATCCGATAAATCTTATTCAACCAAATTTGAGAGATAATCTGAGTAATCGTGGCTTTTAACGCAATTACTGGCCTGATCTCAATAAATATGATTCTAGCTCTGTGTTTAAATAAAGGGTTATTGATACATTTCCACCCAGGGACAAAGAATGCTTTATGCA
The DNA here is from genome assembly GCA_024679065.1 of Sphyrna mokarran. NCBI lineage: Eukaryota > Metazoa > Chordata > Chondrichthyes > Carcharhiniformes > Carcharhinidae > Sphyrna > Sphyrna mokarran. The sequence continues at coordinate 7,925,414 of JAGIQG010000001.1, forward strand.
GAGGAAGTTCAGACCAGTTTACACTAAAAATTAGTATTTTAACACAGCCATTGCACAGAGAACGGGAGGCGTCCCTCACTCTGTGTCAAACAAAATTCTCCCTCTTTTTTTTGGGGGGGGATAAATGAATGAGGTTGTGAGTGTGCAGAAGAGGGCCAGGGTTGCATTAATTCTCCAGTCGCTTGCTTGTCCGGATCTGGGTAACTCACACGGTGGCCTTCAAGCATCAGAGTAACTCTCAGAGAGAGAGGCATCTATAATGTAACTTTTATACCCACCCATACACACACCTGGGGTGTTACCCCTCACCTGAGGGGGGAGGGGGGTCAGACTTCACTACACCCCAGGATCAAAAACACAGCTTCTCCCTCCACCAATTCCACCCCCCCCCTCCCCCGCCTCAATCGCCCAATCTCCAGAGCCGCTGACTATTGAACTGCGGGAGGCTTCACACTCCAGAAGCAGCACCTACCCCCACCACCACCTCCCCCCCTAAAAACCCCGCTGGTTTCCTGGGGCCCCGTGTTCGTCACATCTACCAGCGGGTGGGGTGGGACTGGGGAGGGGGAGGAGGTGGAAGGGGGAGAGGGTTCAGAGAGCAAAAAAACACAACCCACCCCGCAGCCCCACAACCCAGAGACAGTTGTACCCTCTCCCTGCCAACCTCCCCCCACCCCCCCCCCCCACACACACACACCCCTAACAACCGATGTGCGAAACAGACCTGTGCTACTGTTCATGAAATGCTTACTAAACTGAACATTGAGTATCAGATTAATTTTGCCATAATGGGTGCTAACTATAGACACATGAACAAAACTGTATCTAAAATATATACTGCATGTGTATAGGCAACTGATCTATTTGTTTACACACACATTTTCACAGTAAAAATACACACACACATAAATATAAATATGAAGGTATTCCCACTCACTGGTCTGCATTATAAAGGTTGAATATTGACAATTGCCTGGGAGCGACTGTTTTCTTGCCTTGATCACTCCTTCGCGCGATGCTTATTTCCCGTTGAATAGAGAGAGAGAGAGAGAGGAGTGGGGGGGGGGTAGAGTCACTCAGTACACAGTAGCACGTGTAAGGAAGGAGAGACTTGCTTAAAAAAAGAGACGGATCCGTCAATGGGAGCTTGCAGCCAAGAAGCTGCTGCCGGGGCTGGGGGTGGCTGGGGTGGGGGGGGGGGGGAGGTCACACTGCCCACTCTCTGCAACCAGCTGGAAGGTTCAGTTATAAACTCTGACACTCTCTTTCACATTCCCCCCTCCCCCACCCAAAAAAAAACCTGGATATTTATAAATATCTGATGTCCAGATTACAAATACAGAAGCAAACCTGGGGAGGGGAAGCAAAACCTCAGCTGGTTATCAAAATCCACACCTCCCACCTCCCCTCTCTCCCTCTCCCCACTCAATCCGAGGTCAGCGCTTTCTTCACAGTAATATTTAAAAGATGGGGCCATTTAAAAAAAAAGCTCCTGACAAATGTCTTGAAGATAGACCTCACAATAAAGAGACAGCGATAAGACTCACACAGCAAACCCGGGCTCACAGTACTTCACGTGTGATTTCTTTTTAAATTAAACATGTGTTAAAATTTTCAAATAAAACATTGCACGGATAGAAGCATTCAGATAACAGAGTGCATCCCCGCGCCCTCTAAGAGACAAGAGTTTAGAGAAAATTGGATGTTAGAATCTCACCTCCACCAGCCAGTGAAATGTTTCTCCAATTACAGGTAATCCCATTGAACCTTTGGGGATCGGTAGGCTGCAGTTCTTATCGCGGGTCACCGTCCAGCGGAACTGCCACAGTTGTCTTGAGACAGCAGCCAAAAGGAGCAGAGAGACTAAGCACGCAGTAACCGTGGCCACGGCAGAAACCAACTCAAAGCCTTCTAAAAACATCCTTATAACAGGAACATACACAAAAAAAACACAACAGCAGGTTGGTAATAGTAGGAGAGAAATGGGGGGGGGGGATAAAATATCAAAACCTCTCCCTCCTCCTGCCTTGCAATTTAAAAATAATTAAAACTTTTTTTTCCTCTCTCTGCAGAATGTATTTGACACAGGTACACATATACAGGGTGTCTCAATGTGGTATCCGAGTAAATGTCTTGAAGTGTGTATGTGTGTGTGTGTGTATATATGTGTGTGTGTGTGTGTGTGTGTGAGTTGAATGATTTCCTGCACACAGCTTGCCTGTAGTGTGTCTATATAAAGGCGGGGAAGGTTTAAACCGTGGCAAAATGCCACAACAGTGGCCGCTCCCCGCCCGCCAGCCTCCGGAGACGAGTTCAGCAGTCGGGGTGAACTGCAACACCAAAAATCTACAACTCACGTCTCAGTTTTTGGAGAGAATGGCCCCCGATTAATTATCACTTCTGTGTGTGCCTCTCTCTCTCTCTCTCTCACCTCCAACCCTCGTGTTGCAGAGCAGAATCTGGAGTAAATAGTCGCACACGCACGGGTTCAGAAATCTTTCGATTTAAAGGCTGGAATCTTGTCCACATTCTGAAGGCGAGACTGAATATCTGAGCGCTCTTCTTTCAATTCTCATCGCTCCCCTGTTACTGAACACCTTGAGGAGTTCCCAGAGCTTTCATTTCAGAGATGTCTCTCTTCCAAATAACAGCCAGGGGTAGGCACACGGTCATAACAGACAGACAGACAGAGTTGGCACCACATATACATCTATATGCACTGACTATGTAAGCAGGCATGTTTCCATTCGTACAGATATAGCCCCGCATTCCCCGACTAAAGGTTTCTATCACTCCTCCCGTTCCCAGGATAACCCTATCCACAGATTTATACCCACACTGTGTCTGTACATAAACTCCCCTGTTCTTCCTCAAACATCCCAGAGAGTGTCCGAGAAAATTTATCCTGGAAATTCGCAGTAATGTGTGTGTGAGAGAGACAGGGACATAGAAAGGAGAGAGTGTGAGGGAGATAGAAAGAGAGAGAGGAGTGTGTGAGGGAGAGAGAGAGACAGAGTGTGAAAGAGTGTGAGAGATAGACAAGGAGAGAGAGAGTGAGGGGGAGAGAGGGTGCGCGAAAAGGGAGAGGGCAGGGGTGTGCGAGGGATTTAGACAGGGAGTGTGTGAGGGAGGTAGAGGGAGGACAGAGAGAGAGAGAGAGAGAGGGAGAAAATGAGTGAGGAGAGGCAGGGATGTAGAGAAGGTATGAGGGAGAGCGAGATGGTAAGTGTGAGAGAGGGGGAGAGGGAGAGATGGAGAGAAAGTGTGAGAGAGATGGAGAGGTGCAGAGAAGGTCTGAGAGAGAGGGAGAGATGGAGAAAAGGACTGAGGAAGAAGGAGAGATGGAGAGAAGGAGTGAGGGAGAGGGAGAGATGGAGAGAATGTGTGAGGGAGAGATGGAGAGGTGTGAGGGAGAAAGAGAGATGGAGAGAAGGTGTGAGGGGGAAAGATGGAGAGAAGGCTTGAGGGGGAGAGATGGAGAGAAGGAGTGAGGGAGAGAGAGAGATGGAGAGAAGGAGTGAGGGAGAGAGAGAGATGGAGAGAAGGTGTGAGGGAGAGAGAGAGATGGAGAGAAGGTGTGAGGGAGATGAGAGATGGAGAGAAGGTGTGAGGGAGAATGAGAGAAGGTATTTTATTCTGGGAGTTGGCAGTGGCAGGGTGCAGTGAGATGGAGCATTGGCCCCTCTCTCTCTTGTAGCCATCTTGCACCAACTCTGACACTGTCACCCCCACCATCATCATTCCTCCTTCGGTGTAGGAGTAGGATGTAACTCATCGGCCACATCCCTGACCTCTGTGAGTGCAGTTCGGAGAAACAGGTACAAAGTGATTCAGGCACATGTACAGACTGGAATGCATAATGCACGGGTGCAGCCTGCTGCAATTCATTTCTGGTGTGTTTTATTTATAACACATCCGTGCTGATTGCGAAAGCTTTCGAGGGATGTGAACCCTTTGCAGCTGGAGTTGCCGCTGTCTCTTGCTGACCTTGCTTTGCCCCAGGCTGCAGTGTCTGAGTGCAGCTCTGAGCACCACCTAGCAACACTCCCATCAAGCGGACACACGCGGGACTGCAGCTCTCTCCCCACCTGCACCACGCCACAGAATGAGGCCAATCGGCCCATCGCGGCTGCACTTGACATTTTGAACGGCTTTTTTTTATTAGTGTCACAAGTAGGCTTACATTAACACTGCAATGAAGTTACTGTGTGAAAATCCTCCAGTCGTCACACTCCGGCGCCTGTTCAGGCAACATTGAGGCAGAATTTAGCATTGGCTAATGCACCCAACCAGCAGGTCTTTCAGACTGTGGGAGGAAACCAGAGCACCCGGAGGGAACCCACGCAGGCACGGGGAGAACGTGCAGAATCCGCACAGACAGTGATCCAAGCTGGGAATCGAATCCAGGCTAACCACTGTGCCACCATGGGTCCACAATCCAGCTTTTCTTCAGAAAGAAGCTGTGTATTTATCAAAGAATGCAGAAGGAGGCCATTCAGCCCATCAAGTCTGCACCAGCTCTCTGAGTGTCTTAACCAGACTCTCTCCCATTGCCATAATAACCCTGTGCATTTACCATGGCTAATCCAACTAGTCTGTTTATATTTACAGATTAAATTTATATAGCGCCCTTTCACAACCCCAAGACCTTCCAAAGCCATTTGCAGCCAATGAATTATTGCACTTCTGAAGTGTAGCATGGCTGCTGTAACGTAAGAGACACCGCAGTCAATTTTCACACAGCAAGATCCCACAAACAGCACCGCGACAATGACTGTGGTAACCATTATTGCTTTTGGTAATGTAAAGTTTATTTATTAGTGAGAAATAGGCTTATATGAACAATTAACATTAACAGCAATGAAGTTACTGTGAAAGTCTCCTAGTCGCCACACTCCAGCCCCTGTTCGGGTCAATGTACCTAACCAGCAAGTCTTTGAAATTGTGGGAGGAAATCAGAGCACCAAAGGAAACCCACGCAGACACAGGGAGAACGTGCAGATTCTACACAAACAGTGACCCAAGCCAGGAACCAGGTCCTTGGTGCTGTGACGCAGCAGTGCTAACCACTGTGTCACCATGATCCAAGCCTCCAAAATCCAAATTAGCCAAGATAATTAATACATTATCCAAACTCACTCAGCCCTATAAATCCTAGTGTAGATCAGCGTGAGTGTGAAGTATCCTAGTATGGATCAGTGTGGGTGTGAACTGTCCCAGTGTGAGTGTGAAGTATCCCAGTGTGGATCAGTGTGTGTGTGAACTGTCCCAGTGTGAGTGTGGAGTATCCCAGTGTGGATCAGTGTGAGTGTGAACTGTCCCAGCGTGAGTGTGAGTTATCCCAGTGTGGATCAGTGTGAGTGTGAGTTATCCCAGTGTGGATCAGTGTGAGTGTGAGTTATCCCAGTGTGGATCAGTGTAAGTGTGAGTTATCCCAGTGTGATTCAGTGTGAGTGTGAGTTATCCCAATTTGCAACACCTAGATATGTTCATTTGAAAAGGTACTCAATATTTTAACAAAAGCTTAGGTAGTGGGCCCTTGTAACTTGGAAGGGAGGCATCAGTTCTGTATAAATGTAGACTGTTTACAAACTTCCAGTATTTAGTGCCTGCACAGAGCATGCCCCTATGTGATCTAGACAGCCTTGAATTTGAGAATTTGGCTCTGGGATTTGGTCAGATGGGAAAAGGGTTTCTCATTTTTTTACCCTTTGTAATCTCCAGGAACTGGTGAGTTGTTTATCTTGACCTCCATGCTAAAGACTCAATATTTCTTTAGCTGTGTAAATTAAATGCTAACCAAGTAAAGAAATAAGGTTGAACAGATTTTGCAGAGTTGATGGGTGTGCTGTCAATGCAACCCTGCGAGAGTCTAATGCCACTCCAGATTTGTGCTAAGTGTCTGCAATTTGTGGAATCTGAGCTCAGGGTTGCTGAGCTGGAGTCCAAGCTGTAGATATTGTGGGGCGTCAGGGAGGGCAACATCGTGTTCTGGGGACTGAGCAATGATCTGGGATTGGAGTGTGTGTGTGTGTGAGACTGTGAGACAGGCAGTTGTGGGGATACAGCAGGTAGCGATGGAAGAATCTCAGAACCTGTCTTTGTCTTTACTGCCAGTGTGAATGAGGAGAAGGGTGAATGAACAGACTGACTGTGGCACCTTGCTACAGGTGATCATTGAAATGCGGGAGAGGTGTAAAGGTTTCTGGCTGCAATAGGAGTCAGTATAGTCAGGTGGATAGAAGTTGCTGTTTGTAGCCATGGAAGGCAGCTTGTGTTGCCAGACTGTTGTCAGGGTTAAGGATGAATATCAAAGAAGAAAAAAAAGCCCTCCAAGCCTGTACTGATCATGATGCCTACATAAACTAAAACTTACAGAGTCCGTATCCTTCCATGCCCATCCTTTTCACGTATTCATCTAGTTGCCCTTTGAATGCCACTATCATACCCACTCCCACCACCTCCCCAGGCAACACATTCCAGATATTCACCACCCTCTGTGTCAAAAACCTGCCTCGCTCATCTCCTCTAAACATTCCCCACACATCTTAAACCTATATCCCCTAGTACTTGACTTTTCTACCCTAGGAAAGAGCATCTGACTATCTACTCTGTCCACTCATAATCTTGTAAACCATTTATCAGGTCTCCCCTCAACCTCTGTCGTTCCAGTGGCAACAAACCAAGTTTCTCCAACCTCTCCTCATAGCTAATACCCTCCAGATCAGGGCAACATCCTGGTAAACCTCTTCTGCACACTCTCCAAAGCACAGTCTTTGGGACTGGAGAGGAACTTGGATTGGAAGGGAGATGATCCATGTAGGAATTCAGGAAAGGCAATGGCCTAGTGACATTATTAATCTAAAAACTCATCTAACATTCTGTGGCCCTGGGTTTGAATCCCACTGCAGCAGATGGGGGAATTCGAATTCAATAAGAAAATCATCCGGATTTAAGAATCTACTGATGACCATGAAACCATTGTCGATTTTTGGGAAAACCCATCTGATTCATTAATGACTTTTAGAAAAGAAATTGATCTTTAGGGGGCAGCACAGTGGTTAGCATTGCTACTTCATAGCGCCAGGGACCCAGGTTCGATTCCCAGCTTGGGTCACTGTCTATGCAGAGCCTGCATGTTCTTCCCATATCTGCGTGTGTTTCCTCTAAGTGCTCCAGTTTTCTCCCGCACTCCAAACATGCGCAGATTAGGTGAATTGTCCATGCTAAATTCTCCCTCAGGCATCAGAATGTGGCAACTTGGGAACTTTCACAGTAACTTCACTGCAGTGCTAATGTAAGCCGACTAGTGACTAATAAACAAACTTTAAACTTAAATCTGCCATCCTTACCAGGTCTGGCCAACATTCACAGTAACTTCATTGTGGTGTTAATGTAAACCGAGTTGTGACACCCATAAATGAACTTTATGTGACTCTGGTGCCACAGCAATGCGGTTGATTTCCAACTGCCCTAGGGATGAGTAATAATTGCTGACCAACCAGCGACACCCATGTCCCAAGAATAGAGAACAAAAAGGAACCAGCAACGTACACAGATGGTCTGTTGAAAGGGTTTGAGGAGTTCAAATTCAAATGCAGAACATCAAAAAATAACCATCTCTCCATTGTTAACCTGAATCATGTGTCAATTGGAAAAGCATCAAGCAGATTAGAGAGTTGAATAACGCCACAAACAAAGAGAAATGATTCAGAAAGAGTGATACGGGAGGAAAAAGCATTTGAAACATGGGGCTCTGGCACAGTAAGAAATCTCACAACACCTGGTTCAACTCCAACAGGTTTATTTGGTAATAAACAAATAGACCCTACTTGGAGTATTGTGCACAGTTCTGGTCGCCTCACTATAAGAAGGATGTAGAGGCTATTGAGAGGGTGCAGAGGAGATTTACAAGGATGCTGCCTGGATTGGGAGGCAGGCCTTATGAAGATAGATTGAGGGAGCTGGGACTCTTCTCCCTGGAGAGACGTAGGTTGAGAGGCGACCTGATAGAGGTTTATAAAATGTTGAGAGGTATGGATAGAGTGGATTCTCGGAGGCTATTTCCCAGGGCTGAAATGGTCGCTACGAGAAGACACAGGTCTAAGGTGCTGGGGAATAGGTACAGAGGAGATGTTAGGGGTAAGTTTTTCATTCAGAGGGCAGTGGGTGGGTGGAATTGGCTGCCAACAGTGGTGGTAGAGGCAAACTCACTGGGCTCTTTTAAGAGACTTCTGGATGAGTACATGGGATTTAATGGGATAGAGGGTTATAGATGGGCCTGGTAGATATGATTAGTGCAACTTGTGGGCCGAAGGGCCTGTTTGTGCTGTAGTTTTCTGTGTTCTAAATGCCACTAGCTTTCAGAACGCTATTTCTTCGTCAGGTGAGTGGGGAGTTCTGATCACAAACAGGGACACACACAGTTTACAGAATACTGGTTAGAATGTGAGTCTTTACAGCTAACCTGTTATTCAAGTCTTAAAGGTGCAGACAAGATGAGTGGAACGCTTCACAAATTTGCACATCATTCTTGCATAAGGGCCATGCTAATCTTCTCTGTACCATTCCAATTTTAGTATATGTGCTGCCGATGAGATAGAGATATGGAGATAGTATTAAGCATAGGTTAAAGAGATGTGTATTGTCTCCAGACAGGACAGTAAGTGAGGTGTTGCAAGTTCAGGCAAGTCATGGGGGTTACTCACCTGATAAAGGAAAAGCATTCCAAAAGCTAACAGCGATTACTACCAAATAAACCTGTTGGATTTTAACCTGGTGTTATGAGACTTCTTACTGTGTTTATCCCAATCCAACGCCGGCATCTCCACATCGCTCTGGCACCAATCAAGTCACAGAGTGATAGAGGTTTACAGCATAGAAACAGACCCTTCGGCCCAACTTGTCCATGCCGCCCAGTACTGATGTGAAAGGGGAGCTGCTCTATTAGGATGGACTTCACTTAAACCAGAAAAATGCTGGAAAATCTCAACAGGTCTGACAGCAGCTGTGGAGAGAGAATAGAGCTAAAGTTTCAGAGTCCACACGAGCCTTCGATTTGAAACATTGCCTCTATTCTATTTCCACAGATCCTGTGAGACTAGCTGAGATTTTCCAGCATTTGTTTCAAGATTCTAGCATCTGCAATATTTTGCCTTCATGTAACACCAGGCCGGAATCAGACTCCTGGCCAACCAGAGTCTGATTGGGTGGCACAGTGGTTAGCACTGCTGCCTCACAGTACCAGGGAACTGGGTTCCATTCCCGGCTTGGGTCACTGTCTGTGTGGGGTTTGCACATTCTTCCTGTGTGTGCGTGGGTTTCCTCCAGTTTCCTCCCACAATCTAAAGACATGCTGGTTAGGGTGCATTGACCCAAACAGGCACCATAGTGAGATGACTAGGGGAATTTCACATTAATTTCATTGCAGTGTTAATATAAGCCTTACTTGTGAGAATAAATAAACTTTATTTTTTTAATAGCGGTTGGGATGGGGTGATTGGCGGGCAGAGGGGAAGGGGAAGGGGGAAGGGGAAGGGGAGGCGGAGGGGAGAGGGGGAAAGGGGAGAGGGAAGGGGGAAGGGGGGAGAGGAAAGAGGGGGGAAGAGGGAGGAGGGGGGAGGGGAAGGGGGAAAGGTGAAGAGAGATTTCCAAATCCAAAGAAAAAGGTCAAGGCAATGAACGGTATCGTGACGTGCGTAAAAAGGTCTGGGGGCTAGAGGGATCAAAAGGATATGGGAGGAAGTGGCGGGGGGGAGGTCTGGATATTGAATTCGATGGTCAGCCTTGATCAAGATGAATGGTGGAAGAGGCTGAAAGGGCTGAATGGCCTCCTCCTGCTTCTAGTTTCTATGTTTCTCTGATGCATCCACCCTCCTGTTGGGTTACATCACTCTGGATTCAATGTCATTTGCCACTTCTCTGCCCTTCCTCCTAAAGTCTATAACTTCCTTCATCATTATCAATGGCCCAGCCAGTTTTCGTATCACCTACAAACATTGAACCAGGTTCCCTATGTTTGTGTAGTAAGGGACGGATGGGCTAGCATTAATTGTACGCCAATGAATCGAATCAATGTAGAGAATAGCAATAAAGGATGGAATTGTAAGTTTTTTATCTGAATGCACAAAACATCGGGAATTATATCGAGGCGCTTACGCTACATAAACAGAAGGCAATGGTTTTGATCTAATCATCACGATGGAGATATGAGCCAAAACCTTACCGCCTCGCTCAACCTGGAATCTCCGCTGGATTTTACAAGCCTTGCCCGAGCGAGGTGATAAAATTCCAGCCATGGTTCCCAGGTCATCAGGGTTGGGAAATAAATATTCCAAGACTATACATCAGTATAGACGGAATGGCAAAGGGGCTGGGGTAGACCTAACCGTGAAGACTGACATAAAGACATTCGTGAGAAAGGACCTGGCCTCCGAAGATCACGAGGTGGAATCAGGAGAGGTGGAAATTAGAAAAAGGATGTTTGGCTCTCGGACACTACCCAGAGAAAGCCCTGCAGTGATATCCTGGGAGGGAATGATTGACTCCTCACAAACACATCAATCTTCCTTTGTTCCAAGTATGACTCCATCCGATGGAGAGTTTTCCCCCAGATTCCCATTGATTCCAGTTTGTTCAGGCACCGTAATGCACACTGGGTCAAATGCCTTGATGTCAAGGGCACTCACTCTCACCTCTGGAAGCACTCACATTCCCACTGATCCACCTCTGGAATCCAACTCTTTTGTCCATGTTTGAACCAAGGCTGAGGTTACAAAGAAAGGTTGCAAAGGACAAGAATTTATTTCGGATTATTTTGTATTCCAATGGCAAGGACCCATTTCAATTGAAACAGAATGGTTACAGCGAAGAAAAAGGCCATTCAGCCCATCGAGTTTCTAGCAATGATGATGCTTTATTTCACTCACATGGGCACCTCATGAACATCCGAGCTTTCTCTCACATCTTTCCAATCACTCACACACACTCACACACTCACACACACACTCATACACTCACACACACACACACACACACACACACACACACACACACACACACACACACACACACACACACACACACACACACACACACACACACACCCACACACACACACACACACACACAACACACCCACACACACACACACACCACTCACACATCACACACACACCACACACACACTCACACACACACACTCACCACACACTCCACACACACCACACACACTCACACAGACACACACAACACAAAGACACACACACACACACACACAGTCACACACACAAAGATACACACACACACTCACACAGACACAAAGACACACAGATACACACACAGTCACACACACGCACACACTCACACAGACACACACACAGATACACACACACACACAAAGACACAGACACACACACACAGATACATACACACACAGACACACACCCACACACGCTCACACACACACACCACACACAGATACACACACACACACAAAAGACACGAGACACACACAGAACACACACCCACACACACACACACACACACACACACACACACACACACACACACACACACACACACACAAAGACACACACACAGTCACACAAAGATATATACACACACCCCTGTCTCTCTCTCTCTCACACACACACACACACACAAACACACATACACACACAGTCACAAAGACAAACATACAAACACACATTCACACACACACACCTGCAATCACACACATGCACACACACACATACCCACAGTCTCACACACAGTCACACATATTCAAACACACACACACAACACACATATAACCAGTCTTACACACAATCACACATATTCAAACACACACACAACACACACATAACCAGTCTCACACAGTCACACATATTCAAACACACACACACCCAGTCTCACACACAGTCACACATATTCAAACACACACACACCCAGTCTCACACACAGTCACACATATTCAAACACACACACACACACATACCCAGTCTCACACACAATCACACATATTCAAAGACGCACACACACACATACATCCAGTCTCACAAACAGTCACACATATTCAACCACACACACACACACATAACACATACCCACAGTCACAATAAGGCACACACATACACACAGAGCCACACACCCACATGCTCACATACTCAGGCACACTTCCATACAAAAACACACACAAGTCTCCATGAACATCCTAATTCTCTCACACAGTGTGAATGAAGTAGGAGGTCGGATTGAGCTCCCTCTCTGCTCTTTGCCCACTCTCTCTCTCACACTCACTTTCAGCGGTCCGGCTCCATTCATTGCGATCGCCCCTCCTCCAATCCTCTGTTTGTTAAACAGTGCAGAGTAAGCACATTCACTCTCAGAGATAACTCTGCTGTGCCAATTCCCTGTCTTAAAACATCGCGCTGGATCAGTTCTTGCTGAGAGGCTGGTTTGGGAGGGGCGGGGGGAGTCACAAGGAGAGGGAAGATGAGCAGGAAGTACACAGCATCCCACTGGGAATCTCTCCATTGGCTTTGGGTTAATTGGGACAGGAGCAGACGGCAGGGAGACTGCGGGATGTGTGCTGAGTTCCTGACAGCACAGAGAGGGTATCTTCACCTGCAGGAACTGGGAGCGCTGGAAAAGTTTATTGACAACTTTTATATTTAAATCCGGGCCAAGGCAAAAACACAGCTAGGTATGTGTGTGTATGAATGAGTGTGAGTGTGTGTGACTGAGTGTGTATGTGAGTGTGTGTGAATGAGTAAATCTGTGTGTACAAGTGTGTATGTGAGAGTGAATGTGTGGATGAGAAAGACTGTGTATGTAGTGTGTCAATTAGTGCATGTGTGTATGTGAGAGTGAGTATATGAGAGTGATGTGTGCGAGTGAGAATGAATGAGTGTGTGTATGAATGAGTGTGTGTGTGAATGAGTGTGTGTGTGAATGAGTGAGTGTGTGAATGAGTGAGTGTGTGTATGAATGAGTGTGTGTATGAATGAGTGTGTGTATGAATGAGTGTGTGTATGAATGAGTGAGTGTGTGAATGAGTGAGTGTGTGAATGAGTGAGTGTGTGTATGAATGAGTGTGTGTATGAATGAGTGTGTGTGTGAATGAGTGTGTGTGTGAATGAGTGAGTGTGTGAATGAGTGAGTGTGTGTTGTGGTGAGTGTGTGTGTGAATGAGTGTGTGTGTGAATGAGTGAGTGTGTGTATGAATGAGTGTGTGTGTGAATGAGTGAGTGTGTGTGTGAATGAGTGTGTGTGTGAATGAGTGTGTGTGTGAATGAGTGAGTGTGTGTATGAATGAGTGTGTGTGTGTGAATGAGTGAGTGTGTGAGCGAATGAGTGTGAATAAGTGTGTGTGTGGAGGGGAGGGGGCTGTGTGACTGCATGTGTGTATTTCTGTGGATGTGTATGTGATGTGTGTCATGTGATGTGTGTGTGTATCATGCCATATGTATGTATGTATGTAAATTAATCTATATCCCCTTTTCAATAGAATCATAATCACTACAGTGCAGAAGGAGGTCATTCAGAACATTGAGCCTGCATCAGCAACAATCTCACCCAGCCCTTATTCCCGTAACCTCACGTGTTTACCCTGCTAATCCCCTTAACTTAAACATCTTGGGACACTAAGGGGCAATCTGGCGTGGCCAATCCACTTAACCCGCACATCTTTAGAGTGTGGGAGGAAACTGGAGCACCCAGAGGAAACCCACAAAGACCGAAGAGAATGTACAAACTCCAGTCACCCAAGGCCGGAATTGAACCTGGATCCCTGGAGCTGCGAGGCAGCAGTGCTAACCGCTGTGCCACTGTACTGCCCAGACCTATCCATAGAACATAGAACATAGAACAATACAGCACAGAACAGGCCCTTCGGCCTTCGATGTTGTGCCGACCAAAATAAAAAGCAATGCCCCTCCAAACTAAACCATTCCCTTCTCTTCCATATACTTATCAATTAACCTCTTAAACGCCACCAAACTTGGCGCATCTACAACAGCTGCAGGCAGGGCATTCCACTCCCTAATCACTCTTTGAGTAAAGAACCTACCTCTGATATCCGTCCTATAACTCATACCCCTTAATTTAAAGCTGTGTCCCCTCGTGCCCTGTTCTTCTATTCTGTTACATCCCTGTTCTTCTATTCTGTCCCACCTTTTCCACCCTCTTTCCCACTATATCATTCTGTGTATTTTTATCTTGCTTCAATTCTGTTGAAGGATCATTGAGATCCAGAACGTTAACTCCGTTTCTCACCACTTTTTGGCTAAAATCAAGCATCAGATCAAGATGGCGTGGTGATGCCTTCTCTTGTCAGCTTGGATCCTGAGGCGCCTCGGTGGCACAGTGGGTTAGCACTGCTGCCTCACAGCGCCAGGGACCCAGGCTCAATTCCCAGCTTGGGCCACTATCTGAATCTTGATTACTGTGCATGTACGTGAATGCACGGATCATAAGGAATAAGATTGAGGAGTTACAGGCGCAGGTTACATGCGATGTTATGTCAATAACGGAGAATTGGCTCAAGGAAGGATAGTACTGGGTATTAAATATTCCTGTGGACAAGATATTCAGAAAAGATAGGCAAACCAGCAAGCGAGGGAGGGGGGGGGGGGTAGTAAAACTACGGGAAGTATAATGGTTAATGGGAAGCAAAACAGCAGGTTAACGTGTGAGGCGAAGGTTTAAACTACGTGGAAAATTACAAAATAAAGTTAAAAGAATGGAGAACTCAGGAGATGTTATTAATGGAAGTGTTAGAATTCAAATAGAGGGCACAAAAACTCGCAGAAGGGCACTTCATCTGAATATTCATCGCATTTAAAACAAGGTAAATGAATTGACAGCATTGCGAATGAGTATGATTTAGTGGCCATTACAGAGACGTGGTTGCGGGATGGTCATGACCGAGAGTTAAATATCCAGGGATATCAGACTGTGCGGAAGGACAGACTGGAAGGTAAGGGAGGTGGTGATATTGAAGGATAACATCAGGCCAGTTGTAAGAGTTGATGTAAGTTCTATGGAAAAAGGAGAAAATCCATTTGGGTGGAAATTCAAAATAGGAGAAAAAGTCACCGATAGATATAACCTATAGGTCGCGAAGTAATAATAATATCACAGCGGGGTGAGCAATGAACAAGGAAATAACTAATGCATGTAAAAATAGTACGGCTTTTATAAGGGGGGGGGGATTTTAATCGACATGTCGATTGGTCAAACCCGGTCAGTCAAGGCAGCCTTGAGGAGGAGTTCAAAGAATGTATCCACGATAGTTTCCTCGAACAATATCTAATGAAACCTATAAGAGAGCAGGCTATCCTAGATCTGGCCCTGTGTAATGATGTGGAGATACTGGCGTTGGACTGGGGTAAAATCAGTAAGAAGTCTCACAACATCAGGTTAAAGTCCTGGTGCTCTTTATTCAGGAGCACAAGCCACTCGCTTTCGGAGTGCTGCTCCTTCATCAGGTGAGTGGGAGTTCTGTTTACAAACAGGGCAAATAACAACACAAACTCAATTTACAAAATATGGAGACAATACACATCTCTTTAACCTATGTTTAACCCTCTCTCCACTCACATTGTCTGTGCCTTTAAGACATGATTACCTGTAAAGACTTGTATTCCAACCATTATTTTGTAAATTGAGTTTGTGTCTTTATATGCCCTGTTTGTGAATAGAATTCCCACTCACCTGATGAAGGAGCAGCACTCTGAAAGCTAGTAGGTTTTGCTACCAAATTAACATGTTGGACTTTAACCTGGTGTTGTGAGACTTCTTCCTGTGTAATGAGACTTAATGATCTCACAGTTATGGATCCTCTCAAAAGGATCAATCACATTATAGCTGAATTTAAAACACAGATGGAGCATGAGAATCATAAAATCCCACCATGGAGAAGGAGCCCGATCAGCCCATTGAGTCTGCACCAACCACAATCTCATCCATACTCTATCCTCATAACCCCATACATTTACCCTAGCTAAGGGGCAATTTAGCATGGCTAATGCACCTAATCCACACATCTTTGGGAGGAAATCGGAGCACCCGGAGGAAACCCATGCAGACACGAGGAGAATGTGCAAACTCCATACAGACAGTGACCCGAGCCAGGAATGCAAGCAGGGTCCCTGGCACTGTGAGGCATAAATGCTAACCACTGTGCTGCTAGACTGCCCATGAGAAGGTAAAATTCAATATCAGCATTTTGTGCTTAAACAAAGAAGACTATAATGGGACGAGGGTAAGGTAGACTGACAGCAAAAGTTTTATGGAGGGATAATTGAAGAACAGTGGAGAACTTTCAAAGCAATTTTTCATAATGCTCAGCAAAAGTATATTCCGGTGATAAGGAAGGACCATAGAAAAAAAATCAACCATGGATATCTAAGGAGGGTCTCGAATGGAAAGAAAATGCATTCAAAGTGGCAAAGATTAGTGGGAAACCCGAGGATTGGGAAATCTTTAAAGATCAACAGAAATCCACAAAAAAGTTATAAAGAAAAGTAAGCTGAATTATGAGAGTGAACTAGCTCAGAATATAAAAACAGATAGCAAAAGTTTCTATAAATATATAAATGAAAAAGAGTGGTTAAAGTAAACACTGGTCCTTTAGAGGATGAGAAGGGGGATGTAATAAGTGGAAATGAGAAAATTGCTGAGGCATTGAACAGGTATTTGCATCAGTCTTCACAATGGAAGACACAAATCTCGTGACAAAAATTGATGACAGGAAGGCTATGACAAGTGAGGACCTAGAAACTATCATTATCACAAAAGAGGTAGTGTTGGGCAAGTTAATGGGGTAAAGGTGGACAAGTCTCCTGGATGTCCTTGTGCATGAATCACAAAAAGTTGGTTTGCAGGTAATTAAGAAGCAAATGGAATTTTGTCCTTGTTTTGCTAGAGGGATGGAGTTTAAAAGCAGCAAGGTTATGTTGCAGCTGTATAACATGCTAGTGAGGCCACATCTGGAATACTATGTTAAATTTTGGTCTCCTTACTTGAGAAAGGATAAACTGGCACTGGAAGGGACGCAGAAGAGATTCACTGGGTCGGTTCCAGAGTTAAGAGAGTTGGCTTATGAGGAGAGACTAAATAGGCTGGGATTATGCTAATTGGAGTTTAGAAAAATGAAGGGTGAATCTTATAGAACATACAAGATAAGATAGAAGCATGGAAGTTGTTTTCACTGATGAGTGAAACCACAACTAGATATCTACAAAATAAGGGGAAGCAGATTTAGGATTGAATTGAGGAGGAATTTCTTCACACAAAGGGTTGTGAATCTGTGGAATTCCCTGTCCAGTGAAGCAGTTGAGGCTCCCTCATTGAGTGTTTTAAGGAAAAGATAGATTTTTGAACAGTAAAGAAATTAAGGGTCGTGGTGAGTGGGCAGGTAAGTGGAGCTGAGTCCACAAAAAGATCAGCCATGATCTTATTGAATGGCGGAGCAGGCTCAAGGAGCTAAACCCTCTAGGGGCTCCTACTCATAGTTCTTATGTTCTTACAGAAAAAAAGGAAAGAATGGGGATATTGGTTAAAGAGAGCATTGTAGTGCTGGAGAGAGAAAAGTTTTGTTTATTTATTACTTCACAAGTCAGCTTACTGCGATGAAGTTACTATGAAAATCCCCTAGTTGCTATACTTCGGCACCTGTTTGGGTACATTGAGGGAGAATTTAGCATGGCCAATGCACCCTAACCACAACTGTGGGAGGAAAGAGCCATCCATGGTCGTGGATGGCTCTTTTTCTGCATGGAGGTCGGTCACCAGCGGAGTGCCCCAGGGATCTGTTCTAGGACTCTTGCTGTTTGTCATTTTCATAAATGACCTGGATGAGGAAGTGGAGGGATGGGTGAGTAAGTTCGCCGATGACACGAAGGTCGGTGGTGTTGTGGATGGTCTGGAGGGATGTCAGAAGTTGCAGCATGACATCGACAGGATGCAAGACTGGGCGGAGAAGTGGCAGATGGACTTCAACGCGGATAAATGTGTTGTGGTCCATTTTGGCAGATCCAACAGGATGAATGAGTACACCATCAAAGGTAGGAGTCTTAGCTGTGTGGAAGAGCAGAGGGATCTTGGGGTCCGGGTCCATAAGACTCTCAAATTGGCCTCCCAGGTGGAGGATGTGGTTAAGAAAGCTTACGGTGTACTGGCCTTCATTCATTGAGGGATTGAGTTCAGGAGTCAGGAGGTAATGCTGCAGCTTTATAGGACCCTTGTCAGACCACACTTGGAGTACTATGCGCAGTTCTGGTCGCCTCACTATAGGAAGGACGTGGAAGCTATTGAAAGGGTGCAGAGGAGATTTACAAGGATGTTGCCTGGATTGGGAGGCATGCCTTATGAAGACAGGTTGAGGGAGCTGGGACTGTTCTCCCTGGAGAGACGAAGGTTGAGAGGCGACCTGATAGAGGTTTACAAGATGTTGAGAGGAATAGATAGGGTGGACTCTCAGAGACTATTTCCCAGGGCTGAAATGGTCGCGACGAGAGGGCACAGATTTAAGGTGCAGGGAAGCAAGTACAGAGGAGATGCTAGGGGAAAGTTTTTCACTCAGAGGGTGGTGAGTGAATGGAATCGGCTGCCGTCGGTGGTGGTCGAGGCGAACTCGCTGGGGTCTTTTAAAAGACTTCTGGATGAGTATATGGGATCCAATGGGATTGGGGGTTATAGATAGGTCTATGGCTGGGTAGGTTTTGATGTGTTCGGCACAACTTGTGGGCTGAAGGGCCTGTTTGTGCTGTAGTGTTCTATGTTCTATGAAACTGGAGTGCTCGGAGGAAATCCATGCAGAGAACATACAGATTCCGCACAGACAGTGAGCCAAGCTGGGAATCGAACCCGGGTCCCTGACACTGTGAGGCAAGAAAGTTAATCACTGTGCCACAATGCCATTCAACAAGAGAGGCTGTCCCAGACAGTTCAAGGACAGAATCAATCTGGTTAGAACTAAGGAACAAAAAAGGTACAATTACATTACTGGGTGAAGTCTATAGGCTGTCAACTAATGGGAAAGATATAGAGGAAGAAATGTGCAGGGAATTTACAGAGAGATGCAAACATTACTGAGTAGTTATTATGGGGGGACTTTAATTCTCCAAATGTGGACTGGGACTATGGTGGTGTAAAGGATGGAGAGGGGAAAAGTTTCTGGATTGTGTTCAGGAAAATGTTCTACAGGAATAAGTGTCCAATGCTACAAGAAATGATGGGCTGTTAGATTTAGTTCCTGGAAATGAGGGGGGCCATTTAGATCAAGTGTCAGTGTGGGGAACATTTAGGAGACAGTGATCATAGTATTGTAAAGTTTAGGATGATGGTAGAAAAGGACAATGTGCAACCCAGAGTAATTAACATAATTAATAATTATGGGCGGCACAATGGAACAGTGATTAGCGCTGCTCCCTCACAGCACCAGGGACCCGGGTTCGGTTCCCAGTTTAGGTCACTGTCGGTGTGGAGTTCTCCCAGTGTCTGTGTGGGTTTCTTCTGGGGGCTCCAGTTTCATCCCACAGTCCGAAGGTGTGCGGGTTAGATGGATTGGCCGTGTTAAATTGCCCTTTAGTGTCAGGGGGATTGGCTAGAGTAAATGCATGGGGTAATGAATATAGGGCCTGGGTGGAATTGTGGTCAGGGCAGATTCGATGGGCTGAATGGCTTCCTCCTCACTGGATTCTCCATGGATTCTAATCTATTAACTAGGAGAGAACTGACCACAATGGGACGAAAATATAGCTGGACTGGTTAGGCTGGAAAGTTAGCAGGGAAAACAGCAGCTAACAATTGGCTACCTTCAAAATAAAAATGCACTGTCTAAGAGTGTGGTGGGGGCAAGTTCAATCAAGGCATTCAGGAGAGCAATAGATGATTATTGCAATCGAAGCAATATGCAGGGGTGCAGGGAAAAGGCAGGAGAACGGCACTAAGCCAGATTTCTTTCAGAGAACCATTGCAGATATGATGGGCCAAATGGCCTCGTCCTGTGCCAGAATGATTTGATGATTCTCTGAAATGATTCAGACAATACAGTCAAGAGATATTCCCTTAAAAGGAAATTATGTTTAACAACTTGCTGGAGCTTTTTGAAGGGGGAACAGAAAGAGTTGGTGACAGCAATACTGCTGATGTTTTTGGTGTATATAGACTTTCAGCAGTATTCGATCCAGTGCCACACAACGGAGAAAAGTTATAGCTCAAGGAATAAAAGGGGCAGTAGCAACATGGATACAAAATTAGCGGCATAATAGGAAGCAGAGAAAAATGGTCAATAGATATCTTGCAGGCTGGAGGAGGGTTCTGAGTGGAGTTCCCCTGAGTTAATATTGCTTTTCCTGATATTTATTCATGATCTAGATCTTGGTGAGCAGGGGACAATTTCAAAGATTGCAGATGACAGAAAACTTGAAATTATTGTAAACTGCGAGGAGAACAATGTAGAGCTTGAAAAGGACATGGACAAGTTGTTGGATTGGGCAGATAGGTGGCAGATGAAGTTCAATGTGGAGAAGTGTGAGACAGTGCATTTTGGCAAACAGTGGACAGATAATATAAAATAAAGGGTAAAATTCTTCAAGTGTTCCAGGAGCAGAGAGACCTGGGTGTGCATATGTATTGATCACTGAAGATGGAAGGATATGTGGAGAGAACAGTTAATAATGCATTTATTAGCTTTATTAATAGGGGCATAGAGTACAAGAGCAAGAAGTTTATACTGAATTTATATGGGATACTAGCTAGATCTCAGCTAGAGTATTGTGTACAGTTCTGGGTGTCACACTGTAGGAAAAGCGTGAACACATTGGAGAGAGAACATAGAACATAACAGCGCAGAACAGGCCCTTTGGCCCTCGATGTTGCGCCGACCAATTAAGAAAAAGCAATGACCCTCTAACCTAAACCATTCCCTTTTCATCCATAAACTTATCAACTAAATATTGTAGAGTGCAGAAGAGGATTAGAAAAATGGTTCCAGGGATGAGAAACTTCAATTATGAGGGTAGATTGGAGAGGTTGGGGCTGTTATTCTCGGAGAGAAAAAGATGCAGAGG
Source organism: Sphyrna mokarran (assembly GCA_024679065.1). Lineage (NCBI taxonomy): Eukaryota > Metazoa > Chordata > Chondrichthyes > Carcharhiniformes > Carcharhinidae > Sphyrna > Sphyrna mokarran. The sequence goes on from JAGIQG010000001.1 coordinate 7,946,494, forward strand.
ACATTTGATAGAGGTGTTCAAAATCACTAGGGGGCTGGACAGAGTAGAGAGGGAGAAAGTGTTCCTGCTTGTAAAACGCGAGGACACTGATTTAAAATGATTTGCAAAACAAAAAAGCAAATGTGATGCAAAAAAAAGCTTTTTCGCACAGCAAGTGCTTGGGGGTCTGGAATTCACTGGCTGGAAGTGTGGTGGAGACAGGTTCAGTTCAGGCATTCACAAGGGCATTAGACTGATGGGCAGAATATCAGGGCTGATATATGAAGAGAGACTGGATCACTGGGTTGTACTCACTGGAATTTAGCAGAGTGAGAGACATATAAAACCCCGATGGGACTGGTTAGGCTAGATGTGAGAAGAACATTCTTGATGGGGAAGTGCAGAACTGGTGGCGGGGGGGGGGTCACTGTCTAAGAACAAGGAGTAAGGACTGACTGAGGAAGAGCGTCTTCACTCCGAGAGTTGGGAACCTGTCAACTCTGTATCACAGAACATTGTCAGGGCCAGTTTGTTCGAAATGTTCAAGAGGGATCTGGACATGTCCCTTTAGCTAAAGGAAGCAAGGGATATGGAGAGAAAGTGGGTGTGGGATACTTTAAGTGCATGATCATATTGAATAGTGAAGCAGGCTCAAAGGGCTGAATGACCTATTCCTGCACCTATTTTCCATGATTATCAAATAGAAACAATGTGCAGGGTTACTGGAAATCGTTACAACCTTCTGTGCTGTAATAATATTGATTGTGTATTCTCTATGTGTGTGTTTATTCCCTGTGTCTGTGCCTGTGTAATTCCCTGTTACTGTGTATCTGGCCTGCATAATTCCCTGTTACTGTGTAAAAGCGCCTGTGTAATTCCCTCTTACTGTGTATATGTGACTGTATATTTCCCTGTTACTATGTATCTGTGCCTGTATAATTTCCTGTTACTGTGTATTTGTGTCTGTATAATTCCCTATTACTGTGTATCTGTGCCTGTATAATTCCCTGTTACTGTGTATCTGTGTCTGTGTAATTGCCCGTTACTGTGTATCTGTGTCTGTGTAATTCCCTGTTACCTATGTGATAGAGGATTCAGTACAAGATATGAACATTTTGTTTTAAAAAGTGGCGCAGCTTTAATATAGAAAGTACTGGATTTTATTCCTGATTCCTGTAACTGCCCTTCTTATTATGATAGGAGTTACAAAGAGCGCTTCCTGATACATTTCCCATATTAATCTGTCCGGGCTGTAAGTGATTGTATTAGGCAGGATTGAGCGCCTGAAGCTGGCAGGGATAGTGGGACTCCCTCTGCCCACTCCACTCACTGTATATTCCCCATGTACCTGTCTCTCTCTATCAGACCTTTCCCTCATCAACCAATAAACCACACAATTCACGGCCAATACCACAGTAATACCCACCGCCCCCCCAGCTCTGCTTCCAATCCAACCTAATGGATCTCGGTTAACGGCTCCTTATGGGAATAGAAACAGATTAAATTGTCTAAACTTGTCTTACATGTCAAAAAAAAAGAAATTGATTGGAAGGCAGTTTGAGACACACCCCAGGGTCGCTACATAAATGTAGATCTTAGTGCGTTCTTAGGGTGTAAGTAACCCTTTGAGAATTTAAGATGGGATTAAATCCTGATTGAATCCATGGGGTTAGAGTTTTCTTGGATCCTTATCTGATTGCGAACGGGAGTCACACCAGGATTACATCTCCCCAGAACCCAGTTCAAACCATTCCAAAAAAATGTCTCTGTTCTCAGGGAATTAGAGCAACTTCGGTTCCATCATCGCCTGGCGAAAGTGTGAGGTTAAAATCTAACTCCAGGGCACCTGCTCCCTATAGTCAGAACTAAGAGCAGAGAGTTATTTATTTATGATACCCGGGAGAAAGACCTAAATAAGAGACAGGGGGAGGAAGAGACAGAAAGTGACCTGTTTTCGAAATATTTAGGGCAATTTCGCCTAATCAGAATTCGACGCTCTCTTTTAATTCGATCCTGATGAGGCGAAAAGAAACATCCTGTACGGAAAAAACAAATATTATCCGTTCCTTCAAATACAAATAACTTCAATGGTACTTACAGAAAAAAATACAGGCAAACGAAATTTAATGTCAAATCGTTAATCAACTATATTAAACTGGGTGAATATTTAAAATTAAACTGCGAGAGCAGGAAAGTCATTGCGAAATGATTGGAAAAGATACCTGTCTTTGGAAGATCTGTTTCTCTGCACCACAGACTCGACCGACTTGCGGTATTTTTAAATAGTTCGATTTTGTTTGTTCGATGCTTAAGGTTGAACATATACAGTCGACTTCCCCCCACACACATACACAGTTATATATATATATATATATACAAAACTTCAACCGTTAGTTCCCACCCACTGGGTGACGTTCTCTCTATCTCTCCTTGTCCTGTCAAGCTATGAATATTCAAGCCCGTTTAACAAAAAATGTGTTGGCTTGTCTCTGTCTCTCTGTCTCTCTCTTTTTGCAAAATAACAAGACATTTGCAGAATAGCTTTTGGATTAACTCACCGAGGTTGCCTCATCCCGGGTCACAAACCAAGAGAATTCAGAACAGGGCTTTAAATTGCTCCATGTTTAGCAAGTTTTTTATATACATGTACTATATACCTATATATATATGTGCGTGTGTGTGTGCGTGTGTAGATAGAAACATTTTTTTCCCCACTGATTAAGAGGACAGGCTTCAATGTAATTAAAAATAAACGAATGTCTCTGTGTGTATATCTGTACTATTTAAGCTCCCCGGAAAATACGGAGGCTAGAACTTTTAATGTTTTGGAAGTTTTCTACATAATCTCTGATTTTAATCAGAATATATCCTTTTCACCAAACCCGGTTCCCAGCCACTCACACACCCTTCGCTTTTTTTTTAAGCGAGTCTCTTTTATTTTAATCTCTGGTCACCTTGATGGTTTATTTTGTATTTGTTTATCGAGCTGCAGTCATTTATTTCCTTCCCCTCCCCTGCCCTCCTTTGTCACCCCCTCTAGAATAAACAACGCTTCCTCCTTAATGCCACCTCCATTGGTAGCCGCTTCCCCCCGCCGCCCTTCCATTCCGCAGACCCGTTCAGTGTCAGACCCAGAATCAAGAGTTAGACTTCAACCGGTTTCAACAACTGGGGACTGTATGTGTGTCTGAGTGTGTGTGTGTGTGTGTGTTACATAAAGGCTTTGATATATCTGTGGCTGGATCTACAGCTATTCTTAATTGGGAAAGTCGATCTGTAAACATAACTTTTTGTCAGCAGCGAAGTTTTTGTTACAGTTTATTGTATCTGTCAGTTATTTGTATACAAAAGAATATACGGGAACTTAGGAATCTACTCATACCCCCCGCCACGAATATAAGAAACAAGCGAAATCTATAAATATATATATTTAAAATTATATATAAGTATAAATAAAGTGTTGAGAATACACAACAGGTGGATGAGAGCATCCGGAAAGAGAGAGGCAATTTTATATCCAGACCCTTTATCATAATATTGTGTTTGTCTACATTGTAAGCGGGAGGTTTGGGAGTTTGAATCGGATTGTTACAATTCTTTCTGTAAAGGGTTGAGATTAAAGCCTATGTTTCCCCATCAGTGTGTGTAAATATGTATTTCATAACCACGTTTCAAAGCAACTGTATCATTCTGAGATGTGTGTGTGTGTGTGTTTATAGCTATCTGTGGGCGCCTGTGTTTGTATCTGTCCGGATGTGTGTCCCTATCTCACCGTTTCGTGATATCTGCAATGTGAAGCAAACTTTCCAATCGGTTTCCCTCCCAAACCACCGCTTCAACTCTGCAAAACCCCACACAACGCAAATATAATTTAAACTAAAAAAAGAAATCGCCCTAATATCATAAAATACTGAACAAAATCTGTAAAAAAAAATCCTCCACATTTAATTCGAGTTTGAGTTTTAAATACCCCAGCGGCTGGGTGTGACAAAAATCAATGAAAGTTTTCACAGATACACAGGAGCAAAGCGACGGGAGTTCGGGGCTGAACACGGGACTCGAGTTACTGGGGCAATTGCCATTGCCCCCGGGTCAGGCGCTGACTGCACTATCAGTACATCCAACATCTCCTGCTGCAACAGCGGGTCCCCAGACACGGTGATCACCCGGAGAATTGCACCCACCCTGGTTCCCCCTCAGCTGGAGATCTGTGTCCGAATTCTGGGCTCCCCCCACCACAGGAAGAGAAGGGACCGAGAAAAAAAGATTGACAAGAATAGCTTCAGGAATGAGGAACCTCAGTTGGCAGATGGATTGTGGAGGGTCAAATCAGAACGGAGAGAGTACAGAAGGAGGTCACATTCGGCCCTTCCTGCTTGTGCCAGCTCCCTGCAGCTGGTTCCCACCACTTTTGATACTCGGGGTGAGTGTTAACGCTCTCTTTAAAAGTTTCCTTTTAAATGTGCCTCCATCACATTCTTGCACAGTACATTCCAGATCCTTACCATGGGCTGCAGCACGAAATTTTTTTTCCTTATGTCATAGGAAATAGGAGAAAGAGTAAGTTTAAGTTTATTTATGTAGGCTTACATTAACACTGCAATGAAGTTACTGTGAAAATCCCCACATCGCCACACTCGGATGCCTGTTAGGGTACGCTGAGGGAGAATTTAGCACCTAACCAGTACGCCTTTCAGACTGTGGGAGGAAACCAGAGTACCCGGAGGAAATCCATGCAGATATGGGGAGAATGTGCAGACTCTGCACAGACAAGACAGTGAATAGGCCATTCAGCCCTTTGAGCCTGCTTTCCCAAAGGGAATTATTTGCCATGTGCATCTAAGAATAATGCGTTTGAGGTATTCCACTTAATTTTATGATCATGACTAGCCTCCCACAACATCCCGAGATATATTTTATCTACCTTGATGTGCTTTAAGACTTCCAGCACCTCCCTCTCTGTAATATGTAAACTCCTCAACATATCACTATTTATTTCCCCAAGTTCCCTAACATTCGTGCTTTTCCCAATGATAAATACTGATGAGAAATATTCATTTAGAATCTCACCCATTTCTTGTGGATTCCCACCAGCCTTACCCTCCACGCTAAAAAGATGCTTACCCTGAACTCTGGTTAATGCACTTCTGAAACCTTCCCACTTGTTCGTGACAAACGTTGATGTGTGTATGTTGGAGTGTATATGTTAATGCGTGTATGTTGATATGTGCATATTAGTGTATGCGTGTTTGTGTGTTGCTGTGGACATTTTGGTGTGTGTTTGTGCGTGCACATTTGTGTGTACGTTTTGGTGTGTGTGTGTTTGTGTTTATGTTGGTGTGTATTATTGTGTCTACGTGTTGATGTGTGCGGGTTTGTATGTGCATGTTGATGCATGTATGTTAGTTATGTTAGTATGTGCATGTTGGCGTATGCGTGTTGGTGTGTGCATGATCGTGTGTGTATGTTGGTGTATGCGTGTTAATGTATGTATGTTGGTGTGTGCTCACTCACTCACCCCCACTCCCTCATCACTCACAAGTGATATAGAGTATCACAAGTAGACAAGTGATCACAAGTATCATAGAATCCTGACATTGCAGAAAAAGGCCATTTGGCCCATCGAGCCTGCACGGACAACAATCCTAGCTGGACCCTATCCCTGTAAACCCATGTACATACTCTGTAAATCCCACTGATGCGAAAGGTCAATTTATCAATCAACCTGACTCTCACATCTTTGGACTGTGGGAGGAAATTGGAGCACCAGGAGGAAACCCACGCAGACATGAGGAGAACATGCAGATTCTGCACAGACAGTCACTCAAGCCGGGAATCGAACCCAGATTCCTGGCGCTGTGAGGCAGCAGTGCTAACCACTGTGTCACCGTGCCACCATTACCTACTAAAGTGGTAGCTGGGTGCAATGATATTCCACTATCCTTTCTGTTGTTTCCTGAGGATTATTTTAGCCGGATTAAATTTACTGGCAGCTCTTCTGAATTAAGTTTTTTTATGGGATGTGGGCATCACTGACTGGACCATCATTTATTGCCCATCCTTGAGAAGGTGGCAGTGAGCTGCCTTTTTGAATCACTGTGGTAGGTACACCCAGAATGCTATTAAGGAGGGATTTTGAACCAGCGACTGTGAAGGAAAGGCACTTTATTTCCCGATCAGGATTGTATACGTCTTTATGGGAATTTGCAGCTTGGTGGTGTTCCCATGTGTCTGCTGCCCTTGTCCTTCTGGATGGAAGTGGTCTCAGGTTTCAAAGGTGCTGTCTAAGGGGTCTTTGTGAGTTCCTGCAATGCATCTTGTAGGTGGCAAAACTGCTGCCATTGTGCATTGGCAGTGGAGAGATTTTTTTTAATATTCATTCATGGATATCGCTGACTGGCCAGCATTTGTTACCCACCATTTATCACTAATGTTTCTACAAATGAGATAAAATGAAAAAGAGTGGTTAAAGTAAACATTGGTCCATCAGAGTGGGATTTAATAACTGGAAATGAGAAAATTGCTGAGGCATTGAATAGGTATTTTGTGTCGGTCTTCACAGTGAAAGACACAAATAACATGTCAAAAATTGATGACGGGAAGGTTTTGGCATAGAAACTATCATTATCATGAAAGAGGTAGTGTTGGGCAAGCTAATGGAGTTAAAGGTAGACAAGTCTCCAGGTCCTGATGGAATGCATCCCAGAAGGCTAAAAGAGATGCTGGGAGAAATAACAAATGCACTAGTGGTAATCTACCAAAATTCGCTGGACTCTGAGGTGGTTCCTGCAGATTGGAAAACAGCAAATGTGATGCCACTGTTTAAAAAAGGAGGTAGACAAAACTATCGGCCGGTTAGCTTAACTTCTGTAGTAGGGAAAATGCTTGATTCTATCATCAAGGAAGAAATAGCGAGATCTCTGGATATAAATTGTCCCATTGGTAAGACGCAGCTCATGAAGGATGGTCAATGTTTGACTAATTTGATGGAATTCTTTGAGAACATTGCATGTGCAGTACTCAGTAGGGAACCTGTGGATATTGTGTACCTGGATTTCCAGAAGGCATTTGACAAGGTATCGCACCAAAGACTGCTACAGAAGATGAAGGTGCACAGTGTTATGGGTCAGGTATTAGCACAGATAGAGGATTGGTTACCTAATAGGAAGCAAAGACTGGAGATAAATGGGTGTTTTTCTGGTTGGTGATCAGTGACTAGTGGTATCCCTCAGGGATCAGTTTTGGGACTGCAATTGTTCATGATTTACATAGATGATTTGGATGTGGGGACCAAGTGTAGTGTGTCAAAATTCGCAGATGACACTAAGAGGGGTGGAAGAGCAAAGTGTACACAGGATGCTGGAAGTCTGCAAGGGGTTATAGATAGTCTAAGTGAGTGGGGCTAGGGTCTGGCAGATAGCATACAAAGTTGGTAAATGTGAGGTTATCCGTTTTGGTAGGAATAACAGCAAAGTGGACTATTATTTTAAAAACTGCAGCATGCTGCTGTGCAGAGGGACCTGGGTGTCCCTGTGCAAGAATCTCAAGGAGTTGGTTCGCAGGTGCAGCCAGTAATTAAGAAGACAAATGGAATTTTGTTCTTCATTGCTGAAGTGATGGAGTTTAAAAACAGCGAGATTATGTTGCAGCTGCATAAGGTGCTGGTATGGCCACACCTGGAGTGCTGTGTACAGTTTTGGTCTCCTTAGAGTGATGGAGGTTTACAGCATGGAAACAGGCCCTTTGGCCCAACTTGACTTTTTCCTAAAACCTGTAAGCTAATCCCAATTGCCTGCGTTTGGCCCATATCCCTCTATACATATCGTACCCAAGTAACCATCTAAATGCTTTTGAAAAGACAAAATTGTACTAGCCTCTACTACAAGCTTGTTCCAAACACTCACTACCTTTTGTGAGAAAGAATTGTCCCTCGGGACACTTTTGTATCTCTCCCCTCTCACCTTAAACCTTGCCCTCTAGTTTTAAACTCCCTTACCTTTGGGAAAAGATATTGACTATCTAGCTAATCTGTGTGCCCATCATTATCTTATAAACCAGTATAAGATCACCCCTCAGCCTCCTACGCTCCAAGAAAAAAAGCCCAGTCTCTCCAGCCTCTCCTTATAATTCAATCCATCAAGTCCCAGTAGCATCCTACTAAACGTTTTCTGCCTTCCTTCTAATTTAGTAATATCCTTTCTATAATAGGGTGACCAGAATTGCACAATGTCTTGTACAACTTCAACAAGGCATTCCAACTCTTGTATTCAATGTTCTGACCAATGAAACCAAACATGCTGAATGTCTCCTTCACCATTCTGTCCACCTGTGACTCCACTTTCAAGGAGCTATGAACATATACATCTAGATCTCTTTGTCCTGTAACTCTCCCCAGTGCCTTATCATTAGCTGAGTTCAATCTACCAAAATGCATCATCTCGCGTTTGTCTAAATTAAACTCCATCTGCCATTCGTCAGCCCATTGGCCCAAATGATCAAGATCCCGTTGCAACTGGAGATAACTTCCTTCACTGTCCTCTCTGCCACCAATCTTAGTGTCATCTGCAAACTTACTAACCATACGTTCTATATTCTCATCCAAATCATTAATAGAAATGACCCAGCACTGATCTCTGAGGCACATCGTTGGTCACAGGCCTCCAGTTTAAAAAACAACTCTCTACAACCACCCTCTGGCTTCTGTTAAGAAGGCAATTTTGTATCCCTTTAGATACCTTATCCTGAGTCCCATGAGATTTACTTGAGAAAGGATATATTGGCACTGAAGGGGATGCAGAGGAGATTCACTAGGTTGATTCCGGAGTTGATAGTGTTGGCCTATGAAGAGAGACTGAGTAGACTGGGGCTATACTCATTGGAATTCAGAAGAATGAAGGGAAATCTTATAGAAAAATATAAGATTATGAAAGGAATAGATAAAGTAGAAACAGGGAAGTTGTTTCCACTGGTGGATGAAATGAGAACTAGGGAGCATAGACTCAAAATCAGAGGGAGCAGATTCAGAACTGAGTTGAGGAGGAACTTCTTCACACAAAGGATTGTGAATCTGTGGAATTCCCTGTCCAGCAAAGCAGTTGAGGCTACCTCATTGAATGTTTTAAAGAAGGATAGATAAATTTTTGAACAGTAAAGGAATTAAGGGTTATGGTAGCGAGTGGGTAAGTGGAGCTGAGTCCACAAAAAGATTAGCTACGATCTTATTGAATGGCGGAGCAGGCTCGAGGGGCCAGATGGCCGATTCCTGCTCCTAGTTCTTATGATCTTAGCCCTAGTTGCTCTTGAGAAAATGGTGGTGAGCTGCCTTCTTCAATCACTTCAGTCCATGTTCTGTGGGTTGACCCACAATGCCCTTAGAAAGGGAATTCTGGGATTTTGACCCAGCGACTGTGAAGGAATGCCGATATATTTCCAAGTCAGGATGGTGAATGGCTTGGAGGGGAATGTGCAGGTGGTGGTGTTCCCATGGATCTGCTGCCTTTGTCCTTCTAGATGGAAGTGGTTGTGAGTTTGGAAGGCGGTGAATTGCTGCAGTGCATCTTGTAGATAGTACATACTGCTGCCACTGAGTGTCGATAGTCGGGGGATTGAATGTTTGTAGATGTGGTGCCAATCAAGTGGGGCTGCTTTGTTCTGGATGGTGTCAAGCAAGCATTGTTGGAGCTGCAGCCATCCAGGCAAATAGGGAGTATTCCATTACACTCCTGACTCGTGCCTTGTAGATAGTGATAGGCTTTGGAGAGTCAGGGGGTGAACTCACCACAGTATTCCCAGCCTCTGACCTGCTCTTTTAGCCACTGTGTTAATGTGGTGAGTCCAGTTGAGTTTCTGGCCATCGGTAACCCCCCCAGATGTTGATAGTGGGGAAATTCAATGATGGTAACACTGTCAATAGTTAGATCCTCTTCTGTTGGAAATGGTCATTGCCTGGCACTTGTGTGGCACAAATGTGACTTGCCACGTGTCAGCCCCAAGCCTGGATATTGTCCAGGTTCTGCTGCATTTGGACATGAGCTGCTTCAGGATCTGTAGAGTCGCAAATGATGCTGAAGATTGTGCAACCATCAACAAACATCCCCACTGCTGACCTTATGATGGAGGGAAGGTTATTGATGAAGTAACTGAAGATGGTTCGGTCTAGGACAGCAGTGCCTCCTGGAGTTGAGATAAATGATCTCCAACCACCACAATCATCTTCCTTTGTAACAGGCGTGACTCCAACCAGCAGACAGTTTTCCCCAATTCTCATTGACTCCAGTTTTGCTCGGGCTGCTTGGTGTCACACTCGGTCAAATGCTATCTTGAAGTCAATGGTAGTCACTCTCACCTCACAGTTATGTAATACAGAGAAATACATAGACTGAGATCAAAACACGGAGGGAGATAGATCGATTGGCAGAAAAATATTTCTGAAGCATTGTGCACGAATAAACACAGGCCGATTTTGACTGATTTAAAATGTGACCCAACTTCACGTAAAGACAATGTTTACAGACAACCGGATAAATAAGCAGATGATAAAAAGATGATGCACGGACAGAAAGATATACAATGTGAAAAAAGATATAAATAGATATTTTAAACATGTACAGGAACAGACTGACAAAGGATCAAAGAGATCTGTACAAAAGCTCAATGCCAGAACAGATACTGAAACAGACTGAGAAGTGGGAAGAGAGATGGTACAGATACAGAGGCAGGTTGGTACGTGAAGGCAGGATGGAGACAGATACATATCCTTCTGGAGAGACTGGGTGGTGTGGCAAGGTAAACACTCTATATCCTGAATTTAAATCAAAATGACTCGTAAGACTGGCGCAAAGGTGAGTTGACCAATTACAGTCCAGCTATCTCTTGGCAAGGGTCAAAGGGGATGGAAAACCTACTTCCATCATTCCCTCAGGAAGAGCATTCCAGGCCCTAACCACTCATGAGATAAAAACGTTTTTTTTCCTCCCTCTGTTGCACCTTCTGTTGCAGAGGAGGTTTACCAGGATGCTGCCTGGTATGGAAGGTCTGAGTTACGAGGAGAGATTAGGCAAATTGGGACTGTTTTCCTTAGAAAGACGTAGACTTAGAGGAGATCTGAGAGAGGTGTACAAGATTTTGAAGAGAATTGATACAGTAAACAGGGCTAAGCTTTTTCCTAGGATGGACTCAAATAGCACGAGGGGTCACGGGCTTAGGGTGAGGGGGGTAAGGTATAATTTGGATGCTAGAGGGAGTTTTTTCACACAGAGGGTGGTGGGGGTATGGAATGCACTACCAAGTAAAGTGGTGGAGGCAGGTACTCTGGAGTTATTTAAGAAATACTTAGATGGGCACATGAACAGAATGGGAATGGAGGGGTATAGAAAACTGATTTAAAATAGGGATCATGAGCCTTGGGAGTCCCTGGGAAGTGTGTAAATAGATGATGATATTGATGTACTTGTTTTTATCCTACAGGTGCTTTGGTCCACCTTGTTGTCTAACGAGGGGCATACACGCGATGGGTCGTGAGAGGGCTGCTCTTGGACCTTTTTCGAGAGTATCCTAGTGCTTCACGTCATTAGTGTACGCTTGACCTGGACCATTTGATGGGCAACACGACAGCTCAGTGACTATCGCTGTGCTGTGCAGATACATGGATTTGGGCCTGTGTCTGTGGGAGTTTGCGCATTCTCCCCGTGCTTGCGTGGGTTTTCTCCGGGAGCTCCGGTTTCCTCCCACATCCCAAAGATGTGCTCTTAGGCTAATTGGCAAAACAAATTCTCCCTAAATTGTCTCAAATTTGGTTTTTAATCCATAGATCTATAAACATGGACAGAGATCGCGTGTAGAAGTGGGAACATCGGGGTGGCGGCGCGGGCTCGTTGGGCAGAAGAGCCTGTTTCCCGTGCAGTTTTGTTCTTTGTTCTGTCAATTTCCATAAATCTGCCACATCTCATTCCTGATCCTTCCACGATTTAACCACCTCTAACAAATGTCTTCTCGACCTATACCTTTCCAAGGAAGACAGTCCCGAATTCTCCAATCTATCCAGACATCTCATCCTTGGAAGCATTCCCATCCGTCTTTTCTGCACACTCCCTAATTCCTTCACATTCTTTCTAATTGTTGGTGCCCAGAACTTTATTCCATTTGAGTGACTGAGTGCACCAGACACAACAGAGACTATAGATTCTCACAACATCCCAACTGTAGAACGGAATAGGTCCAAGGTTAGCCAGTCCCCTGCCTTAGTGATGTAGCACCGTTGTTTAACTCTGGCAACTACCCAATAATGTGCAAAATCCAACAAAATGTGATTTACGCACAAAGAATTGGCGAGCGTGTTTTCTGCAGTCAAGATCTTCCTTCCCTAAGCCTCTCCACCTCCACATCACAGCAGTGGAAGTCATTGAAAAAGGGAATAGAGAGAGCCCAAAGCCAACATATTCCTGTAAAGATAAAGGATCAACAGAGAATCCTGGATGTTAAGCGATATACAGGATTGGATAAGGAAAAAAAGGAGAATTATGGCAAATACTAATTTAATTTGATTTATTATTATCACATGTATTAACGTACAGTGAAAAGTATTATTTCTCTGTGTATTATGCAGACAAAGCATATCATTCATAGAGAAGGAAAGGAGAGTGTAGAATATAATGTTACAATCATAGCTAGGTGAGCTGAATATATGGTAGGTCCATTCAAAAGCACGGAAGCTGTTCTTGAGTCGGTTGGTATATGACCTCAGACTTTTGTATCTTTTTCCCAAAGGAAGACGGTGGAACAGAGAATGTCCGGGGTGCGTGGGGTCCTTAATTATACTGGCTGTTTTTCTGAGACAGAGGGAAGTGCAGACAGAATCAATGGATGGGAGGCTGGTTTGCGTGATGGATTGGGCTACATTCATGAACTTTGTCGTTTTTTTTTTGCATTCTTGGGCAGAGCAGGAGCCCATACCAAACTGTGATAGAACCAGAAAGAATGCTTTCTATGGTGCATCAGTAAAAGTTGGTGAGAGTCGTAGTGGACACGTCTTCTGAGAAAGTCTTCTGAGAAATTAAAGGCATTGGTGGGCTTTCTAAACTATAGTGCGGTATGGGGAGAGAGCAGGGCAGGTTGTTGGTGATCTGGACACCGAGAGCTCGATTTTACCATTGCGTCACAGATGTGAAAACTTGGTGAAGCTGGGCGTGAGGCCATTAGCGTGATCTGCGAAGCATCTGCGCAAATGCCCACTTCACCAAGGCCGAGAAAAAGGCTGCAATCTGAACTACGTCTCAAACGGCGCAACAGTGGGTGAAACGCATTTGCATTGCATTTAAATTGAATTAATGGGCTGCCCACTCAACTTCACCAGCAATCCCCCCCTTTACCATCGCATTCACCCATCCAGATTCAACACGGAAAAGACATGCTGGAAAGGTCTGTTTCAGGCATTCCGACTTCTGAGGAGGTCGTTCAGAGCTTCCAGTGGCTCAGATCAGTGGTGGTGGTTGGGGGGTGGCGGGGGGGGGGGGTGGAGGGGGAGGAGGTGTAGAGGGATAAAGGGGGCAGAGGGGTGGGGGAATCTCGCTTCACTCTGCATGGTGATCAGTCAGGGCTGGAGGGAGACCAGTGATTAGGGCGGACTGCAGGATGGTCTACCAGGGGAGGGAGTTGCCTCCCATGGGGAAGGGTCTACTGAGTGGTGGGGGTGGGGGCCCCGATGGAAGAAGGTGGAAGAGAGAATGTCCAGGGTGCATGGGGCCCTTAATAATGCGGGCTGCTTTTCCAAGGCAGCTGGAAGTGTAGAGAGAGAAAATGGGTGAGAGGCTGGTTTATGTGACAGATTCACATTCATGACCTTTTGTAGTTCCTTGCGGCCTTGGGCAGAGCAGGAGCCCATACCAAGCTGTGGTAGAACCAGAAAGAATGTTTTCTATGGTGCATCTGTAAAGGTTGGCAAGAGTCATAGCGACGTGCCAGATTTCCTTAATCTTCTGAGAAAGTAGAGGGGTTGATTGGCTTTCTTAACTATAGTGTCAACATGGAGGGAACCAGGACAGATTGTCAGTGATCTGGACATCTAAAAACTTGAAATCCTTAACCCTTTCTACTTTGTCCCCATTGATGGAGACAGGAGCATGTTCTTCTTTACGCTACCTGAAGTCAATGACAATCTCCTTCGTTTTGTTGACATTTAGGGAACTGGCTGCACCAGTTTACCAGATTCCCTGTCTCATTCCTGCACCCTGTCTCATCATTGTTTGAAATCTGACTCATTACGGTGGTGTCATCAACAAACTTGAAAATTGAGTTGGAGGGGAATTTGGCCAACAATCATAGGTGTACAAGGAGAAAGCTAGCATGAGGGGACATAGCTTCAAATTAAGGTTATAGGACGGATGTCAGAGGTAGGTTCTTTACCCAGAGGGTAGTAAGGGTATGGAATGCCCTGCCTGCTGTAGTTGTAGATGCGCCAAGTTTGGAGCATTTAAGTGGTCAGTGGATAGGTTTATGGATGAAAAGGGAATGGTTTAGGTTAGAGGGTCATTGCTTTTTCTTAATTGGTCGGCGCAACATCGAGTGCCGAAGGGCCTGTACTGCGCTGTAATGTTCTATGTTCAATGTTCTAACACAGCCTTGTGGGGCACTGATGTTGAGGATGATCATGGAGGAGATGCCTATCCTTACTGATTGTGGTCTGTGTTGGGCGATTGTCGCTCTGCACCTGAGCACCTCACTCCAACTTCACCCGATGAAGGAGAGCACTCTGAAAGCTTGTGACTCGAATAAACCTGTGTCAAGTGACCCTCTCATCTCGTACACCCCAATCCAACACCGGCACCACCACGTCACTTCCTGATAGTGATGTGAACTCGTGAACAAGGACAGCCAGAGCACTTTGAACATCAACACTTCCCAATCAGAGGGACAGCGATGAGGAGTGGCGTTCCACAGGGATCTGTGCTGAGACCGCTGCAGTCAGTAAATTACACAAAACGATCTGGACTTGGAACCAAAACGCAACTTCTAAATTCTTGGATGACACTAAGTTGGAGAGGCTAGGTGAACAGTCAATCCTGAGGAGAGCTGCAACAGATTACAAGAAAATATTAATAAACTTTTAGATTGGCCATTTTACTGTCAGATGAATTTCACTGTAAGTAAGTGTGACAAATTAGTCAGGAAAACACAGAGACCGCACGTTACTGAGAAAATCAGAATCTAAACAGAATAGAGGATTGCGCAATACAAATTCGTCAGTCACTAAATGTTGTGCCAACTTTTTTACAAGACCATTAACAAAGCTCCTTTCTTGAACAATTCCTATCCGCCACTGCTCTCCCCCGCCTGGCTGAACTCGCTCCATCTCTCAACAACTTCTCCTTTAACTCATCCCACTTTCTCCTAATCAAAGGACTAGCAACTGGTCTTAACTACCCTTGTCTTTTTTTATGGGGTATGTGGAGCATTCCTTGTTCCAGGCCTAGCTGGGTCCCCTTGCATAACTCCTTTCCAATGATATTGAGGTGCCACTTCATGCTCTCGTCCTCAACTTTGCTTCCAATTCCACTCCTCTATCTGGTCCATTTCAGACACTTCCCTTCCCTTCCCTGAGCATTCCCAACTGGCCCTCACCGCACCCTCCATCCCTTTGTCTCGGATGATCTTTCTCTACACCGGCGAATGAATAGACAGTCCTACATGTTGCTGGGGGAGTGTGGCCAGGATCCACAATGTATTCTAGGTGGGTAAATGTCATGATTAGCTCAGTAGCTGTGGCTGTACCTAAACTCAGGGACTGCGGCGGTTCAAAAAGGCAACTCAGCACCAACTTCTCAAGGGCAATCAGGGTTTGGCATTAAATGCCAGCCTAGCCAGTGACACTCACATCCCGTGATAAAATCAAAAGCAGCACAGTAGACAGAGCTAGCGTGGTTCTAAAGAACATCGCTGCTAGACTGGCACCGCAGCAGGTGGTGAGGGAACCAACAAGTGGGAAAAACATATTCGACCACATATTCACCAGCCTGCCTACCACTAAAGCACTGTAGCACTGTGGGCGGTACGGTAGCACAGTGGTTAACACTGCTGCTTCACAGCTCCAGGGGTCTGGGTTCAATTCCCAGCTCGGGTCACTGCCTGTATGGAGTTTGCACATTCTCCTCATGTCTGCGTGGATGATCCGGTTTCCTCCCACAGTCCAAAGATGTGCGGGTTAGGTTGATTGGCCATGCTAAAATTGCCCCTTAGTGTCCTGTGATGTGTAGGTTAGAGGAATTAGTGGGTAAATGTGTAGGGATATGGAGATAGGGCTGGGTGGGAGATTGATGGGCCGAAAGGCCTGTTTCTGCACTGTAGGGTTCTGTGGTCTACGTTCTAGAAACATCTGCCCATGAAAGTGTCGATAGAAGTGACCACCGCACAATTTTATACTGAGCGATAGCGGGGGATTTCTCCCCAAATCCCTGGCCAATTTTCAATCACTTAAAAACAGATTATAGAACATAGAACATAGAACATTACAGCACAGAACAGGCCCTTCGGCCTTCGATGTTGCGCCAACCAATATAAAAAGCAATGCCCCTCCAAACTAAAACATTCCCTTCTCTTCCATATACTTATCAACTAACCTCTTAAACGCCACCAAACTTGGCGCATCTACAACTGCTGCAGGCAGGGCATTCCACTCCCGAACCACCCTTGGGTAAAGAACCTACCTCTGACATCCGTCCTATAACTATCACCCCTTAATTTAAAGCTGTGTCCCTTCGTGCTAGCTTTCTCCATCCTAGGAAAAAGGCTATCACTGTCCACCCTATCTAAACCTCTAATCATCTTATATGTTTCGATCAGGTCCCCTCTTAGCCTCCTCCTTTCTACGAAAACAACCTCAAATCCCTCAGCCTCTCCTCATAAGACCTGCCCTCCATACCAGGCAACATCCTGGTAAACCTCCTCTGTACCCTCTCCAAAGCCTCCACATTTTTCTTATAATGCGGGGACCAGAACTGCACACAATACTCCAAGTGCGGCCGCACTAGAGTTTTGTACAGTTGCAACATGACGTTGCGGCTCCGAAATTCAATCCCTCTACCAATAAAAGCCAAGACTCCATATGCCTTCCTAACAACCTTCTCGACCTGACTGCCTACTTTCAGGGATAATCTGTTTATTTATCAGGTTGCTCTTTGTGGGAGCTTGCTGTGCATAAATTGGCTGCCACGTTTCATCTGTAAGAACAGTGAAATCCCTTCAAGAATACTTCAGTGGCTGTAAACAACCCCAGGTGCCACGTAAATGCGAGCTATTTCTCTCTGTTATTCTGGGCTGGGTCGGAATCCTGACCCCAGAGTGAAAGGCCAGGCTATGTATCTCTCAGTCTCAGTAACTGTCTGCCTATTTACTCGTCTGGTTTGTGTGTCTAAGTTTCTGCCCGTTAAAATAGCTCTCTGTTTATTTATCTCTTCAGTATTTATCTTCTTTTTTATTATTTATTCTTGGGATGTGGGCAGACCCTGGCAAGGCCAATGTTTATCGCCCATCCCTGGTTATCCTGAGGAAGTGGTGGTGGCACCTTGTCCTGAAACTGCAGCAGACTACGCCTGGTGACAATGTCCCGGGATAGCGATAAATTGCTCGCTCCAGGTAATTAACCCAGTGACGCTGGAGTGACAGTGTGATACATGTCCCAGTGGAGACGGTGTGAGACTTGGAGGTGCATTAGTGGGAGCTCTATCTGAGGGGACTCTGCCTCCCACTGCGAGTGCCTACTATCAGCAAACCCTCTGGCCGGGAAGAGAGCATTTGACCAGCATCTTGTGGTGAGGCCATTTTAGTTATTACAGAAAGAGACAGAAAGTTAGAAAAGAGCCAGTCACATTCATAGTGAGTGTAGCCCAGTCCATAACGCAAACCAACCTCCCATCCATTGACTCTGTCTATACTTCCCGCTGCCTTGGCAAAGCAGGCACCATAATTAAGCACCCATGTACCCCGGACATTCTCTCTTCCACTTTCTTCCATCGTAATCTCAGACAAAAGTCTGAGACCACATACCAACCAACATGCTGCCATTAGACTTTTGAATGGACCTACCTCTCAGTAAGTTGATCTTTCTCTTCACCCTAGCTATGACTGTAACACTACATTCTGCACTCTTGCTTCCTTCTCCACGAATGGTATGCTTTGTCTGTATAGCGCACAAGAAACAATACTTTTCACTGTATGTTAATCCACGTGACAATAATAAATCAAATCAAATCCAATAACACACACATTGACATGTGTACAATAAGTCCATTAACCGCAAGATTTTTCCAGTTTTGAAGAGAGGGCAGCCAAAAAATCCTACCTATTATCATTGGAAAATTATAAAGGAGAAACATAAATAAATATATAGATCAATAACATGGTGGGAAGGTGGTTAGCACTGCTGCCTCACAACGTCAGGAACCGGGGCTCAATTCCCAGCTCTGTGTGGAATTTGCACATTCTCCCTGTCTCTGAGTGGGTTTCCTCCGGGTGCTCCAGTTTCTTCCCACACTCCAAAGATGTGTGGGTTAGGTGGACTAGTCATGTTAAATTGTCCCAAGATGTATAGTTTAGCAGGGCAAATATATGGGGATAGGGCTCGTGTAGGATGCTCAGTCGGAGTCGGGACAACCTTTATGGACCAAGTAGCCTCCTTCTGCACTGTAAGGATTCTATGATTCTAATTTGCATGTTGAGTATATTGAAATGGGGGGGTGGGATTTGCACAGAGCCTCTCCCACTCATTTATCCCAGGAAGGTGATACCACATTGATGGAACCTGTGCCACACTGAAAGGATACAGGTTTGATTTCAAGGTTGTCCCTTCTCAATGATCTACTGAGCAGGCAGAAGAGAGTAATCTACTCTCCACGTTGCCATCCTCCCCCTTGGCACCATTTGTCTGCACGTCAGCCAATGCAAGCCTTGCGAGTGAATGAATAGCTGGGTGTGTTTGAAAGCAGAGTTACCTTCTCCAAGATAGACAGCCAACTGAGGCTGCTAACGTCACCAACCCAGAGCCGTCCGGTTTCGAGATGCCAGGCACTCACCTTCATACCTCTGCCTACAATTCTAAACTGGCACATGAAGCCAGGCAGTGGGTATTTGATTCGGAGAGGCTGTTTGACCAGATGGACCTTGTCGTGGATGGAAAGCATCTCCATTCTCTTTACCATCCTGGTTCTCCCTAGCCCTTTCACCCCAAAGGGATAGACATGCCCAGGAGATGAAGCATAAACTAACTGCTATATATAGATGGCAAAAACTGGCCCATAAATAAACAGATAGTAAGACACAGCAAATAAATTAATAGACGACTACATAAATAGATAGACAAATATCTTTTTATTAATATTTCAGAACCAGAGGTGACCTAAAGAGACTTTATTTTACACAGTGAGTTATTGTGATTGGAAAAGCATTGCCTGAAAGAGTGAGGGAAGCGGATTCAATCATAATTAGCAGCATTACATAGAATCACACAGTGTTTACAGCACAGAAATAGGCCATTCAGCCCGACTGGTCTCTGCTAGTGTTTATGGCTCACATGCGCCTCTTCCCAACTTCACGTAACACTATCGCCAAACAAATCCTTCCATTCATAGAATCCTACAGAGCAGAAGGAAGCCGTTCGGCCTCTCACATCTGTACCAACTACCCAGCCCCTTTCCTGTAACTCTTTATATTTACCCTCCTAAACCCCCTGACACTACATGTAAGTCACGGGTAGATAGGTTTCTGATAGATAAGGGAATTAAGGGTTATGGGGAGAGAGCAGGAAAGTGGAACTGATCCACTTCAGATCAGCCATGATCTTATTGAATGGCGGGGCAGGCTCGAGGGGCTGGATGGTCTACTCCTGCTCCTATTTCTTATGTTCTTACTAATTTTAACATGCACAGTAGCCTAACTCACATATCTTTGAACTGTGGGAGGAACCAGAGCATCCAGAGGAAACTCAAGCAGGCACAAGGAAAATGTGCAAATCCCATACAGACAGTGACCCAAGCGGGAATCGAACCGGGTCCTTGGAGCTATGAGGCAACGGTGCTAACCACTGTGACACTGTGCCATTCCAAATTCCTTTCTTCTTCATGTGTTTACTGAGCCTCCTCTTAAAAACACCAATACTTCCACCCAATGTAGAACTGAGTTCCACATGCTCACTGTTCTCTGGGTTAAAAAGCTTTCTCCAGAATTCCCTATTGCATTTCTTTGTGAGTGGTGTAGATTAATGAATCTGTTTTCCCCACAAGTAGGGATGGTGGCAATTCTCCCATCGTGACCCGCAACTTTTCTGTCAGGTGGCTTTGGGAGATGCGCATCTCCAGCCTTGTACCGGGATCCCAGCATGCACCAGGGACACAAGCGCATCTCCCAGAGCCGGAGAACAGTCAAGAGTCCAGACCACGCTGGAAACCGGCGGGAAGGGCAGGGAAGTTATTTTAATCTGTTTCTAATATATTTAAAATATGTAATTAGCTTATTATTGGGACCTTTCAGATCCCGATTGAATCTTCCATCCCATAGGGAGTACTTCATTCCGGAGGGATTCAGACTAGCTCCCCGTGTTCGGGGATCTAACAAAAGACTCTGCCGGAATGAAGGGGGGGCAATCGGGACTCCTCCAGGATCAGGTGGCGGGGGGTGATGCCCCCTGCGTATGGGCACCCTGGCAGTCATGATGTAGAGATGCCGGCGTTGGACTGGGGTAGTAAGAACTCAGTAAAGTTTCACAACACCAATTTTAAATCCAACCGATTTATTTGATAGTAAATTTGCGAGCTTTTGACACTCTGTGTCTTTGTCAGGCAAATGCAGTGTTCTGGTCTACAATAGCACACATATCAATACAGACAGTCACAGATTGCTGATTAGAATGCGAATCCTTACATCTAACCTGCTATTGAAGTGTTAAAGTGGCTAACAATGTGTGTGAAGGGAATCCTGAGCATTGGTTAGAGAATTGTGTATTTTCTCCAGACAGCACAGTAAGTGAGGTTTTTTGCTAACCCAGGCAATTATGGAGGTTACAGATAGTGTGTCATGAAGCCAAGATCCCTATTAAGACCGTCCTCATTTGTGCGGAACTTGGCTATCAGTCTCTGCTCAGCGACTCTGCGCTGTCGTGTATCACGAAGGCCCCCTTGAAGAACATTTACCCGTAGGTCGGAGGCCGAATGCCCGTGACTGCTGAAGTGTTCACCCACAGGAAGGGAACTGTTTTGCCTGGTGATTGTTGAGCGATGCTCATTCATCCACTGTCGTAGTGTCTGCATGGTCTCCCCAATGTACCATGCTTCAGGACATCCTTTCTTGCAATGTATTAGGTAGACAACGTTGGCCGAGTTGCAAGAGTATGTACCGTGTACCTGGTGAATGGTATCCTCACGTTTGATGATGTCGTCCATGTCTAGGATCTGGCATGTCTTGCAGAGGTTGCTGTGGCAGGGTTGTGTGGTATTGTGGTCACTGTTCTCCTGAAGGTTGGGTAGTTTGCTGCAAACAATGGTCTGTTTGAGGTTGTGCGGTTGTCTGAAAGCAAGAAGTGGGGAGGTGGGGATGGCCCTCGCGAGATGTTCATCGTCATCAATGATATGTTGAAGACTCCGGAGAAGATGTCGTAGCTTCTCCGCTCCGGGGAAGTACTGGACAACAAAGGGTACTCTGTCCACCATATCCCGTGTTCGTCTTCTGAGAAGGTCAGTGCAGTTTTATAGCTGTGGCAC
Organism: Sphyrna mokarran; assembly: GCA_024679065.1. Classification (NCBI taxonomy): domain Eukaryota; kingdom Metazoa; phylum Chordata; class Chondrichthyes; order Carcharhiniformes; family Carcharhinidae; genus Sphyrna; species Sphyrna mokarran. The sequence goes on from JAGIQG010000001.1 coordinate 7,968,213, forward strand.
GTCGGAACTGTCGATCGATGAGTCGAGCGCCATATCCTGTTCTCACGAGGGCATCTTTCAGCGTCTGAAGGTATCTGTCACGATCCTCCTCATCTGAGCAAATTCTGTGTATACGGAGGGCTTGTCCATAGGGATTGGCTTCTTTAACGTGTCTAGGGTGGAAGCTGGAGAAGTGGAGCATTGGGAGGTTGTCTGTCGGTTTGCGGTACAGTGAGGTGCTGAGGTGACCGTCCTTGATGGAGATGCGTGTGTCCAAGAATGCAACTGATTCTGGAGAATAGTCCATAGGGAGTCTGATGGTGGGATGGAACTTGTTGATATCATCATACAGTTGTTTCAATGATTGTTCACCATGAGTCCAGAGGAAAAAGATGTCATCAATGCATCTAGTATATAACCTTGGTTGAAGATCTCGTGTGGTGAAGAAGTCTTGTTCGAACCTGTGCATGAAGATGTTGGCATACTGAGGTGCGAATTTGGTCCCCATGGCTGTTCCATGTGTTTGGATGAAAAGCTGATTGTTGAAGGTGAAGACATTGTGGTCCAAGATGAAGCGGATGAGTTGTAAAATTGCATCCGGAAACTGGCAGTTGTTGGCATTGAGTACTGAGGCAGATGCAGCAATACCATCGTTGTGGGGGATGTTGGTGTATAGTGCCGAGACATCCATTGTGACAAGGAGTGTCCCTGGTTCAGCTGCTCCATGTGTGCTGAGTTTCTGTAGGAAGTCCGTAGTGTCAAGACAAAAGCTGGGGGTTCTTTGTACGATGGGTTTCAGGATGCCCTCGATATAGCCGGAGAGACAGTGCCAGCTTTTGCTCTCCAGCACTGCCCAAGGGGATAAAATGCCCATGCCTAGGGGGCACCTTGGCATTGCCCATCAGATATCAGGCAGTGCCAAGGTAGATGGTGCCTATTGTGAGAGGGGTGATCAGTGGGGGGGGGAGGGTATGGACTGTGTGTCAGGGTGGAGGGAGTCAGGGCCAGCCGACAGATCGGGGCCACTGCGCAGAGTTCTGTCAGAGAACTGTCAAACTCCAGCGTGAATCGATCCCACACCCTTGTGTCACATGGAACAACAACTTGCATTTATATACAAAGAACAAAGAACAAAACAGCACGGGAAACAGGCCCTTCGGCCCAACGAGCCCGCGCCGCCACCTCAATGTTCCCAAGTCTACCCGCGATCCCTGTCTATGTTTATAGATCTATGGATTAAAAACCAAATTTGAGACAATTTAGGGAGAATTTGTTTTGCCAATTAGCCTAAGAGCACATCTTTGGGATGTGGGAGGAAACTGGAGCACCCGGAGAAAACCCACGCAAGCACGGGGAGAATGCGCAAACTCCCACAGACACAGGCCCAAATCCATGTATCTGCACAGCACAGCGATAGTCACTGAGCTGTCGTGTTGCCCATCAAATGGTCCAGGTCAAGCGTACACTAACGACGTGAAGCACTAGGATACTCTCGAAAAAAGATCCAAGAGCAGCCCTCTCACGACCCATCGCGTGTATGCCCCTCGTTAGACAACAAGGTGGACCAAAGCACCTGTAGGATAAAAACAAGTACATCAATATCATCATCTATTTACACACTTCCCAGGGACTCCCAAGGCTCATGATCCCTATTTTAAATCAGTTTTCTATACCCCTCCATTCCCATTCTGTTCATGTGCCCATCTAAGTATTCCTTAAATATCTCCAGAGTACCTGCCTCCACCACTTTACTTGGCAGCATGTCTTTAATGAGATTCGCGACTGGGATTTCTGCAGTGTTCAGAATACAGAGATCTGGCTGAGAAGCTGAACTGAGGAAGCAGTCGGGATCTGGAACAGTTTCCCACCAATTCAGCACTTTTGGGAGAATCTCCCCCATCATTACCACCATTACTTGCAGAGAACAAAGAACAAAGAACAACACAGCACGGGAAACAACCAACGAGCCCGCGCCGCCATCCTAACGTCTTAATGACATATAGAAACCAATATAGGGACAATTTGTTACCCAATCAGCCTAAGAGCACATTTTTGGGATGTGGGAGGAAACCGGAGCACCCGGAGAAAACCCACGCAACCACGGGGAGAACGCGCAAAATCCCGCAGACACAGGCCCAAATCCATGTGTCTGCACAGCAACAGCGATAGTCTCTGAGCTGTCATGTTGCCCATCTGATGGTCCAGTTTAAGCATACACTAATGACATGAAGCACTAGGCCACTCCTGAAGTAACCTCTAGGAGCAGCCCTCACACAACCTGCCGAATGCATGCACCTTGTTGGTCAACAAGGTGGACCGAATAGCCTGTGGAAACAATTAAAGTATTTAAATAGTCCTCCTATATCCCTCTATCTGCAGACCGCTCATGTGGCTGTCCAAGAGACCCTTAAACAACCCTAGCGTGCCTGCTCTCACCACCTTACTCAGTAGCGCATTCCACACCCCCACTACCCTTTGTGTGAAAAAATGCCCTCTAATATTAGTCTTATACATAGCCCCCCTCACTCTAAGGCCGTGACCCCTCATTCTATCCGAATCTAATGTGGAAAAAGCTTACCACCATTTACTCTATCTATACCCCTCATAATCTTATATACCTCTAATAGATCCCTTCTCAGCCGACGTCTTTCAAGGGAAAACAACCCCAGTACGTTCAACCTTTCCTCGTAAGACAGCCCTTCCATACCAGGCAGCATCCTGGTAAATCTCCTCTGCACTCTCTCCAGGGATTCCACATCCTTCCAGCAGTACGGCGACCAGAACTGGACGCAGTAGTCCAAGTGAGGCCTAACCAACGTTCTATAAACTTGCAACATCAAACTCCTACTCTTGTATTCTATACCCCTTCCTATGAAGGCTAACATACCATACGCTTTCTTTACCACCGCCACCTTCAGAGGCTTGTGAACCTGCACCCCCAGGTCTCTCTGCGTCTCTATACTCCGGATAGTTTTACCTTTTATCCTATAACTCCCCTCTACAGTATTCCGGCCAAAATGCATCACCTCGCATTTATCCAGATTAAATTCCATTTGCCATCTATCTGCCCAATCTACCAGCCTATCAATGTCCTGTTGTATTGCCTGGCACTGCTCCTCAGTCCCCGCCAATCCAAGTATCTTAGTGTCATCAGCAAATTTGCTGATCACACCAACTACCCCCTCTTCCAAGTCATTTATATAAATCACAAATAGAAGAGGTCCTAGTACTGAGCCCTGTGGCACACCACTAGTGACTGACCTCCAGTTGGAAAAAGAGCCTTCCACTACTACCCGCTGTCTCCTCCTCCCAAGCCAGTTCTCAACCCATCTACATACCTGGCCCTGTATCCCATGCGCCTTCACCTTTTTTATCAGCCTACCATGGGGAACCTTGTCAAACGCCTTACTGAAATCCATGTAGACGACATCAACAGCTTGTCCTTCATCAACCGTTTTTGTCACCTCTTCAAAAAATTCCACTAGATTCGTAAGGCACGACCTCCCCTTAACGAAGCCATGCTGCGTATCCCTGATCAGATCGCAGCGCTCCAGATGCTCATACATCCTGTCCCTGAGGATCCTCTACATTAGCTTACCTATAACTGAAGTCAAGCTCACCGGCCTATAGTTCCCTGGGTTATCCCTCTGACCCTTTTTAAACAACGGTACTACATTTGCAATCCTCCAGTCCTCTGTGACCTCACCTGTGTCCAAAGAAGAGACAAAGATTTGCGTCAGAGGCCCAGCAATGTCATCCCTAACCTCCCTTAGCAGCCTGGGATAAATACCATCAGGCCCTGGAGCTTTATAAGTCTTTATGCTACCTAAAAGCCCCAACACTTCTTCCCTCGTAATGATTATTTCCTTTAACGGGTCCTCAAAATCCCCAAAGCCGGCATCAGTTATTAGGCCCCTCTCCCGCGTGAATACCAACGCAAAGTATTCATTCAGGATCTCCCCGATCCCCTCAGGCTCTAAGCATAGATCCCCTCCTCTGTCCCTGAGAGGTCCAATCTTGCCTCTAACCATCCTTTTGCTCCTTACATAGGAGTAAAATGCCTTAGGATTTTCCTTAATCCTACCTGCCAAAGCCATTTCGTGGCCCCTTTTTGCCTTTCTGACACCCCTTTTAAGATCCCGTCTACACTCTCTATATTTTTCCAGCACTGCCTCTGTCCCCAATTGCCTGGATCTAACGTACGCCTCCCGCTTCTTCCTGACCAAGTCCTCAACATCCCTAGTAACCCACGGTTCTCTAATCCTATCCTTCCCATCCTTTCTCCTTACCGGCACATGTCTATCCTGCAAAAATTTTAGTTTTCCCTTGAAAGATTCCCACATGTGCAGCGTCAACCTACCCTCGAACAGCTTATCCCAGTCGGTATCCTTAAGATCCTGCCTAATCTGGCTATATCTAGCCCTCCCCCAGTTTAACACCCTCCCCTTAGGGCAGGATTCATCTTTTTCCATTAATACCCTAAAGCAGATAGAGTTGTGGTCACTATTAGACACATGCTCTCCTACTACAACGTCAACCACCTGCCCTGGCTCATTCCCCAGAACGAGATCCAGTATAGCCCCCTCTCTAGTCGGACTATCCACATACTGCTCCAAGGACCCTTCTAAAACACACTGTACAAATTCCTCCCCGTCCGTACCTTCCGCTCTCGGCACCTTCCAATCTACCCCAGGGAAATTGAAATCTCCCATTACAACTACCCTATTCTTCCTACACTTATCTAAAATTTCCCTACATATCCCTTCTTCCACGGCCCGCGGACTGTTGGGCGGTCTGTAGTACACACCCAACATAGTAACCTCTCCCTTCCTATTCCTCAACTCCACCCATAGTGACTCAATTCCTAACTCAGCCATATCACCCTCCTTCTGCACTGCTATGATGTGATCCTTAACTAATAACGCCACTCCCCCTCCTCTCCTCAAACCACCCCTATCATGCCTAAATGGGAGATTTAATAAATTACATTTTTCAGATTCACTAATGTCTGCCATCCTCATCTGGTCTGGTCTATCTGTGACTCCAGAGCCATAGCAATCTGGTTGACTCTTAACAACCCTCTGAAATGACCCAACAAGCCAATTGATTGCCTCAAACTGCTACAAAGCCAAAATAGAATAGAATCGGATGGATCGATCCGCATCAACCTCGGAACCAGAAATGCAATGATAAACCCAACCCTGTCAACCCTGCAAACCTTTCCTCAATAACATGGGGCCTGTGCCTAAACCAGCCTTCCATCCGTTGATTCTATCTGCGCTTCCTGCTACCTTGGTAAAGCAGCCAGCATAATCAAGGACCCCACACACCCCGGACATTCTCTCTTCCATCTTGTGTTAGAAAAAAAGTCTGAGGTCATGTACCAACCAACTCAAGGACAGCTTCTCCCCTGCTGCTGTCAGACGTTTGAATGGACCTACCTTGCATTAAGTTCTCTGCTCCCTAGCTATGACTGTAACACTAAATCCTCCCCTCCTTTCCTTCTCCATGAACGGTATGCTTCATATGTACTTTTCACTGCATCCCAATACACGTGACAATAATAAATGAAATCAAACTTGGGAGAGTTGTTTCACAGTCCAATCAGACAGCAGCCTGACTCACTCACACTGATGGAATCATGCCTTACAGATAATGTCTCAGACATCACCATCCCCATTCCTGGATATCTCCTGTCCCATTGGCAGAACAAAGCCAGCAGAGGTGGTGATACAGTGGTACACAGTTGGGAGGGAGTTACCCTGGGAGCCCACATGGATCACAGCTTCAGGTTAAATACGGATAAAGAAACCCCCTCCTGATCATCACCTAAAGCAACCTCCCTCACCCAGAAAGAAAGAAGAAAACAGTAGGACTGCAAAATAAGAATTCTGGCCCAAACAGTTTGTTTTTAACTTTTCTGCAGCTGATGAACCCGTCCTCCTCCATGCTGATCAACATTTGGAGGGAGCACTGAGAACAGTGAGGGTACAAACTGTATTCTGGGCTGGGACTTCAGTGTCACCAAGGGTGACTCGGTAGCACTACAGACCGAGCTGCTCAGGTCTAAAGGTCATAGCTGCTTGACTGGAACTACAGTAAGAAGTCTGACAACATCAGGTTTAAGTCCAACCGATTTATTTGATAGCGTCTATCAAATAAATCGGTTGGACTTCAACCTGGAGTTGTCAGACTTCTTATTGTGTTTACCCCAGTCCAACGCCAGCGTCTCTACATCAAGACTGGAACTACTGAGGGAACCAACAAGAGGGAAAAACATACTTCACTGTCACCAAACTGCCTGCTCCAGATGGGTGTGATCCACGACAGTATCAGTAGGAGTAACCAACGCACAGTCCTTAAGGAGACAAAGCCCCATTGTCATACTGAGGATAACCTCCATCATGTTGTGTAGCACTATTACTAATTGGGAAAGACTTTGAACTAATCTATCAACTCAAGACTGGGTATCCATGAGGCGCTGTGGGCCATCAACAGCAGTGGAACTGTCCTCCAGCACGATCTCCAACTCATGGCCCGGCATATCCCCCACTCTACAACTACTATCAAGCCAGGGAATCAATCCTGGTTCAATGGAAAGTAATTTGATCTGATTTGATTTATTATTCAGGTCTTTGCAGCTAACCTGCTATTCAAGTTTGCAAAGGTTTGCATTCTAATCAGTATTCTGTAAACTGTGTGTGTCTTTCTCTGATCAGAACCTTCCACACACCTGATGAAGGAACACCATTTCCGAAAGCTTGTAAGATTACTATCAAATAAACTGGTTCGACTTAAACCTGGTGTTGTGAGAGTTCTTACTGTGTTTACTCCAGTCCAATGCTGACATCAAACAGCATGTGCCACTGTGCGATAAAAATGCCAGCTGGAAAAAAATTGCTTTGTGTGTTCATGAAATATTGGAAATGAATTCTGCTCCTGAAGTGACAGGGGAATAACATTTCAGTCTACTCACTCAGTACTGATCCTTCTTATTTCGAGATATCAGCATAAATTTGGAGAAAGCGTATCAGAAAATCCACAGTGATTTGGAGAAAATTGATTCGGCTCTGCCCAAGACTATACAAACTATGTGAACATATCACAAACCGTCTTCCCATCCATTGACTCTGTCTACACTTCACACTGCCTCAAAAAGCAGCCAGCATAATTAAGGACCCCTGTGCACCCCGGACGTTCTCTCTTCCACCTTCTTCCGTTGGGGAAAAGATACAAAAGTCTGAGGTCACACACCAACCGACTCAAGAACAGTTTTTTTCCCTGCTGCTGTCAGACTTTTGAATGCACTTACCTCGCATTAAGTTGATCTTTCTCTACACCCTAGCTATGACTGTAACACTACATTCTGCATTCTCTCTTTTCCTTCTCTATGAACAGTATGCTTTATCCGTACAGTCACATGAAACAATACTTTTCACTGTATATTAATGCATGTGACAATAATAAATCAAATTAAATTGGGATGGGCTATCCCGGCGTCCCACATTGCTTTGCAATGGAGCCAGTGCCTGGGTAGCATTGCTCTTCCTCCTCCTGCTGGCCTTCCTGTTCTCCAGCTACACCCAGCTGGTCAACCTCCAAGTCTTCCTCCAAAACATCTCATTGTTTCTGCGCCAGGTTATGTGGCGCACAGCAAACCACCACAATGCAGGACGATATCAGGGGGCTATATTGGAGGCCCCTCCAGAGCAATTCAGGCATTTGAACCACATTTTGACGAGACCCATGTGCTGCTCCACTATTGAATGGGTGGCAACGTGGGCCTCATTATTCTGGGTGTCCGCCTTAGTTTCCGCACAGGCATCATCAGCCAAGTCCAGAGTGAGTAATGCATGTCCCCCATGAACCATCCCTGGACTCCTCCTCAAAGACCTCTGGGACATCAGGACTGCTCCAAATGAAGCTGTCACACGCACTGCTGGGGAGTCTGACACAAACATGTAATGATCACACACCAACTGCACATTTATTGACTGGAAGCCCTTTCTATTCATGAATCTTCCTGAATTCCTGACCGGGACCTTGAGGGTGAGCTGGGTACAATCTACAGTCCACTGCACATTTGGTATCCCAGCGATGTCCGCTGCAGCCCAGGCTTCCTGCTGGGCCTAGCCCGGGTCAAATACTGACCAGGCCGGGCACACGCAGGGCATCGGTGACTCCTTCACACACTGGACATGGTGGGGAAATGACACAAAAATCTTCACTGGGGGGTCTGGAAGGACCAAGGGGGGAGTAAAAGTTTAAGGCAGCTTCAGTCCCACAGCCACTGGGAGTGGGTGACCCTCACCCAATACCACCCCCTCCACCCCTGTCCCCACCACCATCATGCTCCGAGGTGCCAGGTCCTGCAACGAATGTTACAGGAGCTACACTGTCTCCTTTCAGAGCCTGAGCCATCGGCAGCACGCAACGTCCGACTCAAAGGATCCTCATTTGCGGAACTGCTACAAATAATGCCCTAAATAATGCCAAAAAAAGAAATCCCGTAAGTGGAGTGATCAGCAAGTTTGCAGACGATACAAAGATGGCTGGACTTGCGGATAGTGAGGAGCATCGTCAGGCGATATTGATGTACTTGTTTTTATCCTACAGGTGCCTTGGTCCACCTTGTTGTCTAACGAGGGGCATACACGCGATGGGTCGTGAGAGGGCTGCTCTTGGATTTTTTTCGAGAGTATCCTAGTGCTTCACGTCGTTAGTGTGCTCTTGACCTGGACCATTTGAGGGGCAACACGACAGCTCAGTGACTATCGCTGTGCAGTGCAGATACATGGATTTGGGCCTGTGTCTGCGCATTCTCCCCGTGCTTGCGTGGGTTTTCTCCGGGAGCTCCGGTTTCCTCCCACATCCCAAAGATGTGCTCTTAGGCTAATTAGCAAAACAAATTCTCCCTAAATTGTCTCAAATTTGGTTTTTAATCCATAGATCTATAAACATGGACAGGGATCACGGGTAAAGATGGGTACATCGGGGTGGCGGCGCAGGCTCAAAAGAACAACAACAAAGAGTGACACAGCACGGGAAACAGGCCCTTCGGCCCAACGAGCCCGCGCCGCCATCCTAACGTCCTAATGACATATCCTTGTCCTTAGGCTATGCCTATTGTTGAAGATTCCCATATAGGGACAATTTGTTACCCAATCAGCCTAAGAGCACATTTTTGGGATGTGGGAGGAAACCGGAGCACCCGGAGAAAACCCACGCAACCATGGGGAGAACACGCAAACTCCCGCAGACACAGGCCCAAATCCATGTGTCAGCACAGCAACAGCGATAGTCTCTGAGCTGTCATGTTGCCCATCAGATGGTCCAGTTTAAGCATACACTGACGACGTGAAGCACTAGGCAACTCCTGAAGCAACCTCCAAGAGCAGCTCTCGCACGACATGCCGCATGCATGCCCTTGTGGTCAACAAGGTGGACCGAATTGCCTGCGGAAACAAATAAGACTTAATTAAACATGCTAAAAAAAAACTAAGACATTCCCGAGACGAAACTAAAAGATAGTCTACTACTATTTGGTCCTCCCGATATTCAAACAGTCCTGCTATATCCCTCTATCTGCAGGCCGCTCATGTGGCTGTCCAAGAGACCCTTAAACAACCCTAGCGTGCCTGCTCCCACCACCTTATTCGGCAGTGCATATCCACACCCCCACTACCCTTTGTGTGAAAAACTGGCCTCTAATATTTGTCTTATACATAGCCCCCCTCACCCTGAGCCCGGCTCGTTGGGCCGAAGGGCCTGTTTCCCGTGCTGTTTTGTTCTTTGTTCTTTGCCGAGGTCTCTGATTCTTCCTCCTGCTGTTCCCCCCCAACTCCCGCACCCCAGGGTGAATGGCGGTAATGTCCTGCCTCCAGTGGTCGTCTCCCTCTCCTCTTGCGACTGGTAGCTGAAGGGTCTTGAGTGCCACAATATTAGGGGAGCATGTTTGTTATTGGGGAGGTTTTTATTGGTAGAAAGGGTGTTTATTATTGAGAAGGGTGTTTATTATTGAGAAGGGGGTTTATTATTGAGGAAGATATTTATTATTAGGGATGGTGTTTGTTGTTGGAGAGGGGGTTTATTACTGAGGAGAAGGTTTATTATTAAGGAGGGTGTTTATTATTATGAAGGCTGTTTATTGTTGGGGAGACTATTTATTATTGGAGAGGGTATTTATTATTGGGAAGTTGTGTTAATTATGGGGGAGGGTGTTTATTATTGGGGATGGGATTTATTTTTGGGGAGAGTATTTATTGTTAGGGAGGGGGTCTATTATTTGAGCGGATATTAATTATTGTTCATTACTGGGGTGGTGTTTATTATTGGACAGGGTGTTTATTACTGGGGAGGTGTTAATTATGGGGGTGGTTATTATTGGACAGGATGTTTATTATTTGGGAGGGTGTTTAATTGGGGAAGGTGTTTATTATAGGGGAGGTGTTTATTATTGCAGAGGGTATTTATTCTTGGGGAGGGTGTTTATTATTGGGGAAGGTGCTTATTATTGGGGTGGATGTTTATTCTTGGGGAGAGTGTTTATTATTGGGGGTGTTTATTATTTTGGAAGTATTTATTATTGGAGAGGAGGTTTCATATTGAGGAGGCTACATATTATTGGGGAGGTGTATATTACATGGGGAGGGTATATATTATTAGGGAGGATGTTTATTCTTGGAATGGGTGTTTATTATTGGGGAGGATGTTTATTATTTGAGTGGATGCTTATTATTGGGGGATCGTGTTTACTGTTGGGGTGGGTGTTTATTTTTGGGGAGGTATTTATTATTGGGGTGAGTGTTTATTGATGGGAGAGGGTGGTTATTATTGGGGATGGTGTTCATCATTCTTGAGGGTGTTTATAATTGGGAAGGTGGTTGATTATTGGGAGATGATTTTTAATTATTGGGCAGGATGTTTATTATATTGGAGGGTGTTTATTAATGGGAGAGAGTTTATTATTGGAGAAGACCTTTATTATTGGGAAAGGTACTTATTATTCTTGAGGATGTTTATGATTGGGAAGGGTGTTTATTATTGGGGAAGATTTTTTATTATTGTGGCGTGTTTATTACTGGCGAGTAATAAATAGAAGAAGGCGGTTATTAATGGCGATCATGTTTATTATTCTTGAGGGTGTTTATTATTGGGGAGGGTTTTTATTATTGGGGAGGGTTTTTATTATTGTGATAAGTGTTTTGTATTGGTGAGGATTTTTATTATTGGGGAGGGTTTTTATTATTGGGGAGGGTTTTTATTATTGTGATAAGTGTTTTGTATTGGTGAGGATTTTTATTATTGGGGAAGGGTTTTTATTATTGGTGCATTATTTATTACTGGCCAGGGAGTTTCTTGTTGGTGGAGGCTACTTACTATTGGGGGAGGGTGTATATTACTTGGGGAGAGTGTTTTTTATTGGAGAGGGAGTTTCTTTTATTGGAGTGACTGTTTATTATTGGGAAGATTGTTTATTATTGGGGAGGGTGTTTATTATTGGGCGTTGTGTTTATTATTGGAGGAGGCTGTGTATTAATGGAGATGGTATTTATGTTTGGAGAGGGTGTTTATTATTGGGGAAGGTGTTTATTATTGGGGGAGGGCGTTTATTATTAGGGATGTTGTTAATTATTGGGGAGGGTGTTTATTATTGGAATGTGTGTTTATTATTGGGGAGGGTATTTATTATTGGTGATGGTGTTTATTATTGGGGTGGGTATTTTTAGTTGGGGAGAGTGTTTATTATTGGGGTGGGTATTTTTAGTTGGGGAGAGTGTTTATTATTGGGGTGGGTATTTTTAGTTGGGGAGAGTGTTTATTATTGGGGAGGGCGTTTCTTATTGGGGATGTTGTTTGTTATTGGGGAGGTTGTTTATTACTGGAAAGGGTGTTTATTATTGGGGAGGGTGTTTATTATAGGAGGAGGGTGTCTATTATTGGGGTAGGTGTGTCTTTTCAGGGGGTGGGTGTTTATTATTGAGGCGGGTGTTTATTTACGGGGGAGTATAATTAATGTTAGAGGATTGTATTCATTGCTGTTTGATTTTCTCCCGCTTCATGTGGTTGTAGTATATAGACAAACACATATATAGTATACAGTTGTTATATACCTTCTGTCACAAACATTAGCTACAGTAATGAATCAGAGAGGGAGGAAGATAACGGGAAGTGAACCTCATACCAAATCAACCAGTGTCCTTGAAACAGCAGTACGGTAGCGAGTGGGAGGAGAGGGGAGGATCGAAGTTCTGCCTTTATTGCACTTGTTCCAACTCCCTTGTGTTATTTCAACACTTGTCCACTGTCCTTTTTTTAAAAAAAAGACTTGGTTTCAGTTTCCATCTGTAAAGGGGTTCTGATAGATGATGGATCACTTTGGAATGAGGCTAAGGTGTTTGTATGGGAAGTGGCGGCTCTTTCAAGCTGCTTTCTCGGGGACGACGTGATAGAGTGTTAAATGAGCAAGATGTCTCCAGCCTTTAACCCTCAGCACATCAATTACCAGGACCAGCACAACCGGTAGTAATTTATCTTCATTACAGCCTTTCACCAGCATCTGTCCAGCAATTCAAAGTCTCCCCAGCTTTTCCTCAGGATCCGTATGTTGGCCGCATGGTTTAATCGCACAGGGTGCTGAGGTGGCTGGAATGAGATAGACCCATACACAGGGATTCACAGGGAGACGGGCAGGTCGGAAGTGTCACAGACAGGCGAGGGCTCACACAGGAGTGAAAGTGGTCATTAAAATCAACACCATTTTGATGAATGTCCCACCGCAAATTAAATGCTGCTTCTCACATCTAAGCAGCATTCTGATCCCTGTGGTATTTGCTAATAACTCTGTCCTGACATTTTACCAGCGTTGACAAGTCAAACACTGGTAGTAAAACACACAACGAGGATCAGGGACACTCCAGACCCCCTACAGAGGCTCAAATCCATTCATTTGGGTCAGGTATGTTCACAGGCACACACATCTACACACACACACACACACACAGAGGGTCAAAAATATTCACAGGCACACACACAGGTATATTCACAAGCATGCATACATAGAGGGTCAGGTATATTTGCAGACATACACACAGGTGCAGGCATATTCACAGACACACAACACACACACACACAGGATCAGGTATATTCACAGGCACACACACACACACACACACACACACAGGGAGTCAGGTATATTCACAGGTGCACACACACACACAGGGAGTCAGGTATATTCACATACACACACACACACACACAGGGAGTCAGGTATATTCACAGGCACACACACACACAGGGAGTCAGGTATATTCACATACACACACACACACACAGGGAGTCAGGTATATTCACAGGCACACACACACACACAGGGATTCAGGTATATTCACAGGCGCACGCACACACACAGAGCAAGTCAGGTATATTCACAGGCGCACACACACACAGGGAATCAGATATATTCACAGGCGCACACACACACAGGGAGTCAGGTATATTCACAGGCACACACACACACACAGGGAATCAGGTATCTTCAAAGGCACACACACACACACACACACACACACACACACAGGGAGTCAGGTATATTCACAGGCACAACACACACACACACACAGAAGTCAGGTAAATTCACAGGTGCACACAGACACACACACACACACACACACAGGGAGTCAGGTATATTCACAGGCACACACACAGACACACACATACACAGGGAGTCAGGTATATTCACAGGCGCAGACACACACACACACACACACAGCAAGTCAGGTAAATTCACAGGTGCACACAGACACACACACACACACACAGGGAGTCAGGTATATTCACAGGCACACAGACACAGACACAGACACACACAGGGAGTCAGGTATATTCACAGGCGCACACACACACACACACACACAGCAAGTCAGGTATATTCACAGGCACACACACACCACACAGCGAGTCAGGTATATTCACAGGCACACACACACACACAGGGAGTCAGGTATATTCACAGGCACACACACACACAAACTCCACACACACAGCGAGTCAGGTATATTCGCAGGCACACACACACACAGGGAGTCAGGTATATTCACAGGCACACACACACACACCACACACACACACACAGCGAGTCAGTATATTCACAGGCACACACACACACCACAGCGAGTCAGGTATATTCCAGGCACACACAACACACAGGGATCAGGTATATTCACAGGCACACACACACACACACACACACACACACACAGGGAGTCAGGTATATTCACAGGGCACACACACACACAGGGAGTCAGGTATATTCACATACACACACACACACACACAGGGAGTCAGGTAAATTCACAGGCACACACACACACAGGGAGTCAGGTATATTCACAGACACACACACACACACAGGGAGTCAGGTATATTCACAGGCACACACACACACACAGCGAGTCAGGTATATTCACAGGCACACACACACACACACAGCAAGTCAGGTATATTCACAGGCACACACACACACAGGGAGTCAGGTATATTCACAGGCACACACACACACAGGGAGTCAGGTATATTCACAGGCACACACACACACACAGGGAGTCAGGTATATTCACAGGCACACACACACACACACACACAGCGAGTCAGGTAATTCACAGGCACACACAAACACACACAGGGAGTCAGGTATATTCACAGGCGCACACACGCACACACAAAGGGTCAGATATATTCACAGGGACACACACAGGGAGTCAGGTATATTTACAGGCACACACACACACACACAGGATCAGGTAGACTCACAGACACACACACACCTGATCAAGTTTGTTGTGGTCGGTGCAGACTTGATGGGCCGAGTGGCCTCTTTCCACACTATAGGGTTTCTATGAAGTATATTCACAAGCACACACACACACACACACACACAGAGGGTCACATTCATTCACGAGCACACACAGGGTCAGGCACACACACACACACACACACACACACACACACAGACGTACTGCATTCAGAAGTTCAGGTACACACATAGATATGAAGGACACTATCAGGTTCTGACTGAAATCCGGTGTATTTCTCTCCAGATCTTATGACACTTATGTCAAAAAAAGTCGGTGTTGATGCCGTCATTTTGAGGGGGGGGGGGGGGGGGGGGGGGGGGGGGGGGGGGGGGGGGGGGGGGGGGGGGGCCTAACCGTAGTGACAAGCCCGGCTTAAGGGATGGGTGTGACTTTTATAAAGGGCCGCCACATTGGAGCAATAAAAAAGCTGCGCTCCACACCCCCCCCCCCCCCCACACATCCCACAGAGGAATCGGGTCTCCCCACCCCCACAATAATTGCCAGCACCTCTCTTTCTCCCCAACCCACCATCATCGCTGGCACCTCCCTACCCACTCCCTCCATTCTCAACCATCACTGACATTTCCTCTCCTTTCAATATACACTCTCCCACCCCCCCCCCCCCCCCCCACCAAGTACAGTACGTGACCCCCTCACAACCCTCCCCCCCACCCCTCTCCCACAACACAGACACGGGTCTGTCTCTGACTGTGTGGTCAGCACAGGTTGGCACTACTAGGTTGGGCACGGTATGCCAGGGGCAGTTTCTGGGTATGCTTCAATACATAGATCTATAAACATAGACAAGGATCACAGGTAGAGGTGGGGACATCGGGGTGGCGGCATGGGCTCATTGGGCCGAAGGGCCTGTTTCCCGTGCTGTTTTGTTCTTTGTTCTATTGCGAAGGAGTGGGGAAAATCGCGGAACACGTTCTGTCCGGAGGGAACCGTCTTTCCAGATTCTCTCCGGCTTTCCTGCCCTCTCAAGGCTGACGGCGAACACAGGGTGAAAAAAATGGCCCAAGCGTTGAGTCCACAGAGAGGAGGGAACCTTCGCAGCCAAGTGCAGACAGCTCTCAGGAGTGGGAAATCTCAGGAGATTTGATTTTGGGGAGATTCCCCCAATACATCTCTGTGTCTGACTGTCCTTGTCAAAGCCTGATTACCCTGCAAACAGCAGCCAGGAGCCAACAACTTTCAACTCAGTCCCCACATGGGGGCAGATTGGTGACGTTAACAGGAACTCCCGGGTGGTGGGCAGACCCCTGACTGAGAGGAGATGTCCAGCAAATGGCTGGAACTGGTCTGATGACTGACTGGGGGCTTAGAGTTATGGGGAGGTGGGGGGGGGAGGGGGTGCGATTCTCCAAAAAATATTCCAAGCGTCGAATTTGCAGGAAAACTGAAGCAATTCACAACAGTGTTTTTCATTAGGAGTTTACAATAGAATCTCCCACACTCTGTGCAGTGCGGAGGGCACTGGTGTGAATCTCATTAGATTTCAGGCTGTAGGGCCTGTTCCTGCCCAGGAGGCTGAAACCAGCAGATCTCTGCCCCTCTCCCCCTCTACTCCTCTGCGCCTCTGCTCCTCTGCTACTCTGTGCACTCTCAACCTCCTGGCCAGCTCTATTTAAGATTTAGTATTAAATAATACTGTTTAAACCCTAGCCCCGAATCGCTGCCAGAAATTCAGGCCTGGGAGGCGCAAGCATGGAGCAAATACTCTTAGGAACACCACGAATCGGCTGGCACACAATTTTCCTGACCCACTATGCTGAACAATTAGCACAGCAGGATGGGAGAATTGCGGCCACAGAGTCAAAGATGTGTACAGCATGAAAACAGGTCCTTTGGCCCAATTTGTCCATTCCACCCAGTTTTTAATCACTAAGCTAGTCCCACTTGTCCACATTTGGCCCATATCCCTCTATATTCACCTTACCCGTATAACTGTCAAACGCTTTCCAAAAGACAAAATTGTACCCACCTCTAATACTACTTCTGGCAGCTTGCTCCAGTCACTCATCACCCTCTGTGTGAAAATATTGCCCCTCTGGACCATTTTGCATTTCAACCTTCTTAAACCCTACACCCTCTAGTTCTAGATTCCCCTACCTTTGGGAAAAGATAATGACTATCTCGCTGATCTATGCCCCTTATTATTATATAGACTCTGTAAGATTATCCCATGCTGCCTATGCTCCAAAGAGAAAAGTCCCAGTCTATTCAGCCTCTCCTTATAACTCAAACCATTAAGTCCCGATACCATCCTAGCAAATCTTTTCTTCATTCTTTACAGTTTAATTATATCCTTTCTATATTCAGGTGACCAGAACTATACACAGTATTCCAAGTGTGATGTGACTAATGTCTTGTACAACTTCAACATAACATCCCAACTCCTGTATTCAATATTTTGACCAATGAAACCAAGCTTATCGAATGTCTCCTTCACCAATCTGTCCATCTGTGACTCCATTTCAAGGACCTATGAACTTGTATCCTTAGATCTCTTTGTTCTATAATGATTCTGAATGCCCTACTATTAACTAAGTCGTGCCTAGGTTTGGTCTACTAAAATGCATCACCTCGCATTTATTAAAATTAAATTCCATCCGCCATTCATTAACCCACTGGCTCAATTGATCAAGATCCCGTTGCAATTGTAATTAACTCCTTCACTGTCCACTATGCCACCAATCTTGGTGTCATCTGCAAACTTACTAACCATGCCTCCTAAATTCACATCCAAATCATTAATGCAAATGACAATAATAAGTGGATCCAGTACTGATCCCTGAGGCACACCACTGGTCACAGGCCTCCAGTTTAAAAAACAACCCCTACAACCACCCTGTGTCTTCTGTCATCAAGCCAATTTTGTATCCAATTCGCTACCTCACCCTGGATCCTGTGAGATTTAACCTCATGCAATAACCTTGTCAAAGGCCTTGCTGAAGTCCATGTAGGCAACATCAACTGCACTGCCTTCATCTACCTTCTTGGTTACCCCCCCCCCCCCCCCACTCAAAAAACTCAATCAAATTTGTGACACATGATATTTCTACTCACAAAGCCTTGCTGACTGTCCCAAATCAGATATTGCATCTCTAAATACCTGTAGATCTTGTCTCTCAGAATACTTTCCAACATGTTACCCACTTACAGATGTTAGGCTCACCAGCCTGTAGTTCCCAGGCTTTTCCCTGCTTGTAACACCTCCTTCAAATCTCGCCAAAGCCACAGATGGCAGAGGGCCCCTGTAGGTACAGGATATTCTGTAGAGGAATTCCCCCTCCACATTGCTGGCCTTTAGTTGTGGCCACACTCACTTTAAACAAATGTAAGAAATCTTCAGAAGGAACCTCAAAGGCAAGAGTATCCTTCATTGTATGTAGTGACCAAAGCTGTGCATTTTACATACATATAAAACACCAACGCAAGTGTAGCTAGACTTCTTTATTCTTGTTCTCCACACCCCTTCCAATAAACAGGCCACATCCCTGACTAATTGCTTGATGTACCAGCATACTAACTTTGTGTTTCTTGTATGAGTACACCCACGTCTCTCTGAACATCAACATTTAAAAGTTTTAGAACTGTTAAAAAATGTCCTGCTTTTCTATTCCTCATTAATCCTCACATTATTCTCCACCTGCCACTTTGTTGCCCACTCACTTGGCGTATTAATATTTCTTTCCAGCCTCTGTTTCCCTCCCACAGTTTAAATTCTCGTCTCACCAGCAAAACTATGAAGTAATGGAAGGAATCATAGGCCAGTTACCAATCTGATTGTTGCACAATAACACCACTAACATACCTCAATCCATCCCCAATATTCAATATTCACTCCCCGTCACTATCAGGGAACAGTGATAGCAGTGTGTATTATCTACAGAGTCTACAATAACAACAGACAGCACCTTACACTAATCCCATCAGGAAATTTAAATACAATTAGTTTTTAAAAATTGCATTTTTTTAATGTTCGTGTTACAAGTTGGCTGACATTAACACTGCAATGAAAATCTCCTAGTTGCCACACTCTGGCGCTTATTCGGGTACATTGAGGGAGAATTTAGCACGGCCAAAGCACCAAACCAGTACATCTTTCGGACTGTGGGAGGAAACCATTGCAAACACAAGGAGAATGTGCAGACTCCACACAGACAAGCAGGAATTGAACCCAGGTCCCTGATGCTGTGGGACAGCACTGTGCCACCCCCATTCAAATCTGAAAGCTCATTTCAGTAATGGTGACCATAAAAGTACCTTAATGTTCAGTTCCTCTGGATCATCTCCCCCGTCCCCTCCCTTCCCTCCCACCCCAACACACACCTTCTTCCTCAAGACCCTAATACATGGTCCGTATCTACCCTACCCTAGGTGAATTTACAGTGCCTGGCCTTGGATGTGCTGCTGAAGTAGAGAGTGGGATAGCTTGAGCTTTTGGATATAGCTTGGCATAATATTGAAGGGCCGAAGGACCTGTATTGTGCTGCAATGTTCTATGTTCTAACTTCCACTTGTGTCCACCGCAGCTCTGTTGCCTCAGGGACTAGAGAGCTGTTTGACCGACAGCCCTCTAAGATGGAACCTCCTCCCGATGAGGACTGTAAGTCCAACCTATAGCCCTTTAACACTCATCAAGCGTGAAGTGTCTGTGGGAGATGGTGAGGAATACACCTCGGATGGCGGGAAGTGAGAACCTGCCGTCCGAAAATTATAGAATTCTTCCAGTGCAGAAAGAAACCATTTGGCCCATTGAGTGTGCACCGACCACAGTCCTACCCAGACCCCGTAACCCCATGCATTTACCCAAGCTAGTCCCCCCGACACTAAGTGACAATTTAGAATGGCCAATCCACCCAACCCACACATCTTTGGACTGTGTGAGGGAACCGGAACACCCGGAGAAAACCCACGCAGACACACGGAAGAATGTACAAACTCCACACAGTGACCCAAGCCAGGAATCGAACCTGCGTCCTTGGCACTGTGAGACCACCGTGCCACCCTCATGTTTTGTGTGGGCTCAATAGGATATTCTGCAGTGACCTTACCCACTAGACTGAGCTGCGTGCTATGTGTGAGTGAGTTAATAGCTGTTTGTGTGCAGTGGGAGTTTATTCTGTTGTATATATAGGTCATCCTGCACTAATGAGACCTTGCCACTGAGGCCCTTTGCCCAAGAAAGCCGCTAATGCACTTCAATCCACATTAATAACACAAATCTGATAGAAATAAATTCCTTGCAAATCTTTGGATCAGTCAATGGAGACCCTGTTGATGAGATTGTTCACTGAAGGAGAATCTCTGTCCTGCTCACAAGCCTAATTACTGCAGATGCTGATAGTCAAATAGAATTTGAGAATATTTTTGTGAATCTCAGCAAATCACCTGTCACCAGCCAAAAAATACTTTTAATTTGTTAAAGAAATCAAGCTAGGCGAAAGGTCATAACCGACGGTGAAGGGTTAGGATCTAAAGTGCAGGTCAGGGGACTTGTGTAAAGTTCAAAGGCTTGGGTGGAAGGTCAAGATCTACAATGAAGGGCCAGCAGAATGGGGGGAAGGCAAGAAAAATGGGGCAGTAGTGACAAATCGATATCAGTCTTGAGTTTAGAGGCCAAAAAGTTCCAACAAAACTGAATAAGGCAAAGAACTGAATGGTTTTGAGGATTTGGAAACGAATAATGTCAGTATGTTTCAGAATGTTCAACACTGCCAGAGCAGAGGGAAGTGATATTTTATTTATAGTTTTCATTCATTGGCAAGACTATTGCCCTTGAGAAGGTGGTGGTGAATTGCCTTCTTGAACTCCTGTGGTCCAGATACACCCACAGTGCTGTTAGGAAGAGTGTTCTAGAAACTTGGCTCAGTGATAGTGAAGGAATGGTGATATTGGGTGGAATTTTGCCATCGCATTGCACCGATTTTTGGGCACAAGAAAGTGGTAAAGTCGGGCACGAGGCGATTAGTGCAATCTCTTTCCGTTTCTGTGCCAGTTTCCATTTTACTAAGGCCAAAAAAAAAATCAGTGTGATCAGGAACCCATCCAAAATGGGCACAGCGTCGATTTAAATATTTTTGCATGCATTTCAATGCAATTAGCGAGGTGCGTGCCCCAATTTACCAGCACATTGGTGTTTATCATCGCAGTTCACCAGAATTCATCTGGAACAGACATGCTCGATTAACAGTCTGATTTGGATGGTCTAGAACATAGAACATAGAACATAACAGCGCAGAACAGGCCCTTCAGCCCTCGATGTTGCACCAACCAATTAAGAAAAAGCAATGACCCTCTAACCTTTTCATAGGTTAGAAACATTGAAATATGAAACATTCCCTTTTCATCCGTAAACCTATCCACAGACCTCTTAAATGCCCCCAAACTTGGCGCATCTACAACTGCAGCAGGCAGGGCATTCCATACCCTTACCACCCTCTGGGTAAAGAACCTACCTCTGACATAGAACATAGAACATAGAACATTACAGCACAGAACAGGCCCTTCGGCCTTCGATGTTGTGCTGACCAAAATAAAAAGCAATGCCCCTCCAAACTAAACCATTCCCTTCTCTTCCATATACTTATCAATTAACCTCTTAAACGCCACCAAACTTGGGCATCTACAACAGCTGCAGGCAGGGCATTCCACTCCCTAATCACTCTTTGAGTAAAGAACCTACCTCTGATATCCGTCCTATAACTCATACCCCTTAATTAAAAGTTGTGTCCCCTCGTGCTAGCTTTCTCCATCCTAGGAAAAAGGCTATCACTGTCCACCCTATCCAAACCTCTAATTATCTTATATGCTTCAATAAGATCCCCCCTTAGCCGCCTCCTTTCTAACGAAAACAACCTCGAATCCTTCAACCTCTCTTCATAGGACCTGCCCTCCATACCAGGCAACATCCTAGTAAACCTCCTCTGTACCCTCTCCAATGCCTCCACATCTTTCTTATAATGTGGCGACCAGAACTGCAAACAATACTCCAAGTGCGGCCGCACTAGAGTTTTGTACAGTTGCAACATGATGCTGCGGCTCCTAAATTCAATCCCCTACCAATAAAAGCTAAGACTCCATATGCCTTCTTAACAACTTTATCCACTTGACTGCCTACTTTCAGGAATCTATTGACACATACACCAAGATCCTTCTGTTCCTCAACACTATTAAGAGCCCTACCATTAGCCCTATACTCTACACATTTATTGTTCCTGCCAAAGTGCATTACCTCACACTTTTCCACATTAACTCCATTTGCCACCTCTCGGCCCAGCTCTGCAACTTGTCCAAGTCACTCTGTAAACTATAACACCCCCCTTCACTATCTACCACTTCACCGACTTTAGTGTCATCTGCAAATTTACTGATCCATCCCTCAATACCCTCATCCAGATCATTTATAAAAATTACAAACAGCAGGGGCATATAGGACATCCGTCCTATAACTACCACCCCTTAATTTAAAGCTATGTCGCCTCGTGCTAGCTTTCTCCATCTGAGGAAAAAGGCTATCACTGTCCATCTCTAATCATCTTATATGTTTCAATAAGGTCTCCTCTTAGCCGCCTTCTTTCTAATGAAAACAATCTCAAATTCCTCAGCCTCTCCTCATAAGACCTGCCCTCCATACCAGGCAACATCCTGGTAAACCTCCTCTGCACCCTCTCCAATGCCTCCACATCTTTCTTATAATGTGGGGACCAGAACTGTACACAATACTCCATGTGCGTGGAGCCTGAGGAGATAGGAGAGACACTGAATGAGTATTTTTCGTCAGTATTCACGCAGGGGAAAGACAGTGTTGTCAGGGAGAATACTGCGATACCAAGTTGTAGACTGAGTAGGATTGAGGTTCATAAGGAGGAGGTGTTAGCGAATCTTGAAGGTATGAAAATTGATAAGTCCCCTGGGCCAGATGGGATTTACCCCAGGATTCTCTGGGAGGCTAGAGAGGAGATTGCAGAGCCTTTGGCTTTGATCTTCATGTCGTCGTTAGCTACAGGTATAGTGCCGGAAGACTGGAGGATGGCAAATGTTGTCCCTTTGTTCAAAAAGGGGAGTAGGGACCATCCTGGAAATTATAGACCGGTGAGCCTGACTTCTGTTGTGGGCAAGGTCTTGGAAAGAATTATAAGGGATAGGATTTATAAGCATCTAGAGAGAAATAAATTGATTAGGGATAGTCAGCACGGTTTTTTGAAGGGTAGGTCGTGCCTCACAAACCTTATTGAGTTTTTTGAGGAGGTGACCAAAGAGGTAGATAAGGGTAAGACAGTTGATGTAGTGTATATGGATTTTAGCAAAGCGTTTGATAAGGTTCCCCATGGTAGGCTACTGCAGAAAGTGCAGGTGAATGGGATTGAAGGTGATTTAGCAGTTTGAATTAGGAATTGGCTAGCTGATAGAAGACAGACGGTGGTGTTGACGGGAAATATTCAACCTGGAGTGCAGTTACAAGTGGTGTACCTCAAGGATCTGTTTTAGGGCCACTGCTGTTTGTCATTTTTATAAATGACCTAGATGAGGGTGTAGAGGGTTGGATTAGTAAATTTGCTGACGATACCAAAGTGGGGGAGTTGTAGACAGCGAGGATGGATGTTACAGTTTGCAGAGGGACATAGATAGGTTGCAGAGCTGGGCCGTGAGGTGGCAAATAGAATTCAATACGGATAAGTGTGAGGTGATTCACTTTGGTAGGAGTAACAGGCATATGAAATATAGGGCTAATGGAAGGACCCTTAATAGTGTTGTCGAGCAGAGGGATCTTGGGGTACAAGTACATAGCTCTTTGAAAGTTGGCACCCAGGTTGATTAAGTTGTTAAGAAGGCGTACGGTGTGTTAGCTTTTATTGGTAGAGGGATTGAATTTAGGAGCCGTGAGGTTATGTTACAACTGTACAAAACTCTGGTGCGGCCGCACTTGGAGTATTGCGTACAGTTCTGGTTGCCGCATTATAAGAAAGATGTGGAAGCATTGGAAAGGGTGCAGATGAGGTTTACCAGGATGTTGCCTGGTATGGTGGGAATGCCTTATGAGGAAAGGCTGAGGGACCTGAGGTTATTTTCATTAGAGAGAAGAAGGTTACGCGGTGACCTAATTGAGGCGTATAAGATGATCAGGGGATTGGATAGGGTGGATAGTGAGAGCCTTTTTCCTCGGATGGTGATGACCAACACGAGGGGACATAACTTTAAATTAAGAGGTGGTAGTTATAGGATGGATGTCAGAGGCAGGTTCTTTACACAGAGGGTGGTGAGGGCGTGGAATGCCCTGCCTGCAGCAGTTGTGGACTCGCCTACTTTGGGGGCATTCAAATGTTCGGTGGATAGGCATATGGATGATATTGGAATAGTTTAGGTTAGAGGGTCCACTGGCCGGCGCAACATCGAGGGCCGAAGGGCCTGTACTGCGCTGTAATGTTCTATGTTCTAAGTGCGGCCGCACCAGAGTCTATCAATGAGGTTAATGAGAAGGTAAGTGTCTACCATCAGATTGCTCCTTGCCATTCACAGGGGGTTATTTTGTGGCAGTCATGTTGCATTGGAAGGGGTCTGCAAGTGTGTAGTAGACCCAGGACGCTGCTGCTGCTGATTATAGTGTCCAATGTCTGATTTTCAGCACTGACCTCAGATCTTGGGAAAGCTGCTGGGTCCAAGTGCATGTTCCAGGTGGTGGATGTGTTGGAAACCCTTTGAAATGACAGTTCCACAGCCTCAGGAATTTTTGAGCAGCAGTCTTCGTGGTCACTATTGCATGAGTTCTGGGTGTGTGTTACTTGGGGGGGATGATGTAGATACTATTACTGGGGGGGGGGGTGGGGGGGGGGGCTTGTGTTGCTGGGAGACCTGTGGGGAAGGTGCACTGTCGATCCACCTGCAATCAGTGGGGGAGTCACAATCAGTCTAGGTAGTGGGAGGGGGTTGGAGAATGAGGACGTCAGTAATGTAGGGGAACAGGCTCAATGTCTGTGGGCACCAGGAGGAGATATTATCTGGCCCGGGAGGGAAGTTGCTTCATTTCTTTTTATTGCGCACGTGCAGTTGGAGGCTCCGATTGTTGCTGCAGGTTTTTGAGTGCGTTAAGCCCCAGCCACGGGTTTCTGCAGTCAATAATGGGCTGGCTCAAAACTCTGCAGCCAGAATGAATATAGGGCAGGCGGGGAGGGGCGTGGGATGCGGGGGGGGGGGGGGGGGGGGGGGGGCTTGAGAACACATCCAAGAAATGTTCTGAAAGTCTCCCAGTTTCAAATCTGCCCAGCTCTTTGACCAAAAATGGTAAAATACCGTTCATAGTTCCAAGTTAGGATGATGTGTGACTTGGAGGTGGAATGCATGCAGTTGCTTTCTTCCTACTGGGGAGTCGGTTCAGCTCAGTGGGCTGCTGTGTAACACAGAGTAGCACCAACAACATGGGTTCAATTTCCAGTACTGATTGACCGGCTGAGGTTATTCATGAGGGCCCCACATTCTAAACCTTGCCCCTCACCCGAGGTGTGGTAATCCTAGATCAAACTTACCACCAGTCAGGTTTCCCCCCCCACCCCCCTCTCTCAAAAGGGAGAGCAGCCTATGGTCATCTGGGACAACTATGGCAACCTTACCTTTACGGACCAGAGTATGTACTGAAGTTGCCCTAGAAATAGTTTCAGTTTCCAGCATTCTATAGACACTGGAAGATTTCCAATAGATTGGAGTTTAAATATAGTTAAACATACCAAAGTTAGAGTGGAAAATAAGACACCTATTTTCCATCAGATAGTTTCCATCTGAAAATTCTAAAGGAAGTGAGAAGCATGTAGTTGCCCCGATTCTATGGCTATAATATCCAAAATTCTCTCAAATCATCATTGTTTCCAGTTAATCTAACATTTGTTGATGACAATATACTAAGAGTTCATAGTTAAGGTTAGGGAAACTAAACACTTAAAATGTTCTCCGATTAGAGAGAATGCATGGATTTAGAAAGGATAGGTAGTACCCGATATGAGAGTGGCATGATGGCACAGTGGTTAAAGCTGCTGCCTCATAGCGCCAGGCACCCAGGTTCAATCCCAGCCTCAACTCCATTCTTCGTGGACTTTGTCCATTCTCCCTGTGTTTTCTCCAGATGCTCCAGTTTCCTTCAAAGACGTGCAGATTAGGTGGATTGGCCATACTAAATTGCCCCTCAGTTTGTCTCTGAGAGTGCAAGTGTAGCTATGCTTGATCTGATGTAGTACCCCTCAAGCTATAAGCCCCTGGCAACAAAATAGCAAATTGTTCTGGGAATAATTAGCTGCGGAAACAGACAAGTCTAATCTATGCACCATGAGGTTGTGATAACTTGACTGAATTCTATGAAGAGGTGACTAAATTAGTGAAATTAGTAGTGAAATGTAGTCTAAGAATGTCAATGGATGCTCTTTAAGTGGACTTGCAGATGACATTTGACGAAGTCATGCACAGAAAAAATAAACTGAAGGTGGAATTTATGGAATTGAAAGCAAATTATTGATCTGATTAGGAAATTGGCCAAATGGCAGAATACAGAAAACATGGAGAATGGGAGAGTATGCTAATTGGCAGGATGTAATCCACAAGCATTTCTAATGAGGCCTCACTATTCACCATATTTATTAATGTTTTCAATGATGGATCTGCATTGTAAGCAGAGTTGATGGAACCTTAAACTTACAGAGTGATATCATTATGGACAAAACTGTGTAAATAGTGAGATTACTGCAGTACGCTAGCTATCAGTCAAGTAAGGATTTGATTTTAAAATTTTCACTGTTGTTTCCAAATCCCTTTGTGGCTTTGCACATCTCGTAACCATCCCATAATATCAGCCATGATTGAATAGTGGAGCAAACTCAATGGGCCGAGTGACCTAATTCTGCTTCTATGTTTTATGATCTTATTCCCAACTCCACAATCCCCTGAGGTTTCTGCACTCATCCAATTCGGTTCTCTTGAACACCGAATTTTAATTGTTCTACCACTCACAGCCAGACTAGGCCCTAAGCTCTGGAAATTCCTCCATAAACCTCTTGCCTCTTGACCTTGCTGCCCACCTATAAGACACTCCTTAAAACCAATTACATTGACCAAGCTTTGGATTTTCTCCTTACGTGTCTCAGTGTCATACTTCATTTTATAATGCTCCCCATGAAGTGCCTTGGGAACTCTGATTCTGATTCAAGATACTTTAAATTTTGTTGACATCCACTTTGACCTAAAAGGGTTGGAACAAGGTACTTTATAAATGGTGAAAAGCAAAGAACAACAGGGATCCAAAGAGACTGAGGGCTCCAGGTAACAGACAGATGCAGAAAGTAATGCAAATGGTTAATGGATAAGCTTGAGAGATAAGAATACAAGGCCATAGATATCATGCCAAACGTAGAAACATAGAAAGATAGGAGCAGAAGGAGGCCATTTAACCCTTCGAGCCTACTCCGCCATTCATCACTGCTGATTGTCCACTAGCCTAATCCTGCTTTGCTCCATAACCTTTGATCCCATTCGCCCCAAGTGCAATATCCAGCTGCTTCTTGAATACATTCAATGTTTTGGCATCAACTACTTCCTACGGTATTGAGTTCCACAGACTCACCACTCTCTGGGTGAAGAAGTGTCTCCTCAGCTCGTCCTAAATGGTCTACCTGGAATCCTCAGAGTGTGACCCCTAGTTCTGGATTCCCCCACCATCAAGAACCTCCCTCCTGCATCTATCCTGTTTGGCCTTGTAAGAATTTTACAAGTTTCTATGAGATCCTCCCCTCATTCATCTGAGCTCCAGTGAAAACAATCCTAACTTAGTCAATCTCTCCTCATACATCAGTCCCGACATCCCCAGAATCAGCCTAGTAAATCTTCAATGCATTCACTCGAGAGCAAGAACATCTTTCCTCAGAAAGGAGACCAAAACTGCACACAATAAACGATACAAAGACCTGGAAGAGAAATCATAGAACCCTACAGTGCAGAAAGAGGCCTTTCGGCCCATTGAGTCTGCACCAAACGTAATCCCACCCTAGGTCCTATCCCTATATCCCTACATATTATATCCACTAATCCCTCTAACCTACAATCCCTGGACACTGAGGGGCAATGGTCAATCAACCTAACCCGCACATCTTTGAATGTTGCGAAGAGTCTTGGTTACCATACCTAAAGAAAGATATATTGGGCACCGGAGGGAGTTCAGCGCCAATTTATCAGAATGGACTCAAAATGTTAACTTAGGAAAGGACATGAAATAAACTGGGGTCGTAGTCACTGGGATTTAGACTTGATTTCATTCAAGTCTTCAAGAATTGAAGCAGAAGACAGGGTAGATAAAGTATTTTGGTTGGTTGAGGTGCCTGGGTCTTGGGGACAATAAAGAAATTAGGGCCCACCCTCTCAGGAGTGAAGTCTGGAAACACTTCCGCACAAAAAACAGCGGCACAAGTTTGGAATCCTCTTCCGAAAATGGCAATCAATGCTCGCTCAAATGTAAATTTTAAACCTGAGATTGACAGACCTTTGTGAACTAAAATATTAAGGGATACGGGGCAAACATAGATCAGCCATAATCCTACTGAACAGCAGAACAGGTTAAGTAAATGGCTCCTGATCCAAATTCATTCTCAAGATGTGGGCTGTGCTGACAAGGTTGATAGTTATTGTCCATTCCCAGTTCCCCTGTGAAGATGATAAAGGTATAAAGTTTATTTGTTCGTCACAAGTAGGTTTACATTAACACTGCAATGAAGTTACTGTGAAAATCTCCCAGTGGCCACACTCAGGCACCTGTTCGGGTACACCGAGGCAGAATTTACCATGGCCAATGCACTTTTTTGGACAGCGGGAGGAAACCAGAGCAACTGGAGGAAACCTACACAGACACGGGGAGAATGTGCAGATTCCGCACAGTGACCCAAGCCCGGACCGAACTCTGGTCCCTGGCGCTGTGAAGCACCGGTGTTAACCACTGTGTCACTCCCGACAGCAAGTGCTTGCTAGGCAACTTCAGCGGCAAGTTAAGAATCAACAATCTTGTATGGGACTGATGTCACATATAGGTCCAGACCAGGGGAGAATTGGGACTTTGCAACAATTCCAAAACTATTTTTTAACTACTACAGTAATACAGAACTCCAGATTCCCTGGATCATTGACTTTTGGATTACTTGCAACAACTCATATAGCTTGAAAGAGGTGGTGGAAACAGATTCAATTGTAACTTTTCAAAAAATAATTGAATAAGTACTTAGAAAGGATAAAATTGTAGGGCTAAAAGAAGAGTAGGGAAAGTGGACTGTGAAGAGTCAATCACCAGCAGGCATTGGTTCAAGGTGAGGGGCAGATTTATGGGGGATGTGAGTAAAATCCTTTTTATGCAGTGGGTGGTGATGCGGTGCCTGGGAGGATAGTGGAGGCAGCATTCCTCATACCCTTTAAAAAAGTACCTGGATCAGCACTTTGCATGGCGTAACATTCAAGGCTATGGGCCAACTGCTAGTAAATGGAATTAGGTACAAGTTTGGGTATTTCATGCATATCAGTGCAGGCTCGATGGGCCAAAGAGCCTCTTTTACACTGACGATTCTGTGAAGTAGATAGCTTTCAAAAAACCAGCACGAGCACATTGGGCCTAATGGCCTCTTTAGGTGCTGTATTATTTTATGGATGTAGGAAACCATCAATTTACATTACAATGTTTTCCAAATATTTCTTTTATAGAATATAGAACACTACAGCACAAACAGGCCCTTCGGTCCACAAGTTGTGCCGATCATATCTATACTTACCAGGCCATAGAACTATCTGTAGCTCCCAATCCCATTAAATCCCATATACTCATCCAGAAGTCTCTTAAAAGACCCCAGCGAGTTTGCATCCACCACCACTGATGGCAGCCGATTCCATTCATTCACCACCCTCTGAGTGAAAAACTTATCTCTAACATCTCCTCTGTACTTGCCTCTCAGCACCTTAAACCTGTGTCCTCTCGTAGCAACCGTTTCAGCCCTGGGAAATAGCCTCCAAGAATCCACCCTATCTATACCTCTCAACATGTTATAAACCTCTATCAGGTCGCCTCTCAACCTTCGTCTCTCCAGGGAGAAGAGACCTAGCTCTCTCAACCTATCTTCATAAGGCATGCCCCCCAATCCAGGCAACATCCTTGTAAATCTCCTCTGCACCCTCTCAACAGCTTCCACATCCTTCCTATAGTGAGGCGACCAGAACTGCACACAGTGCTCCAAGTGGGGTATGACAAGCGTCTTATAAAGTTGCAGCATTTCAGTTGCGTGTAACATCCATTAGTGGACACAAGGGGTGAATATCTGAATGGCCTCTCGCTGTGCAATTTTGTTGTAGGGCAGTGGGTGGATATGCCTAACATTGATGCTTTTTTGGGCATCAAAACAGTGCAGCTTTGCCCTGATAGAGCAGTGGGTTCAAACCTCCCCATTATTTTCCCACCATCACACACACAGTGTTAAACTCGACTTGAGAAGAACACACTCATTGACGGGAAGGAAACCTCCTTCAAAGTGAATGAACTTGTTGTTTTGGGTTGAAAAGGGGATCCACTTATCAAAGAATCAATGCCAGTACAACGGAACAGGTCAGGCTGAGTTTCACACAGGTGTAAGTTGCCTTACTCCCACACCATTTCCTTTTTATGTTGCCTTCCCTGTAACCTGCAGTTGACCTCTTAAGTAACAGAGCTGCTTTCTGACTAATCAGAGGAAAATTCCTTGTGGATTAACAGTCCCTGACAAAGGTTGGCAGAACTAATTCAAAGCCTATTTGGTCATTTTTGCTCTTGCTGCTGATTTTTATCCTGTGTTCCACATTTGCTCCTTCCACCACTGATCCATAGTAGCAGCAGTGTGTACCATGCAGCAACTTGCAGGAGTTCTCTGTCAGTCATTTTCAAACCTGTGTCCTCGACTACTAAGGACAGCAGACTCATGGGAGTCCCACCAAGTGCAAGTTCCTCTCCAAGTCACACACCATCCTGACTTATATCCCCTCCATTCCTTTACTGTTTTGGGGTTAAAAACCTGGTACTTGCTTTCTTTCAGCAATGTGGTGCACCACAGAACAGGAGGAGGCCATTCAGCCCATCAAGTCTGCTCTGCCATTCCACATGATCATCCACTTCAAAGCCGTTATCCCATATCTCTTTACATCATTGACACAGTGAAACCTGTCAATCTCTACTTCAAATATACTCCAGGATTAAGCTTCCACAGCATTCAGGGATAGAAAACTCCAAAGATTCTGGGTAAAAAAAAGTCTCTGCATCTTGATCCTAAGTAGCTTCCCCATATTTTGAAATTGTGCCCCCTGGTTCTAGATTCCCCAACCAGGGGAAACATCTAACCTACATCTACCCTATCTATTCCTTGAAGTATTTTGTAGGTTTTGCTAAGATCACCTCTCATTCCTCAAAACTCCAGAAAATACAAGCCTAGTTTCCACAAAATCTCTTCCCACCATCCTGAGAACAAGTCTGTTCCAACTTTTATTTATTAGTGTCACATAAAATTACTCTGAAATTCTAGTGAATATTTATTACACTTCCTCAATGCCAATAATATCTTTTCTAAAGGTAGAGAAACCAAAACTGCACACAGCAGCCCAGGTGTTGTATAACCAAGCTTCTGTACAATTTAGGGCTTTGCTACACTTGTACTCAAATCCTCTTGCGGTAAAGAGCAACATATCATTAGCCTTCCTAACAGCTTGCTGCACCTGAATGTTAGCCTTCATTGACTTGTTGACAAGCGCACCCAGGTCCTTTTGTATATCTACACTTTCTAATTACAGCAGTGTGGCACAGTGTTAGCACTGTTATCTCACAGTACCAGGGACTGGGCTTTGATTCCCGGCTTGGGTCACTAGCTATATGCAGTTTGTACATTCTCCCCATGTCTGGGTGGGTTTCTTCCAGGTGCTCCAGTTTCCTCCAACAGTCCAAGGATGAGCAGGTTAGATAGATTGACCATATTCAATTGTCTCTTAATGTCAGGGAGACTAGCTAGGGTAAATACATGGGGTTATGGGGATGGTCTTTGGTGGTTGGTGCAGACCCGATGGGCTCGATGGCCTTCTTCTGCACTGCCTGATTCTATGATCCAATTCTATGATACAATCAATCTCTCACCATTTAAGAAATACTCTATGCAGCTATTCCCCTGACCAAAATGTCCAC
Organism: Sphyrna mokarran; assembly: GCA_024679065.1. Classification (NCBI taxonomy): domain Eukaryota; kingdom Metazoa; phylum Chordata; class Chondrichthyes; order Carcharhiniformes; family Carcharhinidae; genus Sphyrna; species Sphyrna mokarran. Next base: position 8,000,259 of record JAGIQG010000001.1, read on the forward strand.
ATTATTTTCACAATCTTTCCACATTATATTCCACCTGCCATTCACTGAGTGCATTTCCAAATCACTATGAAGGCACTTTGCATCTTCCTCCATCACATGCATCAATACCACATGGCAGCTGTTCAAAAATATTACGCAGGTCCTTTTCACAAGAGTAATTAGGGATGGTCAACACATGCTGGCCTCATATCTCATGAATGAATACAATTATGATTTGCAAAGTTACTGGACAGTGTGAGAAAGTACAATTAGCACTTGCAGAGTACCAGCACGAATGAAATGTGTTGAGTTGCCTTCTTTTATGCTGTAATCATTGTACAGTTAAATGATAACCTTTCATGGTAATTTTCCTGCAACCAGCTTACAAACTCTTTTAAAATTTCATCCATCTCTGCAGGGCATGATCCAGGTCCCAGACTGGACATCAAAAAGGTTGTCCTTCACGTACTGGAATCCGTCCTGCATGAAGACCATTGGTTTCTGGAGATCCCAGTTCCACCACGTATAACATTTACCACTTTTCCAGGCTCACAGAGAGCAACAAAGCAAGAAAGACATCTTTTTTTTGCTTGAGACATTGTCTTGAGTGTTGACAATACTGTATATTATCAATAATGTGGAGATGCCAGTGTTGGACTGGGATAAACACAGTAAGAAGTCTCACACCAGACTGAAGTCCAACACATTTATTTGGTAGCAGGAGTCACTAGCTTTTGAAGTGCTGCCCCTTTGTCAGGTGAGTGGAGTTCTATTCACAAACAGGGCATATAAAGACACAAACTCAACTTAGAAAATAATGATTGCAATGTGAGTCTTTACAGGTAATCAAGTCTTAAAGATACAGTGTGAGTGTAGAGAGTGTTAAGCACAGGTTAAAGAGATGTGTATTGTCTCTAGACAGCACAGTTAATGAGATTTTGCAAGCCCAGGCAAGTTGTGTGTGCTATAAATGGTGTGGCATGAACACAAGATCCCAGTTGAGGCCATCCTCATGTGTACGGAACTTGGTTATCAGTCATTGCTCAGCGATTCTGTGCTGTCATGTGTTGTGAAGACCGTGTTGGCGAACACTTATCCAAAGATGGGTCTTTATATGCCCTGTTTGTGAAGAGAACTCCCATTCACCTGATGAAGTCAGCACTCCGAAAGCTAGTGGCTTTTACTACCAAATAAACCTGTTGGACTTTAACCCTGGTGTTGTGGGACTTCTTACTGTATTATCAATAACCCAGGTTCAGGTCTCCAGCAAAAGGGTTATTGAGACAAAGGAAAAGTCAAAGATAATTTCCAGGATCAATGGACATCGATCTCCACTGATATTAATATTCAGACCAACAGCCTTGGCAACAGCCAGAGTCTGATCAATGCTGGAGTAGATTGCAAGGAACGGTGGATTGAAGCAAGGACTAGATTAATTTACACACTCGTATGAATTTCATCAATAAAGGGGTGAAAACATCCAGTCTTGGTGGGTGCCTCTGAGGAGAAAGGTCTGTTGTATATTCTATTCATCAGGCTGTTAAATAGACAGCAGCTAACCTTCCTTCAGACACAGGATCCCTGAAGACAACCTCCTGCCAACGAAGAGCTACCAGCTAGAGGCTGGCTACTCTTGCACATGGCATTTCCACAGAAGAGACTATAGTTGCAGCTGGAACAACAGCCCCAGAGTCCCTGGAGCTTATAAACACCTGTAAAATTCTTCAATTCTTCCATTTCACTACACTCTATTTCCCCAAATTCCTGGTAAGTTATTTGCATCCTACTTTGTGAAAACAGAACTGAAGTATGTATTTAGTTAGTTAGCCATTTCTTTGTTCCTCAATATAAATTCCCCTGCAATAGGGGTGGGATGAGGACTTTAAGTGGTTACTTAAGAATCTCAAGTGCAGGCAGGGCAGTAAGTGCAACCATCGACCTTCAGTTCCAGAAATTAATTCCAGCGCAGGAGGGGAAGGCATCAGGTATTGGTCCCGAAGCCAACTCACCAAGCCAAAGGCCCTGACCCCTCCTTCCTCATCGCCTATGTCTGGGCCAAGCATTCAAACAAATTTAAATACCATACTGAAGTTTTCACAGTCAATTTTTCTACTTAATATATTTACGAAATTAACTTGTCAGAATGGGGATTTGACCTTACATCTTCTGGTCCAAAGAAAGACTGGCATTCATATAGCGCCTTTTGTGATTTCAAGATACCCCAAAGCTTTGTACATCCCAATTAAATACGTTTTGAAATTTGATCACTGCAATTGTGGGAAATGCTGCAACCAATTTGCACAATTTCCCACAAATGTGAACTGCAGTACTGCAATGATCGCAAGATCATTTGTTTTATTGGTATCGGTGAGGAATAAATACCGGCCAGGACACAAAGGAGAAGTCGGAAATTTGTTGTGGGAATTATTAGGTAGATATGAGAGGGAAGGTGGGTGGTACCTTAAAAATCATGTCCAAAAAATGAGAATTCTGACAATGCTGTTCCAGTTTCAGCCAGGAGTGCATGCTCAAGTCTCTTGAGTAGCATTCGAACCCAGCTGACCCAGAGACCACATTGCATAACCATTAAGCTGCCATACTCAGTTTGCAGGATAATGTTCTCAAGGCATTGATTATTCATTCTTGTAGGTGAAAAGCTGTTTTGTAAGACTGAATGTGCAGAAAGTACAGCAGTGAGAGAGTTGGTCATCTAAGCAATTTTATTTTGGTCAACCTGTAGTACTGTATACTGAGGGTCGCAAGCCTTTCCCGTAATAATTTGCACCTTGCAAATGGATAACACGCAAAGAAAGCAATTTCCCCCTAGTTTGTTCATTTTTTTTGTAAATTCCACATTTGTGCAAAAAAAATACTGTGCAATTTCCAACAAATAAAACATTTGAAGAATAAAAAAACCAGAGACTAGACACCTAGCAGCCAGATGACAGGCTGAGAACTAGGTATGTATAGATAAAACATGACACTGCGTAATACATTGATTATAACAGTCAGTAAGCAAACCTCCAGTAAACCCAACACTTACCCTGCATATCATGTACTCTTCTTTATGTAGTGGCCTAGGATACAGTAAGTTGTGTTCACCGAGAGGTTCTATATATACAACCTGTATGTATTTAGATATTCCCTTTTAATAACATATTAATAAAAAGTAATTATGGCTGTACTCTCCCCCATTTCCCACCCAATTCCCCTAATTCAGGTTTGAGCATGCTCATTGGAAATAGAATTAACAAAATGGGCAATTGTTCCTCCACCGCAAGTGTTAGTGTAAATGAAAACAACAAAAAAATCCAGAAAATCAGCCAGAAAATCACCACCCACAGTGAGCTCCTTGCTCTGAAAGGAATCATGAAGATGACTTATCTGAGCATTTTAAAGATTGCAACATTGACAGGCAACCTATTTCATTCTGAACTCTATTCCAGTGGACGTAAAGATCATGGGTGGGATTTTACAGGCTTGTTTGGCTGAAAACTGTAAAAACCCACCCAGGCTTGATGGACTTTTCTGTTGTCCACCCCTCGCCCGCTCAGATTCCCATGGCAGGTTGGAGCAGTAAAATCCTGGCCTATGTATCAAGAAGGGAAATTAATGCAAATTTCTTCACCCAAAGTAATAAAAGTCAGATGCCAGCTAAGGATTTTGAAAAGGGCCGTGCAATTTGGGTAAAGAGACCATCGGGTATGTTTATTGGAGGAAAACAATCTATACACGCATACAATGAGTTGAGATTTAGGGAAATGATGGTTAAAGAATCCAGGGCTAAGGTAGAACGAGATTGAGGGATGTGAGGAGAAGAGGACAAAGGCTATAGTTGAGGAGTTGAGAGAATTAGTGGTGAAGGATTGAGGGTTGTTAATAAGGGACTGAAAGATGTACGAGGGGGAGTATGGTGAGAAAGGACTAAAGGATATGGTGGGATGGAGATAAAGTAAATAACAGATTGAGATAGTGGGAAGAAATTGCTGTATGTGGCAACTCAGATTTAGTGATTGGTGAATATGGGTAAAAGCTCGGTTGATGTCTGAAAGAGTGTGGAGATCTCTGGTGTCGCATATCCATTCTTTGTTCTTCACAATCCTGTTAATAACTGTTAGCTTAACAGTTCACTCTCTTTGGATGCCATCCTCTACCACCCTCACAAATGTTCTGAGAAAATACCCTTGACTGATCCATATTTTCAAAATATTAACTCATCCCTGTTTCCTCTCCAAAGTTATTGAACAGATTATCTCCTCAAAAACATCTTTCCCTGAAATCCATGTTTGAATACCCTCCAATCAAGTTTCCATCCCTGTCACAGTTCTGAAATGGAACAAATGATATCCAGGAGGCTTAGGGGTGATCTTATAGAGATCTATGAAATAATGAGTGGCATAGCTCAGCGAGTCCATATCTTTTTCAAAGGTAGAAGAGTCTAAAACTAGAGGTATAGGTTTAAGGTAAGAAGTGAGAGATACAAAACAGTCCAGAGGGGCAATTATTTCACTCAGAGGGTGGTGAGTGTCTGGAATAAGCTGCCAGAGATAGTAGTAGAGGCTGGCACAATTTTGTTTTTTAAAAAGCATTTATACAGCTACATGGGTAAGACGGGTATCGAGGGATATGGGCCAAATGTGGGCAATTGGGACTAGCTTAATTGTTAAAAAAAAAGGCAGCTTGGACAAGTTGAGCGGAAGGTCCTGTTCCTATGCTGTAAATCTCTATGACTGTGACAAAGCTAAACTCTGTCCTTCTCTGCTGGCTAGGCCTTTGACATGGTTGACTACACCCTCCATCTCCCAACATTTCACCATGGGTGGAAATGTATTTGCTTTGTTCTATTCTTAACTATCCAGTTGTAGCCAGAGAAATACCTACATTGACTTATTTTCCTGCTCTGATACCAGTGCCTCTGGAGAATCCAAGGATGAACCCTTGGCCACTTTTATTTCTTATCTATATGTGTCTAGTTTGTAACATAATTCAAAACAGATGGGTGAATTTTCCTGTTACAAGATACGGGCGGGACATGGACCATTAAAAAGGTCCATTGACCTCAGCTAGGATTACAGTGTTAGTTTCTACATGTATAGATTGCACTCGGTTCTACCTCACCACCTCCTTCTTTGACCTCGCCACTGTGCCTAAATTGCTAGATTCAACATCCAGCACTGGATGATGATAAATTTCTTCCAGTGGAATATTGAGGAGACAGAGGCCATTGCCTTCTGCCCTTATCTCAAACTCCTCAATTTTCCATCCACAAACTCTGTCCTTCCTGCTATCTCAGGCTGAACCAAATTTTGTCAGAATTAACCAAGATGAGTTTTCACGTCACCAGATGATCAGTAAGATTGTCTATTTTCATCTTTGCTACACAGAAACATTTATGGCACAAAACAAGACCATTCAGCCCATCGTGTCTATCTTCACTTTGCCTCAGATGGTCTTCTCCAGAAACCCAGCTGTACCCTTTGTTATCTCTGGGTCCAATATTTCCAGTGCCCTTTGGCTGATGTCCCATCTTCTCCCTGTAAAATTGAAGCCATCTGGTTGTTCTTACCACCTGCCAAATTCTGTTCCTACATCACATTACTTACTTACCTACAATGACCCTCTGCTCAGCAAGCTTTAATTTTGAAGTGTTCAAGATTGTTTTCAGATCTCTCCATACCCTTGTCTTCCCTTCCTCTTGTCACCATCCCCAGCCCTACAACCGTGAGAGATCTGCATTCCTTTCTCAATTTCAATCACTTCATTATTGGTGAGTACAATTATTGGTGGATATAATTTTGTCTTTTAAAAGGCATTTAGACAGTCACATGGGTAAGATATGTACAGAGGAATATGAGCCAAATGCAGGCAACTGGGACTAACCACAAGTTGGGCCAAAAGGTCTATTTCCATGCTCTATGGTGGCTATGTCTTTGTCTGCAAAGGCCATAAGCTCTGAAATTTCCTCCTTTAATCACTCTTTTTTCCTTTCAGTGCTACATCTCATTGATCAATCTGCTGGTTATCAGACTTAATACCTCCTATAGTGTCAATTGTGTTTAGTAATGTCCCTGTGAGCCACCTTAGGAAGTTTTACTACATTTAAGATGTTATATAAATACAAATTGTTGTTGTTCTTATCAGCCCTTAATCGTAGTCTACCTAATGCTAACAGTCTTTCATCTAACGGATGCTGACGATATAAATTCATGACTTTCTGTTCCTCTAAAAATTCCAGCATTTCAGCAGGGGTTTAATTTTTGTCCTTTTTATCTGGTTGATGCAATTGGGCATAAATGCTGCTCACTCTCGTGAGAAAGAGGTCATTGCAGTCGATCAAGAGGTTTCAAACTGATAATCAAATGTGTCTTGTACCAGGCTGGTAATCTCAGAGGAGAAAACACTCGAACAGCAATGAAAATTTCTCAGAGTCAGCAACGTCACCCTCAGAGTTATTTATGGATAGTAAAATAAAACTATCCCCTGACTGGGACGTATATATTCTTGCCTCAGTCCTAATTTCTCCTAAAAGTGTCAATCTTGTTCGGGTCCAGTTCTACCATTATAGGCCATCTTCTGACTCAGCCAGTCCAGAGGGTGAATTGAGAATATTGGAACATGGAGACATCAAACCTTCATCCAACTTCCACGCACCTCCTGAAGGAGAATGTGTCCAGTCAGGGAGCCCAGTTGCATTCTTCCCAACTGAATTGATAGCGAGGGGGATTAATGAAAGTGCAACTCAACTGGAGCTCTGGCCGGGATAGTGCCAAGAGAGCAACATCTTCCAGCTCTGGATGAATGGGATATTTCTGGAACAAATATATTACTCCGCTGTACAGTGCTTCATTTCCTTTCAAAAGTTAGGTTGTTCCAGGAATGAGTTAAAATATTTAAAATGGCTAACTAGAGTAGAATGTCGAGGGCCACTGCTATTGTTTTTTTAGAATAATTGATTGGGTGCCTGAGTGGGTGAGGCATTGAACTTTTCCTTCTGAGGTGAGAATTGCAGCACCAGATAACTCCTAAAATTTGATCCTCTCACTCCTAAGAGGTTACTGTACTTAGTTAGTGTAGTAAAAGGGAAAAATTCATACCTTTGGCAGTCAGGGGCATTCTCTAGAGTCTGGTGCAAGAAACCAAGAGTTTTGCATCTTGACCCATGTGAAAGGAAGATGTTCCATTTGTTGTTATTAATGTTGAACAATCATAATGTTCACCAAATGAAATGTGAAAATGTCACTTCTAATGAAATATAGATCCAGACAATGAGATGGGGCTCAAGAAGGGTGAGTGTGCCTGCATCAATGTTATACCAGTTCCCTCCTATCATTGAGTTCTGCAACTCTTTGCACCCTGAGATCTCACCAATTTATTTGAGGTGTGGTGCACATTTGTTTTTCATCAGCAGGTTCCTGCACTTGTCCACTAGTTAAGCTGCATCACTTTGAGGAAAAAATTGCCATAGATGGTACAATTGGTAAGGGCAAAATCACTCATCATGATGTCAAAAGTCAGGCTTTTAGGCATAATTGGCGATGAGGTCACCCAGCCTGGCTATGAGCTATGGTAGGGTGACCTGACATTTACAATGGGTAGTCCATTCAGTTGGCGATACCAATGAGTTAATCAGAAGTCTTGTAGTGACTAGACCTAGTAAGAAGCTTCCTAATGCTCTGCTCTGGTGAATCAAAGAACATAATTTGATTATGCTGTTGCAAAAACACAAGGTTCCAGAGATATGGCACTTACCAAACTCTGTCCAAATTCAGATAAGTATGGTCCTGAAAGGCAGAGTTTGCTCCATATCTGACTGTGTGGGCTTGGAAACGCAAACACACTGAGATTTTGTGTATATTATGCACATAAATAAAATTCCATCCCCTCCCCCAGCATTGTGTTATTGACTGCATCTGTGCTGACGTTACTCCAGCTCCCTCATACTGTCACTCAGCAACCTGCTTCCCCAGCACACTATGTTACCAACTGTATCCGTACTGATGTTAATCCAGCTTCCTCACATTGTCACTCAGTAACCCCTTTCCCCAGCACCCTGTGTTGTTGACTGTATCTGTACTGATATTAATTCAGCTCCCTCACCCTACCGGATTCATCATTCCCTCTTAAAAAGGACCAGATAACGTCATTGGCATTCGTTAGCTTATATTAGAAAATAAGGCAGTATGATCAAAATATGTGTCAATATTTTTATGGTGGCAACAAAGGTTCACTTCCACGGATGTTCTCACAGGAATTGGGGATGTGAAATGCGTTTAGCAATCAGTGCAAGATATTTGAATGGAAAGAGTGTCCCAAGGGATATTTGTTAGTTAATGAGTTCATTTGGTGGCAATGATGAGTTTGGAAGTACAGCTCCACTAGATGAGGTTGTCTTGGAATGAATGCAGAAGGGAGAGAGGAGAAGAGGATTGGTGAATGATAAAAGGAGATATAGTCAGTGCGATCCAGGTTGAGGGTCAATATTCAGAATTTCTCTAGACCCTTGCAATTTCCTGTAAGTCCTAAATTCTAGCGCAAGGTTTATAATTGGCAGATCTTTGCTTTGAGCTGCTGCACAAAATCCGTTCATCCAAAAAAAGAAACCCTATGAACTATCAAGAGGCATAGTGTTTTTCTCATCAAAGGGGCACCGTGCCCGTAATTGATTAGCAAAGCCACATGTGTCTGCAGGAGGGATACTGAGCAGTGGTGTTGCTTTTTACCTTCGCAGCAGTCCCAAAATATCTTGCGAGGCAGTTTGCAATATTCCGCAGCACGCTTGTAAACAAACAAAGCAACAAAACAAAAGTTTGCCAAACACTTGTTGCCCCTTGAAAGGAGTGAATTGGTCTCAGTTTCCATGGCTGTGATGGCACATTGTTCAATATCCAGCATTATGTGCAACTAAGAGGGATGGAGGGAGAGAGGGCAGGAAGGATGGGAGTAGTTTCAATGGTGGTGAGACATGCTGTGGATCAGACTCCTCAGCTGCTTTGCCACAGTGTCTATGAGCTTCTGCTTGTCCCGTTCATTCTTGCGGAACTGTGCAAAGACGTTGTTCTTCCTGCTGGTGTCTTTCATTCTGGAAGAGACAAGAGTCATAGCATTTGGTTAAAAGAGATTGTTCTGAGTGTTTAAGTAACTCTGACAACACAGATTGCAATCAATCAAACAAAAAGAATCTGTGCCGCCAGACTGCACATTTTTTTAATGGATAGGAAACAACACATTAGAACATAAGAACTATGAGCAGAACTATTTGGCTCCTTGAGCTTGTTCTGCCATTCAATAAGATCACGACTGATCTTTTCATGCACACAGCTCTACTTACCCACGTACTCACTATAACACTTAATTCCTTTTCTGTTCAAAAATTTATCTATTTATTGATTGAAATATTGCAAAGTTACAATTGGAAAATCTTTATGGTGTGACACAGAACAATGAATGTGCCCCATTGAGAACGTGATAAATTGGGAAGGTGTGATAAATTTCGTTGGATCAATAGTCCGGAGAATGTGAGTTCAAAATTCACCAAGATAGCTTGTGAATTTAAGTTCAGTTTGAACAAAGATTAAAGTGATGGTTACCATGATATCATCAGAAAAGGCAACAAGTTCACAAACGTTCTAAAGTGAAGGAATTCTACAACTCTTAGAGACTCTGGGCTTATCCCACATTAAAATGTTTACCTTTTAACTGCTACCATAGTTCTATCATCAACTTTTCAGAGTGATACGTGCCAGTCTTAGCAACAATTGCGGAGGCTGCTTAACTCTACATATAACTGTGCTGCAATTTGATGGGACAGTTAGCAGGAGCTTTACTCTGTATCTAACCCCGTGCTGTACCTGTTCTGGGAGTGTTTGATGGGGATAGTGTAGAGGGAGCTTTACTCTCTATCTAACCCCCTGCTGTACCTGTCCTGGGAGTATTTGATGGGGACAGTGCAGAGGGAGTGTTAGTCTGTATCTAACCCCGTGCTGTACCTATTCTGTGTGTTTGATGAACCAGAGCAGATTCAAGTTCTATAGGAGAGTCATATTAATATCTGAAACGATAACTCTCTTTATCTCTCTCCACAGATGCTGCCAAACCTGAGTTTTTTCCAATCTTTTCTGTTTTTATTTCAGAGCTTCAGAAGAAAGCACATCAAATAAAATGATGTGCTTTATTTGACCAGCACAAAATCCACGACTGTTGATTCAATAATAACATTCGTGAGGAATTGAGACGGTGTTCTCATCAAAATCAAAATCCCTTGGCTGCTACAAACATGTTATTCAGAAAAATAAAATTAATACTCGTCATTGCAAACTGTCTAGGTACAATGCTTGTACCAACTGTTTGGTTCAATCCAATGATGGAGAAACACAGAGACAGGCAAAATAGGAGAAGTAGGCTATTTGGTCCTTCGAACTCTTACTCTGCCAGTCAATAAATTCATGGCTAATCTATTTGTGTTTCAAATTCCATATTCCCATTGATGCTGATAACATCTGATTCCCTTACCTACCAAGAATCTACCTCTGAGAAATATTCAGTGAACGTCTTCCACTACCTTCTGAGGCAGAGAGTTCCAAAGTCACACATCCCTCTGAGAGAAAAATATTTTCCTTCTCTGTCCTAAAAGGGCAACCCCTGATTTTAAAACAGTGCCCACTAATTCTGGACTCACCCACAAGAGGAAACATCCTTCCGTTATCTACCTTGCCAGGATCTTATAGACTTCAATCAAGTCATCCATCACTCTTCTAGTCTCCAATGCAAACAGGCCCAGTCTATCCAACCGTTTCTCATAAGACAACTTGCTCATTCTGGGTATCAATCTTGTAAACCATTTCTGAACCACATCCAATGCATTTACATCCTTTCTTCAATAAAAGGACCAAAACTGCACATAGTGGATCGGATCTCAAACAGTGACAAGACAGAGTGCAGGAATGAGATCGAGAATCTGGTGAACTGGTGTGGCAGCAATAATCTCTCTCTCAATGTCAACAAAAGGAAGGAGATTGTCATTGACTTCAGGAAGTGTAAAGGAGAACGTGCCCCTGTCTACATCAATGGGGATGTAGAAAGGATCAAGAGCTTCAAGTTTTTAGGTATCCAGATCACCAACAACCTGCCCCAGTCCGTCCTGGCTGACACTATAATTAAGGAAGCCCATCAATGCCTCTACTTTCTCAGAAGACTAAGGAAATTTGGCATGTCAGCCTTGATTGTCACCAACTTTTACAGATGCATCATTGAAAGCATTCTTTCTGGTTGTACCACAACTTTGTATGGCTCCTGTTCTGCCCAAGAACTCAAGAACTACAAAATTTCCTGAATGTAGCCCAGTCCATCATACAAACCAGCCTCCCATCCATTGACTCTGTCTACATTTCCCGCTACCTCAGCAAAGTAGCCAGCATAATTAAGGACCCCACGCACCCCGGACATTCTTTCTTCCAGCTTCTTCCTTCAAGAAAAAGATACAAAAGTCTGAGGTCACGTACCAATCGACTCAAGAACAGCTTCTTCCCTGCTGCTGTCAGACTTTTGAATAGACTTACCTTGCATTAAGTTGATCTTTCTCTGCACCCTAGCTATGACTGTAATACTACCTTCTGTACTCTATTGACTCCTTCTCTATGAATGGTATGTTTTGTCTGTACAGTATACAAAAAAACAATACTTTTCAATGTATGTTAATAAATGTGACAATAATAAATCAAATCAAATCAGGTATTCAAGATGCTGGGCAGGATTTTCCAGCCATGCTCCCCCAAGGCCGGGAAAGCCCTCCCTAGGTCATTTAATCATAGAATCCCTGCAGTACAGCAAGTGGCCATTCTCCTTGCACTGACAGCAGTCCCACCAGGCCCTATCCCCATTACCACACATATTTACCTACTAATCCCTCTGATATTAAGGGTCAATTTAGCATGGCCAATCCACCTAACCTGCACTTCTTTGGGAGGAAACTGAAGCACCTGGAGGAAACCCACGCAGACAAGAGGAGAACATGCAGACTCCACACAGACAGCAACCAAAGCCAGGAATTGAACTCGGGTCCCTGATGCTGTGAGGCAGTAGTGATAACCACAGTATCACTATGCTGCTCGTATCAACGGACCTTTGCATGATCTCCTGTCCTGCTATTATTTCCATAGTGGGTGGGATGTGAAAATTCCACCTGTGGTCTCACCAATGTTCTGTATGAATGAAGCATAACAATTTTAACTCAATCCCTCTTGTAACAAAGGGTAGCATTCCATTAGCTTTCTTAATTACTTGTTTCACCTACACACTAATGTTTAGTGGCTAGAACACCCAGATCCCTCTGCACCTTGGAATTCTGCAGCCATTCTCAACTGCATTAATAGTCTGCTTCTTCATTCTTCCTGCCAAAATGAACAACTTCACATTGATCTAATTGCATTCCATCCATCAGATTTTTTGTGCCCACTCACTCAACCTATCTATATCCATCTGCAACCTCCTCATGTCCTCTGGTTCCATGCTGGGATGATGTAGAATGAACCTTTCACATAGACATCTTTGGAATTCTATATTCCTGATTGTTTTCAGCAAAAGGCCAGTCCGTAAGTTATCGCCAGGAAATTGATACTTACGCTCGAGAGATCCTGCAATGCAGCAGTAATATAAAAGGGAAAAAGAATCATCAAGTTTTAACAGTCTCAGGAATACAGTGAAATGACAGCAACATCTGATTTAAAGTTTATTTATTAGTGTCACACGTAGGCAAAGATTAATACTGCAATGTGAAAATCCTCTAGTTGCCACTCTGATGCAGGTACACTAAGGGAGAATTTAGCATGGCCAATAAGCTAACCAGCACGTCTTTCAGACTATGGGTGGAAACCAGAGCACCCGGAGGAAACCCACGCGTACATGGGAAGGACATGCAGACTCCGCACAGAGAAGTGTGTCCGTGTGGAGTAACACTGCAGTGAAGTTACTGTGAAAAATCCCCTAGTTGCCACACTCTGGTATGGGTACACTAAGGGGGTATTTACCTCAAGCCGGGAATCGAACCCGGGTCCCTGGTGCCCCCTGTGTGACAGCAGTGCTAACCACTATGTCACGAGCTGCTTTTGTGCCTGTTTTTATACTTTTCTTCCATCGAGTTATTCAGACTCTAAACATTGCCTCCGTTCTCTCTCCACAAAAGCTGTCAGACCTGCTGAGATCTTCCAACATTTTCTGTTTCAGATTCTAGAGTTCACATTAATTAGCTTTTATCTTACCATATCCCATATCACCCTCCCACCACCCCCCCCGCCACCACCGCCATCCCGACCCCCCCCCATTTCAGTCTTCCCAGGGACCTGCTCGCCTCTTGCTCACAATATCACTGCAAAAACACAGTGATTATTCAAACAGAGCAGAACAGTCAATGCCGTCCTCATTTACTGTCTGGGTAAAGATAATAATGGATAGTAATTCTGAGACAGTGTGTTAGAAGGTAGGGAAGGAGTGAGAGAGAGCGTATGGGCAGCAGAGAGAGAAGGCAGCAATGTCAGAAGGAGATCAAACTGGGGATGAAGGCAAAGGAAGAGAAGAGGGTATGAACAGATTGAGCATGAGCGCTTAAGCCTTTAAATTTTGCATCAAATCCTTCCATTATCTCATCCCTCCCAACTTATCAACCATTCTCCATCCAAGATTTTGACTTTCTTCCAATTCTGACCTTTTAAAAGCATCTCCAATTTTCACTACCCAGCCCCCAAGTTCTGGAATTCTCTCCCTTAACTTCTCTGCCTCTCTCCTTCTTTTAAGTCGCTCCTTGAAACCTGCCATTTCCTAAAAGCTCCTTATAAAACTCAATGTCAAGGTACTGCTGATTCTTTTCCTGTAAAGATATTTGTCACTCTGCCAGGCATTAGCAAAACCAAGTTGTCGTTGCTGTTCTGATTTGCAATGATTACTCTGGCTTTCTACAATCTAACATGTTTGCTTTGCCAAGGCTGCCCTGTTGATCTGGAAAGATTGTGCCCCAAACAATTGGTACCCTGGCATTTAAAGACTCAACCCACCCATAATGGACAAAGTCCATTCATGCAAGATGTTTCCATTATTTGCATAAACCTTCCACTCCCTGAAATAGAAGCCCCGTAGAAGGATGGCACACTTACTTATCCAGCAGAGTGAGGGCCGTTGTTGGATTCACCCTCAGGTATTTACAGTTGGGTTGCCCATAATCCGCTAAGTACGTCGACCAATCCCACTGGATGAAGAGGTCCAGAAGCTGTGTGAGCAGAAAAAAACGGGGGATAAGAATACCTGCCGAGGGGGATTGATGCCATGGGAACAGTCTTACACATTGTGACATTTCTCCCAAAATTATGGAAGGGCGGAGGGGGAGCACAACAATTATATAAAACAGTCAAGAACATCCCCCGCTCTGTGCAAAGAAGAAAATTCTTCAACCTAAGCAGACAGGATTGCACAGGTGATCTTCAAAGCCACACTGAACAGCAGAGGTTGCCAATAAAAATAAGGGGATAAAAAAATTAAACTACTTCAAATATCTTTCAATCAGGTTGAACTGCATTATACATACAGCACAGAAACCAAGCATTCGATCCAAATGATTCATATAAGTATTTATGCTTCACGTTAACCTGCTCTCACCTGTCTTCATCTTATCTTATCAGAGAGTCCTTTTATATATTTCTCTCTTTAAATGTTTAATTCAGCTTAAGCACTCTCCGCACTTTTACCATTCTCTGGGTGCCAACTGGGCTCTCACTTCTTTGAGAAATTTAATTCCAAAGACAAAGCTTGCAATGTAACAAAGAAATTAAAAGCTATGCATGCCAACAGTCACCAAACTTACACATGTAGTTGCATTTTCAGGTTTAAATATATGCCCAACGTTGCTTTGTAAGAGGATCTTCACAGTGTCAAGACACCGGAGATTTCACTCCAGGGACCTTCCCAGAACCCTGACTCTAAACTGAGTTGAATGGTTCCGAGCAGGCCTCCAGCTCCCAGAATGGTTTTTAAATGATTGACAAGAGTGACCATTTCCAGGAATGGGAATTCACTCCAGCACAAAGCTAGTTGACCAATTCTGCTACTTTAAAACTGAGTGTTCATCTGTTGTTTCAGTCATCTCGGCCTTTTGGCTAAGGTCAAGCGTTCAATCAAGCACAACTTGGGGTGCAATGCCTTATCTTGTCAGCTTGGATCTTGTTTGTCTCCCTTGTAGCAACCATGAATTGGATTCAATTGGAAGCTGGATTTGGATTGAATAGAAATTTGAAAAAAACACAGCCAATCACCCAGTAAAACTTTTGCCAAGATCTTTTTCACTTGCCCTCCATTAGACAACTCATTTCTTCTCTTCAATCTTGTGAGTCTTCTGATTGAGTGTTCAATCATCAATCGTAGAAACCCTACAGTGCAGAAAGAGGCCATTTGGCCCATCAGGTCTACACCGGCCACAATCCCATCCAGACCCTATTCCATATCCCTATACATTTATCTGTTAAACCCTCTAACCTATGCTGCTCAGGGCATTAAGAAGCAATTTTAGCATGGCCAATCAACCCCATCTTTGGCTGGTGGGAGAAAACTGGAACACCCAATGGAAACCCATACATAGACAAGGAGAATATGCAAACTCTACACAGACAGTGACGCAAGCCAGAAGTTGAACCCAAGTACTGGAGCTGTGAAGCAGAAGTGCTAACCACTGTGCTATTATGCTGTACTGTGTTGAGTGTTGGTTTTAGTCCACTCTCTTTGCACATCTCCTGACAGATTCAAATCATGTATATTCAAAATGTTCCTCCTGACTACTCTCAACAATCCTGCGCAAAAAGACAGAGACACTTTCCGTCCATTTACCATTATTCAAAGTCTGACCAACCAGATGTCCCACCTCCTTGTGAAATGCTTTGCCAACTTCAGCCCAATCCCAATCCACTCACAGGATGTGGACATTATTGTCAAGGCCAGCATTTGTTGCCCATCCCCAACTGCCTTAGAACATAGAACATTACAGAGCAGAACAGGCCCTTCGGCCTTTGATGTTGCGTCGACCAATTAGGAACAAGCAGTGACCCTCTAACCTAAAGCATTCCCCTTTCATCCATAAACTTATCTACTAAAAGATAAGATAAGCCTTGGAGAAGACGGTGGTGAGCTGCCTTGTACTCATGCAGTTCAAATGGTGTTGTTAGAAAGGAAGTTTAAGGATTTTGATGTAGCACCAGTGAAGGAATGGTGATGTAGTTCCAAGTCAGTTCCAAGTCAGAACTTGCATGTGGTGTAAATGCATTGGAGGTAGTTCACAGTGAGTTTACTTGGAAGAAGCAGGTTGTCTTTGAGAATAGGTTAGAAAGGCTGGGCTTGTTTCTGAGGACATGCAAATGGTGTTGAACATTGTATAACCATCAGTAAACATACCTGCCTCTGAGCTTATAATGGAAAGGAGGTCATTGATGAAGCAAATGAATATGGTTGGTCTCAGACATTATCCTGAGGAACTTCTGCAGCAATGCTCCAGAATTGAGCTGATTGACCTCCAACCATCAAAACCATCATCGTTTTGCCAGGTATAATTCCAATCAGTGGGGAGATTTCCCCTGATTTCCATTGACAAGGGACCCTTAATGCTTTTTGTTGATGTTTAGACCAAGCTGTAATGAGGTGAGGAGCTGAGTGGCTCTAGTAGAAACCAAATTGAACATCAATGAAAGGTCATTGCTGAGTGATTGCCATATGATTACACTGCTGTTGACAGCTTCCAGAACTTGATAGGGTGGTCATTGGCCAGATTGTGGACAGGACAGGTCTGGGCAATATGGTACTGGGTAGATGCCAATGTTATAAATGTAATGGAACAGTTTGGTTAGAGTTGCAGCAAGTTCTGGCACACAAGTCTTCGTGCTATTGCTGGATTACTGGCAGGGGCTGTAGCCGTTCCAGTTTATACTGCCTTCAGCCCTGTTGCAATATCATTTGGAGTGTCACTGGCTGAAGACTGGGATCTGTGATGCTGGAGATCTCAGGAGAAGACCAAGATGGATCTTGTACTCCTGGCTGAAAATAGATGCAAATCCTTTAGCCTTGCTTTTTGCACTATTGTACTGGGCTTCTCCATCATTGAGGATGGAGATATTTGTAAAGCATCAATGCAAGGTGATGCATTTCAGGAGAAAGAATGTAGGGGGGAGGTATATGATAAAGGGTAGACCTATTAAGAGTATAGAAATGCAGAAGGACCTGGGAGTGTAGGTGCACAAGTCTCTGAAGGTGGTAGAGCAAGTGGAGAAGGTTGTGAAGAAAGCATATGGTACGCTAGCCTTTATAGGAAGGGGTATAGAGTACAAGAACTGGCCTTTAATATTGCAGTTGTATAAAATGTTGGTTAGACCTCATTTGGAATACTGCGTCCAGTTCTGGTCGCCTTACTACCGGAAGAACGTGGAGACTCTGGAGAGAGTGCAGAGGAGGTTTACCAGGATGCTGCCTGGTATGGAAGGTCTGAGTTACAAGGAGAGGTTAGGCAAATTGGGGCTGTTTTCCTTAGAAAGACGTAGACTTAGAGGAGATCTAGTAGAGGTGTACAAGATTATGAGGGGTATAGATAGAGTAAACAGGGTTAAGCTTTTTCCTAGGATGGACTCGAATAGCACGAGGGGTCATGGGCTTAGGGCGAGGGGGGGGGGTGAGGTATAATTTGGATACTAGAGAGAGCTCTTTCACACAGAGGGTGGTGGGGGTATGGAATGCGTTGCCAAGTAAAGTGGTGGGGGCAGACACTCTGGAGTTATTTAAGAAATACTTAGATGGGCACATGAACAGAATGGGAATGGAGAGATATAGAAAACTGATTTAAAATAGGGATCATGAGCCTTGGGAGTTACCTGGGAAGTGTGTAAATTGTCGCTGATATTGATGCATTTGTTTTATCCTACAGGTACTTCAGTCTGCCTTGTTGTCTAACAAGGGGCATACACGCGATGGGTCGTGAGAGGGCTGCTCTTGGATTTGGCTTCGTGTCGTTAGTGTACGCTTGAACTGGACCATTTGATGGGCAACACAACAGCTCAGTGACTATCGCTGTGCTGTGCAGATACATGGATTTGGGCCTGTGTCTGTGGGAGTTTGCGCATTCTCCCTGTGCTTATGTGGGTTTTCTCCGGGTGCTCTGGTTTCCTCCCACATCCCAAAGATGTACTCTTAGGCTGACTGGCAGAACAAATTCTCCCTAAATTGTCTCAAATTTGGTTCTAATGCATAGATCTATAAACATAGACAGGGATGACAGGGATCCCGGTTAAAATGGGGACATCGAGGTGACGGCATGGGCTCGCTGGGCCGAAAGGCCTGTTTCATGTGCTGTTTTGTTCTTGTTCTTTGTTCCTCCAATCAGTTATTTAATATCTTATTAAATAACTGATACCATTCATGACTGGAAGTAATAGCATTGCAGGAATTCTTTCATAACTTTTTACTCCATCCTTAATGTTACAAAGTCAACGCTCAGAATGGAACCGAGCAAACTAAAACCCATTCCGTGCTTGCTCCAACAACCAAATTCAAAATCCAATTGAATCCATGTCATGGTCCCCATAAGAGAGATGAACAGGATCTGAGCTGACAAGAAAAGGCCTTGCACCTTGGGCTTGATTTTAGATAAAAAGACCAGGAAGCAGGACTACAGGAATCAGATCTGTCTATTGCATGTTGTTTTCGTTGTTTGGTGTGAAGTCGTCCTACACTGTTGCTTCACCAAGTTGACATCTCATTTTTAAGTGTGCCTGATGCTGTTCCTTGCTCTCTTCCCTAAACCAGGGATGTTCCCCTGGTTTGATGGTAATGGTGGAGTAGAGGATATGCCTGGCCATGAGGTTACACGTTGTGGTTGAGTACAATTCTGCCACTGGATATGCAGTTTTGAGCTGCTAGATTTGTTCAAAGTCTATCCCATTTAGCATGGTGCTAGCACATAACACGATGGAGGGTATCCTCAATGTGAAGATGGGACTTTGTCTCCACAAGGACTGTGCAGTGGTCATTCCTACCAATGCTGTCATGGACATATGCATCTACAACTTGTACATTTGTGAGGATGAGACAATATATGTTTTTTCTTTCTTTGGTTCCCTTACCATCTGCCATAGTCCCATCTAGTAGCAATGTCTTTAGTACCAGTCAATTCTGTTCCTTGCGGTGCTACCAAACCAGTCTTGGTGATGGACAGCGAAGTCCCCCATTTAGAATACATGCTGTGCCCTTGTCACCCTCAGCGCTTCCTCCCTCCAAATAGTGTTCAACATAGGGGGAATGCTGAGTCATCAGCTGATGGTGAGGATGGGGGAAAGTGGAGGGTGCGATTAGTGGTAACTGGGTTTCTTGCCCAGGTTTGATCTGATGTGATGAGACTTCATGGGTCACCATACAAAGGATTCAAGACATACCCAGAAATGTTGATGGTAGTGTCCAGGACACTATCTGTAAGGTATGATTCTATGAGTATCAGGCTGTATTAGGCTTTTGTTTAACAGGTCTGAGACACAGCCCTCCCAAATTGGGCATAAGCCCCAAATGTTGGTGAGTTGGACTTTGCAGGGTAAACAGGCTGGATGTGCTGTTGCTGTTTCCGGTGCCTGGATCAATGCTACATGTTCTCTCCCATTCAATTCCTTTTAGTCCCATGGCAGTCTGGTACAACCAAGTGGCTCACCGGGCCATTTCAGACATTAGTGAACCAGATAGGTTTTCTACATGCATTTTGTGGTCACCATTACACAAGCTTTTAATTCCAGATTTATTAACTGAATACAAATTCCATCAAACACTGTGGTGGAATTTGTACCTATGACCCAGAGCATTAGGTTGGGTCTCTGGATTACTAGTCTGGTGACATTATTACTCTGCTGCCCCCCCCATCCTACCACTGAGCCTGTACACAAGGGCAATGAGAGGTAGAAAGACATCTAACCATAACATCATAGCTAGCAGATAAGTGACTGGCTGGTGGCTGGTAAGTAGTTTTTCTTTTCCTTTTCTCTTTCTTTTTCTTGGCATTATAGCTATTGTTGTGAGTTGGGTGGTTGTAGAGAGTTATTTTTCAAACTGGAGGCTTGTGACCAGCGGTGTGCCTCAGGGATCAGTGCTGGGCCCACTGTTATTTGTCATTTATATTAATGATTTGGATAAGAATATAGGGGATACAGTTAGTAACACCATAGGGGGGACAGTGAAGAAAGTTATCTCCAGTTGCAACAGGATCTTGATCAATTGGGCCAGTGGGCTAATGAATGGCAGATGGAGTTTAATTTAGACAAATGCATGGTGATGCATTTTGGTAGATTGAACCAGGGTAGGACTTACTCAGTTAGTGATAAGTATTGAGGAGAGTTACAGAACAAAGATCTAAGGGTACATGTTCATAGCTCCTTGAAAGAGGAGTCTCAGGTGGACAGAGTGATGCAGAAGGATTTGGCATGCTTGGTTTCATCAATCAGAAAATTGGATACAGGAGCTGGACATCTTGTTAAAGTTGTACAAGACACAACTTGTGTGGTAAGGCCACATTTGGAATAATATGTGAATTCTGGTCACCCTATTATAGAAGCGATATTATTAAACTAGAAAGAGTGCAGAAAAAAATTTACTAGGATGGTACCAGGTCTTGATGGATTGAGTTATAAAGAGAGGCTGAGGGGTGACCTTATAGGGGTCTATAAAATAATGAGGGGCACAGATAAGGTAGATAGTCAATATCTTTTCCCAAAGGTCGGGGAGTCTAAAACTGGAGACATAGGTTTAAGGTGAGAGGGGAGAGATACAAAAGTGTCCAGAGGGGATTTTTTTCACACAAAGGCTGGTGAGTGTCTAGAACAAGCTGCCAGAGGTAGTAGTAGAGGCGGGTATAATTTTATCTTTTTAAAAGCATTTAGATAGTTACATAGGTAAGATGAGTATAGAGGGTATAGTCGGCAATTGGGATTAGTTTAGGGGTTTTAAAAAAAAGGCAGCATGGACAAATTGGAACGAACAGCCTGTTTCCACGCTATAAACCTCTACGACTCTATGAGTTAGCTTAACGGTTAAGTCATGGCAGGTGATCCTAGACTCTTATCATGCTCCTCTTGTGCGATGTGGGATTTCAGGAACCCTTCCCGTGTCCCTGGCTCGTTCACGTGCAAGAAGTGTGTCCAACTGCAGCTTCTGTCAGACCACTTGACTACTCTGGAGCTGTGGATGGATTCACTTTGGTGATGCAGAATAAGTTGTGGAGAGCACATTCAGTGAGTTGGTCACTCCGCAGACAAAAATTACTGAAGGAGATAGGGAATGGGATCGGCTGGGCTTATATTCATTGGAATTTAGAAGAATGAGAGGGGTTCTCATGGAAACATATAAAATCCTGATGGGTCTGGACAGGCTGGATGCAGAAAGAATGTTCCCAATGTTGGGAAGTCCAGAACTAGGGGTCACAGTCCAAGAATAAGAGGTAATCCATTCAGGACTGAAATGAGGAAGAACTTCTTCGCTCAGAGAGTTGGGAATCTGTGAAATTCTCTACACAGAAAGCTGTTGGGAACAGTTCGTTAGATATCTTCAAGGGGGAGCTGAACGTGGCCGTTGTGACTAAAGAGATAAAGGGGTTTGGACAGAAAGCAGGAGTGGGATACTCAGACTGCATGATCAGCCATGATCATGTTGAATGGTGGTGCAGGCCCGAAGGGCCGAATGGTCTACTCCTGCGCATAATTTCCATGTTTCTATCCTCGTCTTAACTAATACAAGCCCTTCCAATACACCGTTTAAGAGAGGCTCTACAGCACTTAGCAAATTGGTTTAAAGGATTTTGACGCTTGTTAACACAAAAAATGTAACAACGTTGATTCTACAGTCCTCCGTGGTTAATAGTGAGTCCAGAACTAAGGGTCAGCCTTAGGGGAAGAAGTCAGCCATTCAGAACTAAGATAAAGATCAATTGCTTCATTTAGAAGGTTATGATCATTGAAGTTTCCTTACCGCAGAGTGCAGTGGATGTTCAGGCAACCAATATATCCACAGATCTTTAAATACAGGAAAATCAAGGGAGGTGGGAATAGATTGAGAAACTGCAGATGATGTAAAAGCTCTAGTACAATCTTCCTGATCACATTGAAACTCTTATTTATATTTCCTATGTTATGGTTTCTAACGATGGGAAAGACTTGCGTTACTATCACATCTTACAGGACCACAGGACACTCAAAGTGCTTTGCAGTCAACAAAGTACTTTTGCAGTGGAGTCAGTGCTGTAATGTAGGAAACTCTGACCAAAATTTACTGTGATGGTGTGTGAATTTCCTGTTTCCCATACACACCAGCCTTGGGCTGAGTACCGTAATGCAAACTCACCCAGGCTCAATGAGTGAGTACAGAAGGGAATGCTGCCAACCCACTTGGGCTAGCAGAGTGAAAAGACTTGTCTAATCAGCCTGTACTGGATTTGAACCCAGGTTGCAGAGATTAATGGGCAGTGTGCTGACTGACTGCTCCACCCAGTCCCTGAGTCCACATCCTTCTAATCTCTGCTGCTCCCTTGAATCTTTCCCTTGCATGTAACAAACAGATTAGGTGTAAAGCACTTCCTTCCAGTTTAACAATACGGCTGGCTTTCTTTGTGTCTCTGAGCAGAGGTTTAAAGTTCATGAGATAGAGTGCCCGCACGTGTCTTGCTGTTCCACAGAGTTCAAACTGAGGTTACTGGCAGCAGGCCAGCAATACACCAAGTATGTGAAGTATTCTTCATACTTCAAAAAAAATTAAACTTGCACAGATTACAATTAATGCTCATCAATCTCTACCGTGAGCAAAGCAGATCCTCATTTGCAAATAGCGTGCAAGTGAAACGCACCAATTATTATGATGAGTGGATAGTGATTGATGGCTGGAGTATGCCCCTTACACACACACACACACACACACACACATTGCATACGCAAACTGCAACTTCATTTCACATGCACAGTACATAGGCATAGTGCATGTGCCATACACTGCACATGCATATAGCAGATGTATTACACAGACAAACACAAACTGGTGATTACGCATAACTAATATCCATACGTCACCGATAATGGTTGTGACAGGGACAACAGTGAGAAAGTTAAACTTTTCAATATTTGGAGGCATTTCACAGCTGCATGATCGCACACACACAACATGCATTGCCCACACTTCAGAACCAGGACACGCACACCCTGTGTATGTGTGTAAAAACAGGGTCAGCCCACACCACATACACAATGTGAAGCAATGCCTTGTGACCTGCTTTTCACAGTCAAGGGCAGGACAACTTAAGAGTTCAGATTGAGGTTGGGTGTCCTAGAAACTGAAAAGTGCATATTATGCATCCTTCACTTCAACAAAAAACTGGTCCAAAACTGCTTCGATCAATTGGCTTGTAACACAATTATCAAGGTAAATCTGTATTTCTGCAGCAGTTCTCACAACGTTCTACTGTGTTTCTTCCAATCGGCAAGCGCAGGAGTGAGTAATCCACAACACCCCTTCAAAACTCCAAGCCTTGGTTATGTGAGTGCTATCAGTCCAATCACAGCACAGCCCCAACACCTTGGCAAGGAACAGCCAAGAGTGTGAACATTCCAGAAGGGGGTCACTGGACACGGGTCAGGACCCTGGGAGCTTTACCAGTTTCCTGTATTATATATATGGCGTAACAACATCAGGTAGCCTGAGGCAAGTGGAACAGGGACAAAAGTTCATACATGTAACTGAGGAAAAGCTGGAGAAGCAGTGTCGAGGACATTTGAGGTGAATGGGAGTGACTAAGTGGTCAGATATTGATTCAGACAATTGCACTGAACACTAGTTGAGTGGGTAGCTTACTGGTCACTGGGTCAGCAGGTTGTAAGTTTCAGTTCTGCTTTAGAGATTGAGCACAAAATCTCAGTTGGTGTTCCACTGAGGGAGTGCTCACCATCCCAGCAGTAAGTCTGGCAAACCATCTTTGCACTCCCTCTATGGCAATAATATCCCTTCTAAGGGGACCAAAATCACACATATACTAACTGGGATTTTACAATGTTGCTTGCTTTAGGCTGTGAAATTCCACCCGAGGCCAACAGAGAATTCTGTTCTGTGAGCCTCGCCCACTACAAGGTGGTAAAATTCCCGTCAATATTCCAGGTGCAGTCTAACCAGGCTCCTGTACAACTGAAGCAAGATATCCTTACTCCTGAGCTCCTCTTTCAATAAAGGCCAGAGTTCCATTAGCATTCCTGATATCTTGCTGCTTGTTAGCCTTCAATGACTTATGGACAAGGACACTCAGGTCCCTTTGTACATCCACAGTTTCTTATTTTATTTACCACCTAGGAAATAGTCTGCACATTTCTACAAAGTGGATCCCTCACATTTTCCTACATTATATTCCACCTGCCATTTTCTTGTCCACTAAATCCTCCTGTAGCCGGTTTACATCTTCACCACGCATTCCCACCTGGCTTTGTACCATCCACAAACCTGGAAATATTACATATTGTGCTTCTTTACCTCTCCTCCTTTAAGGCCCAACTTAAAACTTATCACTGTGACTAAGCTTATGGCTACCTGTCCTTATGTTTCTATAATAAGGTTCAGTAACAAACTTTAATATGATAAAGCTCCTCAGAAGTGTCTTTGGATACTTTAGCTTTTCATTGTTCTTCATAAAGTGAGAGAGAGAAGACTTTCCAAGTCAGGAAGTCACGGTTAATAATTATTTCCCCAGATCCGCTTTCAAATCGCACAGAGCAGGCAAATCAATCTAAGTGTGAATCACACCCCTGCAAAGGGTGTGTCACAAGGTTGAAACAGTAATTCATATGTGACACCGCCTAAAGGGGCAAAAGGTCAGATCTGACCTTCCCCACATTGGAACAGATGGAGTCCAAAACATACAAATCGCGATATTTAAGAAAATTATTCATTCATGGAATGTGGCACATTGCTGGTTTGGCCAGACTTTAGTGCCAATCCCTAACTGCCTTTGAGAAGGTCTTGGTGAACCAGTGCAGTCCATATGATGTAGATACACTCACATCGTTCAGGAGAGAGTTCCAAGACACTGAATGAATCTATCTCAGGATAATGAGTGGCGTGGAAAGGAATTCTTGGTGCTGGTGTTCCCATGTCCTTCTAGATGGTAATGATCATTGGTTTGGAAGGAATCCTCAGGTTAAACCACCACCAAAAGGGAGAGCAGCCTATGTTGCCAAGGCAACTTTATCTTTTACCATTGCTGAAATATTTTCAGGGCCTTTAGCCTTTGCAGTATCTTCTGCCATTTATTGATAACATGCGGAAATGTATCGAATTGGTTGAAAGCGGGCATCTGTGTTGCCAGGGAGCTCTGGAGGAGGCTGAGATGGATCAGTCGCTCGGCACTTCTGGCTGAAGATTGTTGCGAATGCTTCAGTTTCATCTTTTAATGCTGTGCTGGGCTCCTCCATCACTGAGGATGGGAATGTTTGTGTAACCTCCTTTTCCAGTTGTTTAATTGTACACCACCATTCACAACTGGAAGTTGTGGGAACATTTAGTTCTGTCTATCACTTGCTGCTTATGCTGTTTGACATGCTACCAGCCCTGTGTTGTAGCTTCACCAGGTTGTCTTGTGGAAATAGATTATTTCTGACTTGCTAACAGTCTTGCTATTCAGGTAAATATGGCAGCCAATATTGTAGATGGTGATGTCCCACAAACAGGAAATTAATTCGTTCATCAAAACTTGAAAAGGTTAGAGATGGAACAGGACATCGCCCTGAAATATTGGGCGGGATTTTACAGTCTCGTTTGCCCCAAAACTGAAAAATCCTGCCCAAGGCCATTGTGCCTTTCCACTGTCTGCCCCTCGCCTGCTCCAATTCCCGTGGTGGGCAAGGTAGTAATATTCCAGCCATTAACTCTGTTTCTCTCTCCACAGATACTGCCTGACCTGCTGAGTGTTTCCAGCCTTTTGTGTTTTATTTCAGGTGTCCAGAATCCAGTATTTTGTTTTTTGGATCAGTACTCAACTCATTGCTACTTTTTTTTTCAAAATTCTTCACTTGGAGAAGTTCTGCTCATCTCTCCGATGAGATTTGCATTTAATTCTTTTACTTTGATAGCTTTTTTATTTGATATTTGATTTGATTTATTATTGTCACATGTAATAGCATAGAATGAAAAGTATTGTTTCTTGCGCACTATATAAACAAAGCATGCCATTCATAGAGAAGGAAAGGAGAGGGTTCAGAATGTAACATTACAGTCATAGATAGAGTGTTGAGAAAGATCAACTTAATGCAAAGTAGGTCCATTCTCAGGTTTGATCAGATCAAGAGCTAATATATCTCTAACTCTATCCAGTGCTGGTGAGATGGCACCATCCAGAAAACTCTTGTTTCTCTCTCCAGATTATGCCTGACCTTTTATGCAATTTCTGTTTCAATTTTAGAATTCCAGCAAAGGAGTGATCACTTAGTCTATTTCTTGAGGAAGGAAGATGTTGCTCTTGGAATTGTGGCAGGCAATCTTTTCTAATCTAACTGAAAGACAGCACCTCTGACAATGCTGCAGTCCTTCACTAGAATACTTGAGGATTAATCTAGGTTATGGACTTAATTCCTATTCTATGGCCTGACAAGATTCAAAGGTAAGGGAACTGCTTCATCAAATGGGCATTTGGGATCTGGGCATTTCATTGAAGAAGGCAAGAAAAGGAGATAACTTGAAAAGAGGAAGAAACAGAAACGATGAACAAATTTGTGCTTCTATAGCATCTCTCACACCCACAACTTGTCCCAAAATGCTGCACAGGCATTTGAAATTCTAATGTAGGAAATGCAGCAGCCAATTTGTACGTGCAAGATTTCACAAACAGTAGGGTGATATGACCAAGTCTCTTTTAAGTGATGTTTGTTTGCGGGATAAACATTTTCCAGTGCACTCTATTCCAGAAAGCAGTGGATGCTCATACACAGAATATATTCAAGGCTGGGTTAGACAGATTTCTGATCGAATTGGGAGTCAGGGATTGTGGCTGGGTGGTGAGTCTGAACTGGAGATTAGAGTTAAGGCCACAATCTTTTTGAAAGATGAAGCAGGCTTGATGCATTGAATGGTCTACTCTGCTGTTTCTCATGATCATGGGAACTAGGAAGCATTTAAAATTTAAAGTCTATTTTATTAATGGCACAAGTAAGCTTACATTAACAAGGCGTTGAAGTTACTGTGAAAATCCCCTAGTCGCCATACTTTGGCACCTGTTCGGGTACACCAAGGGAGAATTTAGCATGGCTAAGTTCATTTAACCAGCATATCTTTCGGACTGTGGGAGGAAACCTGAGCACCTGGAGGAAACCCACGCAGAAAGGGAGAGAAGGTGCAGACTCCACACAGACAGTGATCCAAGCCTGGAATCGAACCCCGGTCCCTGGCGCTGTGAGTCAGCAGTACTAACCACTGTGCCACCATGCCGCCTCAAAAAGATGCCACTTCCAACAATGCAGCTTATCCTTGGTACTCCACTTAGTAACATCAACTGCACTTGGCTCTGTGAAGCCACAGCTGATGCCCAGGCTGAAAGGGAGCAAGAAATAAGAAGGGGAGGTGATGAAGGGGAAGAGTTAAAACAAAAGTAAACTACACATCCTACTCTCTGGATGGCCTGTTTTTGCAGCGCTGTGTTTTTGCACTGCCGCGTGCCAATTTGTTACAAAAATAATTATAAAAGAAAAACAAAGCATTGGAACAGCCTTGCCTGGTCCAACCTGCATCACATCTGTACTCATTTATTGTGCGAGCACACTAACCTCCCAGTGACCCGCCGGGGAAACAAGGACGTCACCTTACCTCGAGGTGAACTTCCCTGCTATCTTTGTTATGAGTAATATAATGCTGATTAAACACGGCTCCACGGCAACAGATGCATTTGTGCAGTATTACTTCCTCTTACTCTGTGTGTGTGTGTGTGTGTGTGTGTGTGTGTGTGTGTAGGAGAGAAAGAGAGCAACAACTCTTCGAATTTTATGGCAGGTCAGGCACAGACTTACCATTAGATAAATTTTTTTTTTTGCTTTCCTTCCCTAGCTTGATAGGAAAAATAGCGTGCATTTCTATAGTGTCTTTAAAGGCATCGAGATGCCCCAAATGCTTCATAATTGAATAGACTGGGTCTGTACTCGTTGGAGTTTAGAAGGCTGAGGAGGGATCTTATAGAGACATATAAGATAATGAAGGGGATGGATTGGGTAGAGGTAGAGAGATTCTTCCCGCTTAGAAAGGATAGCAGGACTAGAGGGCACAGCCTCAAAATAAAGGGGGGGTGCAGTTTAGATCGGAGTTGAGGAGGAACTTCTTCACTCAAAGAGTGGTGAGTCTCTGGAATTCTCTGCCCATTGAAGTGGTGGAGGCTACCTCGCTGAATATATTTAAGTCACGGGTGGATAGATTCCTGATAGACAAGGAAATTAAGGATTATGGAGAGAAAGCAGGAAAGTGGAACTGATCCACTTCAGATCAGCCATGATCTTATTAAATGGTGGGGCAGGCTCAAAGGACTAGATGGCCTACTCCTGCTCCTATTTCTTATGTTCTTATACCTGAAGTAAATCATTGGAACTGTGGTCACTATTGCAAAGTAAGAAACACGCAGCAAATCACAGGCCATTAGCCACTGCAATAACTGCAGTTTCAGCTGAGGGATACTTACTGGCAAAATATCCCCTGCTCTTCTTCGAATCGAGTCATGGGATCTTTTACAACCACACGAACTGGCAGACAGGGCCTCACTTTAACATGTCTTTTGAAAGACAGCGCCTACAACAGTGCAATGCTCCCTCAGCAGTGCACAGCATCAGCCCAGGTTTTGCACTCAGGTCTCTGGAATGGGACTTGGAGCCCCTGGTATTAAACTCAACAAAGGACAGCACAGCACAGGAACAGGCCCTTTGGCCCACCAAGTTTGTGCTGACACAGATGCCTCTCTAATATTTTCTTGCCTCTATGCGGTCCATATCCCTCTATTCCCTGCCTATTCATGTATCTATCCAGATGCCTCTTGAATGTTGTTATAGAATTTGTTTCCACTATCTCCTCTGGCAGTGCGTTCCAGGCATTCACCACCTCTGTGTGAAAAACTTGCCCTGACATCTCTTTTAAACTTCCTCCCTCTCATTTTCAACTATGACCCTTCGACCCTGGCAGAAAAACTCTGACTACCCATTCTATTCAAGGCTGTCATAATCCTGTAAAGTTCTATCAGGTTCTCCCCCAGCCCCCTCATCCTCTGACACTCCAATGAAAACAATCACAGTTTGTTCAACCTTTCTTCACAGTCAATATCCTCCAAATCAGACAACATCCTGGAAAATCTCTTCTGCCCCTTCTGGTAGTGTAGCAATCAGAATTGTACACTATATTTCAAATATGACCTAACTAAAGTCTTATACAGCGGCAACATGATTTTCCAATTCCTACGCTCAACTCCCTGAAGAATGAAGGCCAGCATGCCATATGCCTTCATGACCAGCTGAGTTGCCACCTTCAGGGGACTATGAATCTGCATACCTAGATCCTTCTAAATGTTAGTATTTCTAAGGCTCTACCACTCACTGTATTCTTTCATTCTGCAGTAGATCTTCTAAATTGTATCACCTCACATTTGCCTAGGTTAAATTCCATCTTCCATCTATGCGGGGATGGGGGCATGGATGGGATTGATGTTGGTGCAGATTCAATAGGCTGAGTGGACTCTTTCTGCACTGTGGGATTCTATGATTCTGCCATCTTTTGGCCTAAGTCTCCAGCTGATTTACATCCTGCTGTATCCTCTGACAATCCTTCTCACTATCGGCTACCTCCCCAATTTTTATATCATCTGCAAATTTACTAATCAGACCACCTACCTTTTCCTCCAAATCATTGATATATATTGCAAACAACAGAGGCCGCAGCACTGATCCTTGTGGAACCCGCTTGTCACAGACCTCATGTTAGAAACGTACCCTTCCATTGCTACTCTCTGCTTTCAATGCCCAAGCCAGTTTTGCATCCATGGTACCAGCTTACCTCGGATTCCCATGTAACTTCACCTTCTGTATCAGCCTGCCATGAGGAACCTAATCATAGGCTTTACTAAAGTCTATGTAAACAACATCCACTGCCCTACCCTGGTCAATATTTTTTGTCACTACCTCAAAGAATTCAATCAAGATTGTGAGACACAACCATACTGTCTTTAAGAAGTGAGAGTGCACAGCCTATATAGTACAGTTCCACATGAGGCGGAGAATTCACCAAGTGAGATAGAATATTGGGGCAATGCCAAAGACATGATATTTCATAATGATCTGAGGTCGCTATGATGTAACTGTGAACTCTGCATTAATAATAACACACTAGTTTTGACACCAGTGGTGTGCTGTTATTATTCAATGCCTCTTTCTCCCTGTTCCTTTTTCTTCTCATTCTCTTTCCTCTTTTCTTTATTGTGGAAATTTAGAAACATTTGTAATTTAGTAATGTGAATGATTGCATTTGTTCTGCTCCTGACCACGTCTTTACTGACAATGACTATTTCGCATTCAACAATTTTTGCCGTGTGCACTTAATTATTACACTTAAAAGAATTTGAATTATCCACAAATGGGATGGGGAATAAATGCCAGCCTTGCCAGCTACACCCACATCAATGAATAAGAATGTTTTTTGATTAAGACTGATTTTGCACAGAGTATAAGGAATAGTAATCGGCCATTTGGCCCAATCACCCCATGATGACGTTTGTGATCCACCAATGCCACTCATCTAATTCAATCATCTTAACTCTCTATTCTTTTCTCCCACACGTACTTGTTTAACTTCTCCTTAATTGCAGCTATACCATTCACATATTACATACTTGAATTTCACATTCTAGCCACCTCCTTGGTGGAGGAGTTTCACCTCAATTCCCTAATAGTTTTTTTTGGCTAATTTATTTACAAGAACTTACACCGAACAGGAGTACAGGTGAATGCAGCCTATCCGTTCTGGATAGGAACACAGTGGGAGAACCAGGTAATGTGTTTTGAGGGATACTGGTTGATGAGGGAGGAATATGGTTGGCCATGAGAATTCTCTGCCTTTTTCCAAGCCATGAGCTCTCTAAAGTCTACCTCAGCCTGAATTTGGATCGCCAGGACTTCCTGGGCATTTCATTGCTCAACCTCTACTCATCCATGTTCCCTCGCAGTATTTTGTGTAATGTTCAAGTACATAGGAACATAGAAGTTAGGAGCAGGAGGAGGCCTTTCCGCCCTTCGAGTCTGCTCCGCCAATCACCATGATCGTGGCTGATCGTCCAACTCAATAGCCTAATCTTGCTTTCACCCCAAAGCCTTTGGTCCCATTAACCCCAAGTGCTATACTTAGTCACCTCTTGAGTACATTCAATGTTTTGACATCAACTACTTCCTGTGGTAATGAATTCCATGGGCTCACCACTCGTTTGGTGAAGAAATGTCTCTTCACCTCCACTCAGAATGGTCTACCCTGAATCCTCAGACTGTGACCCCTGGTTCTGGACACCCCCACTATCTGAAACGTTCTTCCTCCATGTACCTTGTCCAGCTCACGTTTCTGTGAAATCCCCTCTCATTCATCCAAACTTCAGTGAAAACAATTCTAACCTAGTCAATTCCTCCTCCTACATCATCTCCAGAATCAGCCTGGTGAACCTTTGCTGCACTCCCTCGAGACCAAGAACGTCCTTGCTTAGATTACGAGAACTAAACTGCACACAATATTCTCAGTGTGGCCTCACTATTGCCCTGTATAACTGCTATAACACATCCCTGCTCCTATATTTGAAACTTCTTGCCATGAAAGGTCAACAAAGCATATGTATTGTTTATCACCTGCTGCGGTAAAGTGACTTTTTTAAGTCTGTGAGTGCTTTAAGAGTATTTTTGTGTAACTGCATACACACTAATTTAGAGAGACCAATTTGTGCATTGCCATTGGATAAATTTTCAGGTTGTGGCACATAGTTTAGAAATAATACTGCCCTCCCATCCTGCCCCTCCCGCCACCCTCACCAAGTGATTATTCTCTCATCTCCCAATACTTGCATAACAAAAATGTTCAAGGCAAAATTGAATAATCACAACTTCCTTTTCATCTCAAAGAATAAAGAATAAAACAGCATGGGAAACAGGCTCTTCGGCCCAATGAGCCCGCGCCGCCACCTCGATGTTCCCACCTCTGCACGCGATCCCTGTCTATGTTTATAGATCTATAGATTAAAAACCAAATTTGAGACAATTTAGGGAGAATTTGTTTTGCCAATTAGCCCAAGAGCACATCTTTGGGATGTGGGAGGAAACCGGAGCATCCGGAGAAAACCCACGCAAGCACGGGGAGAATGCGCAAACTCCCACAGACACAGGCCCAAATCCATGTATCTGCACAGCACAGCAATAGTCACTGAGCTGTCGTGTTGCCCATCAAATGGTCCAGGTCAAGAGTACACTAACGACGTGAAGCACTAGGACACTCTCGAAAAAAAAATCCAAGAGCAGCCCTCTCACGACCCATCGCGTGTATGCCCCTCGTTAGACAACAAGGTGGACCAAAGCACCTGTAGGATAAAAACAAGTACATCAATATCATCATATATTTACACACTTCCCAGGGACTCCCAAGGCTCATGATCCCTATTTTAAATCAGTTTTCTATACCCCTCCATTCCCATTCTGTTCATGTACCCATCTAAGTATTTCTTAAATAACTCCAGAGTACCTGCCTCCACTACTTTACTTGGCAGCGCATTCCATACCCCCACCACCCTCTGTGTGAAAAAACTCCCTCTAGCATCCAAATTATACCTTACCCCCCTCACCTAAGCCCATGACCCCTCGTGCTATTTGAGTCCATCCTAGGAAAAAGCTTAACCCTGTTTACTCTATCTATACCCCTTCATAATCTTGTACACCTCTATTAGATCTCCTCTAAGTCTACGTCTTTCTAAGGAAAACAGTCCCAATTTGCCTAATCTCTCCTCGTAACTCAGACCTTCCATACCATGCAGCATCCTGGTAAACCTCCTCTGCACTCTCTCCAGACTCTCCACGTCCTTCCTGTAGTAGGGTGACCAGAACTGGACGCAATATTCCAAAATAAGTCTAACCAACGTTTTATACAACTGCAACATTAAAGGCCAGCTCTTGTACTCTATACCCCTTCCTATAAAGGCTAACATACTATATGCTTTCTTCACAACCTTCTCCACTTGCTCTGCCACCTTCAGAGACCTGTTCACCTGCACCCCCAGGTCCCTCTGCGTTTCTATACTCCTAATAGTTCTACCCTTTATCATATACCTCCTCCCTACATTCTTTCTCCCAAAATGCACCACCTCACATTTATCAGGATTGAATTCCATCTGCCATCTGTCTGCCCAAGCTACCAGCCTATCTATGTCCTGCTGCATCGCCTGACAATGCTCTTCACTATCCGCAAGTCCAGCCATCTTTGTATCGTCTGCAAACTTGCTGGTCACCCATCTTTGTATCATCTGCAAACTTGCTGATTTCTCTGTGATCTGTCTCCAAAGTTGTTCATAGCAGTGACCAGGAGGTTATTTTACTGAGTGCGGGTCTTGGTTGGTGAGCGTGTGTCTTGAGTTAGTGAGTGTAGCTCTTGAGTTAGTGAATATGGGTCTTGAGCTAGTAAATATGGGTGTTGAGTTGGTGAGTGTGGGTCTTGAGTTGGTGAGTGTGGGTCTTGAGTTTGTGAGTGAGGGTCTTGAGTTAGTGAGTGAGGGTCTTGAGTTGGTGAGTGTGTGTCTTGAGCTAGTGAGTGTGGGTCTCAAGTTGGTGAGTGTGGGTCTTGAGTTAGTGAGTGAGGGTCTCGAGTTAGTGAGTGTGGGTCTTGAGCTAGTGAGTGAAGGTCTCGAGTTGCTGAGTGTGAGTCTTGAGTTAGTGAGTGTGGGTCTCGAGTTAGTGAGTGTGGGTCTTGAGTTAGTGAGTGTGGGTCTTGAATTGGTGAGTGTGGGTCTTGAGTTAGTGAGTGAGGGTCTCGAGTTAGTGAGTGAGGGTCTTGAGTTAGTGAGTGTGGGTGTTGAGTTGGTGAGTGTGGGTCTTGAGTTGGTGAGTGTGGGTCTTGAATGGTGAGTGTGGTCTTGAGCTAGTGAGTGAGGGTCTTGAGTTAGTGAGTGTGGGTCTTGAGTTGGTGAGTGGGGTCTTGAATTAGTGAGGAGGGTCTTGAGTTGGTGAGTGAGGGTCTTGAGTTGGTGAGTGAGGGTCTTGAGTTAGTGAGTGTGGGTCTTGAGTTAGTGAGTGTGGGCCTTGAGTTAGTGAGTGAGGGCCTTGAGTTAGTGAGTGAGGGTCTCGAGTTAGTGAGTGGGGTCTTGAATTAGTGAGTGTGGGTCTCGAGTTGGTGAGTGTGGTCTTGAGCTAGTGAGTGTGGGTCTTGACTTAGTGACTGAGGGTCTTGAGTTAGTGAGTGTGGGTCTTGAGTTGGTGAGTGTGGGTCTTGAGTTGGTGAGTGTGGGTCTTGAATTGGTGAGTGTGGGTCTTGAGTTAGTGAGTGTGGGTCTTGAGTTAGTGAATGTGGGTCTTGAGTTGGTGAGTGTGGGTATTGAATTAGTGAGTGTGGGTCTTGAGTTGTTGAGTGTGGGTCTTGAATTGGTGAGTGTGGGTCTTGAGTTGGTGAGTGTGGGTCTTGAGTTGGTGAGTGTGGGTCTTGAATTGGTGAGTGTGGGTTTAACACCTTCCCTGAAGTTCACCATCTTTGACACTGGGAATGTCAGCCAGGATTCCGTGCCTCAGCTCTCTGGAGTGGGACTGGGACCTGTGATTTTCTGACACAAAAGTGAGAGCCAAGCTGATGCCACGTAATACTGGCAACCCAAATTATTTTTTTTTACAGATCGATTACAGTGCCCCGGGAAGGTAATACACCAGACTGATTCTTGGGTGGGCTGGAGTGGCGGAAATCGGTATTGAACCTGGCCAGCAGTGTTAATGAGACGTGAGAGAACTCACTCCACGTAAGCAACTTGACATAAAGCAGGCTTGTTGTACTGTGATGTTACGTTAAATTTCTTGGCCCCATTCCCATGTTTACAGAAGGAACCCAAGC
Source organism: Sphyrna mokarran (assembly GCA_024679065.1). NCBI lineage: Eukaryota > Metazoa > Chordata > Chondrichthyes > Carcharhiniformes > Carcharhinidae > Sphyrna > Sphyrna mokarran. Next base: position 8,035,377 of record JAGIQG010000001.1, read on the forward strand.
ACCGGGGCACAAGGAGTCAGCTCAGCCCGCCTGGGATGTCAGTGAGTTTTTCTTACAAGTAATTATAGCAGGACCCAGTCACAGACTCTCCAGTCATGCGGTGGAGTGGTGTTTCCCAGTATTTAGACAGCCTTTGGCATGTAGTAAATAAAATTTCATGAGTTCTATTTTTAAATGTACCTTTTTAAAGCACACACCCATCAATGAGTGCAATCTTTCATGGGGTGGAGAGGCATGATGTTATGCTCAGCTAATTAAAATGAGAAGCTGAGGCCCCATCACATCCCCCCAAATTCACTTCAATGCGCTCCAGCCCAGCGAACGGCTGCCCTGAAGCCTCCAGAAATTGAAAATTAAACGCCAGGTCGGTGCTTGAGAACAAAACTGAGGGGGCTGCACGGTGGTCAGCACTGCTGCCTCACAGCGCCAGTGATCCGGGTTCAATCCCCGGCGTGGGTCATTGTCTGTACGGACATTGCATGTTCTCCCTGTGTTTGCCTGGGTTTCCTCCGGGGGCTCCAGTTTCCTCCCACACTCCAAAGATGTGCAGATTAGGTTGAGTGCCCATGATAAATTGCCCCTTCGTATCAGGAGGATTAGGAGGGTAAACATGTGGGATTACGGGGATAAGACATGGGTGTTGTTGTTGGTGCAAGCTCGATGGGCCAAATGGCCTCATTCTGCATTGTAGATTCTATTCTACGAGAAAAAAAATCAAATGCAGAGTATTAAAAGTGGCAGAACAGAAATATCGAATGGTTACAGCACAGAAGGAAGACATTCAACTTGCTGTATCCGCTTCAATTTAATCAATCCCAGTCACTGGTCCTGTCTGAATAGTTCTGTGAATATGTGTTTAAGTGTTTACCCAATTCCTTTTTGAAAGCCATGACTGAAGCTTGTTCTATCACCCTGTCAGACAGCGGTGTCGAAGTAATCTAATGGCTCAGACAAATCCACTGGTGAAATTAGATTCAATTAATAAAATCTGGAATTAAAAGCCTGTACCAGTAATTTTTCTTATTCGTATTTGATACGTGGGCATCACTGGCTGGCACAATTTATTGCCTACCGTTAGCTCCCCTTGAGGAGCTGGTGGTGAGCTTTCTTCCTGAACAGCTGCAGTCTATATAGCCACGGTATTTGTGTGATTAGTCCAGTTAAGCTCTGGTCAATGCTGGTAGTGGCTTATTCAGAGCTGGCAATGTCAGGTAGATGGCTAGATTCTCTCCTGTTGAAAATGGTCATTGCCTAGCACTTGTGCGATGTGAATGTTCCTGGTCTTGCAAAATTTGGGCACGGACTGTTTCGGTATCTGAGCAGTCAATGAATGGTGCTGAACGTTATGCAGTCATCGGCGAACTCCATCCACTCTGATGGAAGGGAGGTCATTGATGAAATAGCTGATTGTGCCCAGGACACTGTACTGAGAATTTCTTGCAGTGACGTGTCACTAACCACAAACATTGTCCTTTGTGCCCGGTGTGACTCCAACCAGCTGAAAATTTTCCTGATCTTGCAGTAAGCATTCTCCAAGGCGGCCTTCACGACACATGACAACGCAGGGTCATTGAGCTAAGTCCCACACACGAGGACAGCCTCAACTGAGATCTTGGGCTCATGTCACACTATCTGTGACCCCCACAACTTGCCTGGGCTGGCAAGAATCTCACTAATTGTCCTGGCTGGGGACAATACACATCTCTTTAACCTGTACTTAACCCTCTCTCCACTCACACTGTCTGTACCTTTAAGGCTTGATCACCTGTAAAGACTCACATTTCAACCATTATTTTGTAAATTGAGTTTGTGTCTTTATATGCCCTGTTATGAACAGAACTCCCACTCACCCAGTGAAGGAGCAGAACTCCGAAAGCTTGTGGCTTGTGCTATCAAATAAATCTGTTGGACTTTAACCTGGTGTTGTGAGACTTGTTACTGTGCTTACCCCAGTCCAACGCTGGCATCTCCACATCATTGAAAGAAAACCCATTTAATTCACAAGTGTACTTGAGGGAAGGAAAGCTGCCATCCTTACCTGCTCTGGCCTACATGTGACTCCAGACCTACAGCAACATGGTTAACTCTTAACTGCCCTCTGAAATCACCCAGCAAGCCACTCAGTTCAAAGGCAAATAGGGCTGGACATCAAATGCTGGCCTTGCTAGTGACAGTCACATTCCAATATAGAATACATAGAAAAATCATAATTTCTTGCCATTTAATAAAGTTCTTCATGTTCCTCTGGTTCTTTTGCCACAACATGAAATTGTCTCCTCTGGTTTGTGACCCTTCAGCTAGTAGGAAGAGTTTCTTCCCATCTACTGTCTAGAATCCTCATAATTTTGAATACCTCTATCAAAATTTTTAACAAAAACAAACACAGCCTCTCCAATCTTGCCACGCACATTAACTGAAATCCCTCATTCCTGGAATCATTCTTTTCAATCTTTTCTGCTACCTCTCTAAAGCCTTCACATCCTTCCTCGAGTGAAATGTCTGTAAGTATACACAATACTCTTGCTCAGGCAGTGTTTTCAAAAGACACTTCATGATTTCCTTGCTTTGTACTCTGCCCTTTTATTTATATAGCCCAGGATCCTGTATACTCTTTTAAACATTTTTTCAACCTGCCCTGTCACTTTCAACAGATCACACATGTAATCCCCCAATTTCTCTGTCCCTTTACAATTGCCCTTTTTATTTATTTTGCCATATCACATTCTTCTTACAAAAATATTATAGAAATAATATTATTAAAGCAGAAGGAGTACAGAAAAGATTTACTTGATAGTTTGAGTTATAAGAAAAGGCTGGATAGACTGGGACTTTTCTTCCTGAAGTGTACGAGGTTTAGGGATGATCTTATAGAGTTCCATAAAATAATGAGGGGAATAGATCAGCTAGTTAGTCAATATATTTTCCCAAAGGTAAGGGAGTCTAAAACTAGAAGGCATAGTTTAAGGTGACAGAGAAGATACAAAAAGGGTCTAGAGGGGCAATTTTTTCATTCGGTCGGTGGTAACTGGAACAAGCTGCCTGAGGCAGTAATAGAGGTGGGGTACAATTTTGTCTTTTATAAAGCATTTAGACAGTTATGTGGATGAGATAGGTATAGAGGGATATGGGCCAAAGGACCTGTTTCGATGCTGTGAACTTCTATGACTCTAAGTCTCATGGCAACAAGTCAAAAATAGACAAGGAAACTTGCTGATCACCACAAATGGCCTTCTCTCAGCTGATGAATCAGAACTCCTCTGTGTTGAACATCACTTTCAGAAAGTATTGAAGATGGCAAGGGCACAAAATATACCCTGGGAAGGGGCAATGTCTATCAACAGAAGTGGCTCAATGGCACCATTAAGACTGAGCTGGTTGATGTCTGAAGGACATATCTATTAGACCAGCCTGCAGCAGGTGGGGAGGGAACCAACAAGAGAGAAAAACCTCCTTGACCTTGTCCTCACTGATCTAACTAAAACTAATGCCTATGTCCCTGTTACTATTGGTAGGAAGGAACATCTTGTGGAGATGAAATCCCGTCTCCACACTGAGCATACCCTCCATCATACTGAGTGGCACTATTACAGTGCTAGATTCTGAATAGATTTCATAACTCAAAACCGAGAACAAAGCTAGGATTAGTTGTGACACCATGTCTGGTTGTGAATGAGGTTGTTGGCTCCAGGCAATGTGGAAGAACATTTAAATTCTTTCTCCCAATAACCACATTAAGCAAAGGTAAGAAGTGTTGAACTAAAGAAACCAGAGTTCCTTGAGTTCACCTTGGCACATTTTCCAATCATATTGAGCTTTTGTCTAATCAGCAATCAATCTTTAACAATTAGTCTAAAACAGATCCAGACACGAAATGGTGAGGAACTTTGAGAATTATAGGCTCAAAGTTACCTGTTCTTTCTATGCTCCAGGGTAATTAGGGACAAGCAATAAATGCTGGTCCCATGAACAAATTTTAAAAACACAGCAAAGTACTCAAGATAGTAAGTCTCAAAGTTTCTGAAAGGATTAATCAAATTTGCCTCTCAATGTATTTGATACGAATTGCTCCCATCCCAAGAGAAACTATTCCACAGATTGGCCATTGAAACATGTTTTCCCACAGATTAGCTTTGAATTTAGCCCATGTCATGTACAGGTCATGTCCTCTAGGTTGGGGGAAGGGGTGGAATCCAGCAACGGAAAGGAAACGGTGAAGGTGGAACAGCCCCAGACGGTGAACTCCTGTCGACAACGTGGATTGCTCAGCACTCCACAGCAAATACACGCTCACTTAGAGATGGCTCGGTGGAAATAATGTTGCCAGGAAAGAATTTCAGCTATGCGCAAATGTGGGGAATCTTGTGCCATGTCATCACAACCTTCAGGCACTCATTTGTAAGTATGATCTTGTAGCTGAGAGCCAACATGAAACAGGGCAATAACTCAACGGCACTGGCCTTTCTATGACCTTCTTTCTTCTCCTCCACCCCTCCCCCAGGTCTACAGGTGATAACTGCGGTTCATAGCCCTGGTTATCAGCTCCCTGATCTCTAGACTACTGAACTCTCACTGCACCTTCATTGCGGTTACATTTTAAAAATTTATATCTCACATTGATTTATCTAATCTGGAACAGTGTTATGTAAATAAACCAAACAAGCATTCAAACTGCAGTCAGGATCTACTTATTCACTCAGCTTCTGTTGCTGACAAGTGGATGAAGAGAATATTAAGCATTTGGCCAATGTAAGGTCGTGGGGATGGATGGGTCGGCCAAAGACCCACTATACTGTCAACACGTGAATAAATTAGTGGATCCATTGAGGGAAGGGTGGAAGGTGAGTTGGGAGAGGGTGGGAAGGGGAAAAGCAGAGGTTGGGAGAACGTGGCAGGAGATGGTACAGCAGAAAGGTGGGATGGAAGAAGGAGGTGAGATGGGAGAGAGTGGTGCCAGCTTAAATAGGAGAGAGTGGTGGTAAGTGCCTGGAAGAAGGTGTACAAGCTGGGACAGAAGAGGTTGACATGGGGTGAGATGGGGAAGGATGGGACAGGAAGGCGTAAAGAAAGTTGGTTATGGTTTACAGATACAGTCACACAGGAAGCACACAGATTAAAAAGGGAAAACTCCAAGTACTGAAGATCTTTGTACTCTGTCCCAACCACAAAATCCCCGACTGTAAAGACCCTGAGATTACTGTTTCCCACGAGTGTTTGGTACTAATTCGGCTGAATGCTGACCAATGCTGTGAACTTGGATCAAAAAACAAATTGGATCAATCTCACTTAAACTGGGTGCTGAAGATTCCAGTATGCAGTTACTGAAATATTGCCACAAATAGCCATGTTCATTATCAGTGCTTTTATTTGCTAATAAAAGTCTAATAGTTTCTCATTACTCAGTGCCCTTATCCACCTGATAGCAACATACTCTGGGATATCTTCCACACTATGAAATCTTCCCATCGCGTCCACCATAGCACTCGTACTGGGCAGGACATGGACCATGCAACAATCTAGTGGTATTATCGCGAGACTATTAATTCAAAAACTCAGCTAATGTTCAGGGGACCTGTGTTCAGATCCCACCATGGCAGCTGATGGAATTTGAATTCAATAAAAAGTATCTGGAATTAAGAATCTATTTTTGGCCACGAAACCTTTGTCGATTGTTGAGAAAACCCATCTGGTTCAATAATATCCTTTAAGGAAGGAAATCTGCCATCCTTATCCAGTCTGGCCTACATGTGATTCCAGAGCCACAACAGTACGGTTGAATCACAACTACTCTTGGCCAACAAGGCCAAAGTTAGGGATGGGCAATAAATGCTGGCCAGCAAGTCCCATGAATTAAGTAAAAAGAAGACTTCGTAAGCAGTGTGCTTGACTCTGACTTGGTAATTTATTGCTGCCGTAATTTCCAAACCCCTACACTAAGTGAGTGAATGGGAAAGGCAGGTTGGGAAATTCTTTCCAACTTCAGAGCAAAACAAAGCTAAAAACATCCCACAGTTCCTTTTGAGGAAAAACCAGGAAGTGTTGGCAATTTACAACCAGTCCCCAGGTCAACATCCTAAGTGAAACCTTCATTCCTGATTAAGGGTTACAACCAAAACATTGACCTGTCTTTTTTTTGACGGACACACAGTGGGTTCCCCTGCATTCCTTTTTGGTTTAATTTCAGAAGGGATGCCAATTTGGGATTTTTAAATACAATATTAAGAAAGTTAAGAGAGAAACAATATTGGTTGGAAGGTATTTTCTAAAAACATTTTTACCATTGGTAAGGTCCCTGCACCCTGACTCAATCACGACTGTATGTTGAACCTGCCATCTTTCACAGGACTAGTTCCCACCCAGTGGCATTGCTCCCGATACTGTTTGAAACAATTTATAATTTTTTGTTAAATTACATGCATATATAGAAAGCATTCTCTGCCTCTCCAAGTATGTTATCTGAAAAGGAGAAAGATAGCTATTTCAGGCTGTTTGTTATGACCTGGAGCCAGAAATACATATATGTAGCTTTCAATCTTCCTTCCTCATTGAGCAATTCAACTCTGAGTGACCTCAGGATTTGTTTGCTTACAATATTGTATTTCATAGCACAGAAGATGATCATTTAACCTCTTTCTGGCGGCTCTCTCTCTGAAAGACCTATCTGCTTAGTCCCAGTCCACCACTGTTTTCTTGTGGGCTTTCAAATGAAAAAAAACAGAATAGATTCTGCTGCTACCATTGTTTTTAGTAGGGGCAATATGCTAACAAATTTCTGAGTTAAAGAAGAGTTCTCATAACCTCTCTTGTTGTTTGGTAATGATCTTAAAGAATCTTTTACACTTTTCTCTGTCTTACCAAAATTTTCAGTTAGGCTGAGGCAGCACCGTGTGGGAGATCTTATGATTTATAGCGACATGGTGGCACAGTGGCTAGCACAGCGCCAGCGACCTGGGTTCGATTCCCATCTTGGGTCACGGTCTGTGCTGAGGCTGCAAGTTCTCCTCATATCTGTGTGGGTTTCATCCCACAATCCGAAAAATGTGCTGGTTAGGTGCATTGGACATGCTAAATTCTCCCTCAGTGTACCCGAATAGATGGCAGAGTATGGCGACTAAAGGATTTTCACAGTAACTTCATTGCAGTGTTACTTGTGACACTAAGGAATAAAAACTTAGACTTAAAATGTCATGTGTGATCCAGTTTTTTTTAACAACCAGATTGTTTACTGCACAGTTAGAGCCAATTAGTCTATTATGTCAGTGTTAACTCTTTGCTAGAGTAATTCAAACCTCCCTGCTCTTTCCTCATATATGCTCCAAGAACCCATTGTTTCTAAAGGATTGCCAACAAGAACATTCTATGTCCCTTTAAACTGTTTAGGGGTAACACAGATTCACTGGAATGGCTTAGTAAGGTTTAGACAGTTGAATTATGGGGAAAAGTTGCAAGAAGTTGAATTGCACTCCTTTGAGTATGGAAGAACGAAGAGTGATTGGACTGATCACTCAGTCCATTAAGAATATGAGGCTATGATAGGGCAGCTAAAGAGAAATTATTTTCTCTCAGAGATTGGGGGAGGGAAAATCTGGAATGTGAAGTACAATCATAAAAAGAATGAAAAGGGCACACAGCGGCGGCGATGCCTACTGGTATTATCATTGGACAATTAATCCAGAAACTCAGCTCATGTTCTGTGGATCTAGGTTCGAATCCTGCCATGGTAGATGGTGGAATTTGAATTCAATAAAAAATATGTGAAATTAAGAATCAACCATAGTCGATTGTCAGAAAAACCCATCTGGTTCACTAATGTCCTTTAGGGAAGGAAATCTACCGTCTTTACTTGCTCTGGTCTACTTGTAACTCCAGAGTCACAGCAATGTTGTTGACTCTCAACTACTCTCCAAGGAATGGCAACTAGGAATGTGTAATAAATGCTGGCCAGCCAACGAAATCCATGTCCCACGAATGAATTAAAAAAAGATGGCGTGCACATCTCCACCATGCTGCGGTTTGTCAATGCTATTATGAATACTCAGCTCTTTCTATAGGCTTTTCTCTGCCTGGTTGATGCTCTGTGACCACAAAGCTGAAAAAATAAACATTTTTATTAAGAGCTTTCATTCACTGAGGCGGTTTCAAGGCAATCTACATCCAAGAACCTGCTCCAAAAACTCTGTTCATATTTTTGACAGCTATGACAAATTCCACCAAAGCAGCTGAGATAGGACATTTTAAAACAATCAACAACATTTTGTCAACAACACAAGTAAAACAATCCAGAACATTATAAAAAAATCAACTTGCCCTCTGTCCAAATACTAACAGGTCTTTTTAAAAAATAATCCCAGGATTCAGATTCTCATCCTGGCCAGAAATGAATCAGTTTTTCTTTGGCCCATACCCCTTTTGTGTGCCAAGTTTTACTGAAATTCATCCACCAGTTTCTGAGATATATTGTTTACAGATAAACATCATCTTTGCCCATCTTCATTGCAAAGGTAATTCAAGCGATGCTATTTAGGAATGAAATCAGGAAGCACCTTTTCAGACAAAGGTTAGTAGAAATCTGGAATTCTCTCCCACAAAAGGCTGAGGATAATGGGGGACATAGCTTTCAGGATTATGGTTGATAGATTCTTATTAGGCGAGTGATAGGGAATATATGTGGATAAATAGGTTTGAGTTGCAGATCAGCCATGATCTAATGATCTTACTTATCTAATGGAATGCTGGTGCAAGCTCGGAGGGGGCTGAACAATCTCCTCCTCTTTCCACTATTCCTCGTTCAGCAAAACAGCTTTCTTCTCAGTCTGAACTTGTGCTAATCTTAACACCAAACTTGCATAATCTACCACATTTGACTGATCTTGTTGGATAATTCAGTCTACCTCCAAAGATCCCAATAACCAGACAATTAGCTCCTGTTTCACTGGGGGCGAAGTGGCGCGAGGGGGATGGGGGTGGGGCGTTGGTGGTGGTGGTCAAACATAGCAGCGATGGAGATTCAGAGCTGAATCAGGAACCCATAGCTGGGTGGATCATTCTGCTGTTTCAAATTTCATTAGTTGCTTGTTAAAGCGTCTCAGCTGTGTAATCCAGCTGATAGATGGATCCAGTGACAGATGGGAGTGTCTAGGTCAGAATAAGAAGGGTGTGCCCCAGGGAGGTTCCTGTGTTTGTCTAATTGCTCCATGTTATGACGGACATGAAACATTAAAAGGATTAAAATGGACCATAAAAAAACATGAGAAAAATATCCCAATCTTCAAACACTGTCACGTAACGGAAATTTTGAAAGGATATCGTACTATAGGGTGAAGGAGAAAGATTAGGAAGCAGAATTTTCTCATTTTTGAGCCAAGAGGTTTTGGTTTCAAGATTCGCTCCCAGAAACTTGAGCACATAGTCCAGTCTGATACATTAGTGCTGTACCAAGGGACTACTACAATATCAGAAGAAGTGACTTTCAGATTAGTTGTTATCTGCCCTCTCAGATGGATACAGATGATCATATGGCACCTTTCAGAAAATGTAAACGGAGCTCTCCTTGGTATTCCCGCTGTACTGATCACTTCTGATCCAATATTGCTAATGCTGGTTGGTCATTATCATTGCAGGGACTTAATGTGTCCAAATGGTTCCCTGCAACAGTGACTTCATTTCAATAATAATGAAGATGCTATATAAATGCATTTTTTTCTTTAACTAAGTAAATAATATCAACACTGGGAATTAGAATCTCCCTTTTCTCAAAAGCCTCTTGCAAACGTTGTTCTTTCAGTATTTTCTCCCTCATACTTGAAAGTTGACTGCTGATTTTTAAAAATTTTACATGGGATGTGGGCGTTGCTGGATGGGCCAACATTACTTGCCCATCCCTAACTGCCCTTGGGCTGAGTGGCTTACTTGGCCATTTGAGAGTGCAGTTAAGAGTCAACCACATTGCTGAGAGTCTGGAGTCACACGTAGGCCAGGCCAGGTAAGGATGGGTTTTTGTGACAGTTGACAGTGGTTTCATGGTCATTTTTAGAGTTGTGATTCCAAGTTTTTTTTTTACTGAATTCAAATTTCACCATCTGCCATGGCAGATTTCAAACACAGGTCCCCAGAGCTGGATCACTGGGTTACTGGTCCAGCAACGATATCACTACACCACTGCTTCGTCCCAGTGTTGATTCTTGGCCTTGGGTCAGAGGTCGTAGGTTTTAACTCCATTCCAGACTCTGTGCTGATGCATCAGCACAGAGTGAGAACTCCCACTATCCTGACAAAGGGGCAAACCCCGAAAGCTTTACTATCAAATAAATCTGTTGGTGTTTTCTCCGGGTGCTCCGGTTTCCTCCCACATCCCAAAGATGTGGTGTTAGGCTGACTGGCAGAACAAATTCTCCCTAAATTGCCTCAAATTTGGTTCTAATGCATAGATCTATAAACATAGATAGGGATGTTAGGGATCATGGGTGGAAGTGGGGACATCGAGGTAGTGGCGCGGGCTCGTTGGGCCGAAGGGCCTGTTTCCCACGCTGTTTTGTCCTTTGTTCTTTTGACTTTAACCTGATGTTGTGAGACTACTTACTGATGCATCATTGCAGGACAGAGAGTGCCTTGTATTATTATTTGGATAAGATGTTCAGCTATGTAGGAAATCCCAGTACATCATTCAAAGAAGCACAACTGAGTTCTCCAAACGTCCTTCTTCAACCAAGACCACCAAAAATTAAATAAGCATTTATCTTGGTGCCAGTTTTGGAATCTTGCTATGTGCAAATTGGCTGCTGTGCTTACTAGTCTAACAACATAGATCACTGTAAGATAAAGGAAGGAAAAATAGAATCAGTAAACCCATCGGAGGATAACGATGACGTGGAGATGGAAATAGGCAGATGAAACTTCCACGGAATTTCTTCCATGGAAATACCATTAACACCACATGTGGTATGCAGCGAGACTTGGCTGGGCTACGAAAGGGAAACCCAACTCCCAGGCACAGGATCTGTGACTGGCAGATGATTGAGGTAAAATCAGGAAGGAAGGCATTAAACAGGAGTCTTAACAACCAGAATCCACGCCAAGGTTTCGCAAGAGAGAGAGGGGAAAAAAAAAGAAAATATTTTTCCAAAGGCAGCCAGGGCTGCTGAGAGGGAGCAAACAGAAAGATGTGTTTCCAAATGAAGGCACAGCCCGTTCACAACCCTGTCAAAATGAGGAAAAAGCATGCGGGAGAACCTGATGCAAGATGCCTGGGGGAGGGGAGGGGGCTGAACAGGGTGACTGGGGAGGAGGAGGAGGGAGGGGGAACCCAAGTGCTTAGATGTTACAGGTTAAGGTGGAAGCTGGCTGTGATAGTCCTTCAGTGTGCTCTCGGACCCTATACTCTGTGGATCCTGAGGCAACCTCACAGTGGAAGCTAGTGGAGGAATGACTATCCATAATGGAAGGTGGTGATGTGTCACAGGCTCCAGGAGCTGGCAGGTGCACCATAGCTTCCACTGAACACAAACACTAAATCACTTCCGTGCACAGCTATTAGCTTCCGTACCGAGGCCCCAATAATCAAACATCTGTTGTTGCTTCCTCTCCCATCACACCTAAAACAATTGTATGCAAGATTTATGCCTTGCCTCAGTGGCCCAGTAAATAAATGCAGTCTCTGATGCAGTAGAGAGGCACGTAGACCACAAGATATGTATGTTGCTAAAGCCCGTCTCAGCCTGGGAGCTCGCAGGTGCAGTACAATCAACCTCAGTGCCCTCAGCCTAGAAAACAACAACTTCCATTTATATAGCACCATTAACATCCCAAAGGTGCTTTATAGGAGCAATATCAAACAAAATTGTATATTGGCCCACACAATGAAATATTAGGATATTGGTGACTTGGAATAAAGCATTGACCATCAAAGAATGAGATGAGAAGAAATCTCTTTAATTAGAGGGTTGTGAGTCTTTAGAATTTACATTTTCAGAGAGGTTGCGGATATTTGAGTATATCCAAGACTGAGATAGATAGATTCTTGGATATATGATACCATATGATATAATGCAGAAACCTTCCATCTCTCTCCATCAATACAGACCTTCTCAAAACTCATACTGCGATCAATCTTTTTCATCCTTCCCATCCCTGCTCAAGCTTGGCTCAGCTTCCCACATTTTTATTTTCCTTCCAGTCCGATGTGAGGCACTTTGGGTATCCTCTATCTTAATAAACAACAACTTGCATTTATAGCACCTTCAATGTCGTTAAATACCCCGAGATCTTTTCTTTACAGGGGCAATTATCCAACAAAGTTTGATGCTGAGCCAGCTTTGGAGATATTAGGTCAGATAACCAAGCGCTTGGACAGAGAGGGAGACAGGTTTTAGGGAACATGGAGAGAGAGAGAGATAGAGAAATTCAAGGCAGTTGAAGTCATAGCCAGGGCTATTGGAGCAATGAAAATGCACAAGAAGTGGCATTGTGGCAGAGTGCTGCCTCACAATGCCAAGGTCCTAGGTTCAATTCCAGGCTCTGGTCACTGTCTGTGTGGAGACATTCTCTCTGTGTCTGTGTGGGTTTCCTCTGGATGCTCCAGTTTTGGCAAACTCACTGGGGTCTTTTAAGAGACTTCTGGATGAGTAAATGGAAAAGAATAGGATAGGGGGTTATAGATAGGTCTATGGATTGGTAGATGTGATCGGCGCAACTCGTGGGCCGAAAGGCCTGTTTGTGCTGTATTGTTCTATGTTCTATGTTCCTTCCACTGTCTAAAGATCTGCAGTTTGGGTGGATTGGCCATGCTAAATTGTCCCTTCGTATCAGGAGGATTAATAAGGTAAATGCATGGGGTTATGGGAATAGGACCTGGGTGGAATTGTGGTTGGTGCAGACTCAATGTGCCAAATGGCCTCCTTCTGTACCAGAGAGATTCTACAATTCTATGAGAATTTGAGGAGTGCAGGTAATTAGGTCTTAAAGGTTGAAGGAGATTATAGATGGAGGAAGGGGGGAAAGCCATGAAGATTAGAGGTAATAAAGTCATGGATAAAGGTTTCAATAACAGAAAGGAGGCAGGACAGCAATATCTTCGGAGAGAAACAGCAAAAATGCAAGGAAATAATTAGGGTGTATTTGGGATTTGGCCAGTATACAACCAATAGTAATATAATCTGCAAGGCTCAACTGGGATTATTCCCACTTGGCACGGAGAGGGGAGTTCCGTCTCAAGTCAATGGATTTTTGCCTGTCCATCAAATTTTCTATACTGCCTAAAATGATTCCCACAGCTGGCAGGACCGGAAAATCCTGCCCAGAATATTGCAACTGATCAGATAGTCCAGACTGAACAAGAGCTGGGAGTTTTCCTCAGGACCAGCAGACTGTACTCTTTTTACTGGTTAAACTCCAGAATTGTCTTTATCCAATTGGAGACCATTTACTTTTATCTTCCGGGACATGCAGTATACCAGGGAGAGAATGAATGACAGCCTAGTGTTAGAGATTAGTGTTCAAAATTTGCTGATGGTTTCCATGCTTGTTAAACATTGGTAATCAGGACGAAGCAAATTACCCTGAACTCTCTCATTCTGATGCTGATCCTGTACCCAGTACAGCTTCCCTACACCAGGCCTCGCTGAAATCCCTTAAGCTGAATGCCATTTTCGCAAGCAAGTACCTGTCTCTCGTCCCTTCCCTCAGCCTCCACATCCCGCTCTGCACTGATCAGAAATTGTTCAGAGGCAGCAGGCAGGAACTTGAAAAATGATGTTCCCGGCTAGCCTGAAAAGGGAACAGTCAACAACCAAGGGCTCAAAACATCTTTTAACAAAGAGTGGTCAGTGTGTAGATCAGAAACAGATGCAGTTGTAAGAATTTATAAATTACTTTCCAACGCAAGTTTTTTTTACATGGAATGTACAGCACAAAATTCAGCCCAAATGGTCTGTCCTGGCTGGGCTTGGCCGTCTCTCCACTCACATTGTCTGTACCTTTAAGACCTAATTATCTGTAAAGACTCACATTCCAACCATTATCTTGTAAATTGAGTTTGTGCCTGTATATGCCCTGTTTGTGAACACGTGTCCTCACTCACCTGATGAAGGAGTGAGACTCTGAAAGCTTGTGCTGCCAAATAAACGTTGGTCTTTAACCTGGTGTGAGACTTCTTACTGGTGCTTATCTCCATAGGACCTTCCTCCCCATGCTCCCATCTTCATCTAATTTAATGGCCACTTGGGGAAAAAAAGCCCAGTCATATTGAAGGGAAGGAGGTGCATGGACAACAATGTGCTATTAAATAAGCGGATTTCCTGTGCAGAAATGAAAGCCATGCCAGCGCAGAGTTAATGCTCTTTCTTGGAGCTGGAACGTTTAATGATTCACAAAAACACTAGTGTGCCAGTGCTTAGCGATACTGTCACATTCCAATAACTCTTGATGGAGCCAGGTCGACTGTGCCAAGTCAGCTCCCCGCACAGAAGGCATCTTCAAACTCCCTGCAAATATTGACATACTCCCAAAAGAAGAGAGTGCCTTCACTGCAGGAACTGTGCTTTATAAGTGTATAGCAACAGATGTGATGCTATTAAGTCAAGTACAGATATCTAATTACTTTAGATCTCTCCCTTGGAATCCTTTAGGAGTCTAGGGAGCTCAGTTGAAACCTCGGCACTACACAGTTTCTAACTGGTAGTGGAAACTGATTTTTTTCTTTTACATTGTTGTCTTTTGCAGATCCTTCTATCTACACACCTCTGTCTAAGAACATATGAAATAGAGTTGGATGAGCCAAATGGTTCCTGGAATCTACTCTACTTAATCTATCCTCTCTGTCCAAGTGCTATGATCTAGATTAGAGATAGATTTTTAATTAGTAAGGGAATCAAGGGTTATGGGGATAAGAAGGAAAAGTGGTGTGCAGGATTATCATTTCAGATCAGAAATGACTTCATTGAACAGCAAAACAGAGCTGCTGGGCTGAAGGGCCTATTTCTGCTCCAATACCTGATGGTTTGTGAATACAATCTACAAGGGGAAATGCAGCAACTCACCAAAGTTTCTTAGAAAGAACCTTTCAAATCTGAGACCAACGCCACCCACAAAAACAAGGGCAGGAGATGCATGGCAAAACCATGCAAGTTCCACCATCCAAAACACTTACTATCCTGACTTGGAAATATATCACCCTCTGGTTGTGTCAAAATCTTGAAACTCCATCCAGTAACAGCACATAGATGTATCTATACCTCATACTGCTGTGGTTGAAGAAGAAAGCTCAGTACCGCTATCTCAAGGGCAACTAAAAATGGCTAATAAAAATGCTGGCCTAACCAGCAATACCCACATTCCAACCAGTAATGTCCATGTCCCATGAAAGAATTAAAAAACACCTGAAATTTATTGTACCATAAAGTGCCCTTTCTTTATTCTACGTTGATTTGTCCTTTAATGCCCCTTTGCTCCACCTCTCAAACCCTTAACATTTATTATTTCTAGAGAGTTATAACATACCTGATTGATACTTCAGTGAGGCAGCCCAATGGGAAAGGTATAGTAAGTAGTCTCACAATACCACATTAAAGTCCAACAGGTTTATTTGGTAGCACAAGCTTTCAGAATGCTGCCCCTTTATCAAGTGACTGCAGGATTTGTTTCACAAACAAGTCATATGTAGACATAAACTCAATTACAAGATAATGATTGGAATGCGATTCTTAACAGGTAATCAACCCTACAGGTGCAGATAATGTGAATGGAGAGAAGGTTAAGCACGGATTAAAGAGGTGTGAATTGTTTCCAGCCAGGACAGTTAGTGAGATTTTGCAAGTCCAGGCAAGTCGTGGGGGTTACAAATAGTGTGACATGAACCCAAGATCCCGGTCGGGGCCGTCCATATGTGTGCAGAACTTGGCTGTCAGTTTCTGCTCAGCAATTCTGTGTTGTCACGTATGTGAAGGCCACCTTGGAGAATGCTGACTCGAATATCAAAGGCAGAATGCCCTTGACTGCTGAAGTGTTCCCTGACAGGAAGGGAACACTTCTGCCTAGTGACTGTCAAGCAATGTCCAGCCATCCAATTCCACATCAATGGAAAAGGAGCAGGGGAATGATACCGAACTGACAAGTCATTCAGAGAGCTGGTATAGACACAATGGACTAAATGGCAACTGTGCTTCTATGTTGCCAGTCTTTGTGAAGCCTGCAGTTTTATTTTGTGCTGCTGGAGCCAGAGGACCAGACTTTAGCAACTAATGGAGTGCGCACACGGTTCAGTGCTTTTTTCCACCCCTATTTGTTCTTAGGATGTGGGTATTGCTGGTGTGGTCAGTATTTAGATTCCCTGAGAAGGTGGTTCTGAGCCTCCTTCTTGACCTGTTGCACTTCACTACAACAGTGTGGTATGTGAGGTCAGTTCAGAGGGTGGTTTAGAGATACCCAGGGCGGATAGGAGTTTTCAGGCTAAGGCTAAGTACGAATGGCTGATCGCCATCCCTAAAGAGCATCAGTGAACCAGTTTGATTTTTCTATGGCTTCATGGCCACTCTTACTGAGACCAGCTTTTAATTTCCATTTGTTTAACAACATGTCAGTACAAAGGCAATTGACAGCTCTGGTTGAAAGCGATACCAGCCTGGCAATAACTTTCTTGGGAAGCAGTACACAAAATCAATTGGCTTTGTTCCAACTGCAGAACTGTCATGAAGCTCAGACAAGAGTGTTAACACGATTTGGAGTTGGGGTTATCACTTTTCGAATGCTTAGGCAGTTTTCAACGGTGACAATTGATGACCTTTATAGTGGTGAAGCATGCAGCACACAGGCCTAACCTTGCGCACGTACCCAAGATCGTTGAACAGGAGTAGCTCAAAACCAGAATGGAGCCCAGCTCAGCCCAAGAAGCTTAAAAGTTTTCAAATAGCCCGTTTGCAAATTGCTCATTGAAATTTTGCACGTATAATATTCTTTTTAATGTACATACAATTTTGCAGTTATTGCAAGTTTGCCAAATTTGACATGAGGCAGTGCTTCGGACTTTAGGGTACTTTGTTTTGGCAGTTTAAAAACTTTTCCGAATTGGGTACGCCTGGAATTATTAAGCTACTTCTAAATCTCCTTTCAGCTTCTTAGATGACCCCATGCACATATTGCTTCATTTTCAGGGACTGCTTACAAATACAACACACTCAAAGAAAAAAATCTTTCAGATATTGACCAACTCCCAGAAAATCCCTTTACAGATACAGACACACTCCCAAAAAGACACTCTCCAATTTTTATAAGAAAGATGTGGAGGCTTTGGAGAGGGTACAGAGGAGGTTTACCAGGATGTTGCCTGGTATGGAGGGCAGGTCTTATGAGGAGAGGCTGAGGGATTTGAGGTTGTTTTCATTAGAAAGGAGGAGGCTAAGAGGGGACCTGATCGAAACCTATAAGATGATTAGAGGTTTAGATAGGGTGGACAGTGATAGCCTTTTTCCTAGGATGGAAAAAGCTAGCACGAGGGGACACAGCTTAAAATTAAGGGGTGATAGTTATAGGACGGATATCAGAGGCAGGTTCTTTACCCAAAGGGTGGTTCGGGAGTGGAATGCCCTGCCTGCAGCAGTTGTAGATGCGCCAAGTTTGGTGGCGTTTAAGAGTTAGTTGATAAGTATATGGAAGAGAAGGGAATGGTTTAGTTTGGAGGGGCATTGCTTTTTATATTGGTCGGCGCAACATCGAAGGCCGAAGGGCCTGTTCTGTGCTGTAATGTTCTATGTTCTAATTACCAATGCACACTCAGGAAGCCCTTTCCAAATATTGATCAATTCTCAGAAAACCCTTTTCCAAATATTGGCACACTTCTAGAAAAACCCTTACAAATACTGACACACTTCCAGAAAACACTTTTGCAAATAATGAAACAATGCTTTCCACATACTGACAATTCTAAAAAACCCCTCTCCAATTGGTAGTGAAACACTTTCAGAAAATCCCCTTTGCAAATATTGATACGCTCCCAGAAAGGGAATCAGTGCTTTCTCTGCAGCAGTGTAATAGCTACACAGTAAGAAAAATAACATGCAATAATTCAACAGAACATTATTATGGTCTTGGGAACCCCTTTTTCTGACAGTTTCATTTGGCAATTTATGCTTGATGTATTGCAAGTTATGAATGCCCAAACTATACATGCCCTGAAAATCAGCAGGAATTAATGAGTGCTCGTTAGAAGATTATATGGAATGGGCTTTTCCTCGGTTTATTGTTGCAAGGTCGCCAAAATGCCTAATTTTCATTTTCATTGTGAATTCAGTGTCAACTGGTAAAATATAGTCAAGACTGAAGGTGGAAGAGATTGAAGGGGAGGTAGTGGCATTATCACTAGACTAATAATCCAGAAACTCAGCTAATGTTCTGGAAACCTAGAAGGGTCAGGACGACAGATTTGTGTCTGAATCTGACACCTTTACCTGGTCTAGCCTACATGTGACTCCAGAGCCACAGCAATGTGATTGACTCTCAACTGCCCTCCAAACCCAATTAGGAATGGGCAATAAGCATTGACCAGTCAGCGATTCCTATGTCCCACAAATGAATAATGATAAAGAAGGGTTCAGATTGATTCAACACTGGATGTGTTTGATAAATGTGTATCAACAAGCAGCCAAGCAGGCAGAATGGGCTGCATGTAGTGCCACGTTTATTCTTATCCTGCATGGGCAACATTCCTTCATCGTTGGTGTCTGCTGATCACATTATTCAGCAATGTGACAGAGATTGACACTTCATACGTAATTTGTGTCAAATAACTGTGCTGCATGCAGTGCATTTGTTAAGAAATAATCCCAATTTTATCAGCAATGGCTGGTGTGGTTTCAGTTGGGAGCTCTATTTTTCTGAAGTACATAGAGATGGTTTTTGTGCGGACTCTGCCAATAGACTTTGTTGTAAAATAGACTGGTTGCTGTCACTCCGGCTTTAAGTGCTGCCTTGCCCCCAACAATAATCACTCTGAACAAAATGTTGAAATGCAGTCACCAATAAGCACGAGTGCAGTTCGCAGAGGACAATGGTCAAACCCAACAGTACTCAGGTAAGTCTACACCTCTGAGTAACGTTTCCAAGACACAAGAAAGGCATTCAAGCGGTGAAAAGGACGATATCCCATTTGTTGAGTCACATTGTCAAACCTCTCAGAATTCTTTGGACCACTGCTGCTGATAACCCAGAAGAAAGGCATAATCCACATCACTGTAGCTCGCATTCAATCACTTGTTTGTAGCCCACAACCTCACTGTAATTTCAAAGTTATTGTGTCAGCAATAATTTAAACGTATTTCTCCCTGGCCTGATCTTAACAAAGATGTTATAGGAGTGAGGCTAGGGATCCATTCTGTTTTTCTAGTTCCTCACGTTGCAGGCATTATCCATCATGAGGAACAATAGGTGGCACAGTGGTTAGCACTGCTGCATCAAAATGCCAGGGACCTATGTTTGATTGTTGGCCTGGGTCACTGTCTTTGTGGAGTTTGCACATTCTCCCCGTGCCTGTGTGGGTTTCCTCCAGTTGCTCCTGTTTCATCCCACAGTCTGAAAGACGTGTTGGTTAGGTGCACTGGCCATGCTAAACTCTCCTGCAGGGTGCCCATACAGGTGCTGGAGTGTGGCGACTAGGGGATCTTCACAGTGACTTCATTGCAGTGTTAATGTAAGCCTACTTGTGACCAATAAATTAACTTTATCTAGAATGCATTGCGAAATCTGTCCTGTCCATTTCAGTGGAAATAGCTGCAAAAGGAGCAGTTGTGGGAAAAATGCACTTCACCAATGCTTGTATTAATTTATTGCTCGTTTATTGTATTAATTTATTGCTCGTTATTGCTAATTTATAGTCTTGACAAAATTGCAGCATCAATCTCATAATCTGCTAGTACTGTGAATAAAGCATATTTAATCTTACATTTTTCAGAGCACACCAACAGCTTATCTGTTGAGTCCAGTGAGTTGATTTTCTTTATACAGTAAGATTTCTTTGATCAGGACTGAATTGGGAACTAATGTCTTATAAATCAGAAAACTCACAGAATACATCTGAAAATAGAAAGATGTAGCCTTTCATGAAAGAAAATCTCATAATTGCACTGAAGCCATTTAAACTTACTCTTGAAAAGGAAAGCAGATAAGTCAATGGTTTCAATGGGTAAATTAGCAGGCAGTTAGTAAAGGTCAGATTGTTTTTCTCAGAGCTGTGATATCTCAATGATAAAAAGCTGACAAATCTTTTTCTGAACTCTCATTTGATACCACAATGACAAACATTGTGATAGGGTGGCACAGGAGAGAAAATCATATAGAAGTTACAACATAAAAACACAATCAACAATATCTGTTTTGATGATCACACTCCCTGTAAATCTCCTCCCACCGTATCAACACATTCCTCCATCACGTTCTTCCTCATTTGCTTAACCACCTTCTCCATTAAAACATCTGCGTTTCATGCCTCGGTCACTCCAAGTTGCACATCCTGACCTCTCACTTATAGAATTACAAAATCCTATGATGTAAAAAGAGACCATTCGCCCCTTTAAGTCTGTACCGACCACATTCCCATCCAGATCCTATTCCCATCACACCATGTGTTTACCCCAGCTAGTGCCCCTGACACTAAGTGGCAATTTATCATTGACAATCCACCTAATCTGAACATCTTTGGGCTGTGGAGGGAAACCAGAGTACCCAGAGGACCCCAATGCAGACGGGGAGAATGTGTAATTTCCACACAGACAATGTCCCAAGCTGGGAACTGAACACAGGTTCCCGGCAGTATGAGACAGCAGTGCTAACCACTATGCCAACCCTCTCAGTACAGCAGTGCTAGTCGGTAGTCATTTCTGCTTAATTCTTTATTGAATTTACTAGCCATTATTTTAAACTTGTAGAAAATAGAAACTAGAAGCAAGAGTAGGTCATTCGGCCCTTTGAACCTGCTCCGCCATTCATTTCGATCATGGCTGATCATCCAATTAATATTCTTATTTTCTCCTCCCCCCCACATCACTTGATCCCTTTAACCCCAAAAGTTATATCTAATTTCTTCTTGAAATCAGACAATGTTTTGGCCTCAGCTACATTCTGTGGTAGTGAATTCCGCACATTCATCACCCTCTCAACTCAGTCCTAAAATGTTTACCCCTTATCCTCAAACTAATACCCCTCGCTCTGGATTCCCCACCATCGGGAACATTCTTTCTGAATCTACCTTGTCTAACTCTGTTAGAATTTTATAAGAATTTTATAAAGCTTTCTTTAGATATGTTAAGAATAGAAGATTGGTTAGGGCAAGATTAGGGCCAGTCAGAGACAGCAGTGGGAAGTTGTGCGTGGAGCCTGAAGAGATCGGAGAGGAACTGAACAAATATTTCTCTTCGGTATTCACGCAGGGAGACGTAAATGGAGTTGTGGAGAACACTGGGATACAAGGTTGTAAACTGGAAAGTATTGAAGTAGATAAGGAGGAGGCATTAGATATTCCTGAGGGTTTGAAAATAGATAAGTCCCCTGGGCCGGACGGGATTTACCCTAGGATTCTCTGGGAGGCAAGAGAGGCGATTTCAGAGCCTTTGGCTCTGATCTTCAGGTCGTCGTTGGTTACAGGTATAGTGCCGGATGACTGGAGGATAGCGAATGTTGTCCCATTGTTCAAGAAGGGGAATAGAGACGTTCCTGGGAATTATAGACCCGTGAGTCTTACTTCTGTTGTGGGCAAAGTATTGGAATAGGGATAGGATTTATAGTTATTTAGAGAGAAATGAATTGATTGGGGATAGTCAGCATGGTTTTGTCAAGGGTAGGTCGTGCCTTACTAACCTTAATGAGTTTTTTGAAAAGGTGACCAAAGAGATGGATAAGGGTAAGGCAGTTGACGTGGTTTATAGGGACTTTAGTAAGGCGTTTGATAAGGTTCTCCATGTAAGGCTTCTGCAGAAAATGCAGATGTATGGGATTGAGGGTGATTTAACTAATTGGATTAGGAATTGGCTAGCTGATAGAAGACAGAGAGTGGTGGTTGATGGAAATTATTCATCATGGAATTCGGTTACAAGTGGTGTACCTCAGGGATCTGTTTTAGGGCCTCTACTGTTTGTAACTTTTATAAATGAAGGATGGATTACTAAATTTGCAGATGACACCAAAGTCGGTGGAGTGGTAGATAGTGAAGAGGGGTGTTATAGTTTGCAGAGAGACTTGGACAAGTTGCAGAGCTGGGCCGAGAGGTGGCAAATGGAGTTTAATGTGGAAAAGTGTGAGGTAATTCACTTTGGCAGGAATAACAAATGTATACAGTATAGGACTCTTAATAGTGTTAGCAAACAGAGGGATCTAGGTGTATATGTGCATAGATCCCTGAAAGTTGGCAATCAAGTTGATAAGGTTGTTAAGAAGCTATACGGAGTCTTTGCTTTTATTGGTGGGGGGATTGAATTTCGGAGCCGCAACGTCATGTTGCAACTGTACAAAACTCTGGTGTGGCCGCACTTGGAGTATTGTGTACAGTTCTGGTCGCCACATTATAAGAAAGATGTGGAGACATTGGAGAGGGTACAGAGGAGGTTTACCAGGATGTTGCCTGGTATGGAGGGCAGGTCTTATAAAGAGAGGCTGAGGGATTTGAGTTTGTTTTCATTAGAAAGAAGGCGGCTAAGAGGAGACCTTATTGAAACATATAAGATGATCAGAGGTTTAGATAGGGTGGACAGTGATAGCCTTTTTCCTAGGATGGAGAAAGCTAGCACGAGGGGACATAGCTTTAAATTAAGGTGTGGTAGTTATAGGACGATGTCAGAGGTAGGTTCTTTACCCAGAGGATGGTAAGGGTATGGAATGCCCTGCCTGCTGCAGTTGTAGATGCGCCAAGTTTGGGGGCGTTTAAGTGGTTAGTGGATAGGTTTATGGATGAAAAGGGAATGGTTTAGGTTAGAGGGTTATTGCTTTTTCTTAATTGGTCGGCGCAACATCGAGGGCCGAAGGGCTTGTTCTGTGTTGTAATGTTCTATCTTCTATAAGGAAAGGAATAATGGGATGAAGGAGTACAATATAAGGGGTAGGAGTCTTAGCTGTGTTGTAGAGCAGAAGGATCTTGGAGTCCGGGTCCATAGGACTCTTAAATCAGCCTCGCAGGTGGAGGAAGTGGTCAAGAAGGCGTATGGTGTACTGGCCTTCATTAATCGAGGAATAGAGTTTAGGAGTCAGGAGGTAATGATGCAGCTCTATAAGACCCTTGTCAGACCCCACTTGGAGTATTGTGCACAGTTCTGGTCGCCTCACTATAGGAAGGATGTAGAGGCTATTGAGAGAGTGCAGAGGAGATTTACAAAGATGCTGCCTGGATTGGGAGGCAGGCCTTATGAAGATAGGTTGAGGGAACATATATAAATGTTTTGGAGGAAAATGTAACTGGATTGATTGGTAAGTTTGCAGATCATGGATTTACGGATAGCGATGAGGACCATCAGAGGATACAGCAGGATATAGATCGTTTGGAGATTTGGGCGGAGAGATGGCAGATAGAGTTTATGAAGATAGGTTGAGGGAGCTGGGACTCTTCTCACTGGAGAGACGTAGGTTGAGAGGCGACCTGATAGAGGTTTATAAAATGTCGAGAGGAATAGATAGGGTGGACTCTCAGAGACTATTTCCCCGAGCTGAAATGGTCACTACGAGAGGACACGGATTTAAGGTGCAGGGAAGCAAATACAGAGGGGATGTTAGGGGTAAGTTTTTCACTCAGAGGGTGGTGAGTGAATGGAGGTTGTTGTGGCAAACTCACTGGGGTCTTTTAAAAGACTTCTGGATGAGTATATGGAGACGAATAGGATAGGGGGTTATAGATAGGTCTGTGGATTGGTAGATGTGATTGGCGCAACTCGTGGGCCGAAGGGCCCGTTTGTGCTGTATTGTTCTATGTTCTATGATAGGTACAGAATATAGTGTTATAGTTAAAGATAGAGTGAACAAAAAGGTCAAATTAATATATGATAAGTCCATTTAAAAGTCTGATGGTAGCAGGGAAGAAGCTGTTCTTGAGTTGGTTGGTACGTGACCTCAGACGTTTGTATCTTTTTCTCAATGGAGGAAGATGGAAGAGAGAATGTCCGGGTCCTTTCTGAGGCAGCAGGAATTGTAGACGGAGCCAATGGATGAGAGGCTGATTTGCATGATGGACTGGGAGTGACAGTAAAGAAAAATCTGCCATTCTGACAGACTTGCAATCCTAGGAATCAGCCTGATAAACTTTCGCTGCACTCCTTCTATAGCAAGTTTCCTGCTTTTAGAAACTGAGATAGAACACAAACATAGAAAAACTACAGCACAAACAGACCATTTGGACCACAAGTTGTGCCAAATATGTCCCTATTATTAGGCTTACCTATAACCCTCTATCTTACTAAGTCCCATGTAAAAGTCTCTTAAAAGACCCTACTGAATCTGCCTCCACTACCGTCAGCAGCTGATTCCATGCACCCACCACCCTCTGAGTGAAAAACTTACCCCGGCATCTCCTCTGCATCTATTCCCCAGCACCCTAAATGTTCACTTAATTTCTGTGATAGTGAATCCTATACATTCTTGCTCCTTTTATTTTCATGATGCTAATGTGTACTAACTTCAGTTTCTGCTGAGGGATTCTGCTCTCGATTAGAAGATTCCTTCAGCTTCCTCAGCATAACTCTGGTCAATCAATTCTCACCTGCAATAACAAATCCTTTTTCAGTTCTCAAGTAATTTGATGGGCACTGAACTGTTGAAGAAAGGGCCAAAAAACCAAATGCTGCTCCAAATAACAGGGAATAAATTAAGCATAGCATCAAAATTACACAGCCTGATTAACTGACAAATTGTTTGGAAGACAATTTTATTATGTTAGGTGCTAGACTGAAATTTCTAATCTTATAATTAATCAAAGCATGAGGTAAAGTAAAAGAAGTTTATTTATTAGTCTCAAGTAGGATTACATTAGCACTGCAATGAAGTTACTATAAAAAATCTCCTAGTCACCATACTCTGGTGCCTGTTTGGGTACGCTGGGGAAGAACTTAGTGTGGCCAATTTACCTAACCAGCATGTCTTCATGAGCGTGGGAGGAAACTGGAGTACGCGAGGAAACCCACACAGACATGGGGAGAATGTGCAGACTCCACACAGGCTGTGACCCAAGCTGGGAATTGAACCCAGGTCCCGGGGGCTGTGAGGTAGCAGTGCTAACCACGGTGCCTCCGCAAAGGTTTGAAATCAGGAACATTAGGCAGAGTTCACCGAAGGCGCAGCCAGTGGGCTCAATCGCAGTTTGGGGGTGGGAGAGTGGGGGAGGGGGGGTGGGAGTTTAGTGGGAGTGCAAATATTGGTTTCATACCAGCATGAATTTCCCACAGTATTTTCCGTGGCTCCCTGCCCACACGTGGATCAGGAAATCTGTTGACAGTCGGCGTGGAACTTATTTACATCCCACTAATATTGGGAGTATTGTGTGCAGTTCTGGTCCCCACATTATAAGAAAGATGTGGAGGCATTGGAGAGGGTACAGAGGAGGTTTACCAGGATGTTGCCTGGTATGGAGGGCAGGTCCTATGAAGAGAGGTTGAAGGATTTGAGGTTGTTTTCGTTAGAAAGGAGGCGGCTAAGAGGGGATCTTATTGAAGCATATAAGATGATTAGAGGTTTAGATAGGGTGGACAGTGATAGCCTTTTTCCTAGGATGGAGAAAGCTAGCACGAGGGGACACAGCTTTAAATTAAGGGGTATGAGTTATAGGACGGATATCAGAGGTAGGTTCTTTACTCAAAGAGTGATTAGGGAGTGGAATGCCCTGCCTGCAGCTGTTGTAGATGCGCCAAGTTTGGTGGCGTTTAAGAGGTTAATTGATAAGTATATGGAAGAGAAGGGAATGGTTTAGTTTGGAGGGGCATTGCTTTTTATTTTGGTCGGCACAACATCGAAGGCCGAAGGGCCTGTTCTGTGCTGTAATGTTCTATGTTCTATGTTCTATAATCCTGCACTCCCTCTATAGCAAGAGCAGAGAAGGACACCTTATAAGGATACCACAGGTAAGGACACCAAAACTGCACACAATACCCCAAGTGTGTTATTAAAGGATTATCTGTCTTTGATGTGGTTAGTGAAATACATGTTTGATTTTACAACAGATTGATCACTGGGGATTTAAATTTTCTGAATAGATTTTATGAATGAGAGCTTTTTTTTCAGTATCAACTGTGTTTGTATGACAGCTCCCTTAGACTGTTAGAAGTTAGATATGTTGTCAGTTGCTCATAATTCCTGAAGTCTACCTGTAATGGATACAGGATGAGTGGCTACAGAGGATTCAGAGAAGATATGGGACATGCAGAATGAGGAATAGATGTTGAAACTGCATGCGGAATATGATGCAGAAGAAATGAAGGTGGGATGGGGATATGAAGCATTATAGGGAATATGAGGGTGCATGGAATTGGTATGTGGGGCATGTGGAGGGGAATGTGGGGCGAGGGCCTGGAGGCACATGTTCCAGCCTTCTGGTCAAGCCATCCACTCACTTCAGGCTGGTGGTAGGCCCCACACTATCCTGATCCTGCCTCCCCAAATCAGAAATGTGGTCGGCAGGGCCTTTTTAAAGTAGAAATGTTCGCCAGGACCCCAACTAGCAGAAACACTTCCTCTTTATCCACCCCACATTCCCCTTATTTATCAGTCTCATGCTGCAGTGTATGGAATTGTATAAAGTCAGTCTTTCTTTGTTTAAATCCTCAATCTTTAGAATACTAGTCCATTCCCATAACAATCAAATGATGGAATTTACCAAGCCAGCATCCTGATTCAGATAGAATGCTTAAATGTCACACACCAGTCCTGCTAATTTGAATGTGTGCTTTCTCTCCCCACGCCTTTCCTCCCTCCTAGGTCCCTCTCCCAGAGTAACTGGACACCCCACTTCTGCAGAGAACAAGACCCCATGTAATTAATGTTCTGTCAGTGATCTGATCTGCCTAATGCATGACACTTCAAAACACAGATTAGGTATCTGCTATCGGCTCCGCTGAGTATCTGCAAATCACTCCCCTGGAGAGTTTCATATTGGAACTAAACAGCGACGGAAATATGAGATACATGTGCTTTTAATTGGCACAGCAGGGGGAAATAAACCTAAGCTGCATTTACAGCAATGTTAAAAACACACTGTAATCCTAGCATTTTGACTCAGCCCAGAGAACAAACTGAACATTCAAAGACTTGAACATATTGTTGATGTTTTTTATGTCTTTAAGATATAATTAATTGTTAGTACGTTCTAATCATTGTCCCTTAAATAATAAATTCATATCTGAGAAAACAAAAGGTCAACAATTCCAAAAAGCCCTTTTTTCTCACACATTAATTCTGCATCACCAAGTCCCTCAATCTCCCCTCACCAGATCCTTCAATCCTTGCTCATCCAATCTTCCCTCACTAGATTCCCCAATCACTGCTTGCTGGATCCCTTAAATCCTCTTCACTAGATTGCCTCTCACCTGTCCTGAAGCAGTCCATTCCCAAATGCAGCAAGACCTGGACTACAGCCAGAGTGACTGAAGTTTAAATTTAATTTATTTATTAATGGCGCAAATAGACCTACACTAACACTGAGATGAAGTCACTGTGAAAATCCTCTAGTTGCCACATTCTGGCGCCTGTTCGGGAGAATTTAGCATGGCCAATGCACCTAATCTAATGCATCTTTTGGACAGTGGGAGGAAACTGGAGCACCCAGAGGAAACCCACGCAGACATGGGGAGAACGTGCAAACTCTGCACAGACAGTGACCCAACTAACCATTGTGCCACCATGCTGCCCCTGGTGGACAAGAACTGAGAAAACTGATGAGGGGATATTTGGTAAGAAGGGATTGAGGGAGTTGTTGAGGAACGATCAGAGGAATACTCTATGCTGAGGAGGGATTGAATGATCTGGTGAGGAGAAGTCTTGGGGAGGGAGGATTGAGAGATGTGATGAGGAGAAACTGAAGATGCTGATGCAGACTTGAAGTTGGTGAGTGGACTTCTGGTGAGGAGGGATTGAGGAAGTTGCTAAGAATGAATTCGGGGGATATTGCATGAAATGATCATAGAATCATAAAAATTATTATAGAATCAAAGAAAAACTACAGCACAAACATGCCCTTAGGCCCACAAATTGCACCAATCTTATATCTACCAGGCTTACCTACAACCTTCAATCCTATTAAGTCCCATGTACTCATCCAGAAATCTCTTAAAAGACTCTATCGAATCTGCCTCCACCATCACCAATGGCAGCCAATTCCACTCACTCACTACCCTCTGAGTGAAAAACGTATGCCTGACATCTCCTTGGTACCTACTCCCCAGTACCCTAAACCTGTGTCCTCTTGTGGCAGCCATTTCAGCCCTGGAGAGAAGACTCTGACAGTCCACCTGATCAATAACTCTCATCATTTTATACACCTCTATCAGATCCCCTCTAATCCTTCGTCACTCTAAGGTGAAAAAAACGTGCTCTCCCAATCTATCCTCATAAGGCGTGCGACCCAATCTGGGCAACATCCTCGTAAATCTCCTCTGCACCCTTTCAATTGGCTTCCATATCCTTTCTGTAATGAGGCGAGCAGAACTGAGCACAGTACTGCAGGCGAGGTCTGACCAGGGTCTTATACAGGGTCTTATAGAGGGATATGATCTTCCAAGAATATGAACTTGCAAGTTTTGTAATTAATGTTCAGTGACAAGTGGTGTTCCTCAGGGATCAGTGCTGGGACCTTTGCTGTTTGTAATATATATAAATGTTTTGGAGGAAAATGTAACTGGATTGATTGGTAAGTTTGCAGATCATGGATTTACGGATAGCGATGAGGACCATCAGAGGATACAGCAGGATATAGATCGTTTGGAGATTTGGGCGGAGAGATGGCAGATAGAGTTTAATCCGGACAAATATGAGGTAATGCATTTTGGAAGATCTACTACAAAAAATAGGAAATATACAGTAAATGGCAGAACCCTTAGGATACCAATAGGCAAAGGGATCTGGGTGTACATGAAATTGGCAATGCAGGTGGAGAAAGTAGTCAAGAAGGCACCTGGCATGCTTGTCTTCAAGGACTGGGGTATTCAGTTTAAAAATTGGCAGATTATGTTGATACTTTATAGCACCTTAGTGAGGCCACACTTAGAATATCGTGTTCAGTTCTGGTCGCCACTCTATCAGAAGGATGTGGAGGCTTTGGAGAGGGTACAGAAAAGATTTACCAGGATGTCGCCTGATATGGAGGGCATTAGCTATGAGGAGAGATTGGACAAACTTGGCTTGTTCTTACTACAGCAATGGAGGTTGAGGGGAGACCTGATAGAAGTCTACAAGATTATGAGAGGCATGAACAGAGTGGACAGTCAGGACCTTTTTCCCGGGTGGAAGAGTCAATTACTCGTGGGCATAGGTTTAAGGTGCAAAGGGCAAGTTTTAAAAGAGATGTACGATGTAGATTTTTTTCCACAGAGAGTGGCGGGTGCCTGGAACTCATTGCCGGGGGAAGTTGTGGAAGTGGATGTGGTAGTGACTTTTAAGGGGCATCTTGACAAGTGTATGAATGAGATAGGAATAGATGGATACAGTCCTTGGAAGCATTTAGTTAAGTCAGGCTGCATGGTCGGTGCAGACTGGGAGGGTCTGTTCCTGTGCTGTAATTTTCTTTGTTCCTTATTCTCTCAAAAAGTGACAGATCTACTGCGTAATTTTGGTCTTTCCAATTACAATTATACATTATTAACGACATCCTGATGTTGAGAATTCTTTGTCCCTAAATGATCTGAATGGATTTTTATCTGTCCACTGCACCATTCATTCATTACTGCTATAAAATTATTGTTAGCTTGAAAAGTCTTAATCTTTCTTAAGTAAAGGTTTAAAAATAAACTCAATAGCTTCCTCTCTTTCCCCCTCCCTTGAAAAATATGTTTTCAAAGGTATTGCTCCCCAAAAGTATTGTTTCTTCCTGCCCAGTCTGTTTTGGGATCCCCTGAACTCATCAGATTTCTTCATTAAAAGCCCTCTAAGGAGAGGTGCTGACCACAAGATACAAACCACAGGCCCTCCATACGTATAGAATCCTCAGTTCCAAGGATAGGGAGGCTTGGATCGAATGTAGTAATGAGCTGACCAAATTACACTGCACTTTAACCATCCTCCCGCCCCCCCATCACCATCCCTGGGCAACTAGACATTGAGGAGATGGAATTACAACCATTACCAATGCAACTGGGAGAGGGGCTAAGGGGTGAGATACAAATGGATGGCAAAGAGCATTAATCACAAGGGAGGTCTGATTATGTATGTTTGATGAGACTGTTGTCTTGTCTCATAGTCTGTGTCCCGAAGAGAGGAAGTTATGAGGCATCACAGGGTAATTGCTGTGACTGATCTCGTGTTTGCTAATACAGTGAAAATTCACCATCCATAGAAATAATGTGCTGAAATAGACCACCCCCCCCCCCCCACCCCACCCCGAGTCAAATCACCAGGGTGGAGGGAGAGCAGCCTTGGGGGAAATTCCCCATCCTTGTGTTCATACTGACTCTCAAAGGGACATATCAAAACACAGTGCTTGTGAAATAAACTATCCTGAAATATGAGGAGCGTTGATAGGTGTGGCATTTCCTGCACAACAAGATTCCAAGAATAGAACTATGCTCATGGACATCAAAAAGTAGATTAGATGTTTACTTTTAGGAGGAGAGTGTGGCTGTCTGGCATCAAACATGATGTTTAATTAGGTTATAAAATTTGATGTTGCCAATTAAGTTCTGTATTTGTTGATGAGTTCCATTGATGAGTTCAGAGCCGCAATGTCATGTTGCAATTGTACAAAACTCTAGTGCAGCCGCACTTGGAGTATTGTGTACAGTTCTGGTCCCCGCATTATAAGAAAGATGTGGAGGCATTGGAGAGGGTACAGAGGAGGTTTACCAGATGTTGCCTGGTATGGAGGGCAGGTCTTATGAAGAGAGGCTGAGGGATTTGAGGTTGTTTTCGTTAGAAAGAAAGCGGCTAAGAGGAGACCTTATTGAAACATATAAGATGATTAGAGGTTTAGATAGGGTAGACAGTGATAGCCTTTTTCCTCAGATGGAGAAAGCTAGCACGAGGGGACATAGCTTTAAATTAAGGGGTGGTAGTTATAGGACGGATGTAAGAGGTAGGTTCTTTACCCAGAGGGTGGTAAGGGTATGGAATGCCCTGCCTGCTGCAGTTGTAGATGCACCAAATTTGGTGGCGTTTATGAGGTTAGTAGATAAGTTTATGGATGAAAAGGGAATGGTTTAGGTTAGAGGGTCATTGTTTTTTTTTTAATTGGTCGGCGCAACATCGAAGGTCGAAAGGCCTGTTCTGCGCTGTAATGTTCTATGTTCTATGTTCTATATGCTCCAGAGTTAGGAGAGGCGATGGGCGAGTGGTATTATCGCTAGACTATTAAGCCAGAAACTCAACTAATGTTTTGGGGACTGCAGGCTTCAATGGCCTCATAGTCTCCTCCTGCTCCTATCTTTTTATGTTTCTATCACCCAGGTTGAATCCCACCATGGCAGATGGTGAATTCAATAAAAGGAACCTAGAATTAAGAATCTACGGATGACCATGAAACCATTGTCAATTATTGGAAAAACCAATCTGTTTCACTAATGTCCTTTACGGAAGGGAATCTGCCGTCCTTACCTGGTCTGGCCTTCATGTGACTCCAGAGCCAATACAATGTGGTTGACTCTCAACTGCCCTCTGAAATAGCCCAGCAATCCACTTTAGTTCAAGGGCAATTAGGGATGGGTGGTAAATGCTGGCCAGCCAGTGACACCCATGTCCCACGAATAAAAAAAAATTAAGCAACTAGTAATTGTGTTGAGGCACTTGTGAAACTAACATAATTGCTCAACTCATTGATGTCTCGTGACATTTGGATGCTGGGAGATTGTGATGTGAAATCTAGGCTCATCTTGCCACATGGTATTCGGGCTTCTGTCATAGTGCTGTGATTGGAATGGAAGGAGTGTGCAGTTTATTGAGCTCCATTATTCTGCAGGTTGCACCATTAGTTTAAAAGTTTAATTCACTCACCATTATTTAACTTTGCTGCTGTTAAACCCAGAATAAAAGAGATTTTAACCAGGCTTCTTTCATTAAATTCAGTATGATTGATTTATTATAAAACAAAACTTTTCAAAACAAGTTGCAGAAACTAAAACTGTCATTGTTTCCTGTTTAGTTTTAGAGACAGGGAATTCCATCAAAGCCTATATTTTTGATGTTGTTGACAATGATTGCCCCTGCTCCACATTACACCCTGGATAAATTACTCCTGCCTTCAAGAACACAATCGTGGCCAGGTTTATTACTAGATCTGCACGGCCAAAGTTGTACACCCTAGTTTATCCCTACAGATTCACTTCAATTTTGCAAGTAACTTCACTTCACGCCATCCTGCTTCTAATATGAAAGTATGGTGCCCAACTGTCCTAATATTTCAGTATTACCTAACTGGATAATAGGAGGTTCAATTTGTGAATTCCTCATTTTCACTGCCTCTCTCAGCCACTGTGTATACCATCTGGTACAGCCGCTCCGTCTGGTCTGTCTCCTTACAATGCTATTGTATTAACATATTGGTGTGATACTGCCAATTTGTTTTCTTGTGATCTGGGGTGTCTACAAAATAATTTATTTTACCAACCTTCTTAATTACATTGTATGAGCCACTGGACATGATCTTCAGAGGCTCTTCCTGAAAAGGCAACACTAACACTTCAGCCCCTGGTTGTAACATTTGGGTCACTACTTGCACAGCTGTGCATCCTTCATCTTTCTTTGAAAAATTCGAAATGTTCTTCAGTCACTTTTGTAGGTTTCTAGGAGCTGTTCCTGGAACATGGACACATAATCTAACACAGAAGACTCATCCATCCGCCCTAAAAGATTTTCCTTGATTAATTTCACAGGACCTTATGAATTTCACAGGACCAGGCATGCCTTATGCAGACAGGTTGAGGGAGCTGGGACTGTTCTCCCTGGAGAGACGAAGGTTGAGAGGCGACCTGATAGAGGTTTACAAGATGTTGAGAGGAATAGATAGGGTGGACTCTCAGAGACTATTTCCCAGGGCTGAAATGGTCGCGACGAGAGGGCACAGATTTAAGGTGCAGGGAAGCAAGTACAGAGGGGATGCTAGGGGAAAGTTTTTCACTCAGAGGGTGGTGAGTGAATGGAATCGGCTGCCGTCGGTGGTGGTCGAGGCGAACTCGCTGGGGTCTTTTAAAAGACTTCTGGATGAGTATATGGGATCCAATGGGATTGGGGGTTATAGATAGGTCTATGGCTGGGTAGGTTTTGATGTGTTCAGCACAACTTGTGGGCCGAAGGGCCTGTTTGTGCTGTAGTGTTCTATGTTCTATGACCCTCCATCTCATGATCATAAATTCATTCAGAAACCAGCAGATTCATTTGGTAAATCTTGGTAGCAAATAAAAGTGTAGTCCTTTGTCCCAACCACAGGGATATTCATAACAACATTAGGTGGGTGGTTTGGCAAAGCTAAAAAATTGCCCCTTAATGGACAAAGAGATGTAGGTTAGATGGATTAGCCATGGTAAATATGCTATAATTGAGAGTTTTTAAACACCCCAATGTCTGAGGATTTGATTTGATTTTTGTCACATGTAATAGTATACAGTGAAAAGTATTATTTCTTGCAGACAAAGCATAATTTGTAGAGAAGGATAGAGTGTAGAATGTAGCGTTACAGTCATAGCCAAGGTATGGGCAAAGATCAACTTAATGTAAGTTGACTACTGTAATGTAAGGGTAACTATTAGGAGGAGGGGTAAGAAGCAATCGGGGAGACAATCCCCTGGGGCTGTTCCCCTCCAAAATAAATTTTCTGTCTTGGAGGCTACAGTTGAGGAAGAATCAACTGGAGCTGACCAAAGGGAGCAGGTCTCTGGGGGTGAGCCTGCTGAGAATGCTCAGGTGGGTGGGGGGAATAAGAGATTAGGCCTAGTTATAGGAGACTCCATAGTTAGAGGGACAGATAGGAGGGTAAATAGTAATAAACGGGACTCAGGGCTGGTGTGTTGCCTCCCAGGGGCTGGGGTCCAGGATGTCGCAGATCGGGTTTTTAAGATTCTTAAGGGTGAGGGGAGTCAGCCCCAAGTCATAGTTCATGTGGGGACACATGATGTAGGTAGGACAAGGGAAGGGGATATTAAACAGAAATTTATGGAGTTAGGGTGGAAGCTTAGGTCCATAACAGGCAGAGTGGTTATCTCTGGACTCTTGCCTGTGCCAAGAGATAGTTTAGAGATGAACAGAGAAAGGGATAGTTTGAACTCATGGCTGCGTGGATGGTGCAGGAGGGAGGGGTTCAGGTTCCTTAACAATTGGGACTCATTCTGGGATAGGTGGGACCTCTTCAAGAGAGATGGTCTACACCTGAACCAGAGGGGGACTAATATCTTGGGGGGAAAATTTGCTAAGGCTATGATGGGGGCTTTAAACTGATTCGGGGGGGGGTGGGATCCTAAGTAGTTGGGGTGCCGAGAGGGATGAGAGTAAGGGGGTTATAGAGGAGAGTTGTAAAACACAGCGGCGTACGGGTGGGGTGGGGCATGGTTTGAGATGCGTATACTTTAATGCAAGGAGTATTCGCAATAAGGGGGAGGAACTTGCAGCTTGGACCAGTACCTGGAACTTCGATGTTGTGGCCATTTCAGAGACTTGGGTAGAGCAGGGACAGGAATGGATGTTGCAGGTTCCGGGGTACAAATGCTTTAGTCGGAGTAGAGAAGGAGGTAGAAGGGGGGGAGGAGTGGCGTTACTGGTCAAAGACTGTATCACGGTGATAGAAAAGAAGTTTGATGAGGACTTGTCTGTTGAGGTAGTATGGGCTGAGATTAGAAACAGGAGAGGAGAGGTCACCCTGTTGGGAGTCTTTTACAGACCTCCTAATAGTTCTAGAGAGGTTGAGGAAAGGATTGCGAAGTCAATTCTGATTAGGAGTGAAAGTAGTAGGGTAATTGTGATGGGGGACTTTAACTTTGCTAATATTGATTGGAATAGCTATAGCTCTAGCTCGTTAGAGGGGTCAGTTTTCGTACAGAGTGTGCAGGAAGGTTTTTTGACTCAGTATGTAGAGAGGCCAACTAGAGGTGAGGCTACATTGGATTTGGTGCTGGGCAATGAGCCAGACCAGGTGTTAGGCTTGGAAGTTAGTGAACATTTTGGTGATAGTGACCACAATTCGGTTACGTTCACCTTAGTGATGGACAGGGATAGGCATGAAGCTGGGGGCTGTAGTTATAGCTGGGGGAAGGGTAATTATGAGGCCATCAGGAGAGAATTAGGGTGCATAGATTGGACTAGGGAACTACAGGGACTGGGAACATCTGGAATGTGGTGCTTATTCAAGGAGCAGCTGCTGCGAGTCCTTGATAAGTATGTCCCTGTCAGGCAGGGAGGAAATGGACGAGTAAGAGAGCCTTGGTGTACGAAAAAAGTTGATTTGCTGGTTAAGAAGAAAAAGGAGGCTTATGTCAGGATGAGGCTTGAAGGCTCAGATAGTGCAATGGATAGCTATAGATTAGCCAGGAAGGAGGTAAAAAGTGAATTGAGGAGAGCTAAGAGGGGACACGAGAAGATGTTGGCTGATAGGATTAAGGAGAATCCTAAAGCTTTCTTTCGATATGTTAAGAATAGAAGATTGGTTAGAACATAGAACATAGAACAATACAGCACAGAACAGGCCCTTCGGCCTTCGATGTTGTGCCGACCAAAATAAAAAGCAATGCCCCTCCTAACTAAACCATTCCCTTCTCATCCATATACTTATCACTAACCTCTTAAACGCCACCAAACTTGGCGCATCTACAACAGCTGCAGGCAGGGCATTCCACTCCCTAATCACTCTTTGAGTAAAGAACCTACCTCTGATATCCGTCCTATAACTCATAACCCTTAATTTAAGTTGTGTTCCCCTCGTGCTAGCTTCTCCATCCCTATAGGAAAAAGGCTATCACTGTCCACCCTATCCAAACCTCTAATCTATCTATGCTCAATAAGATCCCCTAGCAGCCTCCCCTTCTAACGAAAACAACCTCAAATCCTTCAACCTCTCTTCATAGGACCTGCCCTCATACCAGGCAACATCCTAGTAAACCTCCTCTGTACCCTCTCCAATGCCTCCACATCTTTCTTATAATGTGGCGACCAGAACTGCACACAATACTCCAAGTGCGGCCGCACTAGAGTTTTGTACAGCTGCAACATGATGCTGCGGCTCCTAAATTCAATCCCCCTACCAATAAAAGCTAAGACTCCATTAGGGCAAGATCAGTCATAGACAGCAGTGGGAAGTTGTGCGTGGAGCCTGAAGAGATTGGTGAGGCACTGAATAAATATTTCTCTTCGGTATTCACGCAGAGTGCTGGAAATGTAGCTATGGAGAGCACTGAGGTACAGGGTTGCAAATTGGGAAGTATTGTAGTAGATAGGGAGGATGTGTTAGAAATTCTCGAGGGTTTGAAGTTGGATAAGTCCCCTGGGCCGGACGGGATTTACCCTAGGATTCTCTGGGAGGCAAGAGAGGAGATTGCAGAGCCTCTGGCTCTGATCTTCAGGTCCTCGTTGGTTACGGGTGTGGTTCCGGAGGACTGGAGGATAGCGAATGTGGTCCCATTGTTTAAGAAGGGGAAGAGAGACTTCCTGGGAATTATAGGCCAGTGAGTCTTACTTCTGTTGTGGGCAAGGTATTGGAGAGAATTATTAGGGATAGGATTTATAGTTATTTAGAGAGAAATGAATTGATTGGGGATAGTCAGCATGGTTTCGTGAAGGGTAGGTCATGCCTTACTAACCTCATTGAGTTTTTTGAGAAAGTGACCAGAGAGGTGGATGGGGGTAAGGCGGTTGATGTAGTATATATGGACTTTAGTAAGGCGTTTGATAAGGTGGCCCATGGAAGACTTCTACAGAAAATGCAGATGTGTGGAATAGAGGGTGATTTAGCTAATTGGATTAGGAATTGGCTGGCAGATAGAAGACAGAGGTGGTGGTTGATGGGAGATATTCATCGTGGAGTTCGGTGACGAGTGGTGTGCCTCAGGGGTCTGTTTTGGGGCCCCTGCTGTTTGTAATTTTTATAAATGATCTGGATGAGGGTATTGAGGGATGGATCAGTAAATTTGCAGATGATACTGAAGTTGGTGGTGTGGTAGATAGTGAAGAGGGGTGTTTTAGTTTACAGAGTGACTTGGACAAGTTGTAGAGCTGGGCCGAGAGGTGGCAAATGGAGTTTAATGTGGAAAAGTGTGAGGTAATGCACTTTGGCAGGAACAATAAATGTGTAGAGTATAGGGCTAATGGTAGGGCTCTTAATAGTGTTGAGGAACAGAATGATCTTGGTGTATGTGTCAATAGATCCCTGAAAGTAGGCAGTCAAGTGCATAAAGTTGTTAAGAAGGCTTATGGAGTCTTAGCTTTTATTGGTAGGGGGATTGAATTTAGGAGCCGCAGCATCATGTTGCAGCTGTACAAAACTCTAGTGCGGCCGCACTTGGAGGATTGTGTGCAGTTCTGTTCGCCACATTATAAGAAAGATGTGGAGGCATTGGAGAGGGTACAGAGGAGGTTTACCAGGATGTTGCCTGGTATGGATGGCAGGTCTTATGAAGAGAGGCTGAGGGATTTGAGGTTGTTTTCGTTAGAAAGGAGGCGGCTAAGAGGGGACCTAATTGAAGCATATAAGATGATTAGAGGTTTAGATATGGTGGACAGTGATAGCCTTTTTCCTAGGATGGAGAAAGCTAGCACGAGGGGACACAGCTTTAAATTAAGGGGTATGAGTTATAGGACGGATATCATAGGTAGGTTCTTTACTCAAAGAGTGATTAGGGAGTGGAATGCCCTGCCTGCAGCTGTTGTAGATGCGCCAAGTTTGGTGGCGTTTAAGAGGTTAGTTGATAAGTATATGGATGAGAAGGGAATGGTTTTGTTAGGAGGGGCATTGCTTTTTATTTTGGTCGGCACAACATCGAAGGCCGAAGGGCCTGTTCTGTGCTGTATTGTTCTATGTTCTATGTTCTAAGGTAGGATATGTACTGTGAATTTTAATTGTTTTATACCCAAACAACTCATCACGTTTTGCAAAATTTGAGACATAAAATTGGAACCTTGATCCGGCTGGATCTCTATCAGTAATCCATATTGAGTAAAACAATTAAGTTAACTCCTCTACTGAACTCCTTAGCTGTAACTAAAAGGATGGCCTCTGGAAATCATGTTATTATAGTATAGTAGCAGGATAGTGGTAGGGTGTCCTGTTTTTGTTTTTGGTGACAGTCTAGCGCCAACTAACTAAATGGCTCCTCATAAAACTGATTTGGAAATTAAGAGCGCCAGTTTGACTGTAGGTTGTGGTTTTCCCATCGTTAGCACAGGTAGCAGATTTTGCAAACTGCACATTGTCCTGCTGAAGAGTTGGCCAGTAAAAAGGTCAGCTTATCTGCAGTTAGGTTTTCTTAATCCTTACATGTCCTGCTATATATGAGTTTCATGCGTTACCCGTAATATATCTTATCTTTCATGAATATGGGCATTGGTGGCTGGGACAGCATTTATTGCCCATCCCTCACTGAGGGGGCATTTAAGAGGCAATTACATTGCTGTGGGTCTGCAGTCACCGTAGGCTGTTAGGAATGGCTTAATAGACCTCCCAATTAAGTCCTAATTTGATGTCAATTATTCAACAGAAGTCACTGATACATGAGGGGCACAAGTGGCACAGGGTATTGGTGGAGAATTGTATGTGGAGTTGGAGCAAAGAAATAAAGGTATTTTGTGAAGAAGCAGAACTTGTGTCTACTTTATTTACTGAACAGCAATTGAGACGCTCAAACATAGGCCAGCTCATGTAAGGACAGTAGATTTCCTTCCCCGAAAGACACTAGTTGACCAGATGGGTTTTTACGACAATCATGATACCTGGATTGAACATCATCAGGCTTTTGCCTTTAAACTAGTTTGTCCTTCCAACAATTAAAATAATGGCAGTTCAGACAAATAGCTCTCCCCCCTGCAAGGGCCACACTGAAATCATGTGATATCTGAGAAAAGGCAGGCTTAGAACATAGAACACTACAGCACAAACAGGTCCTTCAGCCCACAAGTTGCGCCGATCATATCTCTACCTACCAGGCCATAGAACTATCTGTAACTCCCAATCCCATTAAATCCCATGTACTCATCCAGAAGTTTTTTAAAAGATCCCAGCGAGTTTGCCTCCACCACCACCGACAGCAGCCAATTCCATTCACTCACCACCCTCTGAGTGAAAAACTTACCCCTAAAACTCCTCTATATTTGCTGCCCAACACCTTGAACCTGTGTCCTCTCATAGCGACCATTTCAGCCCTGGGAAATAGCTTCCGAGAATCCACTCTATCTATTCCTCTCAACGTTTTATAAACCTCTATCAGGTCGCCTCTCAACCTTCGTCTCTCCCTAACCTATTCAATCTCTCTCTGTAACTAAGCTTCTCAAGTCCTGGCAACATCCTTGTGAACTTTCTCCTGTGAATGCACGCCTTCTACAAGTTACATAACTGCACCCTGTTATAGTTGATGATATCTCAGCTTTCAACCTTCAATATCAAAAGGGACAAGGGAAGCAACACCACCTTCAGTCACACATCATCCTGATGCCTTCTACTGTCTAGCAGCACTGTGGACCATCCGGCAGAAGGATGGTTTGTGGTTCAAGACATCTATAAGATATATAAGATATAGGAGCTGAATTAGGCCATTCGGCTCATTGAGTCTGCTGCATCAATTCACCCGCTGCCATGTTTCAGGCCAGCAAAGGATGGATAATAAATGCTAGGCTTGCCAGCAACGTCAACATCCCGAAAATATCGACAAGTGCAGAACCTCAACTGAGTCTTCAGCTGAGAATCAGAGCTTTCTTACAACCTGGAGAAGACTACCCTTGCATTTCGATGCCATAAGAAAACCTTGGTTGGTGTTTCTTCTGAATTATATTCCCACCCCCACCGGCTCTTAATTTCTGAAGTGAAAGGGTTACAAGAAGTGGGGAGCGGGTAACATCTTGTGTGTATTATAAGGAAACAATTTAAAAACACATACATACATATATAATTATCACACCTGCAAAGAAAGCACAAGTTTCCAGCTGGTAAAGGAATAATCATGCACTAAAGAAAGCAAGCGGTAGATCAGCCTGCCTGCTGTCTGACCTCAGCACATTGAGAAGTGGCAGAAAGGATCCAGGTGTAATCACTTTCTGTTGTTGTGTTCGCAAAGGTGATAACGTGCCTTGGGGCAACACTTTACATTCTGACCCTTGCACGACCTCTTGTTTCTCTTTAACTGAACTGATAAACTTGGCGAAAAAAAAACTGCGGTGCTATTAAAGTGCGATAGTAAAGCATATCAGGAGAGTGCATTAGGGAGACACTATGACCTGACCTCCTGTCGACCTTGGCTGCCAACCAGAAAAATTCATCCCTGCTACTGTGTAAACTCCGGCAGCTTGCCACCAATTGTCTGTTTCCAGTCACCCTTCCTACAGTGCTATCACTGTGAGACTGTAGAGCAGACTGTGACTTTCTGTTAGCTCTCTTTAAAAAGCCGACAAGCTTTCACGGTGGGATTCAATTACTGGGGCTTCTTTTCTCTCTGGTTATCAAATGCAGCACTTAGAAACACAAAAGCCATCATTTTCAAAGAATATACATATTTAGGTGAACTAGATATTTTCCACC
This sequence comes from Sphyrna mokarran, assembly GCA_024679065.1. Lineage (NCBI taxonomy): Eukaryota > Metazoa > Chordata > Chondrichthyes > Carcharhiniformes > Carcharhinidae > Sphyrna > Sphyrna mokarran. The sequence continues at coordinate 8,076,223 of JAGIQG010000001.1, forward strand.
GGTGCTGCCCACAATAGTCTCGGGTCTGAAGCACACTTGTGATATTTGGCTTGTAATACAGCACGTCCCAATAAGGCTACTGTTCCAACTTAGCGACGCGAGAAAACCATAGCAGTTTCTAAACAGCTGAGGTTAATTGTTGTGAAGTTGCAGCTTCAGGCGCAGTTATATATTTTCAATATTTGTCACAAGTAGGCTTACATTCACACTGCAATGAAGTTACAAAGAAAATCCCCCAGCTGCCATACTCTGGCACCTATTTGGGTACACGGAGGGAGAATTTAGCACGGCCAATGCATCCAACCAGCACGTCTTTCGGACTGCGGAAAGAAATCGGAGCACCCAAAGGAAACCCAAGCAGATATGGGGCGACCATGCGGACTCCACGCAGACTCCCAAGCTGGGAATTGAACCTGGGTCCTTGGCACTGTGGAGGTAGCAATGCTAATCACTGTGCCACCGTGCTACCCTTTAGGATGGTCTGCATCTCTGTGTTTTTCCAAAAGGTTTCTTTGGTGTTCCCTATGGCTCAGTTGGTAACCCTCTCGCCTCTGAATCAGAAAGCCATAAGTTCAATATCCACTGAAGGGACTTGAGCAGCACACAGGGGCTGACTGGATACAAAACTGTGGCAGATAGACATCAACGTGGAAAAGTCAGGTCGCTACACTTTGAAGAATAATGTACCAGAGTACTTTGACAATTGTGGTTGAACATAGAGAGGCGTAGGAATAGAAATGACAAAAGCTAGATTTGCTGTGGTGAATGTCCTGTTTCTGTACATACAGTATGTACAAAATTGTTCCAGCAGAGAAGAAGGCCCAACGTGTCTGCACTAGTTTCCCAAATGAGTATGATACTTAGTGCCATTTCCCTGTGTGTTTTTTTTAATTACCTAGTATTTATAGAACATTACAGTGCAGTACAGGCCCTTCGGCCCTCGATGTTGCGCCAGCCAGTGGACCCTCTAACCTAAACTATTCCCATATCATCCATATGCCTATCCACCGAACATTTGAATGCCCCCAAAGTAGGTGAGTCCACAACTGCTGCAGGCAGGGCATTCCACGCCCTCACCACCCTCTGTGTGAAGAACCTGCCTCTGACATCCGTCTTATAACTACCACCTCTTAATTTAAAGTTATGTCCCCTCGTGTTGGTCATCACCATCCGAGGAAAAAGGCTCTCACTATCCACCCTATCCAGTCCTTTGATCATCTTATACGCCTCAATCAGGTCACCGCGTAACCTTCTTCTCTCCAATGAAAATAACCTCAGGTCCCTCAGCCTTTCCTCATAAGGCTTTCCCACCATACCAGGCAACATCCCAAATTGCCTCTGTAATTTGGGATGATTATAGCTCATCCCAAATTTTCCTTGGGCCGAGTGGTTTGCTTCAGAGGGAAGTTAACAATCAACCACATTACTGAGGGTCTGGAGTCACGTGTAGGTCAGACCATGCAGACTCCGCGCAGACAGTGACCCAAGCCGGCAATCGAACCTGGGTCCCTGGCCCAGCAGATTTTCTTCTCTAAAGGACCTTAGAGAACCAGACGGATGTTCCTGACAATCAATAATGATTTCAGGATCATTATGAGACTTTTAATTCCAGATATTTTTATTGAATTCAAAAGTAGCCATCTGCCAAGGCGAGATTTGAACTTAGGTCCCCGAGTGCATTACTCTGAGTTTCTGGATTACTAGTCCAGTGACAATACCACTGAGCTACTTCCTTCCCCCATAGTGTGCAACAACCTTCAAAGTAGAGCTGGGATGGCCAGTGGTGACTCCAAAAGTACACTGTTTACATAAAGGGTATTGAAAATCTGGAATACTCTTCCCAAATAAAGCCATTGAGGCTGGGGACCAATTGAAAATTTCAGAAATGAGATTGACAGATCGTTGTTTAGAAAAGTAATTAAAGATTACGGAGAAAGGCATTTAGATGGAGTGGCAGTGTGGATCAACTTGATCTAACAGTAGAACAGGCTCAAAGGGTTGAATGGCCTCCTCCTATTCTCTTCTGTGCAGTCCTGAGGGAATACTGCCGTGCCGGAGGCTCTATCTAAGGTTTGAGCCCTTAAACTGATGCTTTTTGTCTCCTCAGACAGGTAGATGCAAAAGATCCAAGGTATAATTTGAGTAAGAGCAGGGGAGTTCCAGTGTCTTGGCAACTTAATTTATCCAATATCACTAAAACAGATGGTCATTACACCATTGCTATTGGTGGGATCTTGTTAAGAACAAATTGTCTGCTATTTTTCCTAAGTTAAAGTAGTGATAATTCCTCAGAAAGTACATTAGGTTGCAGAATACTTAGGGATGTTACTCTATATAACATCCTTCTCTGGTTTGGATCCATCGACCCTATGGTTTTTCATAGTGTCTGGAAGGGATTCTTTATGTTCAAAGCATAATGCAAGTGTCAACTTTGGCTCACACTGGCCCCTGGATTCAGAAGATCATTGGTTCAAGTCCCACACCAGAGGCTGAAGCACAGATTGTTAGCTGTCACTTCAATGCAATGCTGAGGAAGATATCGTTCCAAAGTTTTTACAGTTAATTTGTTAGTCAGAAGTGGGCTTACATTAACCCTGCAATAAAATTACTGTGAAAATCGCCTAGTTGCCACACTCAGGCACCTGTTCAGATACATTGAGAGAGAATTTAGCACGGCCAATGCACCTAACCAGCACGTCCTTCAAATTGTAGGAGGAAAGTGAAGTGCCTGGCAGAAAACCATGCAGACACAGGGAAAACATGCAGACTCTGCACAGTCAGTGACCCAAGCCGGGAATCGAACCTGGGTCCCTGGCAGCAGTGCTAACCACTGTGCCACCGTGCCGCCCTATTCTATTCTTTCTGTTTTATTAGGTGATGTAGAAGATTCTTGCTAGCCTTTTTCCTAGGATGGAAAAAGCTAGCACGAGGGGACACAACTTTAAATTAAGGGGTATGAGTTATAGGACGGATATCAGAGGTAGGTTCTTTACTCAAAGAGTGATTAAGGAGTGGAATGCCCTGCCTGCAGCTGTTGTAGATGCGCCAAGTTTGGTGGCGTTTAAGAGGTTAGTTGATAAGTATATGGATGAGAAGGGAATGGTTTAGTTAGGAGGGGCATTGCTTTTTATTTTTGGTCGGCACAACATCGAAGGCCGAAGGGCCTGTTCTGTGCTGTATTGTTCTATGTTCTATATGTTCTATTCCAAAGTGCTATTTGAAGAGGAGCTGGGGTAATGATCCTGGGGTTCCAGCCAACGTTAAATCCTGACCCAGCATCGTTACAGTTCTGAGGCAAAGTGCAGGCCGATGAAGATTCACCGTCTGTGAAACCTCTGATAAACGTACTGAACTTATTAACAGAAGAAACGTTAACCATCTCAAACCGTCCTGAGCAGGGGTATAAATCCTTAGTCCAAACCAAGGTGAAGAAGTAGGAGTTGTGTCACATGACCCCCAGGCTGTTAGAACCTCTAATATTGCCTTGTGAAGCTGGAGGAGGGAGTCTGCCATTCTCCATCAACAAAACAGCTGCAGAACCACAGCTCTCATCTATACTGTTGAGCTTCTGTACTAGCTACTACAAGACTAATTCAGCTTTATGCGTGTTTCCCATTGTGGAAGCCGTCACCACAGTAAAAGTGGATTACGTAGAATCCCTACAGTGCTGAAACAGGCCATTTAGCCATTGACGCTGCACCGACAACAATCCCACTCAGGCACTATTCCCATGACACCATGTATTTACTCTACTAATCGTCCTGACACTAACAGACAATTTAACATGGCCAATCAACCTAACCTGCACATCTCTGGAGTGTGGGAGGAGACCGGAACACCAGGACGAAGCTTACGCAGACACAGGGAGAACATGTAAACTCCACACAGTCACCCAAGGCTGGAACTGAACCTGTGTCCCTGGCGCTGGGAGGCAGCAGTGCTAATCATGTCACACAGTGTGTATTCACTTCAGCCTGCTAAACCTTCTGGAAAAATACACCATTAGATTTTATATTCTGCACTCTGAACGTGAAATAATAATTCTTATTTTGTCTGTGGTCTTTGCCCGTTACCTCATTCTGCCTCTTTTTTAATTTGTGAATGCATAAAGTGGGAGATATTACATAAATCCTTCATGCGTTTTGAGTGTGTGTAAAATAAACTAACCCTCTGACTTTACTCCATCTCGAATTTGCTATGGGGGGGTTCATGAATAGAGCATTGGATCGCTCCAAAACTGAAGAGGGGTAGAAAATAAGCTACCTAAAGGGCAAACCAAAGGCACCTTTTTGTTTCCAGATGGGGGAGAAATCAGAGCTGTTTTAAATTAAACCTCCTCCTGCCTGTATTGTGAGCAAACCTAGGAGAAACAACATTAAAAATCAAGTACATCCTTTTTTCCATTTTCTTTGAACACTTCAACTTGTTTCCTATTGAAAGACTGCAGATGGAGGAAAAGGTTGTCTCAATTTCTATGCCTTTTTCGCTTTGACAAAGGGTCACCTGGACTCGAAATGTCTGCTCTTTTCTCTCCTCACAGATGCTGCCAGACCTGCTGAGATTTTCCAGCATTTTTTCTTTTGGTTTCAGATTCCAGCATCCGCAGTAATTTGCTTTTATTATTTAAAAAGGTTGTCTAGCTGGGCAGGTGGTTGGAATTCAAGGAACACCATGGACAGACAATGGGGCAAATTTTCCCATTCCGCCTGCCGCATAGTGGGCAAGATCCTTTGGGATTTGGGTGGGATTTCAGGGGCGAGCCAGGACTGGAAAAAGGGACACAAGCAGCAACAGTGGAGTGAACCTATCAATCCCTCTTTGTGGCTGATAGATGGAAATCCAGTCAGTGATGTCTCTGAGCGACTGCAGGACATACTTAAGGAGGAGGGTGAGCAGCCAGAGGTATTGTATATATTGGTACCAACAGCATAGGAAGGAAAAGGAATGAAGTCCTGAAGAGTGAATATAGAGAGTTAAGCAGAAGGCTAAAGTGCAGGAACTCAAAGATAGTAATTTCAGGACTACTACTGCTGCCACATGCTAGTGAGAGTATGAATAAGAGGACAAATTCATGAGCTGGTATAGGGGGCTGGGATTTAGATTTTTGGATCATTGAGATCTTTTCTAGGAAAGGGATGATCTGTTCAAGAGAGATGGGTTACATCTGAATTGGAGGGGACTATCATCCTGGCGGGGAGATTTGCTAGAGACACGCGGGAGGCTTTAAACTAGTTTGGCAGTGGAGTGGGATCCAGAGCAGTAGGGAGACAGAAAACAAGTTTCAGGACAGCACAGAAGTTAAAGAGAGCACATTAAGTATTAAAGGCAGTGTCAGTAATCCTAGTACCAGACAGATCAGGCAAAAGCAGGACAGAGAGCAAGGGAAGTCCAGATTAAACTGCATTTATTTCAATGCAAGAGGCCTGATGGGCAAGACAGATGAACTCAGGGCATTGATGGGTATGTGGGACTGGGATATTATAGCAATTACTGAAACGTGACTAAGGGAGAGACAGGATTGGCAGCTCAATGTTCCAGGGTATGGATTTTAAAGGAGATGAGAGAGGAAGTGGAGTTGCACTTTTGATTAGGGAAAGCATCACTGCCGTACTGAGAGGGGATATATCCGAGGGTTAGGCCACTGAGTCTACATGGGTAGAACTGAGAAATAAGAAGGGGGGAATCACTTTGATAGGGTTGTACTATAGGCCCCCAAATAGTCAACAGGAAATTGAGGAGCAAATATGTAAAGCGAATACAGATAACTCCAAGAAAAATATTATGATAATAGTCGGAGATTTTAACTTTCCCAACATTGACTGGGACAGCCATAGTATTAGAGGGTTGGATGGATAGAAATTTGTTGAGTATATTCAGAAAAATTTCTCATTCAGTATGTGGATGGCCCAACTAGAGAGGGGGCAAAACTTGGGAAATAAGGAAGGGCAGGTGACAGAAGTGTTCGTGAGGGATCACTTTGGGACCACTGACCATAATTCTATTAGTTTTAAGATAGCTATGGAGAATGATAGGTCTGGCCCAAAAGTTAAAATTCTAAATTGGGGCAAGGCCAATTTAGATGGTATCAGGCAGGAACTTTCAAAAGTTAATTGGGGGAGTCTGTGGGAAGGCAAAGGGGCATCTGGTAAGTGGCAGGCTTTCAAAAATGTGTTAACCAGGGTTCAAGGTAAGCGTATTCCTCTTAGAGTGAAGGGCAAGGCTGGTAGAAGTAGGGAATCTGGATGACTTGGGATATCGAGACACTGTCAAGAAGAAGAAAGAGGCATATGACATGAACAGGCAGCTGGGATCAAGTGAATCCATTGAGGAGTATCGGGGGTGTAGGAGTAAAGTTGAGAGAGAAATTGGGAGGGCAAAAAGGTGATAAGAGATTTTGGCAGATAAGGCCAAAGAACTACAAATACATGAAGGACAAGAGAGTAACAAGGGAGAGAGTGGGGCCTCTTAAGGATCAACAAGGTCATCTGTGTTTGGATCCACAAGAGATGGGTGAGATCCTAAATGAATATTTCTCATCAGTATTTACTGTTGAGAAAAGCATGGATGTTAAGGAACTTGGGGAAATCAATAGCGATGTCTTGAGGAGTTTACATATTACAGAAGAGGTGGTGCTGCAAGTCTTAAAGCGCTTCAAGGTAGATAAATCTCCAGGATCTGATGGAGTGTATCCCAGAACATTGTGGGAGGCTAGGGAAGAAACTGTGGATCCCATAGCCGAGATATTTGACACAGGTGAGGTGAAGATAAGAGATTGAGGTGAAGATTGGAGATTGACAAAATGTTGTGCCTTTGTTTAAAAAGGGCTGCAGGGAAAAGGGCTGCAGGGAACTAAGAGGAACTACTGGCCAGTGAGCCTCACATTTGTGGTGGATAAATTGTTGGAAGGTATTTTGAGAGACAGGATCGACAGGCATTTAGAAATGCAAGTACTGATTAGGGACAGTCAGCATGGTTTCGTGAGTGGAAAATCATATCCAACAATTTGGGTTTTTTGAAGGAGTGACCAAGAAGGTAGGTGAGGGTAGTGCAGTTGACGCTGTCTACATGGACTTTAGCAAGGCCTTTGACAAAGTAACGCACGGTAGATTACTGCATAAGGTTAAATCTCACGGGATCCAGGGTGAGGTATAAAAATAGATCCAAAATCCAGCGGTGTGCCTCAGGGATCAGTGCTGGGTACAGTGTTATATGTCATTTATATTAATGATTTAAGAACATAGAACATAGAACATTACAGCGGAGAACAGGCCCTTCGGCCTTCGATGTTGCGCCGACCAATTAAGAAAAAGCAATGACCCTCTAACCTAAACCATTCCCTTTTCGTCCATAAACTTATCTACTAATCTCTTAAATGCCACCAAACTTGGCGCATCTACAACTGCAGCAGGCAGGGCATTCCATACCCTTCCCACTCTCTGGGTAAAGAACCTACCTCTGACTATCACCCCATAATTTAAAGCTATGTCCCCTCGTGCTAGCTTTCTCCATCCTAGGAAAAAGGCTATCACTGTTCACCCTATCTAAACCTCTAATCATCTTATATGTTTCAATAAGGTCTCCTCTTAGCTACCTTCTTTCTAACAAAAACAACCTCAAATCTCTCAGCCTCTCTTCATAAGACCTACCCTCCATACCAGGCAACATCCTGGTAAACCTCCTCTGTACCCTCTCCAATGCCTCCACATCTTTCTTATAATGCGGGGACCATAACTGTACACAATACTCCAAGTGCGGCCGCACTAGAGTTTTGTACAGTTGCAACATGACGTTGCGGCTCCGAAATTCAATCCCCCTACAATAAAAGCTAAGACTCCGTATGCCTTCTTAACAACCTTATTGACTTGATTGCCAACTTTCAGGGATCTATGCACATATACACCAAGATCCCTCTGTTCTTCAACACTATTAAGATTTGGATAAGAATATGGGAAACATGGTTAGTAAGTTTGCAGATGACAATAAGATTAGTGACATAGTGGGCAGTGAAGAAAGTTATCCCCACTTGCAAAGGGCCAGTGGACTAATGAATGGCAGATGGAGTTTAATTTAGATAAATGCGAGGTGATGCATTCTGGTAGGTTGAACTAGTGCAGGACTTACTCAGTTAATGATAGGGTATTGGAGAGAGTTACAAACAAAGAGATCTAGGGGTACATGTTCACAGCTCTTTGAAAGTGGAGTTACAGGTGGACAGAGTGGTGAAAAAGGCATTGGGCTTGCTTTGTTTCAGAACATTGCTTTGGTCAGAACATTGACTACAGGAGTTAGGACATCTTGTTGAAGTTGTATAAGACATTAGTAAGGCCACACTTCGAATACTGTGTGCAATTCTGGTCACCCTATTATAGAAAGAATATTATTAAGCTAAAAGGAGTGCAGAAAAGATTTACTATCATGCTACCGGGACTTAATGGATTGAGTTATGAGGAGAGGGTAGATAGACTGGGACATTTTTCTTTGGAACATAGGAGGCTGAGGGATGATCTTATGGAGGTCTATAAAATAATGAGGGACACAGATCAGCTAGATAGTCAATATCTTTTCCCAAAGATAGGGGAGTCTAAAACTAGAGGGCGTAGGTTTAAGGCGAGAGGCAAGAGATACAGAAGTGTCCAGAGGGTAAATTTTTTCACACAGAGATGATGAGTGTCTGGAATAAGCTGCTAGAGGTAGTAGTAGGGGCAGGTACAATTTTGTCTTTTAAAAAGCATTTGGATAGTTACATAGGTACAATGGGTATAGAGGGATATGTGCCAAATGCAGGCAATTGGATTAGCTTAGGAGCTTTTAAAAAAAAGGGCAGCAAGGACAAATTGAACCGAAGGGGCTGTTTTTATGTTGTAAACCTCTATGACTCTAAAACAGGGTGGGGAGGAAGGTGGTTTGTGGATAGAGAGAGAGAGAGAAGGGCTGTGAACAAAATATATTCCATGCCCTATCGACCTCTATGTATTTACTGCTTAGTATAACAGCAACAACAGCTGGACAGGACCTGTTTGTTTAAAACACTTTGAAAGTTTTTGCTGCATGGCAATGTGCAAAAACCTGCGGACATGGGCAGGGAACCAAACTGCGGTTTTCCAAATCTTTGCGGTATGTGCAGATTCCATCTTTAACTGCAATTGTGTGGTCACCTCTCCCTGACCTTTTCACCTTCCTTTCCTTGAATTAGAATCCTCTGTTCACTTCTTCATGAAACACACACATGTACACGCAAACACACTAAATACCCTTGTGGCTTCAGCGCAAGATGAGTTCAAAATAGTTTATACTGAACATCTTTAGCTCGTTGAACCAACAGAAGTCTTAATCGCCTTTGGAAGTGTCTTTTCATCTTGAACTTGATAGTTTTTCATTGGAAAATTTTGTTTTTGCATCTACAAAATTAAGGCAAAAATAATCTATAAATTGCTGCTGCTGCAATATGCAAAAATCAGGAATAGATGAGTAAATGTGATTTGAATTATTTCCTCGTGGAGCAGATGGGCCAAAGGGCCTTTTGAGTTTTTTTTCCCCTCTGGCTAGATGCCGAGCTCATGAACATAACTGTTTGTTTGAAATGGGTTAACACTCCATTAAAAGAGTGCTGTGAAAACCACCGCACAATCAGCACACGGAGGGTGGTACATCCACCACAACAAGATTACACAACACCTAAACGCAGCGGGTATTGAGTGCTCTGGAGTGAGCTGTCAACAAAACAACCTCTTCTCCAGAGAGCCCTACTTGAATCTGGATGTCAAGGTCAAGTTGAGGAGATGAGTTTGATGCTGAGGAGCTGGATTCATTCTCTTTCAAGCTGAGAAAATTTAAGGGGAGAGTTGGCACAGTCGCTCGAAGTTATGAGGGGCGTTAACAGAGTAAATAAAATAAAACTGCTTGCGCTACTTGGGAACCTGCTTGAGAGGATAGACATCTCTGAAGATAAAGGATAGTGCAGCCCTTCCTCAGCTCAGCACTGTGAATGTCAATGTAGATGTTGTGCTCAAGTCTCTGGAATGGGTCTTGAACCCTGACCTTGAGACTCAGCAGCGAGAGTTGTATGCACTCAACCAAGCTGACACTAGCAATATGAAATGAATGTGAACAACATTCATGTACCGATATCATAAACAACCACATCTAGGTTAATATCTTTTCCATGAACGATTCAAAATAAAACGTGCTTCATCGCACTTCCAGGATTAGGTGTTGGCTTTTTTCAAACATTGGGGTTTCCAGTTTAAATCTCCATCCTCCTCCACTACTACCACCACCTAGAGATTTTACACAAGTAATCCCTTTGAACACAGACCCACATTAAGTTTACTCCAGCCTAGCTTTTCAATAGAGCATCAGTATTGCCAGGAAGTCAGCAGTTTTGTGCAAATAATTGGCACCATACGCAAGAATTCCACAAGCCTGCAGTCCCACAGGGAGGAGAGTGGGGTAAACATACATGGACTCTGGGACAGAGTCTCACAGGGAGATTGGGGTAATATTCACGAACACTGGGACAAAGTCTCACAGGGAGATTCGTGTAAGGATTCACGGATTCTGGGGCAGAGTCTCACAGGGAGATTGGAGTAAACATTCACGGACACACTGGGAGAGAGTCTCACAGGGAGATCGGTGTAATTTGGACATTGGGGGAAGAGTCTCACAGAGACATTCATGTAAAGATTCACAGACTCTGGGACAGAATCTCACAGGGAGATTGTGGTAAACGTTCAGGGACACTGGGTCAAAGTCTCACAGGGAGATTTGTGTAAAGATTCATGGACTCTGGGGCAGAGTCTCACAGGAAGATTTGTGTAAACATTCACCGACACGGGACAAATGTCATAGGGAGGAGATTGGGGTAAAGATTCACGGACACTGGGATAGAGTCTCACAGGGAGATTGGGGTAAAAATTCACCGACACTGGGACAAAGTCTCACAGGGAGATTGAGGTGAAGATTCACGGACGCTGGGACAGAGTATCACAGGGAGACTGGGGTGAACATTCACTGACACTGGGACAGAGTTTCACAAGGAGATTGGGGTAATATAGACACTGGGGCAGAGTCTCACAGAGAGGCGAAACAATTGTGAAAACACACTGATGATGAGGGAGGGAGTCCACAGATAAGGTAACTGTGATGGTTATTGATGGTTTTTGTAGGAAAATATTACCCGATTATCACAATTAAAAGCATTCAAGAAGTTAAGTAGATCTTATTAACCCAGCTCACTTCTGCTCTGAAGAGTTGCCATGAAATAAACATTTCAGTAATAATATTCTGATCCGATTATACTTACACATTGCATCATTCTGAATTCTAAGTGGTCACAATATCAAAATACAGAAGGAGTAGGTTCGAACTGCAGTTGCACAGCCCTCTGAATGTACTCTACCATTCAATGGGATCATGGCTCATTTACATTAAATCCACTTGCTGACCCAATCCTCACACTCCTTGTTTCCCTTCGAGACCAGAAATCACTTGATCCCTCATTGAAAAGTTTCATCCTCTGCATTTATAGACCACTGGGGTAGATTCCAAAGATTCACAGCCCTCTGAGTGAAGAAATTTCTTTTTGTTTCAGTCCTAAATGACAGTCTCCTTATCCTGAGAATAAAATGTCTTAGCGTGCTAAACTCTCCAGCCAGAGGAAATTGCCTCTCAGCATCTACTCTGTTAAAATCTTTCAGAATTCTGCGCATTTTCATGTGATTAACTCTCCTTCATATAATGGTTGCTACAATTTACAGGCTTCTTACTCAAGCAGATCACTAATTATTTTTGACTCTGTGATTTTTATACTTATAAATATGATAAAACCATCAAACACTCTGGGGCATGTACTCAAGTATTGGTTCGATACAGAGTAAAGCTCCTTCTACACTGTTCCCATCAAACACTGCAAGAAGTCTGACAACACCAGGTTTAAGTCCAACTGATTTATTTGATTGTAAGCTCACAAGCTTTCGAGGTGTCATTCACCTGACGAAGGGCACAGCCTCGAAAGCTTGTTAGTTTACTCTCAAATAAATCAGTTGGACTTAAACCTGATGTTGTCAGACTTCTTATTGTGTTTACTCCAGTCCAACGCCAGCATCTCTACATCATGCCCATCAAAAACTCCCAGGCCAGGTACAGCACAGGGTTAGATACAGAGTAAAGCTCCCTCTACACTGTCCCCATCAAATACTCCCATGAGGTACAGCACAGGGTTATATAAGAGTAAAGCTCCCTCGACACTGTTCCCCCAGGACAGGTACAGCACGGGGTTAGATACAGAGTAAAGTCCCCTCCACATTGTCCCATCAAACACAAACACAGGACAACATGTGGCAGAACAGTTAGACTCACAGTGCCAGGGACCCAGGTTCAATTCTCGACTTGGTTTACTGTCTATGTGGAGTCTGCATATTCTCCTCATGTCTGTGTGGGTTTTCTCCAGAAGCTCCAGTTTCCTCTCACCAATCAAAAGATGTGCTGATTAGATGCATTGACCATGCTAAATTCTCCCTCAGTATAATCTAACAGGTAGTGGAATGTGGTGACTAGGGGATTTTCACAATAACTTCATTGCAGTGATAATGTAAGCCTACTTGTGACACTAATAAATAAATTTTAAAACTTCATGTTGTATCTTTTTTGGGAATGTTTGTTGGAGACAGTGTAGAGGGAGCTTTACTCTCTATCTAACCGCATGCTGTACCTGTCATGAGAGTGTTTGATAGAAGTAGTGTGGATGGTAATTTGCTCTATGTCTAACCCCGTGCTGTGATTGTCCTGGGAGTGTATGATGGGGACAGTGTGGAAGGAGCTTTACTCTGTATCTAACCCGATACTGTATCTGCCCTGGGAGTATTTGAAGTGACAGTGTGTAGGGAAATTTACTCTGTATCTAACCCCACGCTGGACCTGTCCTGGAATTTGATGGGGACAGTGTAGAAGGAGCTTTACTCTGTATCTAACCCCGTACTGTACCTGTCCTGGGAGTGTTTGATGGGGACAGTGTAGAGAGAGCTTTACTCTGTATCTAACCCCGTGCTGTACCTGTCCTGGGAGTGTTTGATGGGGAACAGTGTAGAGAGAGCTTTACTCTGTATCTAACCCCATGCTGTACCTGTCCTGGGAGTGTTTGATGGGACAGTGTGGAGGGAATTTTGCTCTGTACCTAACCCGGTGCTGTACCTGTCCTGAGAGTGTTTGATCAGATGGTATAGAGCACGGTTTTTCAAACTAGACTGGGGATTGTGAACCACACGGATGTTGAAATTTTGTCACTGGATATCATGTTTAAAAAAATACAAGATTTTCAAAATATGGTGGGACGTTCTGTGCCCTGTTCAAAACATCGCAAAATGTGTTAAAAACACTGGTGAGATCTTATGCTGTGTGGAGAAGTGGGATGTTCTGTTTACAGAATAGATAATTTAGAAGGCAGTGTGACAGTGAGGATCTCCAGACTCAAGACTGCATGAGGAGGAAACGTTTGGCCTTGTCTGATACAATTCATATTGTGTGCACTTTATGAATGGAAAACATAAGTTGCATTTTTATGTATAGAATAAATCTTATTTAGATTTTGACTGTAACCACAGGACTGTAGCTTGTCTGGTCAGTGGGCAGCCATTTTTTAAAAGTTGGTTGCAGGAATAAAATTTGAAAATCACTGCTCTACTGCACCAGAATCTTCTGCCCATTTCCATTGTAGCTGTACTATGCACTTAAATGAAAATAGAAATGAGTGCTGAAATAGAGAATTTTGATCTGTGGATCTAGGAGCTGGCTTCAAACTCAGATTCAACTGCACTCCCAAAGGCTGTTGCCATGCCACGTTGGGCCCAAGTCCATTCCACTTGCTCCCATCTGTGAGCAGGCAATCCAGTTTGCCCAAAGCCAGCTGAGCCAAAATGGGGAGATGCCCTTATGACAATAACCACTCACTGATGAGGCTGAGATCTAATTTCTGGTCAGCTTCCTAATAAAGTCGCGAGCTCATAAGAAATACAAACGGGAGTAGGCTATTTGGCCCATCAAGGATGCCTCTGCTATTCAATAAGATCGCAACTGATCTGGCTGTGGCCTTCAGTCTACTTTTCTGCTTGTCCTCCATGACCTTTGATTCCCTTGTTGATGAAAAATTTGATGACCCAGCCTCTGGTGTTTGCTCCAGTCTCCAGATCCCTATGGAAGAGCATTCCAAAGGCTAACGGCTCTCCTTATCTCTGTTTTAAGTGGGAGACCCTTATATTAAACTGTGCCTCCTAGTTCTAGACTCCTTCATAACAGAAACATCCTCTCAGCCTCTACTCTGTCAAGAACCCTCAGAATTTCAACAATCAATTCTCATTCTTCTAAACTCCAGGTTCAACCCACTTAATTTTAGAAACATAGAAATTAGAAGCAGCAGAAGGCTATTCGACCGTTCGTGCCTGCTCCACCATTCCTTCTGATCATGGCTGATCATTGAACTCAATATCCTGATCTTCCCTTCCCCACATATTCCTTGATCCCTTTAGCCCTAAGAGCTGTATCTAATTTCTTCTTGAAATCAGATGTTGCCATGTCTCATAAGACAAGGGTCAGCCTTGTGAACCTTCTCTGAATTGCTTCCAATGCTGGTATATCCTCTCTTTAGTAAGAAGACTAAAACTGCACATTGTCCTCCACAGAACAACATAGTACTTGTTTCTGTAAACTTTGCCCATACGCAGCCCAAGTAGCCGCTAGACTCAGTGTACGTAGAAAAACATGGAAAGTGCACAATGTAAACAAGGTAGATTGTAAAGTTCCCTTAGTTCTGCACCTGAGACTCTCACATCTCAGACTACATATGAGAGAGCTAATGATAAACATCTTTTCATGAGTGGCAGTGTTAGAATGTAACCGGTGACATTGGTATTGGATGTAACATGACCAACGGGAACAAAGTGTAAAGGTCAGCTGACCCAATAAATCATTGAACCAATTACAGAGTGATGTGATAGTCAGCTGACCAGCAGATTCACTACAAATAAGGAACAATGTAGAATTGTGGGGAGCTTGGAGTGGCCCAGGGTGAGGCCCCAAGTTCGGAGTAATGATGTTTCTTTATTAAACTCTTTCTTTGATTGAGAAGTTGGAGTTAAGTTTTGTTGTATTTTCATTAGCTGCATTTGAAGAGTTCCTTCTGAAGGAACAGGCAAGAGCACTTATTAAAATAAATGTATCACAGATGAAACAATAAAAGAAAACAAAATTTATGGTTAAAGCTTGACATGAAACTCTGACCTTCTCATCAGTATGGATGGTGAAGTTGGAACACAGGTAAGTTAAAGTTTATTTATTAGTCACAAGTAAGGCTCACATTAACACTGCAATGAAATTACTGTGAAATTCCCCTAGTCGCCACAGTTCGGATCAATGCACCTAACCGGCACGTCTTTCAGAATGCGGGAAGAAATCAGAGCATCCGGAGGAAACCTGCACAGACACGGGGAGAACGTGCAGACTCCACACAGACAAGTGACCCAAGCCAGGAATCAAACCCAAGTCCCTGTGATGCAGCAGTGTTAACCACTGTGCCACCATGCCGTCCCTAAAGATAAAAATTGTGTTATGGAAATCCAGGAGGGAACAGCATGGAGAGGAGAATACGGAGATAACAGCAAGTATGGAAAGGACTGAATGAAGTTGGGAAGGACAATGGGAAACAGATTAAATTCAAAGGAATATAAAGGAAGGAACACTAAATAGTGGGAAATGAGTCAAGGTCTTGGAATTCCATGTTCTGAAAATGTGTACAATTTAGCTTGGTCAGTCTGTATAATAAGAGCAGGAATGCTCACTACAATTGTAGGATCCAACAGCAACAAGACGGTTGAGGGGAACATTCAACATGTTAACTAATTCATCAACGGGGGTGGGGGCAATAATGTTTTGAAAGTCAACACATAGTTTTGGTTGCCCACATTTCCTTCCACATTTAATACTAAATAAAACATCAGACAGCTTTATTTTGGAAGTGATGTTTCCCACATTAAAAACCTGAATTTGGTTAAGTTCCATCTGGGTTTATATTTTTAGGTTCTGGAGCCCTCTTACCTATTCTAAAAGGAGCAGCACCAATTAATCCCAAAACAGGTAAACTAAGAGAGCAAAGGGATGCCAATGCAATCTCCTATAAAGAGCTATCTAATTATTCCCTCTCCCTCTGCTCTTTTTCAATCCTCTTTTGGGAGTTATTGAATTTCCTCCGATTGCAATACATTCCAGATCCTATCACAACCTGAAAGGTAATTCAGCTTTCTAATGAGTTACCAGAGGTGACAGGCAACTGGATATGGATCGAAAATAGATCGTGGGTCTTCCCAACAATGGACAGAGACATCCACCAGCCAGGAATGAAAACCGCTGCAACGAAGGACAGAGACCCCCCCCACTGGCTGGAACAGAGACCTCCAATGGGCCAAAACAGAGACCCCTGCTGGGCAAGGACAGAATCTCCACCGGGCAGGGGCAGAGACCTCCACCAGACAAGGGCAGAGATCCCACCGGGCGGGGGCGGAGACCCCCACCGGGCGGGGGCGGAGACCCCCACCGGGCGGGGGCGGAGACCCCTGCCAGGCAGGAAGAGAGACCTCCTGCCGGGCAGGGACAGAGACCTCCACTGGGCAAACATGCTGCAGAGATATGTGGGAAATCCAGCCCATTGTATCTGATTGGTTCAAATTATACATTTGTAAAGAAGCGGATGGCAATCTGCGCATAGGCTGGGGTTCACTGTGACTTTAAAATCTCCGCATAGCCTCACTGAGCCATCAGTCTTCATAACGGGAACAATGGGTGTGGCCCACTCACTTGGTGGGTGGTCAAAGGCACTATAAGAAAATTAACCACATGCCTGGTAACGGACTAACTAAGCTTGCAGCATTCAGTATTTTGCCAGCAGACTGAGCTACGCCAAACTCCTTCGAAAGTATCTTCCAAAACCATAACCACTACCGCCTAGCTGATGCATGGGAACAGCACAATCTGCAAGTTTCCCTCTAAGCCACACACCATCCTAACTTGGAACTATATTACTGTTCTGTCACTATTGCTGGGTTGAAATCATTCCCAATGTGTCTGGTGTACACTTACACCAGATGGACTGCAGTGGGTCAAGTCTCACTCGCATCTTCTCAAGGACAATTAGGAATGGATAATAAATGTTGGCCTTGCTGCTGTGATGCTCACATTCCATCAGTGCATAATGATGTTGCTCCACATTTAAGCCAAATCAGAAAGGGTAGCAAGATTAGGTGACATCTCTTTCAAATCTGGTAGAGGCGGGTAGATAAATGGCAGGTCAGGCATCCACTTCTAATAAAGCTGTCATTCAGAAGGATTTCAATGAACTTTATGCAAATCATACAAAGTTACTCCGGAGGTTCAATTACAAATACAAATCACTGATCATCTTTGTTGCACTGGGATTGGAGTATAAGAGTAAGGGAATCTTGCTTTAACTATAAAGGACTCTCACCTGATGAAGGGGCAGCACTTCAGAAGCTGGTGCTACCAAATAAACCTGTTGGGATTTTAACCTGGTGTTGTGAGACTACTTATTATAAAGGTCTCTGTTTAAACCACACTATTGGGCTGCACACAGTTTTGGTGGTCTTGCCAAAGGAATGACATACTTAGTACGTGCAAAGATTCACCAATTTGAATCTGGCATTGGAAAGCTGTTATGAGGAATAGAAAATGCCTAAAGTATTTGATGTTTGAAAAATGAGAAGTAATTGTATTGAAACATACAAATTTCTTCCAGGGTGTGACAGGGCGGAGAATAAAAGACAAGGGCTCCAGGATAAAGATTGGCCAGTTTGGGCTGAGATGAGGAGAAATTTCTTCGCTCAAGAATGTTGAGAGTCTTTGGATTTCTCTATCCCAGAGATGCTCCAACATTGAGTATATTCAAAAAAGAGATCATCAGATTTTTGAACGCTAAGGAATATGAGGGGAGTGCAGGAAGTAAAGCTGAGGGAAAAGATCTGCTGTAATTTTGTTCAGTTATGGAGCAGGCACATGGGGGTATTTGGCCTACTCCTTTACAGAACTGAGAGGCAGGATATGATCACCCTTTCTGGCCCCATACCACCTTGTTTGTGCAAATTTGGGAACACT
This sequence comes from Sphyrna mokarran, assembly GCA_024679065.1. Taxonomy (NCBI): domain Eukaryota; kingdom Metazoa; phylum Chordata; class Chondrichthyes; order Carcharhiniformes; family Carcharhinidae; genus Sphyrna; species Sphyrna mokarran. Next base: position 8,094,373 of record JAGIQG010000001.1, read on the forward strand.
GTTTGGATGGGGGAGGAGAACTTGACGCAGGGGTAAAGAGGTTATTTGTGAAAGGCGCGAGTCTCATTGAATGCTGAATGTTTCATAGATTCATGCCCTCAGAGGAGTTTCCGTATACACAAAATGCAAACATATTTCTGAAAGAACCCTTGACTGGGATCTGATAAAAAGAGTTTACAGCACCAAGGCTATTAAAATGCTGCAATCTCGGGAGATGGTATGATTACAGAAGGTAGATAAGGCTGAGTCATCACCGGCTGTACCATGACTCCTACACCTCTCGCCTTTGATTACTTGGTTAATGAGGAGGGTGGTGAATTGGGGAAGGAAGCAGGTCATCCAGCGGGCAACAAACACAGTTACGACATACCAGCTGTCTTATCTCTGACACAATTATGCACTCTCTCTTTCTTTTAAGCATGAAGGTGCAGTGGCCCATTTAAAGCTCTTAATAGAAGTGCTAGGAATTACCACACATTGTTTGAATGCCCGGATCATTTCCCTGGCAGGATCAGAGAGATATCAAATGTCCTTGTACCTGGTAGGGGTGATGGATAGGTGTTTATGGGACCTGCTTTATGCAAATTGGCTCACATGTTTCCCAACAGTCAAAAGTCCTTCACCAGCTGTGAATTTTTTTATGATTTATGAAGCAATAGGAAATATTGTAAAAATGTTCCCTTTTTCCTTCCTGGGCTGACTCTCGTTTAGTTCTTTCCAGTTCCACTGTCATGGATCTCATTCCCAAGATCCATTCGGGGCTATATCTCAGCAGGCCTGTGATGCACCTGGGAAGATACAGGTCCACGGGGTGGACTCACGTGGCTATGTTTGAAACACAGCTATCTCCGAGAGGCAGCAGTTATTTGGAAGCAGCCGTTAGCTGAGACAACATCTGCCAACAGCAACTTTTGTATTGCCCTTGATCCGTGTAGTTTGACTGGCCATTTCAGAGTGCATTTAGGAGTCTACCACAGCATTGTGGATCGGGAGTCACATGCAGGCCAGACCAGTAAAGATGGCGGAGATTCAGACATCAGTGAGCCCACTGATGACAGTTTTTGGAACACTGCCCCTTCACCAGATGAGTGTTCACCTGGTGAAGAGGCAGTGAGTGCTTTGAAAGCTGGTGCTACCAAATAAACCTGTTGGACTTTAACCTGGTGTTGTGAGACTACTTAATGTCCATGTCACTTGTTATTTTAACTCAGCACCTCACTCCCAAGCTATATGTCCAACATTGGCCTGCTGCAATGATCCAGTAAAGCCCAACACAAGCTGGAAGAGCAGCACCTGATCTTCCAGTTGGGTACGCTGCAGCTCTTGGGATTAAACATCAAATTCAGCAACTTTAGATTTTGATCTTTCTCCTTCATCATAAACCCCTTTTTTCTAATATTCCATACATGTAATGCCCCAATGCAAACTGCCCCACTCCACACCAGGCCAACCACCTTTTGTTCTTAAAGGTGCTCCTTTGTTACTACAGTTCCAGCACATTCTCTCTCCTTCAGTTCCGACACAGCATTAATGGACTAAGAACATTAACTCTGCTTCTCTCTCTCAGTAGATGGTGGCAGACCTGCTGAGTTTTAACGGCATCCTCAGTTCTTGTTTCAGACTCCAGCATCTGCAGTATTTTGCCGATTTTTTTTTTGTCCAGAAGGATGTATTGGCTTTGGAGGAAAAGAAGCTGCCAAGCTTAAAGAATTTAGTCACAAGGGTAGATTGCATAGACCTGTTTCTACCTTTACAATTAACGGGTGATCTACCTGAGGTGTCTAAAATATACAATGGGATTTGATGAGGTATGTAGACAGAAATCAGGTGCTCGGTAGGGGGAGACCAGAAGGGGACATATTCTTAGTATTAGAGCTAGGTCACAGAGGGGTGAAATCCAAAAATTGTTTTGAACACGAGTGTTTGTCAAACCCTCTCACGCAACCAAAAGAAGGTGGGTGCTAGGGGCAGGCTGAGATTTTCAAAACTATGATTGATTTGACTTTTGTTTGGGAAAGGTATCTGGAATAGGGGTAAATTAAGGTGGTCATGGTCTGTTTGAATACAGGATATGTCATGTGACCTCCCCTCCCTGTTCCTTTGCACAATGGATAGCATCGCTGCCTCATAATGCCAGAGGCCTGGATTCAATTCCCAGCTTGGGTCACTGTCTGTATGGAGTCTACATGAGTCTGTGTGCTTCCTAAAGGTGCTCTGGTTCCCTCCCGCAGTCTGAGAGACATGCTGGTTAGGAGCATTTGCCATGATAAATTCTCCTTTAGTGTACCCAAACAGGAGCCATTGTATGGCGACCGTGTGATTTTCACAGTAACTTCATTGCAGTGTTAATGTAAGACACTATTTGTAACACTAATAGACTTTAAAAACTTCATAGTCAGAGGACTGTGGCAGGCTGCGAGACCTAACAACATGCAGCTCACAGTTTTATCCCTGATTGGCTCTGAACTTCACTATTACTCAAGATTCTGATATAAAATAACGTGACTGCTGTAAATTATACCTGACAGTTCCAGCTGTTAAGCAGCATAGTCAGAGCAGAGTGCCTACGTGTACTTAAAGCAATCTGCATATCCAAAGATACTAATGTACAGTGGCACAGGGCAGCAAGATGGCACAGCAGTTAACAGTGAAAGGGACCTGGGTTTGATTCCCAGCTTGAGTAACTGCCTGTGCGGAGTCTGCACGTTTCCCCGTGTCTGCATGGGTTTCCTCCGGGTGCTCCAGTTTTCTCCCAAACTTTAAAGACACGGCATGCTGGTAATTGCCCCTTGGTGTCCCAAAATATTTACGGTTGGATGGATTATCAATTGTAAATGTGTGGAGTAATGGGAATAGAGTGGAGAACATAGAACATAGAACACTACAGCACAAACAGGCCCTTTGGCCCACAAGCTGAGCCGATCATATCAGTACCTACCAGGCCATAGAACTATCTGTAACTCCCAACCCCATTAAATCCCATGTACTCATCCAGAAGTCATTTAAAAGGCCCCAGCAAGTTCGCCTCTACCACCACTGATGGCAGCCGACTCCATTCACTCACCACCCTCTGAGTGAAAAACTTACCTCTAACATCTCCTCTGTACTTGCCCCCCAGCACCTTAAACCTGTGTCCTCTCGTAGCAACCATTTCAGCCCTGGGAAGTAGCCTCCGAGAATCCACTCTATCTATTCCTCTCAACATCTTATAAACTCTTATCAGGTCACCTCTCAACCTTCGTCTCTCCAGGGAGAAGGGAACCAGCTCTCTCAACCTATCTTCATAAGGCATGCCTCCCAATCCAGGCAACATCCTTGTAAATCTCCTCTGCACTCTCTCAATAGCTTCCACATTCTTCCTATAGTGAGGCGATCAGAACTGCACACAGTACTCCAAGTGGGGTCTGACAAGAGTCTTATAAATTTGCAGCATTACCTCCTGACTCCTAAACTCAATTCCTCTATTAATGAAGGCCAGTACACCATATAGCTTCTTGACCACATCCTCCACTTGCGGGGCAGATTTAAGAGTCCTATGCACCCGGACCCTAAGATCTTTCTGAGAAGAGGGCCTGGGAAAGATATTCTATCAGAGTGTCAGTCCCTACTGATGGCCTCCTCCTGCACTGTTGGGACTCTATAATCTTATTTCAACTCAGAGTTTCCTGGGTTTCATGTCTCTCCTTTTCCAGAGGTGATGTTACACTGAGGTGGGCTGCTATGTTCTTTTACATTGCAATGGTAATAACACTACAAAAGTATTACTATGAAATGCTTCACGATGTCCTGTAGCCATGAAAGGTGCTGCGCTCCCCCGCCCCCCAACAAGAATCTGTCCTGGGACCTCAACTATTCACCACATTTATCTTATTGTTGACTCGTTGACATACAATATGCAAAAACCTTCAAAACTGTTCTGAACTGGCAAATTCTTTCTGCTATCTAATTCACCAAATTTAACAATCCCAGCGAGTTTTCGAATAAAATTTGACAAAACCTGCACTGGGAAGATTAATTTAACATGACATTAAAAATCAGCCTGCACAGACAGCCTGGGGCTGACAAATTAGCCGGGTGCTTGAAACGATCTTGCAAGTTGAGATACTACTTGCCTGAACTTAATAACACAGAAGACAAAAACAATTTCGGGAAATATTTTCAGGTATTTGTCAGAAACATATGCACTTTAGAGTCAGGAAATGACCGGTAGGCATAAAAAATCCATCCACATTATCCAGAGATCAATCCCAACGATTCACCTTCTCACCCCTTTCCTCAACATCACCGTACCTCCAATACTCTCCTCAGCAAATCACTCAACAACTCCAAACCATATCCCCCATTCCCTCTTCACCATATCACACACTCCCGCCTCATGATATTCTTCAATCACTGACTATACACTCCACTCCCTCCTCACCATCTCCTCCATTCCCTCCTCACATCAATCAATGTTAACCATATCCCTCAATCCCTCGCCCACATCTCATATCCCTCAATCCCTCACCCACATCTCATTATATCCCTCAATCCCTCGCCCACATCTCATATTCCTCAATCCCCCGACCATAGCCTTTACCCCTCTTCATGATATTCTTCAAGATGTCAAACTTATTCAACACTTCCTCTTCACCATATCCAGCACTCCCTCCTCATGATATTCCTCAACTGCACCATATCACACGTTCTTTCCTCATGATAATCCTTTATTCCTAACCATATCTCTTGCATCAATCAATTTGAATCATATGCTCATCCACTCATCACTGGTCAACTCACCCTCCTCCCTATATCCCACACTCTTGATTCCCCATATCCCGCACTCTCTAGTCCTTATATCCCGCACTCGCTAGTTCCCATATTCCGCACTCTCTAGTCCCCATACCCTGGACTCTTGATTCCTCATATCCCTCACTCTCGATTCCTCTTATCCCACACTCTCGATTCCCCATATCTTGCACTCTTGATTCCCCATATCCTGCACTCATGATCCCCCCAAATCCCACACTCGATTCTCCATATCTTTCACTCAATTCCCATATCCCTCTCTTGATTCTCCATATCCCTCACTCGTGATTCCCCATATCTCTCATTTTTTACTTCCTATATGGATTAGTAAATTTGCGGATGACACCAAAGTCGGTGGAGTGGTAGATAGTGGAGAGGGGTGTTATAGTTTGCAGAGAGACTTGGACAAGTTGCAGAGCTGGGCCGAGAGGTGGCAAATGGAGTTTAATGTGGAAAAGTGTGAGGTAATTCACTTTGGCAGGAATAACAAATGTGTAGAGTATAGGGCTAATGGTAGGACTCTTAATAGTGTTGATGAACAGAGGGATCTTGGTGTATATGTGCATAGATCCCTGAAAGTTGGCAATCAAGTCGATAAGGTTGTTAAGAAGGCATACGGAGTCTTAGCTTTTATTGGTAGGGGGATTGAATTTCGGAGCCGCAACGTCATGTTGCAACTGTACAAAACTCTAGTGCGGCCGCACTTGGAGTATTGTGTGCAGTTCTGGTCCCCGCATTATAAGAAAGATGTGGAGGCATTGGAGAGGGTACAGAGGAGGTTTACCAGGATGTTGCCTGGTATGGAGGGGAGGTCTTATGAAGAGAGGCTGAGGGATTTGAGGTTGTTTTCGTTAGAAAGAAGGCAGTTAAGAGGAGACCTTATTGAAACATATAAGATGATTAGAGGTTTAGACAGGGTGGACAGTGATAGCCTTTTTCCTAGGATGGAGAAAGCTAGCACGAGGGAAAATGATGGATGTCATTATAGGACGGATGTCAGAGGTAGGTTCTTTACCCAGAGGGTGGTAAGGGTATGGAATGCCCTGCCTGCTGCAGTTTTAGATGCGCCAAGTTTGGGGGCGTTTAAGAGGCTAGTGGATAAGTTTATGGATGAAGAGGGAATGGTTTAGCTTAGAAGGTCATTGCTTTTTCTTAATTGGTCGGCGCAACATTGAAGGCCGAACGGCCTGTTCTGCGCTGTAATGTTCTATGTTCTATATCCCTCACTCTCAATTCCCCATATCCCGCACTCTCTTCTGACCAATCCTCTCAATCCTTTCCCATCATATCCTTTGCTAGGAATAAGTTGAATTGCCTCTTGATCTCTTTTTCTGTTCTATTGGCATGACCTCCCTCTCACCCTAACTGTCAACATACCAACCGACTCAAGAACAGCATTTCCCTGCTGCCATCAGACTTCTGAATGGGTCTACCTTATGTTAAGGTGATCCTTCTCTACATCCTAGCTATAACTGTAACACTACGTTGTGCACCCTCTCCTTTCCTTCTCCCCTCCGTTTTCTGTGAATGGTATGTTTTGTCTATATAGCGAGCAAGAAACAATAGTTTTCACTGCATATAAACACTCATGAAAATAACAAATCAAATCAAGAAAAAGGATTCCAATTCAAAGTCTTCTCTTTGCAAAAGAAGACTGCCTAACTTCCTTCACATTTCTCAGAACAGCTTCTTATCTAACCTGTACCCAGCTTACTTCAACTAAAAAAAACATTGTATTCTCTCTGCGTCATCAGATTGGAGATTGCAAGCTGAACAAATGGTTCATACAAATAGTGTTTTTCTTAATATCCCAGAACTTGTTTTTTTGTCCTTTATCCTTTGGATCTCAATTTAGTCTGAGGTGTAGATCCACAGCTGCTGGCCACCCACCAGCATGCGGGTGTCATTCAATTCCCATTTTAAAGTCATCCACACAATCTACCGATTATAAATTATGTCCACATTCATACATGTGAACCTGAAACATGGTAATTGCACTGTGAGGGCACTAAAGCATCCACAGAGATGTTTAAGGGCCGGCTATAATTTGAGTTTCAAAGATTTACATAGGCAGTGTGCATAATAAATGTGGGCAAAACTTACCATTAGAAAATTGAGAAATCTGTATTTAATGAATGAGGTGGGGGGAGGCGGTAAGCCAATCAGTGCTAGTTAGAACAATGGGGAAACAATGGAGAACATGCCCCTGGCTACATCAATGGGGACAAAGTAGAAATGGTCAAGAGCTTCAGGTTTTTAAGGTATCCAGATCACCAACAACTGTCTTGGTCCTGCCATGCCTATACTACTTTCTCAGAAGACAAAGGAAACTTGGCATGTCCACTACAAGTCTCACCAACTTTTACAGATACACCATGGAAAGCATTCTTTCTGGTTGTATCACATTTGGTATGGCTCTTGCTCTGCCCAAGACCACGAGAAACTACAAAGGATTTTGAATGTAGCCCAATCCAGCATGCAAACCAGCTTCCCATCAATTGACTCTGTCTACACTTCCTCTGCCTCGGGAAAAGCAGCCAGCATAATTAAGGACCCTGCACATCCTGGACATTCTCTCTTCCACCTTTTTCCGTTGGGAAATAGATACAAAAGTCTGAGGTACCAGCTGACTCAAGAAAAGCTTCTTCCTTGCTGCCATCAGACTTTTGAATGGACCTACCTTGCACTAAGTTGATCCTTCTCTATACCTAGCTGTGACTGTAACACCACATTCTGCACCCTGTCCTTTCCTTCTCTGTGAACGGTATGCTTTGTTTATGTAGCGAGCAAGAAACAATACTTTCCACTATATGTTAATACATATGACAATAATAAATCAAATTAAATAAAAAAAGAGTTCTTGTATTGCTAGCGTGATGGTTGAGGATTGCACAGTGACGGCATGGGTGGGGGGGTGGATTGAAGAAACAGGACTGTGGGATGTGGACGGTGGGGAGTTGTGATTTGAAGGATTTTACACATGCACTAATATTGAGGCTGGATTAGGAAGTACAATTTGGTGTGGGAGCGAGTCGCCTTCTTGTGAGCTATCCCAACATAAGCCCCTTTTCTGATCTTTCTTTTCACCTCATGTGTAACTGTAACACTATATCCTGCATCCTCTCCCTTCCTTCTCCCCTACGTATTCTCCTAATGGTGCGTTTCGTCTGTATAGTGTGCAAGAAACAATACTTTTCACTGTATACCAAATGTATATGACAATAATAAATCAAATCAAAAGCTCTTAGTCCTTAGACATGAGAAGATGGTAAAAGGTCTTCCTTGCAGTATGGTGGGGTGGGGATATCTGGGGTTAGGGATACTTCAAATTCCTCACTGGATACTTTTTCCTTTTCTTCTTTTTTTCTGCTGTTGTTTTCTTCAATGAACCTGCCCGACATTGATTCTCTCTCATTTTGAGCTCACAAATGAAATTCCTGTTGAGCTTTTCAGTTCCACGGGCAGGCAGCAGTAACGTCAGGAGGACTGGCTTTATTCATCAATCCAGCCTAATTTGACAGGTTAAAGGTGAGAGTGAGTCTTTTTTGTGCAACGGACGTCCCATTACCCAGGCGAGTGAGTGACACCAGATCACATGCTTGACAATTGCAGGGTGTCTGCAGTCACAGCGGGTCAGGATTGCTGCTTGCCCTCTAACCAAAAGCCCAGTGCCTGCTCACACACTGAAATTCAGTATTGCTTCACTGCTTTCAAGAGCTTTTTTTTGCCTCTCTCTTTTTCAGTCTCCCCATCTATGTCTTTCTCCCTTACTGTCTAAATGTGTTTCTCTGCCTTTATGTGCAATGCTCTCTCTGTCTACCTGTGTGTGTGTGTGTGTGTGTGTGTGTGTGTGTGTGTGTGTGAATTTCTTTTTACTTGTTTATAAGATTCTCACTCTACATTTCATTTTGTTTTCTCCCCTTTTCATTGGCTCTCTCTCCCCCTTTCGTTCTCGCTCTCTTCTTTCGTTCTCACTCTCTCCCCCTTTTATTCTCACTCTCTCCCCCTTTCGTTCTCGCTCTCTTTTCCTTTCATTCTCACTCTCTCCCCCTTTCGTTCTCGCTCTCTTCTCCTTTTGTTCTCACTCTCTCCCCCTTTCATTCTCTCTCTCTCCTTTTTGTTCTCACTCTCTCCCCCTTTCATTCTCTCTCCCTCCCTTTTGTTCTCACTCTCTCCCCCTTTCATTCTCTCTCCCTCCCTTTTGTTCTCATGCTCTCCCTCTTTCATTTGCACTCTTCCCCTCTTTCCTTTCCACTCTCTTCCCCTTTCGCTCTCACTCTTCCCCTTTTGTTCCATCACTTTCCCCTTTTCATTCTCATTCTTCCACTCTTTCATTCTCACTCTATCCCCCTATCATTCTCACTTTCTGCTCTTTTTCGAAATTGAGAACATTTGAAACTACCACACGAATAAAACGAAATGTTGGAAATACCCACAGCTCAATCAGAGCCTATCAAGGAGTGATTAATATTCAACAGGAAATGTGCGACTGATTTTAGAATTGGTTCAGGAACCAGATAATGGTTCAGGTTGGAAATAAAGATGCTAAAGAAAGGAGCAAGTTTTACAATTAAATATTCTTCATAAAGTCTATGTGGAACAGAAAGTGCTGCACAGGATTATATTTGAACTGTCATTGCTACGTTATGTAGGAAAACACAGCAGGCATGTTGAACACAGGAGAATTATATAAACAATGAGATGTTGGGCTGGTTTAGAGGTTCGGGATATGTTGAGCAAGTGGGAATTATGTTTTCCAGCATGTTTTGCAAGTTCCCTGTGCCATGAGATCTTCAACAGCTACCAGAGGCAGGACTTCAGTGCCTAATATCCCAGTCTGAGGTTCCACAGCTCTGACAGTGCAATGCTCCCTCATTAAATTAAAATGCACAAATGCCTTATGCAGTTGGATGGGTAGTCACCTTCTGTATCCAAGTGCTGTGTCTTTTGATTGAGAAAACCCCAGACCCAGTCTCTCAGCAGGCAGCAGGTGGGAAAGTTTTAATTTATTAGTGTTTCAATTTATTAAAGTTTTTATTTATTACTGTCACAAGTAAGGTTCATTGACACTGCAGTGAAGTTACTGTGAAAATCCCCTAATCGCCACAGTCCTGTTCGGGTATCCCATCTGGGGCAGTTACTTTCCATTGGTTGACTTTTGAGAAGGCTGCTCTGAAATATACTGACTTCGGATACAGGTTCGTCCGAGGCTTCTCAGATGGAGGGCTTGCTCTTGCTGACCTTTTGGACTAGTTGGATCAAAGGCCTGTTTCCGTGTTGTATTGCTTAATGACTCCAAGGCTGGAAACTTACCACCATTCACGCTGGTGAGATTTCCCCACCTTTCTGCAGCGAACGGAGATTTGGCTGGCCACCAAATTTCCCGACCTCGTTGCAGTAGGAGTGTAGCGTGAAGGGGCAGTAAGATCATGCCCAATGACACTGTGACCATAAGCAGTGCAGTGAAGCAGGATAATTTCACCTGCGATGCCAAAAAACAAAACTGGGCACTGCCTCATGCCTCCAATTCCAAATACACTGAACCCTCACTTTCAGCCTGTGGTGATTCTGGGATGTAGCCTCGCCCCTCAAAGCACCGCAAAAACCTCCGGTGTTTTTTCTCTTAAGACCCGCTCTCAGGATCAAGTGTGAAAGTACCTTTCATTTAATTCATTCTTGGGATATGGGTGCTGCTAAAAGACCAACATTTATTTCCCATCCCCAGTTTTATCACAATCGATGATAGTTTGATGGTTACCATTACCGAAACTACTTTTCAATTTCAGATTTCATTTTATTAATTGAATTTATTAACTAAATACAAATTCCACTAAGTGCTGTGATGGGATTGAATCTGTGTCCCAATTTTTACAGGTGCACCATAGAAAGCATTCTTTCTGGTTCTATCACAATTTGGTATGACCCCTGCTCTAACTGAGACTGCAAGGAACTATAAAGGATCGTGAATGTAGCCCAATCCATCACACAAACCAGTCTCCCATCCACTAACTCTGTCTACACTTCACGCTGCCTCAGCAAAGCAGCCAGCATAACCAATGACCCCACACAGGGGCGAACATTTTTGGACATTCTCTCTTCCACCTTCTTCCATCGGGAAAAGGATACAAAAGTCTGAAGTCACATACCAACTGACTCAAGAACAGCTTCTTCCCTGCTGCCATCAGAATGGGCCTATCATTTGTTAAGCTCTGACTGTAACATTATATTCTGCACTGTCTCTTTTACCCTATGCACTCTAAAAATGGGATGCTTTATCTGTATTTACCAGGATGTTGCCTGGTATGGAGGGAAGGTCTTATGAGGAGAGGCTGAGGGATTTGAGGTTGTTTTCATTAGAAAGAAGGCGGCTAAGAGGAGACCTTATTGAGGCATATAAAATGATCAGAGGATTAGATAGTGTGGACAGTGATAGCCTTTTTCCTAGGATGGAGAAAGCTAGAACGGAGGGACATAGCTTTAAATGAAGGGGTGGTAGTTATAGGACGGATATCAGAAGTAGGTTCTTTATCCAGAGGGTGGTAAGGGTATGGAATGCCCTGCCTGCTGCAGTTGTAGATGCGCCAAGTTTGGGGGCGTTTAAGTGGTCAGTGGATAGGTTTATGGATGAAAAGGGAATAGAACATAGAACATAGAACATTACAGCGCAGAACAGGCCGTTCGGCCCTCGATGTTGCGCCGACTAATTAGGAAAAAGCAATGACCCTCTAACCTAAACCATTCCCATTTCGTCCATAAACTTATCTACTAACCTCTTAAACGCCACCAAACATGGCGCATCTAAAACTGCCGCAGGCAGGGCATTCCATACCCTTACCACCCTCTGGGTAAAGAACCTACCTCTGACATCCGTCCTATAACTACCACCCCTTAATTTAAAGCTATGTCCCCTCGTGCTAGCTTTCTCCATCCTAGGAAAAAGGCTATCACTGTCCACCCTATCTAAACCTCTAATCATCTTATATGTTTCAATAAGGTCTCCTCTTAGCCGTCTTCTTTCTAACGAAAACAACCTCAAATCCCTCAGCCTCTATTCATAAGGCCTGCCTTCCATATCAGGCAACATCCTGGTAAACCTCCTCTGTACCCTCTCCAATGCCTCCACATCTTTCTTATAATGCGGGGACCAGGACTGTACACAATACTCCAAGTGCGGCCGCACTAGAGTTTTGTACAGTTGCAACATGACGTTGCAGCTCCGAAATTCAATCCCACTACCAATAAAAGCTAAGACTCCATATGCCTTCTGAACAACCTTATTGACTTGATTACCGACTTTCAAGGGTCTATGCACACATACACCAAGATCCCTCTGTTCTTCAACACTATTAAGAGTCCCACCATTAGCCCTATACTCTACACATTCGTTATTCCTGCCAGAGTGAATTACCTCACACTTTTCCGCATTAAACTCCATTTGCCACCTCTCGGCCCAGCTCTGCAACTTGTCCAAGTCTCTCTGCAAACTATAACACCCCTCTTCACTATCTACCACTCCTCTGACTTTGGTGTCATCCCCAAATTTATTAATCCATCCTTCAATGCCCTCATCCAGATCATTTATAAAAATTACAAACAGCAGGGGCCCCAAAACAGATCCCTGAGGTACATCACTTGTAACCAAACTCCACGATGAACCAACCACCACCCTCTGTCTTCTATCAGCTAGCCAATTCCTAATCCAATTAGCTAAATCACCCTCAATCCCATATATCTGCATTTTCTGCAGAAGCCTTCCATGGGGCACCTTATCGAACACCTTACAAAAGTCCAAATATACCACATCAACTGCCTTACCCCCATCCACCTCTTTGGTCACTTTCTCAAAAAACTCAATAAGGTTAGTAAGGCACGACCTACCCTTCACAAAACCATACTGACTATCCCCAATCAATTCATTTCTCTCTAAATAACTATAAATCCTATCCCTAATAATTCTCTCCAATACTTTGCACACAACAGAAGTAAGACTTACCAGCCTATAATTCCCCGGAAAGTCTCTATTCCCCTTCTTGAACAATGGGACCACATTCGCTATCCTCCAGTCTTCCGGCACTATACCCGTAACCAACGGAGACCTGAAGATCTGCAATCGCCTCTCTCACCTCCCAGAGAATCCTAGGGTAAATCCAGTCCAGCCCAGGGGATTTATCTAACTTCAAACCCTCAAGAATATCTAGCATATCCTCCTTATCTACTTCAATACTTTCCAGGTTGCAACCCTGTATCCCAGTGTTCTCCACAACTACATTTACATCTCCCTGCGTGAATGCCGAAGAGAAATATTTGTTCAGTGCCTCTCCAATCTCTCCAGGCTCCACGAACCCCATGGTTCGCTCTGCCCGAGACCGCAATAAATGTCTCTGACTGGCCCTAATCTTGCCCTAACCAATCTTCTATTCTTAACATATCTAAAGAAAGCTTCAGGATTCTCCTTGATCCTATCAGCCAAAGTCTTCTCGTGTCCCCTTTTAGCTCTTCTAAACTCACTCTTTAGCTCCCTCCTGGCTAATCTATAGCTATCCAGTGCACTAACTGAGCCTTCAAGCCTCATCCTGACATAAGCCTCCTTTTTCCTTTTAACCAGCGAATTAACTTTTTTAGTACACCATGGTTCCCTTACTCGACCATTTCCTCCTTGCCTGACAGGGACATACTTATCAAGGACTCGCAGTAGCTGCTCCTTGAATAAGCTCCACATTTCAGATGTTCCCAGTCCCTGTAGTTTCCTAGTCCAACCTATGCACCCTAATTCCCTCCTTATGGCCTCATAATTACCATTCCCCCAGCTATAACTACTGCCCCCAGCTTCATGCCTATCCCTATCCATCACTAAGGTGAACGTAACCGAATTGTGGTCACTATCACCAAAATGTTCACCAACTTCCAAGTCTAACACCTGGTCTGGCTCATTGCCCAGCACCAAATCCAATGTAGCCTCACCTCTAGTTGGCCTATCTACATACTGAGTCAAAAAACCTTCCTGCACACTTTGTACAAAAACTGACCCCTCTAACGAGCTAGAGCTATAGCTATTCCAATCAATATTAGTAAAGTTAAAAGTCCCCCATAACAATTACCCTATTCCTGGACAGGAGTGAAAGTATCAACTTTGCAATCCAAATGGTTTAGGTTAGAAGGTCATTGCTTTTTCTTAATTGGTCAGTGCAACATCGAGGGCCGAAAGGCCTGTCCTGCGCTGTAATGTTCTATGTTCTATGTATAATGTAAGAAACAATATTTCTCACTGTATTCCAATACAGCCAACAGTAATAAATCAAATAAAAATCAGAACATTAGCTTAGGCTTCTGGATTGCTAGTCCAATGACATTACCACTAACCATTGTGTCCCGAACTGAAATTATAGAGTCTTTCCCCCAACTGCCATTATTCCTACCCAACTTTACAGGTGACTGTATCAAATAGCAGCACTTACTTTGATGAGGACAGCTAACAGAATGTTGAGAAAACTGGTTACAAACAGGGTGGGGATGTGGGTGGGCGGCTAAGGACAGTGTTTCACTGGGATTAGTGCTGGGGCCACTGTTGTTCATCATTAGTATAAATCATTTTGCAGTCAGGAAACAAAAGTATAATTTCAAAATCTGCAGGCGACATCAAATTGGGGGGTATAGTGCCAAGTAATATTGCGACAAAGTACAGAACGGCATGAGTAAATCTGAAAAATAAGCATTCAGTTAGCAATATAGTTAAGTGTGACATGGTGCATTTTGATAGCATGAATAAGAATTTCTGCTGTAGCTCTTCTAAAATCAATGTACCCTTCTTGAGGCACAATGCCGGAAGAAAGCAATTACTTCAGCTAAGTACTGATCAAAGTTCTGTACAACTAAAGCATCAGTTCCACCCTTTGAGATAAAGGCCATCATCCACTAGGTCTCTTTCATTTCCTTTGTACTCACGCACTAGGTTTTAATGATTTGTATACCTCATACACAAGTCCTCCATCAAAAACAGGAATTCAGGGTCTATCTTAACTGGACCCAAAGCAGACAGCCTCAAACTTTAAGCAGTTTACCATTTTTTTTTGAAAAGGTGGTGCAAGCTGAAGGTATCCTTGCAGTAAAACAGCAAGGTACCCTGGGCATAGTTCTCTCCTGTAATACAAGACTATCAGGGTGAAGATGGCCAGGCTGCATTGTTGTGTTGCTGAAAGATATCAAGGTGTTGCAGTATGCAGAGTTAATGGGCAAAATAGCTAAATCATCACGGATAAAATAAATATTTTTACAAAGCAGCACAGGACCCACATAAAGAAGTAAGCTTGCGTGATTGCTATGCATGCATTTTGGTCTATTTATGTCCATGTATGCTTGCTTACATATGCATGTCTGTAAAATGCATGCATGTCTAAAGGGATTGTGTAGTCCCTGAGGGGTAAAGGCAAGAGTGACATGTCCATTATGTGATGTTTTGGTGCCTAGGCTACCTTTACAACCAGTGGAATTAGGAGCTCATTAATCAGCCTGTCAGTGCTGGCTGGAGATGGAGATGCTGATGAGCAGGCTTTTCACCACATGATGTGTAGCACGGCACGTTGAGTTAGTGCGACTGCTTGACAAGGTTCGCCTTCAAACTCAGGTCTTCCACAAAGACAGCCAAGGTTACAGGCACCACAACAAAGAGCTTGAGGAAGATGGAAGCCTCGAGAAAACATTTTTTAAAACATTTTTTTGTAGATATATGTCATCTCAATTTTCTTCCTGTTCTCAGTTCTCACTAGACTCCTTCTCAAAGGGACTGGGCTTGGACATACGAATGCTAATGTAAATTTATTTAATCATGGACAAGAGGAAGGAGGGCAGTTGAATCCTTGCCCAATGCTGACTTTTTTGGCACTCACTGAATTGTGATCAGAAATATAAACCATTTTCTCCCCAGCAGAAACAGTGCATTTACCTCTCCAAATCAGGTAGCAATTACATCTCTCCTTGTAGCTCAGTGTGCCTGGGTCATACTGCCCAAAGAACCAGTATCTGACTGCAGCTGAGGACTTCAACAGGACTGGGGTAGCACAGTGGTTAGCACTGCTGTCTCACAGCACTAGGGAGCCCATTCAGTTCCTGGCTTGGGTCACAGTCTGTACCGAGTCTGCATGTTCTCTTCCTATCTGCATGGATTTCCCCGGGGTGTTCTGATTTCCTCCCACAGTCCGAAAGATGTGTTGGTTAGGCGCATTGGCGGTGCTAAATTCTCCCTCGGTGAACCCAAACAGGCGCCAGAGCATTTTAACAGTAATTTCATAGCAGTGTTAATGTAAGCCTATTTGTGACACTAATAAATAGACTAAGATGTGCCTCAACTGACCTCAGCATGTTTATGCCCAGTCTCAGTTACAGCCATGACTAGATGTTCTTGTTTATCGAACCTTGCATTGCTGAGAGTGCAAACATTGAACCGTGAGGCTGATAAGCTACTGTTCAGAGTTAACTCATTTCTGCTGTGTCGGCAGGATTACCACAAGTCTTGGTCTCATCATTGCAGGACTACAGAAGAGTATAAATGTCAGCTAAGTTATCCCATTCCTATCAGTATCCTCCTGCACATTATGGGTAACACTGGCAGGTCAGCATTTGTTACCTGCCCCTAGTTGCCCTCAAGGAAGTGGTGCTGGGCTTCCTTCCTGAACGGCAGCAATCCATGGGGTGACGATGCTAAACATTTGTAAGTCATTGGAGTATTGCATCCAACTCTGGGCAATGGACTTTCAGAACAATGTCAAGGCCTTGGAAAATGTGCAGAGGATATTTATAAGGATAATTCCAGGGACGAGGGACCTTAGTAATGTGGAGACTGTTCTCCCTCAGGGTGGAGAAGTTTAACAAGGTTTAATATCTTCAAGATGATAAAGGGTTTTTTGACAGAACAAATAAGACAAAGCTGTTTCTGATAGCAGAAGGCAACATTTCAGATCATTTTTAAAATTAGGGGAGTTGAGTCGATGAGAAATCATCTAATTCAGTGAGTTGTTAAGATCAGGAGTGCGATGGTGAAAATTAATTCAACAGCGACTTTCAAAAGGGAATTTGATAAATACTTAAAGACAAAATAATATGAAGGGCTATGGGGGGAGAGCAGAAGAGTGGGACCTCTGGGATAACTCTTTGCAAGTCGCTTTCCATGGTATCTGCCTGTGTCCCTATGTATGTACATGTGAAAATATTTCCCTGAGGGAACTCTGGTCGCTTATTCCCTGTGTTAAGCGACCTGATTAAAAGCTTCTCCAAGGAAGCTCGTGAGGGTGTCCTAACCCTGGGGATGCGCTACGATTGTGCTCGACAAAATATTCCCTGAAAAATATGCAAACAAGAATCAGCAGCTAAATGCATGAAACGGGATTAGACACAGGCCGTGGCGCTAATGAGTGAGTGCAACACCAACCACCCTTCCCACTCTCACACCACCCCTCCCCCTCCTTTACTCCCCCTCACTCCACTGCCACCCGCAAAGTAAAACAGAGTGAAGTAATGGGTTCAGAACATCAGTCAGCGGTGACTGCTACATTCACAGATCCTGACAAACCCCCATCTATCTTCTAACTGAAAAGATGACAGGATAAGAATCTCCTTTTTATTTTCGTGGCACACCCACTGCTGTCCCAGGAGATTGCCGGATTGAGTTGCTCTTTTCAATTGCAAGCACAGCGGAATTATCAAGAAAACTGTATAGGTACCTGCTGCAGTGACATCACAGGCAATAAGAGTCCTAGAGGTGGACAAGGCTGACAGTAAATCGTCATTATAAGGCAGCATTCTATTAGCCAGCTTGGAAAGAATGGTTTAGCAGTGGTCATGACAGAATGCTAATTCTTCCTTCCTTTAACTCGCTCTCTGGACATTATCTCTCCGAACAATACGTCTGCCAAGCAGGTGGTCCCTGCACACTGCTCCCTGTATACCAAACACCTGCTTTGTGTCACCCCTCTCCGACAGTCGCTCCAGTGCTTCACTGTGGGACTGCATAGCCAAGGATGTGACAGCTAGCTCTTCCAGGCTCAGAAATTTTGGGGAGGGGGTGGGGGTGGGGTTGGGGGGTGTGGGGAGGCCGAGGCAGTCTGGCTGGCCAGGCCTCAGGCTTTTCTCGAAGGCCAGGAAGCCAACAAAAAAAGGACGAACAACAGCAGCGGCCAAGGGCCCCGGCCGTGGAGTTGATAGCGGTGGGAAGGTGGTGGGGAGGTGGGGGTGGGGGGAGAGTGGGGGTGCGAGGACGAGCGTCTATCGCATCCTGCAGGCACTGCGGTCTTCAGTCACACATTTAAAACAAAGGCTTACTTGTCTCAAGTCGATGAAGGCCAACTGCAGCGTGTCCCCTTGGAACCCAGGCACCGGTCCGGATCTGGCAAAGTCTGTGGGAAAGAAAAGAGGATAAAAACATCTCTAAACAACCATGGACAGGGAGATTGGCAGACGGATGACAGCACAGACAGTGAGGCCAAGCTAGAGGAGGACCATTCTTCTAAGGAATCATGTCTTCCTCCCCTACACCTTTGTTCACCCGTCAAAAATTCTGTCATCAAACCACCATTAATTCCAAGCCTTGACAGCTAGGAACTGTACTAATCGACCTAAAATTTATTCCCATGGGCTGTTTTAGCTTCATAGTTTTTCTTTTCCCTTCTTTCTCGAACGAACAAACAGCTTGCGAATAGTTTCTCGACACAATAAAATCTACAGCTGGTGAAATCCTTTCAATTCTGTTAAACTGATTTGATTTTCTATCCCGCATGGCCCACACTGTGGGATCTTTTAAATTACACGCTTGTCACCTGATTTTATTAATGCTAATAAGAGAACATTAAAAGCTCCGATCTCCCCCTCGCCATCAACCGCCACCCCACAACCCCTCCCTGTTTACAACTTGTTTTCAGATGAAAGTCTAAATAAGAAAACTGTCTGGGATAGCTACGTTATTAGTGCGTTTTCAGAAAGGTCGGAAAATATTGGCATGCCCGGCAGTAAAGGTGCTGCTATTTGTAGCATTGAGCAAATGCTCAGTCCGAAAAGGAGAACCGGCAATGATGAAACAGATGCAATGGAGAAAGAGAGAGAGAGGGGCACACAGGGACAGGCAAAAACACAAGAGAGGAGAAAGAGAGAGAGAGGGGCACACAGGGACAGGCAAAAACACAAGAGAGGAGAAAGAGAGAGAGAGAGAGAGAGGCCAAAGCTTCACAGAGATGCGGGAGATTCAAGGGGCTTGAATGTGGCAAGGAGGGGAGGTAAGAAACTGCAAGGGAGAGGCAAATAGTAGAGGGAGGAGGGGTGAGAGTGTACAATATGAGGCAGAGCTGAGACAGAGAAGTAAGAGTGACAGATCCAGACACAGAAGTGGGGACTGAAAACAGACAGACTCCAGAGGAAGAAAGGTTAAAAAAAAGGGAGGGATAAAAGAAGAGTCAACAGACCGCATTAGTGTCACAATCAACAGATTTTTGACAGCGTTTGTTGTGTCGATTGTTATATAACCTGGTGTTAGACGTTTGGTAATTTTAAACTTCTAATTTTCTTCCAATGACGGTCTTACTTGGAACAATCCCTTCTCCACATTCATTCACGGTGAAAATGCAACTAAATTTATACACATATAAAATGTCTTTGTGTCAGTATAGTTATTTAATATTTGGAACAAAATGTTCAGTTGCTTTCTTTTCCAAAACAGGTTTCAGACAGTGAGCTGTTTAGAGTTTTAGTGGCAGCACCTCGTCACACTCACACCTTTCTCACTTTCTAATAGAAGATGCTGGAGTCTTTTTCATTCCACCTGCAGGCAGTTAACAATGACTGCTCACCGTACCAGTGGGCAAATAGCCTAAATACTTGGATTACATCCTCCTGCCTGTGATGTTGGGAGCACGGTTTTTGAGATGGGGGGAGCAGTAATGCCCGAGGGAGCACCAAACAATTTTTGGGCTTGTGCAGTCAAATCAGTGTGCATTTGGGTATCAATTAACACAGGAATGCGAGAATTAGAAGCAGAGAAAGGTCATATACATAGTCCCTCGAGTCTGCTGCGCAATGCAGTAAGATCACAGCTGATTACTCCCCATCATCCTATCCGTGAGACACTCCATTACCAAAAATCTACTGACTTCAGTCTTGAATGTAGAGAATTCCAAAGATTCGCAACCATCTGAGTGGAGAGATTTCTCTTCATCTCAGTCCTAAATGGACTCCTTGAAGACAAAGGTAGATGAAGGTTTAGTTTGAAGTGGGAGTGAAGGTAACAGGAATAAAGGCAGAACAACGCAGCTTTCTAATGTTCAGTAGAACATTTTTAAAATTAATTCTGGGGATTTGTGTGTTGCTGACAAGGACAACACTTATTGCCAGCCTTAGTTTCCCTTTGAGAAGGTAGTGGGTTATCTTCTTGACCTGCCACAGTCCTACAAGGGGCTGGAGGGTTGTTTCAAGATTTTAACCCAGTGATGATGAAGGCTATTTTCGCAAGTAGGTTTATTATCTCTGAGTGGAATGTTCTTTTGTATTGCAGCTTGAAAAGCAACAATTTTTTTATTCATTCGTGGGACATGGCCGTCACTGGCTGGCCAGCATTTATTGCCCATCCCTCGTTGCCCCTGAGAAGGTGGTGGTGAACTGCCTTCTTGAATCGCTGTGGTGAAACACTACAGTCCACGTACTGTGGGTTGACCCACAATATCATTAGGGAGGGAGTTCCAGAAATTTGATCTGTGAAGGAATGGTGATATATTTCCAAGTCAGGGTGGTGGGTGGTTTGGAGGGGAACGCGCAGCTTAGTGGTATTCCCATGTATCTGTATTAAATGTCAAAATTTAACATAGTTATCCGTTTAATGACCTTGAGTGAATTGGAGTAAATAGATCTAAGGAGTGAGATTACCATATAGTGCTCGATGGTTTGCATAGTCGCCCTCAGCCGAATAAGCTTAGCATACATGGCAGGGATCAGTAAGATAAACGTTTATATCATTACTACATCTGCT
The DNA here is from genome assembly GCA_024679065.1 of Sphyrna mokarran. Lineage (NCBI taxonomy): Eukaryota > Metazoa > Chordata > Chondrichthyes > Carcharhiniformes > Carcharhinidae > Sphyrna > Sphyrna mokarran. The sequence goes on from JAGIQG010000001.1 coordinate 8,115,161, forward strand.
ATTCGTTATGGCATCACAAGACAAACAGCCTCATCCCCTTCTTTGCTTTTACTTGCAAAGTGGGTACCTGAAGGTCACGAAGTGTGGATTAAAGAAATACCCCAAGAGCATTGCAATGTTCCTTCACCAAAAGAAATCCAATCCCCAGTGAGATAGACCAAAATATTAATCAGATAATGGGCCCCTCCCACTAATCAGAGCAACTAATTTCTGATCTGCATAATACATTGCAAGGTAAATACAGAATGTAGGCTGTTACTCCAGTGCAGGAATAAGGGAGAGCTACGTTGTCAGGGTGCCATCTTTTGGTTAAATTGAGACTCTGTCTTCCTGTTCAACAGACAATTGTATTGTTCAAAGGACAAACAGGTGGGAATCTGCAGCTATAAACAGAATTTGAGTTAGGTTAGATTGGAAGCTGGCTAGAGTTAGTCTAGTCAGGAGAGGTGAGAGGAAAAGAGATCAAGACTGAAAATTTTCATTCTTATCAGGAATCTCTGTAGATTTCAATCCTCCCTGCTGTATACAAATTTACCCAATCAACTTTCCTTCATAATACTGTAATTGTCTATGAGAATTAAAGCATACTGTGGCAAGAATTATTTCAATTTGAACTAAATGACACAGTTAACACTTGCAATCCATATGCAATAGTATCCCCTATTTTCAGAAGTAATCTCACAACACAGGGTTAAAGTCCAACAGATTTATTCGGAATCACGATCTTTCAGAGCATTGCTCCTTCATCAGTTGAATGGACGTTCTCCACTCATCTGAAGAAGGAGCAGCACTCTGAAAGTTTGTGATTCCAGATTAACCTGTTGGACTTTAACCTGGTGTTGTGAGACTACTTACTGTGTCCACCCATTCCAACACTGGCATTTCCATATTATTTCTAGAAGGGTTGAAGGAGTATAACTGTTTGAGCTATTTAATGAACTTGAGCCTTCCAATTCAGACCATCTTGCTCTGTGTTTTTATGCCTCTGGAACAAAGTAAAATCTTTATTGATCTTTTTAGAAGCAAGGTATATGTAATAACCTTCCTGCTTTGTCACAGTTTCCAGCAGTGGTCAATGGGCAGCAGCAAGAGAATGACGACTAACTCACTCACTGTACCCATTTGAATGCTCTCCCAAGTTACATTTTATACCTGTGCGCCTAATGATGTGCGTATCAGAGATAATTTGTGGACATGCGTCCAAATGATTGATTTGTGAGCATTCAGCGACTGACATCTCTGCTTCAGTCTTCAGCAGATGAAGATCTCCGTCCTTCTATGTTGAATTAACAATTATCAATGTTAAATTCAATTCCAAAAGTGTCATCAGTAGCAAAAGTGGGGAAACTGATGTTCTCAAGCTAAGGGAGAGGGAGGGGGAAGTAAAGGAGAGGGGAGAGAAAGCAACAGGATAAACAAGTATTAAGTTTTTAAAGTTTATTTCTTAGTGTCACAAGTAGGCTAATATTAATGCTGCAATGAAGTTACTGTAATCATCACACTCCTTTTCAGGTATACTGAGGGAGAATTTAGCATAACCAATGCACCTAACCAGCATGTCTTTCAGAAAAAATAGGGAAAACAGGAATCAAAAGGGCACAGAGAAGAAGAGATAAAAGGTGAGAGAGAGAGAGAGAGAGAGAGGAAAAAGATTGCACAGGAGAGAGGAATTCAGTAAGGGAAAAAGAAAGTGAAAGAGGGGGAGGGGAAGAGATGGGAAGATACTGATAGATAAATTGCGAGGGTAGAGGGCAAGAGACAGAAATGGCTTCAGGGTGATTTTTAAACTGACAGAGAGGATGAGACAGCACAAGACAGAAAATGATGCAAGCTTGGCTCTGATGAACCTGAGTGTGATTTTTCTGCCGACACGACTCTTTGGCATATATGTGATAAATTTCCACTTGGGCTTGGTACTGGAGACAGCTGGTGGTTATGGCACTAATCCCCTACTAAAGACTGGAACAGGGACAGTGATGGGTGAATGCCTGCAGGTCAAACATTTGGACACACATCCGTAAAAGACCGCTTTGATCTGTACATCACTAAAAGCAATTATACAGGTGCAAAGAAGTAGAAAGGTTCAGAATCACAGAATACTACAATGCAGAAGAGGCCCTTTGGCCCATTGAATCTGCACCAATGCATGAAAGGTCTGTGGACTAATGAACTGCATGAAAGCATACCTTCAGGAAGGATAGTACGAGGCATTATTATGGCATTTTATGAGGTTTGTCGACAAGCTCAACTGACTCTTGATTATGGCGTGTGGACACTGAGCTATCATGTTATGGGGGTGAGTGGGAAGGGCACCCAACCTATTTTATGTGCATCCCCACTGAAAGCACACTTGGTGGTGGCACGTATACTCCAACTCCCTATCTGCTCTCCTGTATGGTACTCATTGTAGAAGAGCTGAGGAGTTCTCCCCAGTGTCTTGGCCATCATGTAGTTCTTTAATTAACATCACTAAAATTATCTGCTCATTATCACATTGCTGTTTGTAAGAATTTGCACAATTTGGCTGCTGCAATTCTGACATTACAAAAATGACTATAGGCACATAGAATCATAGAATCCTGCAGTGCAGAAGGAAGCTATTAGGCCCATTGAGTCTGTACCAACCATAATCTCACCCAGACTCTCTCCAAATAACACCCTAGCTAGTCCCCTGACAGTAAGGGGCAATTTAGCATGGTCAATTCACCTAACCCGCACATCTTTGGACGTAGGAGCAAACTGGAAAACTCGAAGGAAACCCATGCAGACTTGGGGAGAATGTGCAGACTCCACACAGACTGTGACCTAAGGTGGGAACTGAACCAGGGTCCCTGGCGCTATGAGGCAGCAGCACTAATCACTGTGCCACCATGCCACACTAAGATGTGTAGTAAGAAGAATGGTGAAGTTGATTAGGCACTGGGAGGTAGAGGGCACGGCAGAGGTACTAAATGAGGACTGTGCATGGAAGAAGATGTGTCAAGGTTATAGCGGAAGAGTAGCTAATTGAGTTACTGGATTGGCTAAACTTTGAGAAAGATATTCGAAAGGCTGTCTGTATTTCAAGAGGAAAAAGTTACTAGGACTGAATGAGATGCATCCCAGGATGCTGAGGGAAGTAACTGCAGAAACATGGAGCAATCATCCTTTGATGTGGTAGTTTCAGGGCTAAATTTTTAAGTTTCAAATTTATTTCTTATTGTCACAAGTAGGCTTGCATTAACACTGCAGCGGAGTTACTGTGAAAATCCTCAAGTTGCCACACTATGGCGTCTGTTCGGGTACACTGAGGGGGAATTTAGCATGGCCAATCCACCTGACCAGTACATTTTTTGGATTGTGAGAGGAAACCGGAGCATCCGGAGAAAACATTCTCAGACACAAAGAGAACTTGCAGAGTCCGCACAGACAGTGATCAAAGCTGGGAATTGAACCTGGATCTCTGATACTGGAGGCAGCAGCGCTAATCAGCATGCCACTGTGCTGTGGAGAACTGAAAACACTGCATACTTGTTGAAAAAAAAATTACAGGCCAGTCAATTTAATCTGGGTGGTGGGAAAGCTTTTAGAAATTACAATCATGGAAAAAATTAACACTTACTTGGATTAACTGAGGAATGTCAGGTAGATTTGTTAAAGGCAAATCATGTTGAAGTAACATGATTCAGTTTATGATGAGGCCGACGGGAATAATTTGGTTTATATGTTGAATATGGTCTTGATAAAGTGCCACATAACAGGGTTGGAAACAAAGTTGTAGTCAATGGAATAAAGAGGACAGTAGCAGCATGGGTGTGAAGTTTGTTGAGTGACAGGAAAGAGATTAGAAGTGAACATCTTTTCTTTGGACTGGAGAAAGGTATACAGTGAGGTTTCCCAGGAGTAGATGTAGGACTACTGCTCTTCTTAATTTACATCAATAACTTGGACTTGGGGAGGGTTAAGGACAAAACTTCAAAATTTGCAAATGACACAAAATTTAGAAGTATTGTAACCTGCGAAAAGACTTCGACAAGACACAGACAGACTGTTGGAATGGATGGAGACTGTGCCGCAATGGAAATGTCACTGGACTCTTAATCCAGTGGCCCAGGTTAATACTCATGGGTTCAAATCCCCATTCATTTGGTGAATTCCCCATGGATTCAAATTTAATTAATAAAATCTGGAATATAAAGCTAGTTTATGAAATAGCGATTGTTGATTGCTGTAAAAACTTGATAGGGTTCACGAATGTCCTTTAAGAAAGGAAATTTGACGTTCCTTACATGTGTGACTCTAGACCCACAGCAATGTGCTTAACTCATAACTTCTCTAAAATGGTCTAGCACGCCACTCAGTTCAAGGTCAATTAGGGATGAGCAACAAATGCTGGCCTTGCCAGTGATGTTCACATCCCTTGAAAAAAATAAAGAAAAATAAAGTAGATTAAATTTATTGCAAAGAGATGAGAGGTGATACATTTTGGTAGAAAAATCAGGAGATGGAAAATAAAGGATGCAATTCTAAACTGTGTAAAGTTTAGATACATGTATATGAATTGTTGAAGATGGCAACATCTTCATCCTATCTATGAAGATAGGAAAGTGGTTCAAAGGATATACAGGATCCTGCACTACATAAATAAAAGCACAAGGCTGGTTGTTATGGAGCCCCATGGTCTTAGCTCCCCATCCCAGTTGGTTTGGGGAACCCAACCATGATTCTGATGGTTGTCCTCCAAACATTTTAAACATTGTAAGGAGCATTAATTGCTTTCAGGTAAGATTTGTGTTCCATTTCATTCAGATGGCCACTGTTGGGATTGTATGCCACCTGAGGAATCCAAATGTCCAGAGTGAAGATCTCAGTAATGGGCTAAGGACTGGGTTCAAGACAACAGGGAGAATGTTAAAGTGGGAGAGGGGAGAGAGAGAAGAGATGACCTTTGTGTGGGGCTCCATGGGCCCAAAGGAGCCACAAAGGAAGAACCCGTTCTCGGCCACCCACCAATACCAGCCTGCACTACCAAAACTGCCGGGCTTCCCGCCTGGCATTGGCACTTTGAGACATCAAGTCAGGAAAGGTTCTATATTATGGTACTTTCTTTTCAGCTTGCACCTATTTTTAAAGAAAATCACTCTTGCTATTTTCACCTTCATTAAGGAATGGGATGTTAGGATGCAGTAAAGAATTGTTTCTTTCCTATTGTTTTCAACCATCTTCAGATACTCTCAGGTCTGTAGTATTCAGAAACTGGGGTCAGCAAGCAGCAGTAGCATGAGTAGCAGCCAGAGTCGTGTTGACTATCTCACTTTGTGGGGGTGTGCCAGGAAGTGTGTTCAAACTGGTATGAAGATTACTAGCTTCAACTGCAGTGATCAAGGCTGACAGTGGGAGCTCAGGCCTGTTCAACAGAGGGCAGCTGAATTTATTGATAACACTTAAACTCAAGAAAGGGCACCAAAATTCTATGATATAATGTGCATGAGGTGGCAAGTTAACTTAGAAGGTTGTAGTTCAGGGCGAGGGGAGAGCATGCACAAGCGCCCATGATCACTAATCCATTTGAAAACACATTAACTAAAAGCAACAGTAGGCCATTTAGCCCTTCGAATCTGCTCCAAAATTCATTTTGATCATGGCTGACCATCGAATTCACTATCCTTATCCCATCTTCTCCCCATACCCCTTGATCCCTCTAGCCCTCAGAACTAATTTCTTCTTGAAATCAGACAGCATTTTGGCCTCAACTACATTCTGCAATAGTGAATTCACCACCCTATGGGTGAAGAAATTTCTCCTCACTTCATTTCGAAAAGGTTTACTCCTTATCCTCAAACTATGACCCCTAGTTTTGGACTCCCCCACTATAGGGAACAATCTTTCTGAATCTACCCTGTCTAAAAGAAGTCCTGCAACCAAAACAGTTTGAGAATTAATGCGCCACAGCTTGGACAAGATGCAAAGCAAAACTTCACAGCATTAACCATACCTGACTCCCACACCACAAGAAACTTCAGACTTTGTTATTTTAGAATTCCCCTTTCTTACATCAAGCTTTTCTGATGCGTTTTTTTATGTCCAAAGATGTGCAGGCAGGTTGGTTGGCCATGCTAAAAATCGTCCCTTAGTGTCTTGAGATGCGTAGATTAGAGGGATTAGCGGATAAAATATATAGGGATATGGAGGCTAGGGCCTGGATGGGATTGTGGGTGGTGTGGACTCGATGGGCCAAATGGCCTCTTTCTGCACTGTAGGGTCTCTATGATTCTATGATTCATTCTCTCAATATATTGCACCATCTGCCAGATGGTATCCCATCCACTCACTACTTCCACTGCATGTTTCAGCTTTCCATCCTACTTTCCATCTTCTTACAGCTCCCAATGTGACCCATTTTCTGCTCCCAAACTAGCTCCCAGCTCCTGTTCTTGACCTTCAAACGTTTCACCATTCTGCAGTTCACCAACTGTTTCTCTGTACCATGTTCAATGTCTACGCACAGAACCGCTGAAAAGTTAGAGCACGGAACAAGACCATTTGCCTCATCTTATCCATGCCAATTCGAGGACACCCAGGTGCCCTTACCCCACTTTCCTGTACCTGGCCCATAACCCTGCAACTTACAGCACTCAAAGTACAGATCCGGATACTTTTTCAGAGTTTAGGCTCTCTGTCAACTCAAGCAGCAAATTCCAAACACTTACTACCCTTTGCATAAAAAAGTTCTTTCTCATGTCCCCTCCACACCTATTACCACTTATCTTGAATCTATGTCCCCTAATTCTAGAATTCTCCTTATGTCTCTCCCTTGGTGCCAGATATGACTAACTTGGTAGCACTGTAACTTCTGACTCAGAAGGTTGGTATTCGAGCCCCTCTCCAGAAATTTGAGCACAGAATCCAGGCCAAGACTCACATTACTGAAGGGGTGCTGCACAGTCAGAGGAGATGTTAAATGGTCCGACCTGAAGTGGATATCAAAGCTCCCATGGTACTATTTTGAAGACAAGCTGTAAAGTTTTTCCCCAGTATATGCAACAATACATGACCTTCAAACCAGAAACTTTACTAAAATAGATTACCTGCTGTTTGCTGTTTGTGGAAATTTGCTTTGCACAAACTGGCTGCCATCTTTCCTATGTTGCAAAAGTCACTGTACTATTAAAGTGCTTCACTACTTTTAAGATTGTGAAAAGTGCTATACGAATGAAGTGCCTTTTTTCTAGCCAGCTCACATGCTTCCTAATTGATTCCCTCACTTCTTGTTTCACCATCAAATATTACCAGCTCTGGGGCTGTTCGATACATTTCCCTAACTAGCCCTCCATCAGCTAATTTGCGATACTAACGACTCACTATTTACTGGGACCCTGGAGGATAAAGGATAAGTAATTGCAGTCTTAGAGTCCTGGATTAGAGTTCCAAATGGAACTTGTCACCCGAGAACGATAAACTGAACAGTGATTTTTCATGAGTTTCTGGTGAGTTTATAGAACTAAGGAGACCTAATAACCATTAGGGGGATATTTATCTCAATATAAGGACTAGCTGTCTGAAGTACAGATAGCAGGAGCCGTCTCTTTGCTCATTACAGTCAATCTTCCTAACTTGTGCCTGTCCTAAACAGGCTGAAATTTATCAAAATGCTTTAAAAAAACTGCAGCAGATGACATACATTTGAAAAAGGGAAGAAGAGAAGGGGAGGACTATTATTTTCTTCATTGAACACGGAGGGAAAAAGAACACAACTAAAACTTTATGAATTCTGCAACTAATGCTCCCCATTACATCATAAACACAACACTGACAAAAGAGTATTTTACTTGAGAGCGAAGCCACTTTGTGTGAGTGTCCCCATTCTTAGCTTCCAAACACTGGAGATGACAGTGAAAAATAGCAGGGTTACGGCACTGCTATCAATCTCAATTACAGTGACTGTAATGTGAACGGAGTCTCTCTGGGCGGGAGAGGTCACCTGCCCCTGGTGCTCAGGTTAGGAGGCACCTGCTATTCAGTGTCTGCAAAACCCCACCATTCTCAAGGCATTCTGCATGATTTCTCAAACACTACCTCTCCCCCCTCCCCAAAGACAGGGTTGGTCTCTCTCTCTCTCTTTCCATTCATGTGACAGACACAGTAATTCAAGACGTTCTAAACCAAGATTGTGTTTGCTTTTCATCTCCTCAGCTCTTTTTCTCTCACATTCTGGCCTGCCCTGCTGCGATCTCGCAGACAGCCAGTGTACTGCTGAGCTGCGGCACTGTCCTCTTGAGTGAGACACTCGGGTTATGTACAAGTACACAACTCCATGGCTTAAGGGTGAAGGCCCCATTTGGTCTTAATACTAATGCTGATGAATCAGGAAGGTGTCAGGTACAGTTACTGGTCCGTACACTGAACCAGTCAATGGTGATGGTATAGTGGTGAACAAAGATGCCTTCCATTAGTGTAGCCTGTGGTCTCACGGGGCACATAGGACTGGTGGGGTGGGATGAGAGCGGAGGCAAAAAAAAATTAATTCCTGGACAGGGGCTGTCTCGGATTTTTCTTTGAGAAGAATGCACAATTAAGAAACACATAAAGGAAGATCTTGCATTTATATCACATCTTTCACTGCCTCAGGACAGGCCAAAGTGCCATTTAAAATGGTGCCCGCTGAAATATAGGAAATGTAGCAGCCAATTAGTTGCACAGTAAGCTCCCACAAACAGAAACATGATAAAATAGTCGGATCATCTGTTTTTATTTATTGGTGTAAATTGAAGGATAAGTAATGGTTAGAACACTCTCTGCTGTGCTTCCAATTGCAAAGAATGGAACATAGCACAGAAGCAACAGGTCTGTACAGTATCTTTGTTCCACATAAGCACCTCTTTTCACATATCCTTTTAGTCCCTTTCTTTTATTCATTAATGGGGCAAGGGTATAGCCGGCCGGCCAACATTTATTGCCCATCCTTAGCCACTCTTGAACTGAGTGGCTTGCTCAGCCACTTCAGAGGGCAGCTGAAAGTCAACCACGTTGATGTGGTTTTGGACTCACATATATGCCAGACCAGGTAAGGATGGCCAATTTCCTTCTCCAAAGAACATTAGTGAACCCAGATAGGTTTTTCCGACAATGGCTCATGGTCATCAGTAGATTCTTCATTCCAGACATTTTTTTATTGGATTTGAATTCCATCATCTGCCCATGGCAGGATTTGAACCCAGGTCCCCAGAGCATTAGCCAATCTTATAGAACATTACAGCGCAGAACAGGCCCTTCAGCCTTCGATGTTGCGCCGACCAATTAACAAAAAGCAATGACCCTCTAACCTAAACCAATCCCTTTTCATCCATAAACTTATCTACTAACCTCTTAAACGCCACCAAACTTGGCGCATCTACAACTGCAGCAGGCAGGGCATTCCATACCCTTACTACCCTCTGGGTAAAGAACCTACCTCTGACATCCGTCCTACCACCCCTTGATTTAAAGCTATGTCCTCTCATGCTAGCTTTCTCCATCCTAGGAAAAAGGCTATCACTGTCCAATTATCGATTAATAGTCTAGCAATAATACCACTAGGCCACTGCCTCCCCCTATACTTATCTATCTATAGTACCATAGACCTTTGTACACACACCTGTTTGCCCAGCACTCCCCTACTACATTGCTGAATGCTACATAACCAAGAAAACTAAGTTCACTTGGGAATGGTAATACAGATTCACTTTGCCATCACTTTTTACAAAATTTGAAGAAATTACAGACTCGTCACTTACAATCCAGAGGGGACAGTGGAACATCTATTTTTCAGACAGCAAATATGACCAGCCTTCCCAAGCAAGCAGAGCAGGTAGAACACCTGCTCTTTTGTCAAATGCTCTTTGCATCATTCTGGGCCATAAAAACTCTCTCCATCGTAATTCATCTTACTGTATTTGTGTAGTCTTCTCTATGCTGGAGACCACATACAAATTGGGAAATCGTATTGCAGAATATCCCTGGTCAGTCTGCAAGAATAACTGAGTTTCCGGTTGTCTGACATTTTAATTTTCTATCTATTCTTGATCTCCTATACTGTTTCAACAAAGCTCATCAGAAGCTTGAGGAATAGTCCCGAAAGTCTCCGGGACACTGGATTCAATAATTTTAGATCAAAATACCTCTTCTTTTTTTAAGAACATAAGAAATAGGAGCAGGACTTGGCCATCTACTCCCTCAAGCCTGTCCTGCTATTCAATAAGATCATGGCTGATCTGAAGTGAATCAGTTCCACTTACCCGCCTGCTCCCCATGACCCTTAATTCCCTTATCGATCAGAAATCTATCTAACTGTGACTTAAACATATTCAACGAGGACCCCATGCACTCTGGATGTTCTCTCTTCCACCTTCTTCCTGTGATTTCTGTCCTGGTTGGGATGGTATTTGGATTGGAGGGGGAGATGATTGATGTGCTGTCTTCATCCTTCCTCCTCTTCTGTCTTGATTCCTCACTGCAATGAAAGCAATGCTCATCTCCTGGTCCAACTCATTCTTTTTCCCCAACATCCCCTCACATCTTTCAGTTTTCCCTTCATCTATCGGCTTGAAACCAAAGCATACTCATTCTAATTTTGATTTCTTTTGATTTGATTTATTATTGTCACACGTATTAACATACAGTGAAAAGTATTGTTTCTTCTGCATTATACAAAGCATACCATTCACTTCAATGGGCAGAGAATTCCAGAGATTCACCACCCTCTGAGAGAAGACATTCCTCCTCAATTCTGTTCTAAACTGCACCCCCTCTCCCTTATTTTGAGGTTGTGCCCTCTAGTTCTAGTTTTTGGAAATTAGTTCTCACTGATTAGTTCTCTGGGAGGCAAGAGAGGAGATTGCAGAGCCTCTGGCTCTGATCTTCAGGTCCTCGTTGGTTATGGGTGTGGTTCCGGAGGACTGGAGGATAGCGAATGTGGTCCCATTGTTTAAGAAGGGGAAGAGAGACCTTCCAGGGAATTATAGGCCAGTGAGTCTTACTTCTGTTGTGGGCAAGGTATTGGAGAGAATTATTAGGGATAGGATTTATAGTTATTTAGAGAGAAATGAATTGATTGGGGATAGTCAGCATGGTTTCGTGAAGGGTAGGTCATGCCTTACTAACCTCATTGAGTTTTTTGAGAAAGTGACCAGAGAGGTGGATGGGGGTAAGGCGGTTGATGTAGTATATATGGACTTTAGTAAGGCGTTTGATAAGGTGGCCCATGGAAGACTTCTACAGAAAATGCAGATGTGTGGAATAGAGGGTGATTTAGCTAATTGGATTAGGAATTGGCTGGCAGATAGAAGACAGAGGGTGGTGGTTGATGGGAGATATTCATCGTGGAGTTCGGTGACAAGTGGTGTGCCTCAGGGGTCTGTTTTGGGGCCCCTGCTGTTTGTAATTTTTATAAATGATCTGGATGAGGGTATTGAGGGATGGATCAGTAAATTTGCAGATGACACTAAAGTCGGTGGAGTGGTAGATAGTGAAGAGGGGTGTTATAGTTTACAGAGTGACTTGGACAAGTTGCAGAGCTGGGCCGAGAGGTGGCAAATGGAGTTTAATGTGGAAAAGTGTGAGGTAATGCACTTTGGCAGGAACAATAAATGTGTAGAGTATAGGGCTAATGGTAGGGCTCTTAATAGTGTTGAGGAACAGAAGGATCTTGGTGTATGTGTCAATAGATCCCTGAAAGTAGGCAGTCAAGTGGATAAAGTTGTTAAGAAGGCATATGGAGTCTTAGCTTTTATTGGTAGGGGGATTGAATTTAGGAGCCGCAGCATCATGTTGCAACTGTACAAAACTCTAGTGCGGCCGCACTTGGAGTATTGTGTGCAGTTCTGGTCCCCACATTATAAGAAAGATGTGGAGGCATTGGAGAGGGTACAGAGGAGGTTTACCAGGATGTTGCCTGGTATGGAGGGCAGGTCCTATGAAGAGAGGTTGAAGGATTTGAGGTTGTTTTCGTTAGAAAGGAGGCGGCTAAGAGGGGATCTTATTGAAGCATATAAGATGATTAGAGGTTTAGATAGGGTGGACAGTGATAGCCTTTTTCCTAGGATGGAGAAAGCTAGCACGAGGGGACACAGCTTTAAATTAAGGGGTATGAGTTATAGGACGGATATCAGAGGTAGGTTCTTTACTCAAAGAGTGATTAGGGAGTGGAATGCCTGCCTGCAGCTGTTGTAGATGCGCCAAGTTTGGTGGCGTTTAAGAGGTTAGTTGATAAGTATATGGAAGAGAAGGGAATGGTTTAGTTTGGAGGGGCATTGCTTTTTATTTTGGTCGGCACAACATCGAAGGCCGAAGGGCCTGTTCTGTGCTGTATTGTTCTATGTTCTATGATGCTAAATATTAACTTTGGAAGAGGAACTGTGATAGTTCTGGTCCACGCTTAAAAATAGGTAATTGAAACACTGAGAAAGAACAGAAATGTTTCACAAAGATAAAACCAGAACTGAGAGTGTACAATATCAGAACTACTGAACAAGCTGGGGCTCTTTTCCCCAGAAAAAGCAAAATGGGAGGTGATCAGGGAGAAGTCTTTAATAATTACAAAGGAGTGGGAGGCCAGTACAAAAAATACAGCTATCCAATAAGGAAATCAGGAAAAACTATTTTACTTATGGTTTCTAAAGGAAATAATTCAAGTCCAGGAAAAAGGATAAGAATTAATCTTGGCCAACACGGCTTCAGGAGAAGCCTGTTGTGTCTAACAAGTTGAGCAGAGCTCTGAGGATGTAACAGAATTGATGGATGATTGTATTTAATATGCATGAAATCATTTCATTACATTTTTTGCAGAAGAATTGTGATTAAATGAAAGCTCGTGGGAGTGAAAATTGCATAATAAATTGGAAAAAAAGCAGTGATCAGTGATCCTTTATAAGAAATGGCCTGATAGTCATCTTCACAAATTAATGGATACAGGCAATGATTAATGCTGGTCAAAATTTTATTCTCTTTCGCCTCCAAATGCATTAGCTTATCTACATCCTTTCTTCTGTTCAATCTCACACCCTGAACTTCATTGGCAAGGTCAACATTCATTCTCTATCCCTAATTGCCTTTGAGAAAGTAGTGATGATCCACCTTCTTGAATCTCTGTGATTCATGTGGGGTGACTATAGTCATAGTGCTTTTTGGGAAGGAATACCAGGAATCTGATTCAGTGGTGATGAAGGAATGGTGATTTCTGTCCTGGTTGTGTTGGTATTTGGATTGGAGGGGAACTTGGAGGTGGTCTTCATCTTCCTTCTCCTCCGTCTTGTATCCCCACTGCAATGAAAGCAATGCTCATCTCCTCGTCTAACTCGTTCTTTTTCCCCAACATCCCCTCACATCTTTCAGTTTTCCCTTCCTCTATAGGCCTTGGAACCAAATTCTAATTTTGATTTCTTTTGATTTGATTTATTATTGTCACATGTATTAACATACAGTGAAAAGTATTGTTTCTTCCGCACGAAACAAAGCATACCATTCATACAGAAGGAAATGAGAGAGTGTAGAACGTACTGTTATAGTCATAGCTAGGCTGTAGAGAAACTTAATGCAAGGTAAGTCTGTTCAAAAGTCTGACAGCAGCAGTGAAGAAGCTGTTCGTGAGTGGGTTGGTACGTGGCCTCAGACTTTTGTATCTTTTTCCCAAAGGAAGAAGGTGGAAGAGAGAAAGTCCAGAGTGCATGGGGCCCTTAATTATGCTGGCTGCTTTTCCAAGGCAGCATAAAGTGTAGACAGAGTCAACGGATGGGAAGCTGATTCGCATGATGGTTCGCATGATGGATACATTCACGACCTTTTGTAGTTGCTTGCAGTCTTGGGCAGAGCAGGAGCCATACCAAGATGTGATACAACCAGAAAGAATGCTTTCTATGGTGCATCTAGAAAAGTTGGTGAGAGTCGTAGCCAACATGCCAAGTTTCCTTAGAAAGTCGAGGTGTTGGTGAGCTTTCTTAGCAATAGTGTCAGCACTGTTGACTTTTGTTGTTGACTTCATTTTCCCTTCAGTCTTAATCCAACGGAATTATCATTGATCTTTCTTCACCTATATTTCTTAATACAGGGGAAATAAATTAGCTATCAAATTAGCTAAGCTTTCCCCAAATGTTCTAGTTAGAACATAGAACATAGAACACTACAGCACAGAACAGGCCCTTCGGCCTTCGATGTTGCGCCGACCAATATAAAAAGCAATGCCCCTCCAAACTAAACCATTCCCTTCTCTTCCATATACTTATCAACTAACCTCTTAAACGCCACCAAACTTGGCGCATCTACAACTGCTGCAGGCAGGGCATTCCACTCCCGAACCACCCTTTGGGTAAAGAACCTACCTCTGATATCCGTCCTATAACTATCACCCCTTAATTTAAAGCTGTGTCCCCTCGTGCTAGCTTTTTCCATCCTAGGAAAAAGGCTATCACTGTCCACCCTATCTAAACCTCTAATCATCTTATATGTTTCGATAAGGTCCCCTCTTAGCCGCCTCCTTTCTAACGAAAACAACCTCAAATCCCTCAGCCTCTCTTCATAAGACCTGCCCTCCATACCAGGCAACATCCTGGTAAACCTCCTCTGTACCCTCTCCAATGCCTCCACATCTTTCTTATAATGTGGGGACCAGAACTGCACACAATACTCCAAGTGCGGCCGCACTAGAGTTTTGTACAGTTGCAACATGACGTTGCGGCTCCGAAATTCAATCCCCCTACCAATAAAAGCTAAGACTCCATATGCCTTCTTAACAACCTTATCGACTTGATTGCCAACTTTCAGGGATCTATGCACATATACACCAAGATCCCTCTGTTCATCAACACTATTAAGAGTCCTACCATTAGCCCTATACTCTACACATTTATTATTCCTGCCAAAGTGAATTACCTCACACTTTTCCACATTAAACTCCATTTGCCACCTCTCGGCCCAGCTCTGCAACTTGTCCAAGTCTCTCTGCAAACTATAACACCCCTCTTCACTATCTACCACTCCACCGACTTTAGTGTCATCTGCAAATTTACTAATCCATCCTTCAATACCCTCATCCAGATCATTTATAAAAATTACAAACAGCAGGGGCCCCAAAACAGACCCCTGAGGTACACCACTTGTCACCGAACTCCACGATGAATATCTCCCATCAACCACCACCCTCTGTCTTCTATCCGCTAGCCAATTCCTAATCCAATTAGCTAAATCACCCTCTATCCCATACATCTGCATTTTCTGCAGAAGTCTTCCATGGGCCACCTTATCAAACGCCTTACTAAAGTCCATATATACCACATCAACCGCCTTACCCCCATCCACCTCTTTAGTCACTTTTTCAAAAAAAAGTTAGGACAGACTCAATGGGCCGAATGGTCTCGTTCTGCACTGTAGGGACTCTATGTATTTATTAGGTGCCTTACAACATCTCTAGAAACCATCTCTAGTGTTCCATATGCAGTGAATCAAGTGATGTCTAATCGCTGTTAAATAACAAGTATATGATAACTTAAACTGTAAAAAGATGCTAAATATTCACCGTATAAGAAGAAGTGTGCACATTTCTGATCCGTGTTTAAAAAAGATAATTGAAACACTCAAGAAAGAACAAAAATGCTTCACAAAAACTGAGAATGTGTAACTATCAGAATCCTAGGTTAGCACTGCTGCTTCACTACGCCAGGGTTCCAGGTTCAATGTCAGCCTTGGGTCACAGTCTGTGTGGTGTCTGCACATTTTCCTTGTGTCTGGGGTTTCCTCTGGACGCACTGGATTCCTCCCACAGTCCAAAAACGTGCGTTTAGGTTGGTTGGCCATGATAAATTGACCCTAGTGTCAGGGGGTTTAGCAGGGTAAATTTGAGGGGTTATGGGAATAGGGCCTGGTTGGGATTGTGGTCGGTGCAGACTCGATGGGCCAAATGGCCTCCTTCTTTGCTGTAGGGATTCTATGATAAACAAGCTGAGGCTCTTTCCCCAGAAAAAGCAAAACTGGCAGATGATCAGAGAGAAACTGAAAGACAAAATCTTGGAAAATCTCAGCAGGTCTGGTAGCATCTGTGAGGAGAGAAAAGAGCTGATGTTTCAAGTTCAGATGACCCTTTGCCAAAGCTAAAATGCATAGGTGATCAGAGAAAGGTCTTTAATGATTACAAAGGAGTGCGAGGTGACTACAAAAACTACGACCATCCAATAAGAAACAGGAGAAACTAATTACTGAGAGCGTGGTTAAATGTGGAACTTGCTATCACATAAATTGTTCAAACAAATAACTCAGATACATTTAAGAGGAAAGAAGATAGAAGTTGGAGAATTTACTGATAGGCTGAGATGAAGCAAGGTGGAAGGATGTTAATGTGGAGAACAAACTCTGGCACTGACCTGTTGGTTAACTGAATGGTTTATTTCTATTTTGTAAATTCTGTGTAATTCTCAGCAAAGGACAGAAATGTTGTCTACAATTCTCAGACGCTGCTACTTAACGGGGTTATATCATGGCAGTGGCTCAGTTCTGAGAAGCTGGTGTAAAGGTAACCAGCACAATGTGCTAAAGTCACTCTGCAATTAACTTGTTGAGGTGTTTGAAACAGCATCAGACAGACTTCATCATCAGCAACACCTTCAGGCAGGGAAACTTCACACTCGCAGCTAGTAATACAGCATCACTATGACAACACAGCTGTATCCAAGGCCTGCTTCCCATATTCATAAATATATATTTTAAATTAAAGGCTCATATTAAGGGCATATTAACAGATACACAGTAAAATTCTCTAACACACTGTCCTCATCAAACACAGCCAGGACAGGTGCAGCACAAGGTTAGATACAGAATAAAGCTCCCACTACACTATCTCATCAAATACTCCCAGGACAGGTACAGCACGGGGTTAGATAAAGGGTAATGCTTGCTTTGAACATAAAAACATAAGAACTCAGAGCAGGAGTAGGCCATCTGGCCCCTTGAGCCTGCTCCACCATTCAATAAGATCATGGCTGATCTTTTTGTGGACTCAGTCTCACTTACCCACCCACTCACCACAACCCTTAATTCCTTTATTGTTCAAAAGTTAATCTATCCTTGCCTTAAAAACATTCAATGAGGTAGCCTCAACTGCTTCACTGGGCAAGGAATTCCACAGATTCACATCATTTTGGGTAAAGAAGTTCCTCCTCAACTCAGTCCTAAATCTGTCCCCCCTTATTTTGAGGCTATGGCCCACTAGTTTCAGTTTCACCCGGTAGTGGAAAAACCTCTCTACTTCTATCTTATCTATTCCCTTCATAATCTTATACATTTCTATAAGATCTCCCCTCATTCTTCTGAATTCCAATGAGAATAGCCGCAGACTACTCAGTCTCTTCTCATAAGCCAACCCTCTCAACTCTGGTGAATCTCCTCTGCACCCTCTCCAGTGTCAGTATATCCTTTCTCAAGTAAAGAGACCAAAACTGTACACAGAACTCCAAGTGTGACCTCACCAGCACCTTATGCAGCTGCAACATAATCTCACTGTTTTTAAACTCCATCCCTCTAGCAATGAAGGATAAAACTCCATTTGCCTTCTTAATTACCTGCTGCACCTGCAAACTAACTCCTTGTATTTCCTGCACAAGGACACTCAGGTTGCTCTGCACAGCAGCATGCTGCAATTTTTTGCCACTTGAATAATAATCCATTTTGCTGTTATTCTTACCAAAATGGATGATCTTTACATTTACCAATATTGTACTCCATCTGCCAGACCGTCGCCCACTCACTTAGATTATCTATATCCCTTTTCAGCATCCTCTGCACACTTTGCTCTTCCACCCATCTTAGTGCCATTTGCGAATTTTGACACAGTACACTTGGTCTCCAATTCCAAATCATCTGTATAAATCGTAAACAAACGTTGCACTGTTCCATCAAATATTCCCAGGGCAGTTACAGCACAGGTTAGATAAAGCTGCCTAATCAAACACTCTCAGCACGGTACCACACAGGTTCAATGTTGAGTAAAGTTATTTGTCTTCATCATACCCACAATTTGCAGAAGAGCACACGCTATATATGAAATGATATTTCTGTCTGACTGATTCTGACATTAACAATTCAGCTGATTAAGAGCTATTTTGTTGAGATGGTTTTAATCTTACAGAATTTTATTTACAACCCAAACATTAGGGAAATACAGGCTTTGTTTGAATCTGTAACAATAGCAAACCACAGATCTCAAAAAAAAATAAAGGGTTCTTCTGCAACAGGATTGCACACATCAGAAGGGATGCTGGTTTTGCAGAGTTACTGTTACTGGCTTACGATGTGAGATTACTAGATGAGCATCAGTGAAGCTAAAGTTTTAAAGTTTATTTATTAGTCATAAGTAAAGCTTATATTAACACTGTAATGAAGTTATTGCGAAATTCCCTAGTCGTCAGACTCTGGTACCTGTTCGGGCCAATGCACCTAACCAGCACTTCTTTCTGAATGTGGGAGGAAACTGGAGCATCCGGAGGAAACCCATGCAGACATGGGGAGAACACGCAAACTCGACACAGACAGTGATCCAAGCCAAGAACTGAACCTAGGTCCCTGGCATTCTGAGGCAGCAATATTACCATTATGCCACTGTGCCGCCCCAGGTAGATAATCATTGGCTGGGAGAGTTACTGTGTCCGGACGTTAGCTGCTCAGGGCTAATCAGCTTTTCATTTACATTCCCTCTCAGAATGTGGCTATCACTGAAAAGATCCGATCTACATCAACGGTGATGAAGTAGAAATGGTTGAGAGCTTCGAATTTCTCGCTGTTCAGATTACCAACATCACAGTCTGTCTTGACCCCTCCATGCCAACACTACGTTAAAGAAGGGCACCAATGCCTCTACACTTCCTGCTGCCTTAGGAAAGCAGCCAGCATAATTAAGGACTACATGCACCCTGGACATTCTCTCTTTCATCTTCCTTCAGGAAAAAGATACATGAGTCTGAGGTCATGCACCAACTGATTCAAAAATGACTTCTTCCTTGCTGCTGTCAGACTTTTGAATGGACTTATCTCATATTAAGTTGATCTTCCTCTATACCCTAGCTATGACTGTAACACTACACTCTGCACTCTCTCATTTGGGGCTGATCATTTGCTTTGTCTGTAAACCTCGCCAGAAACAATACTTTTTCACTGAATGTTAATACATGACAATAATAAATCAAATCAAATCAAATCAACCAACTCAAGAACAGCTTCCTCCCTGCTGTCATCAGACTTTTGAATGGTCCTACCATTAATTAAGCTGATCTTTTTCTGTGACCTATCCATAACTGCATCCTATCCTTATCTCATCTCCCTATGTATTCTACGAACGGTATGCTTTGTCTGTATAGTGCGCAAGAAACAATACTTTTCACTGTATTCCAGTACCTGTGAAAAAATAAATCAAATCAATATTTATTGCCCAAATCCAGTTGCTCTACAAAGATGGTGTTGAGCCTTTTTGCCAAGTTGCTGAAGCAGGTATTAGCAGGCTAGTCAGAGTCATAGATAGGGCAGACCAGGCAAGGACAGCAACTTTCTTTCCTTAAAAACAAGGAATCAGTTGGGTTTTTATGACAATCCGACAGCGCTGTACTCACTTTTACTGACAGGACTTTTTATTGAATTTTTCCAATAACCACAGTGGGATTTGAACTCACATTCTTTGGATTATTAACTCAGGAACATAACGATAACAACAGTATTATCATATCCATATCTGGCTGTAAAGAAGCTGGATTAACATCAGAGAGACAGGACAACTGGCCGGAGGGGTTACTGAGCCTTAGTGAGGAAGCTAGATTGACATATCTGGAGGAAAAGCAGGCCAAGAGGGACTTTAACTAAGACCAGTTTAGTCTCTTCACCTTTGGTCTGCGCAGGTGCGGTTCCCAGGGATGGTCACCGAGGAGCAACTGAGAGTGAAGGGGTGGGGAATTTGCCAAACCCTGGTTTTTGACATGTTAGCTTGGTACAAATCCGAGCTGCTCAACGCCTCACTCTGTAGGGATCACAAATCATTACATTGTTTCCTTCTGCGATCCATGTTCTCCAGGGGTTGAGGAAGAAATCAGGTACGTGCGCGTGAGTTGGCAATTACTCTTGACCAATTGAGGTATCGAGGGCATAAAACTCTTAATTGCTTTTTTGGATGGTTTGTTTTTTTGCATTAATGAGGTGGAACCATGGCGAGGCCTTGCCTTAAAGGTTAACATTTGTCTTCATTAAACAAAATGCGATAACCATACTTTAGCACGGCTGAACCACTTTTTCGCTAATCACCATGTTCATCTTTATGATATCATTAATTTGTTTTTACTAGATGTGGCTGAAGGGAGTCTTGTGTTTTTGCACACGGACTTGGGCATTTTTACAAGAGTACGCCGGGTTGAAAAGTCCGCCCGGTACCTTGTAAACTGCAGCTACAACTTTTAATATCCAACATGTGGCTTTTCTGTTTGGTTTGTGCAAAATAAAATAACTGTAATGTATTGTACACATTGCGGTCTGGTATCCTGCTCCTCCTGCAGTACCAGTCAATGTTGCAGGCCACACACTTCTAACTCATGGTCCTCAAGGCCTGTGTACAGTTCTGGGGTAGTGAGGAGGGAGGCTCAGTGATTTTCTCAAGATGACCAAGGTTCAGAGAAGGCTGGAGGAGCCCTGGAGGTGTTACGTGTATGCTGACGACACCCAGATCCCCTTCACTACCATCTCTTTGATTCCTCCACTGTTGCTAAACTGTCAGACTGATTATCCAGCATCGAATTCTGGATGAGCAGAAATTTCCTCCAATTAAATATTCGGAAAACTGAAGCCATTGCTTTCGGACCCCATTCCAAACTCAATTCCCTCCCCCTGGTAGCAACTGGAAATTAATCCAGTGTATTCACAACCTTGGTGTTGCACCTGATTCCAAAATTAGCTTCTGACCTCCTGTTCGCACAATCACTGAAGACAGCTTCTCTTGAACTCTGTCACAGTGCTGGACTTTGCTCTTGGCTGCATGCCTTCATTATCCCTGGACTCCAACATAGCTCTGTCTTGTCTTCAACATTCAACCCACGCAAACTTGAGATCACCCAACAATTTGCTGCCATTATCTTGATTCATAGTAAGTCCCATTTCCTCCGCCACCCCTGCACTTGCTAGCTTACACTGGCTTGTGGACAAGTAGGTGGTCATGCTTTCAGTTGCGAAGGCACTCAGCTCAGGAATTCCCTCCTTAGACCCTCTCTTTACCTCACTTTTCTCCTTTAAAACACTTCTTAAATGTATTTCTTTCATAAAGAATTTGGTCATCTGACCGAATATATATCACACTTTGTTTTATAATACTCTTGTGAAGTGCCTTGGAATGTTTCATTATACTAAAGCCAATAAATACGTATAATTTTTAAGAAGTGTATTCATGAGATGTAGATGTCACTGGCTAGTCCATTCCTAATTACCCTTGAGAAGGTGGTGGTGAGCTACCTTCTTGAACCGCTGCAGTCCATATGCTGTAGATACATCCACATTGCTCTTTGGGAAGGGAGGAGTTCCAGGTTTTTGACCCAGTGAAGGAATGGTGATATATTTCCAAGTCAGGATGGTGTGGGACTTTAAGGGGAATGTCCAGGTGGTGGTGTCTCCATGCAATTGCTGCCCTTGTCGCGATCATGGTTTGGGAGGTGCTGCATCAGGACTTTGGTAAGTTGCTGCAGTATATCTTTAGACGACTGTCACTATTCATCAGTGGAGGGAGGTAACATTCATGGATGGGGCGCCATCCTCACTTCTTATGACAGAATGAAGGTCATTTATGAAGTAGCTAAAGATGGTTAGGCCTAGCACATTACCTTGAGGAACCCTGCAGAGATGTCCTGGAGTATATTGGAAAAAATTCTGAATGACAGATCTCCACTTGGAGAGGTTAGGAATAGTCAAGCATAGCCAACATGGCTTTGTTAAATTCCTCTTGAAATCAACAGACCTTTCCATGGTCCGCCTCTTTCCTGCTCCAGTTCCTGTGGCAGGCAGAAAGGTAAAATTCTGGCCATCAAATTTGATTGAACTTTTTGAAGAGGTGACTAGATGGTGAATAGATGAGGGCAGTGTCGTTGACGTAGTCTACACAGACTTCAGTAAGGTGCCACATGGGAGACTAGTGAAGAAGGCAGCACAGTTTGGCAAATTGGATCTAAAATTGGCTTGGTGGCAGGAGGCAGAGGGTGTAGGCCAAAGGTCATCTTTGTGACTGGAAGCTTGCCTCCAATGATGTAAAGCTCGGATTGGTGCTGGTCAGATGACTAGAACCGTGGGAAATGGAATTTAACCCTGAAGAGTGTGAGGTGATGCATTTTGGGAGGACTAACAAGGCAAGGGAATACATAATGAATGGTAGGATGCTAGCAAGTACAGGGGACCAGGACGATCTTGGAGTGCATGTCCATAGATCCACAAAGGCAGTAGGGCAGGTAGATAGGTGGTTGAAAAGGCATGTGGAATATGGCTGTAATGAGGTAAGAAGCTGAGGGAACCTGGCTGAACTCAAATTGAGCATTAGTAAGCAGGTTATTGCTCAGCAGGTGAACCCTTCTACCGCTTTACTGATGAATGAGAATAAGATCATGGGACAGTAATTGGCTGGGTTTGATCTGTCTTTCTTTCTGTGTGCAGGACAAAGCTGCAGAATTTGCTGGTTAGATGTCGGTGTGCTGACTATTATAGCATGGCGAAGTTCAGGGGCAAAAGTCTTCAGTATTATTGCTAAATTATTGTCAGCATCTAGCATCCAGAGTCTTTGCAGTATCAAGTGTCTTCAGCCGTTTCTTCATATCATGTGGAGTGAATCTAATCGGTTGAAAACCGATGATGCTGGGGACCACTGCAGGAGGGCAAAATGGATTATTCATTCAGAACATCTGGCTGAGGATTGATGCAAGTGCTGCAGCCTTACCTTTTACACTGATGTGTTGGGTTCCAGTATCATTAAGGATGGGATATTTGTAAAGTTTCCTCCTCCACTGAGTTGATTAATTGTCCACCGCCATTCAGAGCTGGGGAATCCAGAGCTTAGATCTGATCCACTAATTGTGGGATCACTAAGCTCCGTCTATCACATGCTGTTTACTCTGTTTGGAATGCAAGTAGCCGCACCTGGTTGACATCTCATTTTTAGGGTGTAGTTCCTGGCATGCCCTCCTGCCCACTTCATTGAACCCGGGTTGAACCCCTGGGTTGATGGGAATAATAGAATGGGGGATGTGCAGGGCTATGAGGATATAGATTGTGATTGAGTACAATTCTGCTGCTGCTGATGATGGACCACAGCGCCTCAAGGATGCCCAATCTTGAGTTCAGTACAAAGTCTCACAACACCAGTCTTGAGTTGCTAGATCTGCTCAAAGTCTATCTTATTTAATGTGGGAATTGGTTTAGCTCAATTGGCTGGATAGCTGATTAGTGATGTAGAGCAACACCAACAGTGCGGGTTCATTTCCCATACCAATTAAGGTTATTCATGAAGGCACCTCCCCCGGTCCCCCTCCATTCTCAAGCTTGTCTCTCACACAATGTGTGGTGATCCTCAGGTTAAATCACCACCAGTCAGCTCTGCTCCTCAAAGGGTCTATAGCTAGGTGGGACTATGATGACTTTAGCTTCACACAGCACGATGGAGGGTATCCTCGATGTGAAAATGGGACATTATCTTCACAAGGAGTGTGTGGTCATCACTGCTATTGATACTGTCATGGAGAGATGCATCTGCAGCAGGCAGACTGGTGATGATGAAGTCAAGTATGTTTTCTCTCTTGTTGGTTCCATCACCACCTGCCACAGTTCTATCTAGCAGCTTTGTTCTTCAGGTCTCAGCCAGCTTGGTCAGTAGTGGAGCTACTGAGCTACTCTTGTGATGGACATTCAGCTCCCCCACCCAGAATACATTGTGCACCTTTGCTTTGTCCAATGTCAACAAAATTAAGGAAATAGTCCTTAACTATCATTGACTTCAGGAAGTATAGCGGAGAACATGCCCATCTACATCAATGGGGATGAAATAGAAATGGTTGACAGATTCAAGCTTTTAGGTGTCCAGATCACTAATGATGTGGAAATGCCTGCATTGGACTGGTGTAGGCACAGTAAGAAGTCTCACAAAACCAGGTTAAAATCCAACAGGTTTATTTGGTAACACGAGCTTTGGGAACACTCCAAAAGCTTGTGCTACCAAATAAACCTTTAGACTTTAATCTGGTGTTGTGAGACAGATCACCAACAACCTTTTCTGGACGCTATAGTTAAGAAAGCCCACCAATGCCTCTACTTTCTCAGAAGACTAAGGAAATTTGGCACATCCACTATGACTCTGATTTTTACAGATACACCATAGAAAGCATCCTTTTTGGGTTTTTCACAGCTTGGAATGGCTTCTAATCTGTCCAAGACTCCAAGAAATTAAAAAGAGTCGGAAACAAAGCCCAATCCAACATGCAAATCAGCCTACCATCCATTGACTCTGTCTAGGCTTCTCACTGCCTTGGAAAAGCAGCCAGCATATTTAAGGACTTCATGCACACTGGACATACTCTCTTTCACCTTCTTCTGTCAGTGAGTATGATTCTACCTCAGACTGTTGCTTGACTAATCTCTGGGGCAGTTCTCCCAAATTTGGCACAAGCCACAGTTAATATTAAGGAGGATTTTGCAGGGTCAACAGAGCTGAGTTTGCCGTTGTTGTTTCTGGTGCCTAGTTCAATTCTGGGTGGTCTGTCTGATTAATTCCTTATAGATATTATAATGCTTTGATAAAACTGAGTGGCTTATAGGCGATTGCATAGGGCAGTTAATATTCAATCACCTTGCTGTGGGAGACACATGTAGACCAGACCAACAGAGGATGGAGATTTCCTTCCTTAAAGGCATGAGTAAACCAGATGGTTATTTTCAACAATCAACAATTGTTTCATGGTCATCAGTACACTTTTAATTCCAGTTATATTATTGATTGAATTCAAATCTCACCATCTGCACCAGTAAGTTGTTGCAGAGGTCATGCTACTTGATGCACAGTTCAGGGGCCTGGAACTAATAACTTTGAGAATGAGTGTTCAAATCTCACCTCATTTTAAGAATTTGAATTCTTTAAAAAAAGAGAATGACAGGCTGACTTCAGTAAGCACAAAGTTGCTTGACTGTCATAAAAACCAAACCGGTTCACTGATGTTCTTCAGAGAAGGAAACTTGTCATTTTTACCTCATCTAGGCCTGTATGACTCCAGTCCAACACCAACTACTGGAGTGCTCCAGCATAAGTGGTTCCAAGCAACTCGGGATTGGTGAGAAATTCCAGCCTTGCTAGCAGTGATATATTTATATTGAATACTACAAAATATTTAAACTTCCAATATAAAAATAAGCATGCACTACGTTGACCCTAAAATATAAGTTTCATTCTGACTACACAATCTGTTTCTTTTAAGTTTGGTGATGTTGGCTGAAAGGTCAATATTGGCTAGGACAAAATGGGTACAAACTTTATAGCCCAGAACTGCCAGTTTTGCAGAAAAGTCAACTCCACTCAGCACATTTACAAATACATTCCAAGCAAAAGGTTTAACTTCATTAATACCAAAGATGTCCAAAGATATGCGGTTCAGTGAACTGGCCATGCTAAATTGCCTCTTAGCATCAGGGGGACTAGCTAGGGTAAATGTATGGGGTTACAGGAATAGGGAGTGAATGTGGACTCAATGGGGTGAATGGCCTTCTTCTGCGCTGTAGGATTAAAAAATAATAATTTATCCTCCTCACTTCAAGGAATACGTAAATGAACAGGCAGGAACTAAGGAGAATCCAAGGCTTTTTAATAGTATATAAGGAGGAAGAGGGTAGCTAGGGAAAGGGTACTTCTTTCAACAATCTGAGATGTAGATCATCTTGGGGACTTATCAACCTTCAGCTCCATTCTCCAATACAACCTTCCTATTGATTCTAATTTCCTTCAGTTCCTCATTCTCCTTATCCACTGCATCTCTAATTCTGGGAGATTTCTTGTATCTTCCTCAGCGAAGAGAGCCATAAGGTAATAATTTAACTTCTCTGCCATTTATTGGAATAAATATTGACCAGGATGCTAGGGAGAATTCTCCACACCTTCTTCAAAATAGTACTTGGATATTTTATGCCCAACCGTGATGGTTCATTCAAATTACCCTATCTCTGACAGTGCAACACAAAGACTCAAAAAGAGACCATTCTAACCTGGTCATCCATTTAATTAGAACATAGAACATAGAACATTACAGGGCAGAACAGACCCTTCGGCCTTCGATGTTGCGCCGACTAATTAGGAACAAGCAGTGACCCTCTAACCTAAACCATTCCCTTTTCATCCATAAACTTATCTACTAACCTCTTAAACGCTACCAAACTTGGCGCATCTACAACTGAAGCAGGCAGGGCATTCCATACCCTTACCACCCTCTGGGTAAAGAACCTACCTCTGACATCCGTCCTATAACCACCACCCCTTAATTTAAAGCTATGTCCCCTCGTGCTAGCTTTCTCCATCCTAGGAAAAAGGCTACCACTGTCCACCCTATCTAAACCTCTAATCATCTTATATGTTTCAATAAGGTCTCCTCTTAGCCGCCTCCTTTCTAACGAAAACAACCTCAAATCCCTCAGCCTCTCTTCATAAGACCTGCCCTCCATACCAGGCAACATCCTGGTAAACCTCCTCTGTACCCTCTCCAATGCCTCCACATCTTTCTTATAATGTGGGGACCAGAACTGCACACAATACTCCAAGTGCGGCCGCACTAGATTTTTGTACAGTTGCAACATGACGTTGCGGCTCCGAAATTCAATCCCCCTACCAATAAAAGCTAAGACTCCATATGCCTTCTTAACAACCTTATCGACTTGATTGCCAACTTTCAGGGATATATGCACATATACACCAAGATCCCTCTGTTCATCAACACTATTAGAGTCCTACCATTAGCCCTATACTCTACACATTTGTTATTCCTGCCAAAGTGAATTACCTCACACTTTTCACATTAAACTCCATTTGCCACCTCTCGGCCCAGCTCTGCAACTTGTCCAATTGGATCATGTCTGATGATTATCTTAACTTCACAGTTCCAAACTGTTTTAAAATCCCACCTGACAAAAATTAATCAGTCTCAGTTTTGAAATTTTCAACTCCCAGCTCCCCAGTCTCAGATTTCCACAAACTTTTGTGTGAAGAAGCGCTTCCTAACCCCAAAGTGTCCTAGACCATCCCCAACTTTCTTTGGCTTCCCTAAATCCCCACAGCTGCTCCCATTGGCCCTCTCCAACTGAAGGTATTGCTGCCAAGGCTTTGAAGTCTCTTCCGTAAATTTTCCCACTTCTCCCTATTCTTTTCAGGACAGCAACTTAAAAACCTGTCTCTTTGACTCAACCTTTGGTTACCTGTCCTAATTAACACTTCTTTACGTAGCTTCGTGCCAATTGTCCAATTACTTACCTGTGACATGATGATCATGCTTAAGGTGCTATATAAATGCAAGTTATTGCTGAAACAATTTGACGGCAGCTTCTTGAGAATATTTTGGAAGGAGGACAAAGATGAAATGGCTGCAAAGCAGGGCCCCTTTGATCACTTACGCTCACACTCTTCAATGTCCATGTTGAACTGTTTTAAGGCTCCCATGGTGATCTGTTTGACCTCGGTATCCAACAGCAGCTGCAGAAGAGATGTAGACAGATGTTTGCATGCAGACATGCAGGCTGTCTGAGCTACTTTGCCCTGAAAAAAAAACAAAACAAAATTCCTATTAGACATTAAATCCTCAACTTCCCAGACACAAATTAACAAACAGAAAAGCAATGCTGACTTTCTCCAAACTAAAATGAGTCCGATTGCTCAATACTGAGGGTGATTATTGATAAAAAGTCATTAATTCACCAACACCAGATTGTTATATGAACATATGAAACACAAGTAGGCCATTTGACCCCTCGAGTCTGCTCTACCATCGATATGATCATGGCTGATCTGTTTGTGTTTCTATTTCCACATTCTCACCTAACCCTGGCAACTTTGCCTAACAGGAGTTTATATCTGCCTTGAAAATATTCAATGCCTCACCTCCATTGTCTCAGTTCCAAAGTGACACCATCTTCAAAGAAAAAATATTCTCTTCATCTGTGTCCTAAAAACGCAACCCCAAATGTTGAAACAGTGCCCCCTAGTTTTGGGATCACCCACGCCAACCTTGTTCAGACCCTTAGGACCTTATCTACTTCAATCAAGTCACCTCTCACACTTCTAAACACCAATGGAATCAAACCCAGCCTGTCTCCCTTTCCTCACAAGGCAACCAGTTCATCCTAGTATCAATCTAGGAATCAAAAACAAAATACTGTGGATTCTGCAAGTTGGAAATAAAAATGGAAAATGCTGGATGAACTCAGCAAGTTTGATACAGCTGTAGAGTGAGAAACAGAGTTAACGTTTTGTGTCCATACGACTCTTCTTCAGAGCTGATCTATGTAGTAAACCTCCTCTGAATGGCCTCCAATGCATTTACATTATGTTATGAATCTCATGTGTGGCTAAGATGCTAGTGTACTGTCCACTTTTGTGTTTGCTTCTTATTTTCAGCCTCCACTTTTGTCCAGCAGCAAATATGGAAGTCTCTCGTTATAAATACACAGCCTCTCCCTTGGAAAGTCCTCAGCTGTGTCTTCTCTTGACTGAATGTGATGATTGTTCCTTTAAGGACAACAGCACTGAGCGAGAGGCACCTGGCTTGGGTGACCAACAGAAGTGAGAGTGGAGGAATCATCCCAAGAGAAAGAGTTTGCCTTAGGCAGAGGCATGCCAGAATTAGCTGCAGAAATGCTGCTGCTCTTGTACACCTTCGTAAATAAATCCTTTGTTATCTACGAATGAAGTCTTGGAAAGTGCATCAATAAGTGACACATGGAAACTGGCTTCCTTACTCGAGTTTTAGAGCAACTTTTAGGAGGTTTGGCCCCCAGGTATGCAGTGTGGTAGCCCACTGACATGTGGACATATCCTGTTTCCCATGAATCAAGTTTCCAGCTGCTATCAAACAGCTCCACATCCTTGTGGGCACCTCAGCAGAACTGAAGGTTAAAAGGAGTAAACACCCGACTGTGAGGCCAAATTCATCTCTACCTCACTTTTCAAGTTTGCTGATGACACCACTGTAGTGGGTTGGATCTCAATGACGGGACAGAGTACAGGAAAGAGATAGAGAATCTGGTGAACTGGTGTAATGCCAAAATATCTGAAGTGAAGCCCAAAGACAGACCAATGTCTCAGTGTGTCATCTTTCTATTTACTCCTACAATCAAGCGAGTGCCAGATCCATCTCACTGGGCCTGCACTCAATCCTGAAACAACTGCATAACAAAGACACCTGGGTCACACTCCTATTCACAGACCACAGCTCAGCCTTTAACACCATTATTCCTACAAGACTCATCCAAACTTCATGATCTGGGGCTTGACTCCTCCCACTGCACTAGACCTAGACTTTGTAACTTACAGACCACAATCAGTAAGGATTGGCAACAGGAGAAACCAACTTGTAATAACTCCTCTGTAATATCTCCTCATTACAAGGAAGATGTGGAAGTTATTGAAAGGATACAGAGGATGTTGCCTGGATTGGATGGCATGCTTTATGAGGATAGGTTGAGGGAGTTTGGTCTTTTCTTCCTGGAGAGATGAAGGATGAGAGGTGACCTGATAGAGATTTATAAGATGTTGAGAGGTACAGATAGGGTGGATTCTCAGAGGCTATTTCCCAGAGTTGAAATGGTCGCGACGAGAGGTTTAAGGTGCAGGGGTAAGTTTTTCACTCAGAGGGTAGTGGGTGAGTGGAATCAGCTGTCGTCGGTAATGATGGAGGCAAACTCCTTGGGGTCTTTTAAGAGACCTCTGGACGAGTACATGGGATTTAATGGGATTGAGGGTTATAGATAGGCCTAGTAGGTAGGGATATGATCGGTGCAACTTGTGGGCTGAAGGGCCTCTTTGTGCTGTAGTGTTCTATGCCTTATGCTCTTCCACAATCATCCTCAATGCTGGTGCCCCACAAGGCTGTGTCAGCCCCCCACTATACTCCATATACACCTATGACTGTGTGACCAAATTCCCCTCCGATTCGATTTTCAAGTTTTCTGATGAAACCACCATACTGGGTCGGGTTTCAAACAATGATGAAACAGAATTCAGGGATGAGAACTGGTGCAGCAACAATGATCTCTCCCTCAATGTTAGCAAAACAAAGGAGATAGTTGTCGACTTCAGGAAGTAGAAGACATGCCTCTGTGTACATCAATGGGCACAAAGTAAAAATGGTCAACAGCTTCAACCTTTTAGATGTCCAGTCACTAACAACTTATCCTGGTTCCCCTATGCGGACACTATTGTTAAGAAAGCCCATCAATGCCTCTACTTTCTCAGAAGATTAAGGAAATTTGGCATGTCAGCTATGACTCTCACCAACATTTACAGATGCACCATAGAAAGCATTCTTTCTGGTTGTATCACTGTTTGGTATGGCTCCTGTTCTGTCCAAAACCACGAAAAAACTACAAAAGGTTGTGAATGTAGCACATCACACAAACCAGCCTCCCATCCATTGACTGCCTACACTTCCCGTTGCCTGGGAAAAGCAGCCAACATAATTAAGGACACTATGCACCTCGGTCATTCTCTCTTCTACCATTTTCTGTTGGGATAAAGATACAAAAGTCTGAGGTCACTTACCAAATGACTCAAGAACAGCTTCTTCCCTGCTGCCATCTTTTGAATGGGTCTACTTGCACTAAGTTAGTCTTTCTCTAGACTACCTATAACTGCAACACTACATTCTGCATTCTTCTCTTTCTTTCCCTACGAGCGGTATGCTTTGTCTGTATAGCGCGCAATAAACAATACTTTACAACAAACACTGTATACTCATACATGTAACAATAATCCAATCAAATCAAAGATTTGCATTCCTGTGCCTGTGTACACAACTGGGGAGGTCAAGGCACAAAACGGAAAATGCTGGAAAATCTCAGAAAGTCTGGCAGCATCTGTGGAGAGAGGATCAAGCCAACATTTTTATTCTGGCTGTCCCTTCTGTGTATTTTGCCTTTATCTCAAGAAGTGCACCCTGATGTTTGGACAGCCCAGTGTCTCCATAGGTTTTGTCTAGGCTTGCATCCTAGAGAGGGACATTGCAGTTTTGCTGCAGAGCATTCACAGAACACAGGAGGCAGCAGTTACATGTGATCAAACCAATTCAATTGTCATAGGGAATGAGTGCTTCTGGCTGTCTCCGACACTGGGAGGGATCACTGTTTCTATTGGTCAGTCACCAAGCAACTTGAGTCAGGCAGCCCTGAGTGGGGCTTGGAGCTCAAGAGTCTTTGCTCAACAAATAAATGGAATCTATTGTATCAGGCAAACAAGCAAAACAAACACAAAGAAAGATTGGCAAGCTGAAACATCAGGACAATGCGTGTAGGACCGATAGACAACTCACAGCTTGTTAAAATGAGTGTAGCTGAGATCACAGGAAACTAGACAGACTGAACATTGACATGACTTCCTGACTGAAGACCAGGTCACTCAGAGCAGGTCACTGAAAGAGGGATACTGCATCTTCTATCGGCTGGGGAAAAGTTCCAGGGAAATATGTGAGCAAGGTGCAAGTTTTCACTGTAAGGAACTTGTTACTTAATAGAACCCTACAAATGGTTCAGAACCTATTACCTTCATCTGTCTGTCAACTAAAATATAATCTGTCCATCCGTCTCTCAACTGAAACAGAACCAGTTATCCTCATAATTATCTATGCTCTAATGTTGTGCCCCACGACAGAGGCAAAAGACTAGTTCTTTAGGGAGTTTGACATTGTTAACAGCAGAATTGGAAAGTCAGAACATCTTAACGTAATGGGAGATTTCAATGCGAGATTGGAGATAGATCATGAGGCATAGCTCTCCTGTCTTGGACATCATGGCCTGTAAAAGGTAAGTGAGGAAGAATAGAGATTATTTGAGCTTTGCTGCCACCCTGAGCTTTGGGAAACTAATACCATCTTTTGGAACAAGCCATGCCATAAGATGAAGGCATCCAAACTCAGTGCAGTGGCACCAGTTGTTCGCCTGACATCCAAGACAAAGGTGCACCAAGTTTTCATCAGGGAGTGGCTCTGCACCGACAATGCTGCACTAACATTCCATACACAGCAGCAGATGGGCAATTTAGTTTGATATCAGCTTCAGGAAGACAAATGTTATGGTCCAGGATATCAACATATCCCTCATCGATCAACATTGACAAGGTGACACTGGAGATTGTTGATAACTTCACATGTTTTATCTCCACAATCACCAACAATCTGTCACTTGATGCTGAAATTAACATTCAAGATATGGACAAAGTATGCTAGGCAAGAGGAAAGCCTGAGTTTCCCTCTCATTTATACCCTTGGCACATTTTGATATATATAACCAGGTCTGGTTCTGGAAAATGCTAATTCAATCATAATACTGACATTAAAAACTGAGGACATTTGTTGACAGCAATTTTTTAATTCGTTCATGGGATGTGGACATTGCTGGTTGGACAATTTCCCTCTGCCCTTGCTGTTAGTGGCTTGGTAGACCATTTGAGAGGTCATTTAAAAGTCTGGAGTCACATGCAGGCCAGACCAAGTAAGGTTGACAGATTTCCTTCACTGAAGGACAGTAGTGATTCAGATGGGTTTTTATAACAATTGATAATGTTTCTTGTTCATCATTAGATTTTAATTCCAGAGCAGTTTCTGAATTCACCATCTGCCCTGATGGATTCGAACCTGAATTCTGAGAACATTGCTCTGGATTTAAGAAGAGAAACATACCTTACAAATAATATCCCAGCTATCACTATCTCAATCCCTGGATATGTTCTGCCCCACCAGCAGGACATACGCAGCAGAAGTGGGAGCGGCCCAGTGGTAAAAGGGAGTTTTAGTCTTTAGAAGACCTCAACATCGAGTCTGGACACCAGGATGTCTCTTGGCATCAGGTCAAACATGGACAAGGAGTCTCCCCTCCTTGTCCTTGTCTCCCCCTAAATTTATGTCCGTATTTTGGTGTATCCTAGATATTCAAATATCTGAAAAAAGCCCATTCATCACTTTTTAAAATATCTGGAATTAAATGTCTATATCTCTATGATTTTCTATGACTTTAGAACCATAAGGGATAGGAAATTAAAATGGCTTAATCAGATTTACCTTCGTCCTAAGAATAAATAAAATGTCCTATAACTGAGACAGTGTGCAGCATAATTTTCACATGGCAAATTAATTTATATTCTTTCAAGGTTTGTTGAGGGGACAAAGGAAGGTTAAAATCATTGAATTCTACAGTGCAGGAAGAGGTCATTCAGCCCAATGAGTTGTACCAACCATAAACCCACCCAGGCCTTATCTCCATTGATTTATCCTAGCTAGTCCCCTGACACAAAGGGGCAATTTCGCACAACCAATACACCTAACCGATGAACATGAAACCATATCTTTGGACTGTGGAGGAAAAATGGAGCACCCAGAGGAAACCCACACAGACATGGAGAGAACATGCAAACTCTGTAAAGACGGTGACCTGAGCCAAGAATCAAACCTCGGTCCTTAGTGCTGTGAGCAGCAGTGCTAACAGCTGTGCCATGAGTAGAACTGGCTGGGAATCTCCAAATTGTGTCGTAACTTGCCCCCGCAACACCCGATCACTCCCCTGACCATTTGCACACCCTCAGTGGATGGCACAGTGGCGTTGTGGTTAGCACTGCTGCCTCACAGCGCCAAGGATCAGGTTCGATTCCTGGCCTGATCACTCTCTGTGATTTCCTATCACATTCTCCACATGCCTGCATGGGTTTCCTCCCACAGATGCTCCATTTTCTTCCCACAGTCCAAAAGACGTGCTGATTGGCTGCACTGCCATTCTAAGTTCTCCTTCAGTTTACCGAACAGATGCTGGAGTGTGGCAATTAGGGGATTTACACAGTAACTTCATTGCAGCGTCAATGTGGCCTACTTGTGACACTAATAAATAAATTTTAACTCCAAAGTGACAACCCAAGTGATGTGGTCATATTGTGAAGTGGATCTGTGCAACCACGTGATGCACATTCATTCAAGTGCTGTTGTGTGGAATTTGGGATGAAGCGAGGGGGTGGGAGAAAGACAGAGAAGGAGACAACAGACAAATGGAGGGAAAAAAAAATTAATACTGAGCGAGAGCAGGGTTTAGTCTGAACCTGATGCTTTTCCTCTGAAGCAAGCTGCAAACATATAGTAACTATTGAGGCCCACACACATAGAGTGGCCATCTGAGTGGGGAGAGAGTATAGCACTGGGGGAGCTCTACTGCAACAGAAATCAGCACTTTGAGAGATGGGGAAAAGTTCTTTGAAAGAAAATTCAGTTTCCTCTCTGAGTATCAGTACAGGGCTAAAAACTGGTGTTCTCAAATATTAATATCGATGATATACATGCGTCCGATAAAACTAACACCAAAGGGAAATCTCTTGCAGAATGGATGTGCATTAATGATGACCCCTTGCTCAAGGTCCAATTCCACTGTTATTAACCATCAAAGTACCAATGCTTTGTAGCTTTTTTTTCTCTCAAAAGTAAAGTAATATGTACTCTGTTTTTCATCTTCCAACATCTGGAAATCCTCTATTCTGCGGCTTCCTAATTCCAACTACTATTAAATAAAATTTAGAGAAATAGAACCACAAAACATTTCTTCATTTGTGGCATTCTTAAGTGGACTCACCACAACCTCCTGGCTCTCAGACTTGAACTTTGGACTGTTCTATGTCAGCTCCTCCCTGTCCTCTCCTTACGGCTGCTTCAAGTCTCCCCTAATCTCTAACAGACCTGAGTAATCCAAATCTCTCACGTCAGCATTCTGGTTGCCGTACCAGATCCAACCAAGTCTGTTACTTTTTCCGTTTTTCAATTTTTTTGGCTTGTTTTTTTTGCCTTTCTCACCCTCATTGTACCTTCCCACTTTCAGATCTACACCCTTTGACACACTCCAAACTTCCCTCTCCCCTTCAATCATTCAGGGTTCGAATCCTCTTTCTTTCACTCGGCATTTCCAAGTCAACCCATCACAGCACTTTTCCTCCTCATCAACAAATGCCTCAATACCTCCTGTCCAGCTATCTCTGTGTCTCACTCAACTCACCCAGCACAGAGGATGGCACGTTGGCACGATGATTAGCATTGCTGCCTCGTAGCATCAGAGATCCAGGTTTAACTCCCAGCTTGAATCACTATCTTGTGTGGAGTTTGCACATTCTTCCCATGTCTGAGTGGGTTTCCTCCGGGGGCTCTGGTTTCCTCCCACAGTCCAGAGATGTGGGGGTTAGGTGCATTGGCCGTGCTAAGTTGCCCTTATGGGGTTATGGGGATAGGATAAGATTGTGGCTAGTGCAGACTTGATCAGCTGAATGGCTTTCTTCTGCACAGTAGGAATCTATGAGCACAGCTCCTTGGCACCTTGCAACCATGTCAACAATCACAGGTCCTCACCACTTTGTCCTACTTGAATATGGTCCTTGCACTCCTTGACATTTACTGTGGATGCATCCAGGCTTTGATTAAAACCTGGTCAGAGGGTGCCAACATCTTATCCCTTATTAAATACTATTCGTACAGCTATTCCCCCACCGCCTCGCTTCATCATCATCACCAGCCTTGCACTTTGGCCATTCCCCCCAATCCTGTAGCATATTCTCCTCAGTCAAAGACTTCATCTGAATTACCATTAAAATCATTGTGTACCTTCCATCAGACACCAGCGTGTTTCTTCCTGCAATATCCTCTTACTCCCTTGGCCTTCATATTGAGAAACTCCTCACTTTTAGAACACAGAACATTACAGTGCAGTACAGGCCCTTCAGCCCTCGATGTTGTGCCGGCCAGTGGACCCTCTAACCTAAACTATTCCAATATCATCCATATGCCTATCCACCGAACATTTGAATGCCCCCAAAGTAGGCGAGTCCACAACTGCTGCAGGCAGGGCATTCCACGCCCTCAGCACCCTCTGTGTAAAGAACCTGCCTCTGACATCCGTCCTATAACTACCACCTCTTAATTTAAAGTTATGTCCCCTCGTGTTGGTCATCACCATCCGAGGAAAAAGGCTCTCACTATCCACCCTATCCAATCCCTTGCTCATCTTATATGCCTCAATTAGGTCACCGCGTAACCTTCTTCTCTCTAATGAAAATAACCTCAGGTCCCTCAGCCTTTCCTCATAAGGCCTTCCCACCATACCAGGCAACATCCTGGTAAACCTCCTCTGCACCCTTTCCAATGCTTCCACATCCTTCTTATAATGCGGTGACCAGAACTGTACGCAATACTCCAAGTGCGGCCGCACCAGAGTTTTGTACATTGTAACATAACCTCACGGCTCCTAAATTCAATCCCTCTACCAATAAAAGCTAACACACCGTACGCCTTCTTAACAACTTTATCAACCTGGGTGCCAACTTTGTACCCCAAGATCCCTCTGCTCGACAACACTATTAAGGGTCCTTCCATTAGCCCTATATTTCATATGCCTGTTATTCCTACCAATTGTGAATCACCTCACACTTATCCCTATTGAATTCCATTTGCCACCTCACGGCCCAGCTCTGCAACCTATCTATGTCCCTCTGCAAACTGTAACATCCATCCTCGCTGTCTATAACTCCCCCCACTTTGGTATCGTCAGCAAATTTACTAATCCAACCCTCTACACCCTCATCTAGGTCATTTATAAAAATGACAAACAGCAGTGGCCCTAAAACAGATCCTTGAGGTACACCACTTGTAACTGCACTCCAGGTTGAATATTTCCCATCAACCACCACCCTCTGTCTTCCATCAGCTAGCCAATTCCTAATCCAAACTGCTAAATCACCTTCAATCCCATGCATCTGCACTTTCTGCAGTAGCGTACCATGGGGAACCTTATCAAACACTTTGCTAAAATCCATATACACTATATCAACTGCCTTACCCTTATCTACCTCTTTGGTCACCTCCTCAAGAAACTCAATAAGGTTTGTGAGGCACGACCTACCCTTCACAAAACCGTGCTGAGTATCCCTAATCAATTTATTTCTCTCTAGATGCTTATAAATCCTATCCCTTATAATTCTTTCCAAGACCTTGCCCACAACAGAAGTCAGGCTCACCTGTCTATAATTTCCAGGATGGTCCCTACTCCCCTTTTTGAACAAAGGGACAACATTTGCCATCCTCTAGTCTTTCGGCACTATACCTGTAGCTAACGACGACATGAAGATCAAAGCCAAAGGCTCTGCAATCTCCTCTCTAGCCTCCCAGAGAATCCTGGGGTAAATCCCATCTGGCCCAGGGGACTTATCAATTTTCATATCCTCAAGATTCGCTAACACCTCCTCCTTATGAACCTCAATCCTGCCCAGTCTACAGTTTAGTTTTAGGAAACTCCTTAATTTCTGTCACAGTGCTCCTCCTTTGCTCTCTGCCCTCTAGATTTAATGCATCCCCATTCTCCTGAAATCTCTCCCTCCACACTGCTATATGCTATAGGCATTCTATTCTCTCACAAGACAATCTGCAAATAGTTCTTTGGCTTTTCATTCACTTCATTCTCTTTCAACCAAATTTCCTTCTGCCTCTGTCCTTGGAAAATATTACGTCATTTCTAGATTAGTATGTTGCCTAACTGTTTGCCTTCCACATCCGATTTGCTCAACCATTCCCTCGAAATCACCCTGAATGCTCTTATCCTCAGACAATCCTTCACCATTTCACATCCTAATACGAACAATACCTTCACATCCACAATTCCAATAAGTGCAAACTCCAGTGTACAAGTGTCTCAGCCTTCTGTTGTCAGATATGGTGTGACTATAAGATTTAGCGGCCTTGCTTTTCATTGCTACTCTAGAATGACCCTGGAGGGAAGGAAAAGAGCACAAGCTTCTCTTCTCTACTTCCAGCCATATCTCCTTAGACCTCATTTCCCCAGCTCTCACAGCCATACCTTATTGTGTGAAGAGCTCACAGACTACTTTGTCTCCAAGACATTATCATAGAATCATATAGAGCAGAAGAGGTGTGTTGGCCCATCGCGTCCACACTGATCACTTCTAACTGATTCTACTGCTCCCTCTGCTTCCTGTGTATTAAACCAAACCTTTCTGTGTCCCAAGCCCTCCACTGTCCGTACCCTGATCTCTTTATTTTCCCTCTGTCTCTCCCTCCTTTCCATTCCAAGCATATCCAAGCCCTGTCTTTTCTCCTTAACCTTTTCCCACTAAACTAATTTCCCTTTCTGGTTACCCATTTTAAGCAATATGATATTTGCCACAGGGAATGTTCCCTTACCTTTCAAAATTGTTGTCATTAATTCCGTCTGAAAGAAAAGCTATCTTCAACCCTTCATCCTCATTAATAACTGTCCCATCTAAAGTCCAATTGCTTTACCAGGTTTGAACCCTTCTCTTCAATGACCCTATATTTAAATCTCTCCAAGCAGCCTCTTCCATCATCATCTCTTAGCATTACCCTGCTTTGCCTTATCACTTTTCTACACACTTCTACTCCTTAGCGTTGTTCAAAACAATTATCTTTAGCTCCAGCTTGACCCTTCTTTAGGCTGAACCTCACCACTAACTATCTCAACAGCTTGATATATCCTCTCTTTGATTTATTACTGTCAGTGTACTGGGATACAGTGAAAAGTATTGTTACTTGTGCGCTACACAGACAAAACATAACATTTATAGAATATATAAGGGAGAAGGAAAGAAGAGGGTACAAAATGTAATGTTAAAGATATAGCTAGAATGTCAAGAAAGATCAGCCTCTCTGTCAAGAGAACACTTCATTCTCACTCATTTCCACATCATGGCCCACCTCTATTCCTGTTTCTATTATCCTGCCGCTGAAACCCTCATCACTCACATAATTAATTATTCTAATGTTCTGCTGTCCTGAGCCACCCATCCTCAAAGAACAAGGAACCAAGAACAGCACAGGAACAGGCCCTTCAGCCTATCATGATGTCCTGTGCCAATCATGATGCACTAAAAAAAACTTCTGCCTTTCCTCAATCCATATCCTTCTATTCCCTCCTCATTCATTTACCCATCCAGATGCCCCTCAAAATGAAATTGACATAGATTGAATCCTGATCCCCATTTGATTCCAATGTCCCAGATGTGGTAACACCAAGGCCCTGAATAATTGCAGCAAGGTATCCCTGTTCCTGTACTCGAATCCTCTCGCAATGAAGGCCAACATACCATTTGCCTTCCTGACTGGGCTGAGTGTATTTCAACAGATAAAAATGCACAACATTCCTAAAGAAAATAACTACTCCTACTTTTTTTTATACAGTGATCCCTGAAATCCAGACATCACCAGAACCGGCACAGACTTGCTGAAGAGTTTATATTCCTGTGGCCCAAAATATGGTTGGGTTTTACCACATGTTTCGGTAGCTCTCATCATTATTTTCACACCCGTTTCAATATAGGTGTACCCCGCACTCATTTTTATTATGCTGGGTGTTTAACTTTCCTAGTGCCTGTCATTCTGGAGATTTAGCTGTTACTTTCCTTCTTCACTAACCCTGCTTGTGTTGAGGAGCTGATGTTATAACTGAGTGTCTCCTGACCTAGAACACTCCATGATATAATCAAAAGGCAATCAGATTGCTGTGGATGAGAAGAAAATATTAATGCAGATGAGGTACAGAAACAGATTTCCTTCCCTGAAAACAAGTTTTCCTTTTGCAATCACAAACTGACAAGCTTCACGGTCAATTTTATTGATACTGGTTTTTAATTTCTAGATTCATTTCTCAAATAAATTTGAATTATATATCATCAACACTTGAATGTGAATTATTAGTCCAGGCCTCTGGGTTGCACTAGCTTAAAATGAAACCTGGAAGTGTAGCCGTACTAATGGTTTCAAAAAGCAAAAGGCATTGCATGCATACTACTGTGGATGTGCGTTGCAGAGAGGTTCAGTGCACAAGCTGTGCTTAGTTACTGAATCTCAGTCTGGGGGTGGAAGGAATAATCAGCTACGATTCCAGCTCTGATTTAAGTGGCATTAATGGTTTGGAATCAGCCTGAAATGTGCACAGACCAAGAGCACATACTATTCAGCCTCACACAATATACCAGAGGGCAACTAATACCCAGCACTCAGCACCATCAGAATCAAGGGCTGATGTCATGGTCCTCCTATTTTCTGAGGGATGCATGCCAGGACTTTTGGGGGTGGTGGTGGACTGCAGCGGAGGTAAAGTTTTGGTGAATCACGGGATGTATGGGGCATTGTTCTTAACTATTTCGCCACCAATCAGACTTCAGGAAATTGAGCGTGGAGTTGTTTAATTTTATTTATATTTCCGAACTTTTAAACTCTTCGATTCCTGGATCAGGAATAACACAGGAGAAGCTGGACTGTAATCACAGAGTGTCTTCATTGCGAACAGTAGCACAGTTGTTTGAAAAATTGCAAATATGTTAACAATTACTGGGTGGCGGGGGGAGAGTGAGGGTCTGAAAGTCTGTACCGTTAATTATAGAGCCTGGTTATCAAAGGACTCGTTAACAAAGGCACCAATAAAATTACTGTTAAAATAAACCTACATTAATCTCAGAATACAGTAGGACACGCAATCAGAACAGGCTCCCTCGCTTCAGCCAATGAACTGTCACTCCACTAAAAACTTTCCACCCATGGTCCCTGATCAGTTTCAGATTTAAATGTCAAGTGAGGGGGTGGGGAGGCAGGGAAAGTATAATAGATGCCCATTCTGAATATCCAAATGAGAGCAGACATAAACTCCAACTCAGCTGTAAGAATGTTGTGGATTCCAGCCACCTCCAGAGGCCTCAGCATAAAATGCTCCTGTGCAAGGCTGAAGGAGTGCTGCACTGTTGGGGGGTGCCATTATATGAATAAGGCGGTAAATTGAACCCCCTCCCAGCTGGACATTAGAGATCTCATGCGCTACTTTGAAAAGGACAGGGGATGCTTCTGCATGGAAATCACTCAACAAAGAACAGAATATCTGGAACCAAAAGAGAAAATGCTGGAAAATCTCAACAAGTCTGGCAACATAGAATAAAATCCCTACAGTATAGAAGGAGTTCATTCGGCCCACCGAGTGTGTACCGACAATTCCACTCAGGCCCTACCTCCCCTAATCCCTCTAACCTACTCATCTCAGAACACTAAAGGGCAATTTTATCATGGCCAATCAACCTAACCCACACATCTTTGGACTGTGGGAGGAAACCACAGCAGACATGAGGAGAATGTACAAACTCTACACAGACAATGTCACAAGCCAGGAATCAAACCCAGATCCCTGGAGCTGTGAAGCAGCAGTGCTAACCACAGTGCTACCATGCCGCCCAAAACTTCTGTGAGGAGAGAAAGGAGATATTGTTTCGAGTTCAGATGACCTTTTGTCAAAAGCTCACCCGTAACCCAGCTTTGTCAAAAGGTCATTTGGACTCGAATCTTCAGCTCTTTTCTCTCCTTACAGATGCTGCCAGACCTGCTGAGATTTTCCAGCATTTTCTCTTTTGGTTTTAGATTCCAGCATCTGCAGTAATTCACTTTTTGTTTTTAACAGACTATCTTGTCATGGTACATCGTAATTTGTAGGGGCTTGCTGTGGAAAAATTTACTTTTTTGTATGCTACAATAGTGAGTAGCCTGAGAGCTGTAAAGCCTTTTGGAATATCCTGAGGTTGCAGAAAGCATTACATAAATCTAAGTTCTTTCTTTCTGTTCTTCCTTTCATTAAAAACCAAGAACTCAAGTGTCTTGCTGCACAATCCTCAAATCATTTCACTCCATTAAGTTGCAGCAACTGAATTAAGAATGTAAGACAGAACTATATAAGAAACAGGAGGTGACAGCTTCACAGCCTTTGGAACCTGTTCTGTCATTCAAAATCACAGATGAACATTCACATTAACGTCACATTTCAACCCGATCCCCAAATCCATCCACTTGCCGAGATTCCACCAGTCGATCACAGGTCTGTTCCAGCACAGGAAGCTGCCATTTGGTCCATCATGTCTAGATCACCTCTCTGAATGAGCAATTCACATAGTGCCATTCCCCCATTTTCACCCTGTAACCCTACACATTCTTCTTTTTTAAGTAACAGTCTAATTCCCTTTTGAACGCTGTGTTGAACCACACACTCTCAGGCAGAGCATTCCAGAGCCTAACCACGCACTATGTGAAACTCTTTCCTCATGTTACTATTGATTCTTCTGCCAATTACTTCAATATCTGTATCCTCTCCTTCTCATGAGTGTGAACATTTTCTTCCTCTTACTTTGTCCAGATCCCTCATAATTTTAAAAACTAATATGAAATCGCCTCTCAGACTTCCCTTCTCGCAGGAAAACAATATGAACTTTTCCAATCTACCTTCATAACTAACTGAAGATTCTCATCCCTTGAAGAATCCACATCAATCTTCTTTGGGGCATAAGGTTCATAGTGGGAGATATAGGAGGGATGTCCAAGGTAGATTCTTCATTCAGAGAGTGGTTGGGGTGTGGAATACACTGCCTGCTGTGATAGTGGAGTCGGACACTTTAGGAA
Source organism: Sphyrna mokarran (assembly GCA_024679065.1). NCBI lineage: Eukaryota > Metazoa > Chordata > Chondrichthyes > Carcharhiniformes > Carcharhinidae > Sphyrna > Sphyrna mokarran. Next base: position 8,157,871 of record JAGIQG010000001.1, read on the forward strand.
CTTTGAAGCCGTTATTGGATAGGCGCATGGAGCACACCAGAATGATAGGGAGTGGGATAGCTTGAACTTGGGATAGGACATAGCTCAGCACAACACTGAGGGCCGAAGGGCCTATACTGTGCTGTCATGTTCTATGTTTCTTTCTAGTCTCTCCAATGCCTTCTTATTTTTCCTAAAATGCAAGACTCAGAATTGGATACAATAGGCAGAATTTTCCCATCCCAGCTGCTGCAGGATTCATAGTGAGTGGAATATGGACCAGGCAAAGTTTTGTTGACCTCAGGTGCAATTTTCCAGTCTTGGGATGGCGCGGCCAGGAAAATCCTGCCCAATACTCCAGCAAAAACCAAACAAGTGTCTTCCACTAGTTCAACACAATCTCCTTGTTCTTGTAGTCTACAATCCTCCTAATAAAGTCCAGAACGTTGTATGCTTTATTAATCGTATTCTCAACCTCTACTTTCAACTCCAATTATTCATGCACATATAGACCCAGGTGACTCTGCTCCTGCATTCTCTTTTGGAATGGTATGCTTTAGCTTATATTGTCTTTTCATGATCTTCCTACACAAATAAATCATTTTGCATTTCTCCACGTTTAACTTCAATTTCCATTTGCCCATTCATTCCGTTAATTTGTGAATGTCCTTGTAGGATACTAACCTCCTTACAGTTAACAATGCCTCCAAGTTTCACACCAACCACAAACTCTGAAATTGTGCCTTGTACAACAAGATCTAGGTCAAATCGAGATCAGCAAGAGTCCCAAAACTGACCCTCTGTGACAAACCGTCCGACAGTCCAAAAGCATCCATTAAACACTATTCTGTTTCCTGTTATTCAGCCAATTTTATATCCATATTGTTAATGTCCATTTTATTCCATGAGCTATAACTTTGCTTGCAAGTCTGTTTTTGGCACTGTATCAAATGCCTTTTGGAAGACCATGTACACCACACTAACAGCAATCTCTCATGAACCCTTCGTAAATTCATCACTTTGAACAACATTTACAATTTTCCAGTCCTTTAGCATCCCAAGTACAAGGAAAACTGGAAAATTTAAGGCCAATTTAAGTTCCTTAACGCATCTTAACCTGTCCTGGTGCTTTATCAACTTTAACTGCAGACAGCCTATTTAATACATCTTCCTTATCGATTTTAAATCCTTCCATATACGAATTACTTCCTCTTTCACAGTAGCCTAGGTAGCATCTTCTTCCTTGTGGTGACAGATGCAAAGTATTCTTAGTTACTCACTCTTGAATCCTTCCAGCCATTCATTGTGCTATTAGAGAGATTTTTACCCAGCAACAGAGAGGGAAATGGGACATTGCTCCAAGTTAGGATGGTGTGAAGTGAAACATGCAGGTGGTGGTGTTCCCATGCTGTCCTTGTCCTTCTAGGTGGTAGATGTTGTGGTTTGGAAGATGCTGTTATAGGAGCTTTGGTGAGTTGCTGCGGAACATCGAACATTGCCAGCTCTGACCTTACGAAGGAAGGAAGGTCACTGACAAAGCAGCTGAAGATGGTTGAGTCTAGGACACTAATCTGAAGAACTTCTATAATGATGTACTAGGATTGAGTTTTTTGACCTCCTTCCCTGAAAGACATTTGTGAACTAGATAGGGTTTTTATCTTGTAGTTGCATTGTCATCATTATGAAAATTCTAAGTTTATTTAGGTTAATTGAATTTCATTTGCTGCCTCAGACAGTGATGGTGGCAGATTCAACTGCAGCTTTTAAACGAGAATTCGATAATTATCTGATGAGAAAAAAAATTTCACAAGGAAAAGGTGAGAAGGGAAGCTTATTGGGTTGCTTAGGAAGAGAGCTGATATGGACAGGAAGTTTGAAAGGCCTCGTTTTGTGCTGTAACCGTTCGATGAAATTCCCCAGCTGCTTTGGGGGATTTGAACTCCTGTCTCTGAATCATTAATTGGGATAATCCAACAGCAGAACCACTTTGCTACCCCACCCACTTATTTATTGCTCAATTTTACACAGAGAATTGAACGACATTCCTGCCTCTCCCCACTCCATGACATTTACTTTCCTCTCCTATTCCTTATCTCATGGCCTTAATTGGGCTCCTTGTGCTTCAGAAATCTGTCTCCAAGCTGTGTTCCACGTCACCAGCATTCCAACACGGAAGTTAAAGCTGGAGAGGATCGCATATGACTTGGTGTGAAAGTGAAGGGGAAGATGTTCTTATGGCACTGAGCAATTTATTTTAGGTGGGAAACAGAGCTGATGAAGTTACAAATTACTTTATAAAGTTGAATGAAATTGACAAAAAGCTGCTGCACACTTGAAATGATAGCATTCAGTCAACCTCTAGCTGCACACGTATTATGCACAATTCTTCACAGGTATGCAACATGCACACACAGGTATGTAACACACATTAGCAGTCAGGTCACAGTTGTCAAACAAAATGGAAATGTCAGTTCCAATTTTTATGAAATCTTGAAATGCCTTCCAATGCTTCTTTTGGAAGCGCTGAAGGGTGAATCGCAACATCTGTCTGGGTAATTTTCTGCTCCTGCAACGCCAAACATAATAAAGTTCTACAGAATTACAGCACTCGGCTTAAAGGCTGTGCTTGTCTTAATCACAGTGCTCCCTGGATAAACAAACATATTGTTTCAAAGTGTAGGGAGGGGGACGAAGGCACTGGTCTTTAGTAAATGGCACACTTGTCAAACTTTTGGACAACTGGCAGTCAAGGAAAATGAGGGTCAAAGCAAACTGCTCCTTTGTACAAAGACATGTTCTGAGATTGTTCCGAAGAAAGTTGTGTGTTGGCTGCATCAGTTTGTGTCTTCTCACTCTCTCTATTCTGTCCTGCTCCTGAAACAGTTCCTCAGCACATTGACAGCATTGCTGAGGCAACACCAGTAATGACAGCTATAACTTTTTGGTACACAACCTGCCCACACAGCCTTTGGAATCCATTGCACTAGCTGACTTTCTCGAATGAATGGTGTCTAAATGAGACATCTTGCAGTATATCCGAAGAGTTGACAGTCTAAAACAATGTCCTCCGTGGAGGAGTTTAACTGGATTACTGCTAGGGAAGTAAAAGGCTGTTAAGTGATCCCTCCTGCATCACTTTGCACCGAAGTAATCCAGAAATTACTATCTTCTGAGTCCTGTTTTTTTAAATCTATTTCCTAGCTCTCTAAAGTCTGCTTGCAGGATCTCATCCCTTTTTCTACCTATATCTTTGGTGTCAACCCATTTCTCCTTCTCTCCTTCGATGAGGTTGTGGGTTTATGAGATGTTGTCAAAGGAGTTTTGGTGAGTTTTTCCAGTGCATCTTGTAGATGACACACGCTGCTAGCACTGCATGTAGATGGTGCAGGAAGTGAATGCTGAAGGTAGTGGATGAAGTGTCAATCATGAAGCCTGCATTGTTTTGAATTGTACTGAATATTGTTGGAGCTACACTCATCCAGGCAAGTGCAAAGTATTCTATAACAGTCGTGACTTGTGCCTTGTAGACGGTGGCTTTGAGGCGTCAGGAGGTGAGTTACTCACTACAGAAGTCTCAGTCTCTAACATGCCCATCTTGCAACTACCACACTTGTCTGGTTTGTCCAGTTCATTTTCTGGTCAGAACGGTAACCCATTAGATCCCACTCTCCTGCAAAGTTAGTTTAAACCCTCCACAACAGCACTCATAAACATCCCTGCAAGGACGCTGGTTCCACTTCAGTTCCAACGCAACTCGTCCATCTTATACAGATCCCACTGTCCCCAAACATGGTCCCAATGATCCAGGAATCTAAAGTGATCTCTCTTGCACCACACTGCATCGGAAGTAATCCAGAAATTACTATCTTTTGAGCCCTGTTTTTTAATCTACTTCCTAGTTCTCTAAATTTTGCTTACAAGGACCTCATCCCTTTATCTACCCAAATCTTCGGTATCAAAATGTACCATGGTCTCTGTCTATTTGCCTTCCCCCTTCAGAATGCCCTGCAGCTGTTCAATGGCACCGGGGAGGCAACATACCATCCTGGAGTCTCTTCTTTAGCCATAGAAACCCGTCTTTCTCCTTACAACTGAATCTCCTACCACTGTAACTCTGGGTTATTAATGAAATCTCTCAGGACGAGCTCACTCCACTGAAAATCCACAGCTGTTAAATAAATTCGAGTGATGACCAGAAGGTTCAAAAAGCAGGAAATAGGGTCAGCTTGGATCAGTGAACTGGTCTGCCTCTGATGAGGTGTGAACTCATAAGGCAGAGCAGAGAAAGCACTGCACTGTTGGAAATGACTCACTGATTCCACTACAGTTTGCCGACCATTGCAACGGGTTCACAGCAGATGCCATCTTCCTGGCCCTGCACTCAACCCTGGAACACCTAGATAACAAAGACATCTATGTCAGACTCCTATTTATCGACAACAACTCAGCTTCAACAGCACTTTTCCTACAAAACTCACCTCCAAGCTCCATGCCCTGGGGCTCCATTCATCTCTCTGCAACTGGATCGTGAAATTTCTAACTCACAGATCACAATCAGTAAGGATCCTCCAACATCATCCTCAACACCAGTGCCCCACAAGGTTGTGATCTCAGCCCCTCACTATATTCCTCATACATCTATGACTGTGTGGCCATATTCCCCTCCGACTTGGTTTTCAAGTTTGCCAATGACATCACCATAGTGGGTTGGATCTCACATAATGATGAGACAGAGTACAGGAATGAGATAGAGAATCCGATGAACTGGTGCAGCGACAATAATCTCTCCCTCAATGTCAGCAAAATGAAAGAGATAGTCATTGACCTCAGGAAGCATAGTGGAAGGCATGCCCATGTCTCCAGCAATGGGGAAGAAACAGAAATGGTTGAGAGCTTCAAGTTTATCGGTATCCAGATCACCAACGACCTGTCCTTTTGCTTCACGCAAATGCTATTGTTAAGAAAGCCCACCAATGCCTCTAGTTTCTCAGAAGACTGAGGAATTTTGGCATGTCCGCTACAACTCTCACCAACCTTTACAGATGCACTACAGAAAACATCCTTTCTGGTTGTATCATAGCTTGGTATGGCTCCTGTTCTGTCTAAAACTACAAGAAACAACAAAGGGTCATGAACGAAGCCCAGTCCATCATTCAAACCAGCCTCCCACTCAATGACGCTGTCTACACTTCCCACTGCCCTAGAAAAGCAGCCAGCACAAGTAAGGACCCCACGTACCCCGGACATTCTCTGTCTTCTTCTGGCGGGAAAAGGATAGAAAAGTCTGAGGTCATGGAGCAATTGATTCAATTCCTTTCCTTTCACTTGTCAGACTTTTGAATGGACTAATCCTGCATTAAGTTTACCTTTCTCAGCACCGTAGCTATGACTGTAACACTACATTCTGCACTCTCCTTCCTTCCTTGATAAGTATGTCCCTGTCAGGCAAGGAGGAAATGGTCGAGTAAGAGAACCTTGGTGTACGAAAAAAGTTGATTTGTTGGTTAAAAGGAAAAAGGAGGCTTATGTCAGGATGAGGCTTGAAGGCTCAGTTAGTGCAATGGATAGCTATAGATTAGCCAGGAGGGAGCTAAAGAGTGAATTGAGGAGAGCTAAGAGGGGACACGAGAAGACTTTGGCTGATAGGATTAAGGAGAATCCTAAAGCTTTCTTTAGATATGTTAAGAATAGAAGATTGGTTAGGGCAAGATTAGGGCCAGTCATAGACAGCAGTGGGAAGTTGTGCGTGGAGCCTGAAGAGATTGGAGAGGTACTGAATAAATATTTCTCTTCGGTATTCACGCAGGGTGATGTAAATGTAGTTATGGAGAACACTGAGGTACAGGGTTGCAAACTGGAAAGTATTGAGGTAGATAGGGAGGATGTGCTAGATATTCTTGAGGGTTTGAAGTTGGATAAGTCCCCTGGGCCGGACGGGATTTACCCTAGGATTCTCTGGGAGGCAAGAGAGGAGATTGCAGAGCCTCTGGCTCTGATCTTCAGGTCGTCGTTGGTTACGGGTGTGGTTCCGGAGGACTGGAGGATAGCGAATGTGGTCCCATTGTTCAAGAAGGGGAAGAGAGACCTTCCAGGGAATTATAGGCCAGTGAGTCTTACTTCTGTTGTGGGCAAAGTATTGGAGAGAATTATTAGGGATAGGATTTATAGTTATTTAGAGAGAAATGAATTGATTGGGGGTAGTCAGCATGGTTTTGTGAAGGGTAGGTCGTGCCTTACTAACCTCATTGAGTTTTTTGAAAAAGTGACCAAAGAGGTGGATGGGGGTAAGGCGGTTGATGTGGTATATATGGACTTTAGTAAGGCGTTTGATAAGGTGGCCCATGGAAGACTTCTGCAGAAAATGCAGATGTATGGGATAGAGGGTGATTTAGCTAATTGGATTAGGAATTGGCTAGCAGATAGAAGACAGAGGGTGGTGGTTGATGGGAGATATTCATCGTGGAGTTCGGTGACAAGTGGTGTACCTCAGGGGTCTGTTTTGGGGCCCCTGCTGTTTGTAATTTTTATAAATGATCTGGATGAGGGTATTGAAGGATGGATTAGTAAATTTGCAGATGACACTAAAGTCGGTGGAGTGGTAGATAGTGAAGAGGGGTGTTATAGTTTGCAGAGTGACTTGGACAAGTTGCAGAGCTGGGCTGAGAGGTGGCAAATGGAGTTTAATGTGGAAAAGTGTGAGGTAATGCACTTTGGCAGGAACAATAAATGTGTAGAGTATAGGGCTAATGGTAGGGCTCTTAATAGTGTTGAGGAACAGAAGGATCTTGGTGTATGTGTCAATAGATCCCTGAAAGTAGGCAGTCAAGTGGATAAAGTTGTTAAGAAGGCATATGGAGTCTTAGCTTTTATTGGTAGGGGGATTGAATTTCGGAGCCGCAACGTCATGTTGCAACTGTACAAAACTCTAGTGCGGCCGCACTTGGAGTATTGTGTGCAGTTCTGGTCCCCACATTATAAGAAAGATGTGGAGGCATTGGAGAGGGTACAGAGGAGGTTTACCAGGATGTTGCCTGGTATGGAGGGCAGGTCTTATGAAGAGAGGCTGAGGGATTTGAGGTTGTTTTCGTTAGAAAGGAGGCGGCTAAGAGGGGACCTAATCGAAACATATAAGATGATTAGAGGTTTAGATAGGGTGGACAGTGATAGCCTTTTTCCTAGGATGGAGAAAGCTAGCACGAGGGGACACAGCTTTAAATTAAGGGGTGATAGTTATAGGACGGATATCAGAGGTAGGTTCTTTACCCAGAGGGTGGTTGGGGAGTGGAATGCCCTGCCTGCGGCAGTTGTAGATGCGCCAAGTTTGGTGGAGTTTAAGAGGTTAGTTGATAAGTATATGGAAGAGAAGGGAATGGTTTAGTTTGGAGGGTCATTGCTTTTTATATTGGTCGGCGCAACATCGAAGGCTGAAGGGCCTGTTCTGTGCTGTAGTGTTCTATGTTCTATGTTCTCTATGTACAGTAAGCTTTGTCTGTATAGTGCTCAAGAAACAATACTTTTCACTTTATACTAATACATGTGACAATAATAAATCAAATCAAATCTTCAAGCAAGACATAGCACCAGGGCCCAAGAGTGTGCTCTTGGGCAACATTCCTCTACCAATAGCACCAAAAATGCACCAAGTGCTCAATGTGGGGTTATAGTGTGTAGAAAATACTCCAATTTTTTTTGGATACGAGTCATTCAGGGATACAAGAACACAATAATTATAAACAGCAGAAGGCTATTCAGCCCCTCTATCATACCTTGCAATTTGATAAAATTATGGCTGATCTGCTTGTAACCTCAAGCCCACTTTCCTGTTAGTCCCTCATACCCCTCGAGTCCCTTGTTTATCAAACATTTTTGTACTGAGCCTTGAATATACTCAATGACCCAGCCTCGACTGCTCTCTTGGGAAGAAAGTTACAAAGATGAATGACTCTTTGAAAGAAAACATTTCTCATCTCGTCCTTAAAGGAGGGACGCCCAACTTTTAATTATGTTCATTAGTTTTCAATTCCCCCACAAGGGAAAACCTTCTCTCGGCACTCACCCTGTCAAGCCATCTCAAGATCCCGCGTTTTCAAAAAATAACCTTCTAAACTGCAATGGGTATAAGTCCAATTTGCTCAAACTTTCCTCATATGATAACCCTCACATCTTGAATTCTTGTTGGATGTTTGTGAGATTCTTTGGCTACCTACTGCTCGCGCCATGTTCACTGCAGCAAATTTGGTGGCCAGCCAAATCTCCGCTCACGGTGACGGGATGGGAAAATCCCCCAGCCTGAACAGTGGAGAGATTCCGGCTTCCGTGCGGACTTAATTCAGTTATTAGCACTTTCATCCTGATCTGCAGACTTCAAGACCCACTACAAACATGAGCAGATAGCTATCTGAACAAACTGCGGCCAGTCCACTCATTTGTTGCTTGTGGGATTGTACGGTGTGCCAAACTGCAACCACAAAGCAACCGTGACTGTCAGAAATAATTAATGAATTGTGACGTGCTTGCTTTGGAAGAACCTGTGAAAGGTATAGTCTGAATGCAAGCTTGTTTTTTCTTTTAACAGAGCAGTTCTTCAGTGAATTTGGAAATGTCTGAAGCATAAACAATATCTAAAAAAAACTGTTCTAATTTAAATAAATATTCATTATTTCCATTTAAATGTTTCCAGTGTATATTTATCAGCTAAACAACAGAGCTCAAAGCACGATGCTATCCTTGGCCCTACTTTTTCCCAGTGTAGCCACTGCAGTAGATGATGACCCTTTCTGTAACCCTCTCATTCCTTGTCCGATCAAGACAATAATCTACTGGATAAAAGCAAATTATTGCAGATGCTGGAATCTGAAATTAAAAGAGAAAGTACTGGAAAATCTCAGCATCTGTAAGGGGAGGGAAGAGCTGACGTTTCGAGTCCAAATAACCCTTTGTCAGAGCCAAAAGGAATAGAAAATGGGAGGTATTTATACTGAAGTGGAGGGAATGGAAGATGAGTCATAGCCACAAAAACAAGGGGAAAGGCTGCTAAGGGCAGTCTACAGAGAGGAGGCAGTTATCGAACTGTTTTAGAAAATTCAAGTTTGAGAGCTGCGAAGCACTTTGATGAACCGCCCAGAGTTTGATAATTGTCATTCAAAATCTCAAGGGTGACCTCAGTTGGAAATCCAAAGGTCAAGTTTTGAAGCAAGGGAAAAGCTGTTTTGAGGTTTCATTAAGAGCAGTCTTATGCTTCCAACCTTTGCCAATAAGGAACGAGTTGAAACTCCTCCCAAATTCATTGCAACCGCAACCTGATAATGACCCAAAGGTTCCGATGGCTGCAATCGGAAGACAGGTTGTGGGTACACACGGTCCGTAACTTCAGCATCTTACTGATCCGCCAACAGATTGCACTATGAGAAAGATCCAGGAAATAACATGCTATTTTCTGTGGCGATGAAGTGGTGACTGTTGGCAATGTTGGCAGTAGTCTTTATCAGTAGTGGACTCTTATGCTCCATTTGCTTTAGCCTGACACAAGCACTCAAGAAGTGATGCTCAAGATGGAATTTTATCTCAACAATCGTACAATGTTTGCTGAGCAGCTTAAGTCCCCATGAGGGAGTTTGTGCTCTCAATCCATCCAGTGAGACATTTAAAAATAAAAGTATAAGCTGCTTTCAGCGACACTGGTTCAGGAATAAACGATGACCAGAAAACTATCAATAACTGCCACCCTTTGCCGTGGGATCTTTTACATTCTCCTTAAAGACAGTCAGGGCATCGGGTTGATGTTTCACCTACCCTGTCTTGTCTCTGCAACCTGGCACATTGATCATGGCCAATCCACCTAACCTGCACATCTTTGGACTGTGGGAAGAAACCGGAGCACCTGGAGGAAACCCATGCAGACACGGGGAGAAGATGCATGGTCACCCGAGGCCGGAATTGAAGCTGGATCCCTGGCATCAGTGCTAAGTACTGTGATTCCCTGATACCAGTGACGTAAAGAGAAATGGAGATAGTGTGGGGAAGAATGCTCTGAAGTGAATGATCAGTTACGATTGTATTGAATGGTGGAGGGGGATCAGCGGGCTAAATAACCGACTCCTGCTCCAATGTCTCTCCGTTCCGGAATGGCATCTCTCGAGGCAGACCTAAGACCAATTCTAAAGCTTGAGCAGCAGATGACGTCACTGATGCGACCATGAGGTTGTGAGCTTTTAGTGTTTATAGGTGTGGTCTTCCTGCGGCTTAAGACGGTGCAGGGAGACAGGGAATGGGTGCTCACCAGTCAAGAAGAAACAGGCAGGTAGCACAGGAGTCTCTCTAGTACATTTTTCATTTCAACAATCAATGTTGAGTTCTGAATACTGATGAGAGTGATGGCTGAAGCCAAGTCCATGGCACCTTGGCTCAGCTGTATGATTGGGTTTGTGGGGGGTGGTGGTGCAGGGGACACAAAGGAGACTAGAAGAGCAATAATTAGAGTGGGGTGGCTGGCTAAATGAAAGAGAAAGGTGAGAGAGAGCTGAACTTTCAGAGATACTGTTTTTTGGTTGAGACATCAAACCAAGACCCCATTTATCATACTGGGTGGAAATAAAAGATATCTTGACACTATCTCCCAGGGCCCTGGGCAATATTTATTCCTCAATCAAAACCATTGTACATTGGTTACCACATTTCTTTCATTACTGTAGTGACGATGATTTAGAAAAACTAAATTAGCCAGATAAAAGGATACCAGATGAGAACAGAACTACACTCAGCCATCCACAATTCACCAGCCATTGAGGTATAAGAGACCTGGTAGTTTCTACAGAATTGGCTCTGAGTAATGACCAGCATTTCCAAGAGAGAAGATCAACAGGCAGGGACATTCTTCTTCTTCAAAGAAGGAAAAGGTGCAAGACAGGTTTTAAAAAGTTGTACTCACCGGTAAGTGCGTGAACACAGCAAACGTACTGCGTAGGAAAGCAATGAGGTCGACTAAGTAATCACTGGCGTGGCCATTGGGCTCTGCTCTCATCCAGTCATAGTCTGCCAGCTGCAGGAACTGGTCAATCTTCTGGTTTAGCTTTGTGTAGATCTCCTCCTCTGCAGCATGCCGACAGTCCTGTGCAAATATAAATACCCCATACATTCTGATCAAACACTGCCTGGCTGGTGGCTGTCACATTGACATAGCAACCTAGTCAATGTCAAAACAGAAATCACAACCACAGAAATATCTGCAGTAGCTCTGAGAAGCTTGCAATGCAGAAAGCAGACATTTGGCCTCTTGTGCCCGTGCTGGGTCTGACAAAAGCTCTCCAATTGGTTCCACTGTCCTGCTTCTCTTCCCCACCGTCCTACAGTGTTCTCCATCCCAAATATTTACCCTATTGGCTTTTCAAAGTTGCTGCTGAATCCGCTTCCACCAGTCTTTCATGCAGCACATTCCAGATACCAACAGCTCATTGACTGAAAAAAAATCTCATTTTCCCACCATAACCCCCCATTCTCCCCCGCCATCCACTACCCACCATCATTCTTTTGTCAAATCTATGTCACCTGCTTCATAATGTTTCTAGCAATGGAACAGTTTCCCTTTACTTACTCTGATAACAGGAATGGAATTCTTATGGGGAACGTGTATTAAAGTTATTAATGGGAGTAAGCGGAAACTAACCTGGGAGTGGGATTGGGGATTTATATTGAAGGGGAACAGCCAGATGTTGAGCACACAATATAACTGATGTTCCCATGTATCACTAAGGGAGATGCCCTGTCGTGACTAAGGCTGGTGTTCCATGTGCCTGTTGGTGTGGATCTTGGAAGATGCGATGACATTACTGGAAAAAAAGATAATATTCCAGAAGACGGGATGTGGACGTCGCTGTGGAAAATGCAAAGGGCTGTTTGAGCTGTTGGTATAGGTGCATCAAGAGGAGAATTCCAGGGTTGTGTAGACACAGTTCATCTAATTTGATTTTACAGGAGTTCTGCCTAAATGCTCGTGGCACACAGTACAGACATGCTTTACCTTGAAGGTGGCTGTTCCGTATAGCTTGGTGGCATGAATGGTCTCAGGAGGTACATTGGTAATGTTTGTGATGAACTCCTCCAGAAACTTGCAGGATCGCTCCAGATGTGTTGTATTAATGATAATCTGTACAAGCTGCAAAGGGAAGGGAAGGAGTGATCTGGTTAATGGACAATGCACCCTTCAGGTTTACCATCTGAAGTCCTTCTCTATGTGTGACCTACAAATGAAAAATAGTAAATTACAGGATAGAAGGTCATTTCTTCAACCCACCACAACTGGCAATGAACCACATTAGAATCATGAAGTTAAAGTTTATTTATCAGTGTAACGCTTGCATTAACACTGCAATGAAGTTACTCTGAAATTCCACGAGTTGCCATACTCCAGCGCCTTTTCGAGTCAATGGGCCTAATCAGCATGTCTTTCAGACTGTGGGAGGAAACAGGAGCACCTGGATGAAACCCACGTAGACATGGGGAGAATGTGCAAACTCCACACAAACAGTGACCCAAGCCGTGAATCAAACCCAGGTCCCTGGCGCTGTGAGGCAGCAGTACTTATCATCATGCCACCATGCCGCCCACAGAATCCTTACAGTGCAGAAGGAGGCCATTTGGCCCATCACACCAGTATCAACAACAAGCTCACCCAGGTCCAGCCCCATAACCTCATGTATTTACTCTATTAATCCTCCTGACATTAAGGAGAAATTTAGCATGGCCAACCAATCTAATCTGCACATCTTTAAAGTGTGGGAGGGAACTGGAGCATCCGCAGAAAACCAATGCAGACACGGGGAGCATGTGCAGGCTCCACACAGTCACATGAACATAGAACATAGAACATGAAGCTAGAAGTGAATCTGGGATCCTGGCACAGTGAAATACCAGTGCTAACCACTGTGCCACCACACTGCACTAAATGGTGGTAGGAGCAGATCTATAGTAACTTTCAAAAGAGAATTAGGTAAATACTTAAAAAGGAGAAATGTACAGTTGTGGAAAAATAGCATGGGGATTGGGACTATTTGGCAAACTCTCCTCCAAAGAGAGAGCAAGTATGTTGGCTTGACTGTTATAATTCTGGGCAATATAATTCTTCATATGATTGCTTGAGCAATCCACAATTAATTCCCCTTGCCCTGCATTCTCCTCACATACCTGTATCCTTATCTGACTTCCTTTAAAAAAAAGTAGTCCTGTTTCACCCCATCCTGCAGCAAAATATTACATGATCCATTATCCTAACCTCTCTCATTATTTACCTAGTTAGAACATTAAATTCCCGACACTCACCATCAGTAACTTTCCAACAGGAGGAAATAGTGTTTCCCTATTCACTGACAAAACGCTGTACATTTAAAAAAAATCTGAATAAAACTTGGCTTTCTCCATTCCAAAGAACTTAAGCCAGATTTTGGTAGCCAAGGTGGAGATTTCTCAACTCGCTCGGACTACCTTGGTTAAGAAGTGCCCCAATATACAAGATTCTTGCTCTGACAAGGAAAGAGTTTAGGATGGAAATGGATAACCCTGGAAGCAGAGCATAGGTGGCCATAGAGTTGGGGTGAGTGCTGAGGTAGATTGGTTAGACTGTCTCGGGTTTTTGGGCCCTTGTCTCACTTGTGTTATAAGATCTTAGACCTTCTACTCTGGATCCCTCCCCACTCTTTCCATGCCAACTCAGCCCACCAATACTTCCCATAACCGTTCACACTCTCCATGCCAAATCAATGCCAACTCAATCCCCTCTGCCACTCCCCATAACCCAACATACTCTCCATGCCACTCAATGCTCATTCATGCCTTTTTCATGCCCATTCATCCAGTATGCGCTATGTACATAATCTATGACCAATGAAATAATGATGGCAAATACAGAGAGAAGAAAACATCTATTCTCATTCACAGATATTCTTTTGAAAAACACTGTTCTTACAGTAAAGTATTAATCAGAAAGACTATTAAAGTATCAAAACAGAGGCTTCTAACAATCCTCTTAATCTTGTTCAAATCCACATTGAAACATTAACAAAACAGGTCTTAGAAAGAACATCTCCCTCTCCAGTTCTGTAGAAGGATCACATAGACTTGAAATGTTAACTCTGTTTCTCTCTCCACAGATACTGTCAGACCTGCTGAGTTTATCCAGCATTTTTTGTTATTATAAGCATTCAGAGTCATCAATCAAGCAAATCCAACTATTCACTTCTGTTGTCAAAATAGAATGTTTGTATTGGACTGGGCTCACAGACAAAAAACACATCATGAATTGGCAGGTGACACGGGGAAGTGGCTAGGGGGCATGACTTAGCACAAACAGGTCAACCCTTCTGAACTTGCCTTTCAAACGGTTCCCAAATCTAGATTACAATAAATGAGTCCTCTGAGATCATGAGCCATGAATCATGGAGAGGTTGGCCTGATTCCAGGTTAGCTCAATTGGCTGGATGGCTGCTTTGTGATGCAGCGCAATGCAAATATCAGCATGGGTTCAATTTCTGCACCGGCTGAGGTTATTCATGAAGGTCCCACCTTGTCAACCTTACCTCTCACCTGAAATGTGGCGACCCTCAAGTTAAATCACCACCAGTCAGCACTCCTCCTCAAAGGGAAGAGCAGCCGAGGTCAACTGGAATTATGGCGACTTTATCTTTCTTTTTACGCCATCATCCTCTGAAGTCTCCCATCAATCTATCACTGGCTTCTTGTTCATATATAGTCTGCCCTTGGCAATCATTTGTCTGAAGTTGGTCACTTCCATGTATATCACAACAAGCGCTATTTGACCAATGTCTACTTTTCATTCCTTTTCTGACACTGTTGTCAAACTGCTCATCAGAGATTGTGGTCTTGTAGAAGTTGCAACTGCTCCTTTAAATATTGCAAAAAAACTGAAGACATTCTTTTATCACTAACTACACATTCCATCCTTCTTCTTGGCCATCAACTCCACAAATATTTCCATCCTCAACGATGGAAGAACTCAGAACATCAGTGGACAAAACAGTGCTGAAGTAATTGCAACAATTTTCAACTAAAAGTAATCACTGGATGATCCACCTTAGTTTCCTCTGGAGGTCCTCAGTGTCAGAAGTCACCAGGTTAGAGTCCAACCAGTTTATTTGATAGAAATCCCACAAGCTTTCAGAAACTGTTTCCCTTTGTCAGTTGTGTGAAAGGTTCCTTCCTGGTGTTGTGAACTTCTTACTGTGCTTACCTCAGTCTAACGCCGGCATCTCTACATCATAGTCCTTAGTGTCATAGACGTCAGTCTTCAGCCACTTCACATGACATCAAGAAACAGCTGAAGGCACTAGAAACCGCAAAGACTACGGGTGCTGACAATTTTCCTTCATAGTACCATATGTGCTCCAGAATCTGGCATTAATCCCGAAGACATGTGCTCCAGAACTTGCAGCGGCCCTAGCCAAGCTATACCAGCATACCTGCAACACTAGCATCTATCCGACAATATGGAAAATTGCCCAGGCATCTCCTGTACACAAGAAGCAGGACAACTCCAATCCAGCAAATTATTGCCCCATCAGTCTACTATCACTGATCAGTAAAGTGATAGAAAGGGTCATCAACAGTGCATCAAAGTGGCACTTGTTTACCAACAATCTGCTCACTCACCTCATTACAGCTTGGTTCAAATACAGTCAAAAGAATTGACCTCCAGAAGGGAGACAAGATATCAAGGCCACATTTGACCAAATGCATCAAAGAACTCCAGCAAAACTGGAGTCAATGGGTCAATGAATCGGGGGAAATATCTCATATTCAAAATACACCATAGCTCACCCTTCCAATGATTCTAATCTCCTCCATCTCAATCAACGTTAAGCTCACTGTCCATAGTTCCTTGTTTTCTTTCTACCTCCCTTTTTTGAATAGCGGGATTACATTAGCTACCCTCCAATCTGTAGGAACTATTCCAGAGTCCATAAGTTTTGGAAAATAACCACTAATGGATCTATTATTTCTAGGGCCAATTTTTCAAGTACTCAGGGTTGAAGATTATCAGGACCTGGAGATATATCCATCTTCAATCCAATCAATTTCCCCAAAATCGTTTCTCTACTAATGCTGATTTCCTTCAGTTGTCACTAAAACATGTTTTTCTCAGTACTACTGAGTCTTCTTTTGTGAAGACTGAAGCAAAGTACAAATTTAACTCCTCCGCTACTTCTTTGTTACCCGTTATGACTTTTCCCATTTCTAACTGTAAGGGGCCTACATTTATTTTTGTCAATCTTTTTCTCTTTGCATATCTATAGAAACTTTCATAGTCAGTTTTTATGATTCCTGCTAGCTTACTTTCATACTCTATTTTTCTCTTCTTAATCAATCCTTGGTCATCTTTGCTGAATTTTAAACTGCTCCCAATCCTCAGCCTATAGTTTTTTTCCTGCCAATTTAAATGCCTCTTCCTTGAATTGATACAATCTGATTTCCCTTATAGGCCATAGTTTGGCCACAATTCCCTTACCACTCTTGTGTCAAAAGGAATAAACAACTTCTAGAGTTCACCGATTTGTTCTTTAAATGGCTGCTTTTGTCTCTCCACTGTCTTTCAGGAATGTTTCTCAGTCTATCATGCCCACTTCATGCCTCGTTCCCTTTATTGAGATTCAGGACTCTTGGTCTCTGAATCAACTACATCATTACCCACCTTGACAAAGAATGCTACCATATTATGGCCACTCGGCCCCAAGGGTTCTCTCACAGCTAGATTGCCAATTAAGCCTTTCTCATTGCACAACACCCAGTCCAAAACAGTGTGTTCCCTTGCTGGTTCCTCAACATACTGCTCCAGAAAACTATCCGCATGCACTCCATAAATTCCTTCTCTTTTGTACTGTGATTAATTTGGCTCTCCCAATCTATATGCAAATTATCCATAATCACAGATGCTCCTTTAACAGATGCATTCCTGTCTAATAGAATTATAGAGTCATAGAGGTTTACAGCATGGAAACAGGCCCTTTGGCCCAATTTGTGCACGTCATCCTTTTTTTAAAAATCCTTAAAGTCACTTTGGCCCATGTCCCACTTTACCCATCTTATCCATTTAACATGTTTTTCCCAACATGACCCATATATGTTGGTGGTCTATATATCATCCCCACCAATATTTTTTGCTCCTTGTTGTTTCTTAGCTTGACCCACACAGATTGCACTTCATCTGTGCTAATATCTTTCCTCAATATCACATTAATATCATCTTTAATCAGCAATGCAACTCCACATCTTTTATTTTCCATTTGTCCTTCCTAAACACTGAACAGCCTCAATGTTTAGTTCCATCCTTGCTCACCTTGGAGCCATGTCTCTGTAGTGCCAACTATATCACACCTCTTTACATCTATCTGTGCAACTAATTCATCCATTTTGTTTCAAATGTTCCAAGTATTCAGTTACAAAACCTTAAGCTGTTCATTGTCCCACTGATTTCACCTTCTTTGGAATAGTGTCCATGTTGATTCACCTGCAAAATTTGCATACAAGGTTGTAAATGTGTTGGAAACAATTCGGAGAAGGTTAACAAGGCTAACATCTGGAATGGGTGGATTGTCTTATGTGGAAAGGTTAGACAAGCTAGACTCGTATCTGCTAAGTTTTAGAAAAATAAAAGTGACTTGACTAAAGGAAAGCAGTGAAATTGTGATATTGTCATTAGACTTGTAATCTAGAGACCCAGGACAAGATCCAGGCATTGGGGCTCAAGTCCCACCACCGCACATGGTGAAATTTCAGTTTAATATAAATCTGGAATTAAAAGTCTACTGATGACCATGAAACCATTGTCGTTTATCATAAAAACCCCTCTGGTTCACTGATGCCCTTTAGGGAAGGAAATCCACTGTCCTTACTTGATCTGACCTATATGTGAATCAAGATTCATGGCAATGTGGTTGTTTCCCAAATGCCCACGAATGGAGGGCAGTTAGGGAGGGGCAACAGATGTTGGTCCAGCTAGCAATGCTTACGTCCCATAAAATGGAAAAGAAAAAAAAAAATCCTGAGGGGACTTGACAGGGTAGATGTGGGAAAGTTGTTTCCTAGTGGGAGAATCTAGAACCGGGGGTCACTGTTTAAAAATAAGGGGTTGCTCTTGAAGAGATGGAGAGAGATGTTTTCTCTCAGAGGGTGGTGAGTCTTTGGAACTCTCTTCCTCAAAAAAAAGTGGAAGCAGAGTCTTTGAATATCTTTAAGTCACAGCGAGATAGATTCTTGATAAACAAGGGCTGAAAGGTTATTGGGTGGGCAAGTGGAGTTGAGATTAAAAGCAAACCAGTCATGATCTTACTGAATGGTAAAACAGGCTCCAGGGACTGAGTTACCTACTCCTAATTCATACATTTGTAATTGCAATAATTTGTAATAAATATACCTATTATTATAATTATAAATTATAAATGCAAAGTGATGTTACTCCCATATGGAAACATCTAATAATTGACAATGTGCTCTAACTGGTGCCTGACCACTGTTTTGTAGCGCAAGGAAAACATTGTGCTGATGTAGCCCTTTAAAGGATCTCATGGCATCCCAAAAGGATTGATAGCCAATTAATGCTTCACTGTAGTCATGGAATCATAGGATCCTTACAGTGCAGAAGGAGGCCATTCAGCCCATCAAGTGTTTTCCAACCAAGATTCCATCCAGGCCATATTCCCTTAACCCCACATATTTACATTACTAGTCATTCTGATACAACGTGGCAATTTAGCATGGCCAATCAACCTAACCAGCACAGCTTTGGACTGTGAGAGGAAACAGGAGCATCTGGAGGAAACCCACGCGGAAAAAGCACGGACAGTAACCCAAGCCGGGACCCTTGGTGCTAACCATTGTGCCACCGTGGTGCCCCAATCAATGCTATCATTTAGTGAAATTCAGCAGCCAATTTGTATGCAGCAGGTTCCTATAAACAGCAAGGAGTAAAAGGATGAACCAGCAGCCTTGACATTACTCAGAAAGGAATACATGCTGACCAGCGTACCAGCTCTTCTTCAAAACAGTACTGCCTAACCTTTGACAAAGCTCTGAGAAGGCAGACTGGACCTTCTCTGACACTGCAGCACTCCCTCAGTATTTCTCTAATCTCGCGTTGCCAGAGATCATTTGCATAAGTGGAGGAGGAGGCCACAAGTATCTGGCGTGGAAGCTAAATTACTGCCATTGAGACATAATACAGATTTATCACTTCTCACCTACCACACATTTCCTGTAGCCCAGTGACAGGCTGAATTTGCTGTGAAGTGCACTGGGATGTTTTTACTCAGTTAAAGGTACAATATAAATGCAAGTGCTTGCTGTAAGATGAAACTTCGGCCTGACTTTCCTTCAGACCCATAAGTTCCTCATTTTGGGATCTGAATCCTTCAAGTCAACAAACTAACTTACTTAACTTACAAACTAACTAACTTAAGGGTCGACTTTGTCTCTGTCCTTCACACCTTAAATGCTTCTATTGGCACCAACCTCTGTTCCCAAAATGCCTCCTTTTCTCTAAAGGAAATAAAGCAAGCTTCCTTGACCTTTCCCCTCACAACCATCTGTTGCCGCTTTTTGCCAACTTCTAGGGGCATAATCCTCTCCCCATGACCTGGTGACCAGAATTAATTCAACCTACTGGGATTATCTGCCCAGTAATTAATTCAACAACACCATAACCTTCTTAGGTTTGTATTAGATTTTGCTGCCAATGCGCTGCAGTTGTGATGAAGTCATAAAATGTCAGCAAAATGCACCTTTTCCCTTCCAGCTGCAGAGTAGGCAGAGCAGTGACTGAAAAGGCTGTGCTTGTTGATATCACAAGCACACAGGACACACTCTCAGTGTTCATGCCTGGGATATTACTGTCAGCAAGTGGGCAGCTGCCTGCATTATGCCACTGCAAACCAAACCAAGTTGAGAGAAAAAAAAACTTGCCAAGTCTTACCCTCAAGTTGTTAAGGTTGTTAAGAAGGCGTATAGTGTGTTAGCATTTATTGGTAAAGGGATTGAATTTCGGAGCCGAGATGTTATGTTGCAACTGTACAAAACTCTGGTGCGGCCGCACTTGGAGTATTGTGTACAGTTTTGGTCGCCACATTACATGAAAGATGTGGAGGGATTGGAAAGGGTGCAGAGGAGGTTTACCAGAATGTTGCCTGGTATGACGGGTAGGTCTTATGAGGAAAGGCTAAGGGACTTGAAGTTATTTTCATTAGAGAGAAGAAGGCTAAGAGGTGACTTAATTGAGACATATAAGATGATCAGAGGGTTAGATAGGGTGGATAGTGAGAGCCTTCTTCCTCGGATGGAGATGGATAGCACGAGGGGACATAGCTTTAAATTAAGGGGTGGTCGTTATAGGACAGATGCTAGAAGTGGGTTCTTTACTCAGAGGGTAGTAAGGGCATGGAATGCCCTGCCTGCAGCAGTTGTGGACTCGACAAGTTTAAGGGCATTCAAATGGGCAGTGGATCGGTATATGGATAGCATTGGAATAGTTTAGGATAGAGGGTCATAAAATTGGTTCCACTGGTCGGCACAACATCGAGGGCCGAAGGGCCTGTACTGCGCTGTTATGTTCTATGTTCTATGTAAGTCCAACCTTTTAGAAGTCTGAAAAACAGTGAAAAAACACAACACACATTCCCCCTCCAAACCTGTCCCTTCTCCCGTTACCTTTGACATTTGCTCCAATTCCTTCAACTTTCTTTGCCACTTCACTCCCCAATTTTCTCTGTCCCTCTCCCACCTATTAGTGGCAGGATTTGAACCCAGGTCCCCAGAACATTCGCTGAGTTTCTGGATTAATCTCGCTACGACAGATGGCAGTATTTGAATTCAATGAAAAATTGTTAATTGTTGGAAAAATCCGAATTCCTCACAACAGGATAGGAATTGCTTTTCCAATACAACGGTTTTGTAATGCGTAGTGAAGTCATTTCTGGCGCACACAGAAGAGTACTCGGAAATAAGGATG